>CM077246.1:25496693-26096693 GCA_039654775.1 Spinibarbus caldwelli | reverse complement strand
GATTCAAAATATCAATGAATGGTATTTAAATAATACCATTAAATAATAACATTAAATAACACTGACATTAATAGATTATATATCTGCATCATGGTTTTCCAGAAACAATTGAGAGTTGGACCCAAGTGCAGTAGACACATTTATTTAAACACACAAACACTCTAAAAGTAAATCCAGGTAGAAAACCAGGGGTTACTTCTCAAATGGAAGGTCGTGTCCTAGCAAGGAAACGTCATCTACCAGTCTTTCTGAGGTTTCAAGGCTAGAGTCCTTCTCTGCATTAAACACTAAAATAAGTCGGTCTAGTCAGTGTGCATGGCTCTGTCATAAATGTTTCTGCCCCTGCAGTCATGACATGAAAATACTATTAAAATTGTAATATATAACCATCTGTGGTCTCCAGTGTTTCACATTGCACACAGTTTAGCATTATGCGATTAATTTGCCAAAAAAAAAAAAAAAAAAACAAACAAAAAAACAACGGAAACATTTTTTAATTGTATTTTTTTTTTTTTAAGCTCAATAGCTATTCATTTTCAGTTAATTATTTTTCATGAATTGGAATATGTGCAAATGATTGTGGGAAATTGAAGGATGCGAAGGATACACCTGATGTGTCCTTCAAAACAGGCTGAATGAAGGACATGAAACAAAGTTTGCCTATTAAGGAGTTCAAATTAAGCCGTCTTTCATTGGGCACAGCTTATGGATCGGGCAGTTTAGATATGCATCCTTCTGTATGAGAAGCACCTAGGGACTAAATAAGGCAAAAGCAAACACCGGAACCATGAGAACAGGAACTACAGTACATATCAAAATAACAGTCTTAACACAAAACAGGGAAACATGAAGTAGGAAATGTAACGATATCCCTTTTACTTTTGACTTCTAAAGTCAAAGCTGCAAAAGTGCTAAAAATTGTTTAAAAGTGAAAAATAAAATAAAATAATAAAACAAAAAAATCCAGTGAGTCTATTTTATTCCAAATAAACATTATGCAAACATACAACATGATCTAATGACAACTTCCAGAAAGTAAGAAGGACATTTCCAAGAAGACTTGAACGAGCATTTACACAAGTGCAATGGCAATGTTTCGTCGACGAAGACGATGACGAAAAGTATTCGTTAACGAACATTTTTTTCTGTGACTAAGACGTGACGTTAACGAGCTAAAACTAATATCTGATGATAAAAACTATGATGAAATGTATGCCGCATCTTCGTTAACAAGACGAGACGATCAGTCCTCAGTGCTCAAATACACACACAGCAGTCCAAATGTCCATCGTGTAGAGTATCTCACATAAATACAGTCAGTTATGGTGAACGTAAACAGGTGGGTGAAAACTGAATGTGTCAGTATCACATGCATGCCTTCCGTCTTAAAGGGACAGCATTCCTAATTGAATACCTATCTGTGTCAGTAATGTTAACCAACAACAGTTGTTAAATAAATGTAAACATGTTAAGTAAACCTACTGTATCTTAAAAAAATTAGTTTAATTTGTATCTCAACCCAAGTCTTACAGATTTTCCAAATTCAATCCTTGATTCAAATTTCTCATGAGCTTAATTGATTTGGTCTAAAGAGAGAAGAATTAATGACTATTTCTGTTAGAAGACTACATATAAAATAGCTACGCAAATAAATGTTGGTAACTGCAGTTTGACTAAAAGTAATGACTAAATGTTGACAAAAATGTAATGACTTTTCATCGACTAAAACTATGAAAGACTCAAATGACTAAAATGTGACTAAGACTATTAAGCATTTTCGTCTCAAGACTAAGACTAAATCAAAAATGCCTGTCAAAATTAACACTGCTGTGTGGAGTGGTGCACCGAAGCCTTGACATCAGTTATGTGAAAGGCCCTTGAGAAGTTTACCATTACTGAATTACAAAGCACATCTCACAAAGGAATTGGCTTATCTTCAAAGTTTTCTTTTTTTCTCTCTCTTAAAGAGTCTCTTAAAGATTCTGAATAGGCCTTATAAAACGTTTTATCAAAGCAATTTAAAAAGTAGAGAAGAGTGGTTAAGAGTTGCAAAAGCACTAAAACCAACTTTTACATCCCCAATTCTATTCTCCCAGCGTAAAACTTAAAAACTTTTAGTGGCTCAAATCCTTCAGGAGATCAAATCCTTTAGTTCCTACCCTGTTTAATGACAAAGCCAACCGGCTCGCAGGGACCCGGCCAAAGACAGAGGCGAAGGAAGTGGAATTACACTTCTTCGAAAAGAGCGGGGGCTCCAGACTCCAGGCCCTGGGATTGATGGATCAGAGATGTTCATTCATCACTCACTGTGTTCTGCCAACTACAGGAAATCATTGAGAGCAGCTTGCGTTCGGGTCAGCACTTCTGTAGACCAGGACGACACAATTCATCAAGTGGAGGGACCCACAAGTTATAGGTCAGCATGGCATTGTTTCAGCATGAGAGAGAGAGGAATCAGTATCTAGCACTGAAATGTAGGTGTTCCCCTGTGATGTGTTCATAAAAGCAGAGAATGAGCTTGCCCTGGACCAAGCTCTGGAGTTGTGGCCTGTATTTGTGTAAAGAGACCGACAGAGATATTTTACACATCAGATGTGTTTTTGGGGAAATAGATGTTGATTAACTTAATAAAAGAGCACTGTGCTGTGGAGTTTTATTTAGAAGCAATTGTACCATTTATTACAGCAATATCACACACTGATATACATTCTTAACACACTACTGAAATTATATTACTTTTATCCACCTTATTTTTCAATGTGGAAGCAAGTTATTGCCTGTGAGACTGTGACTGCATGTGTGAGACTTTCAATTCATGCAATAGGCAAATAAATGGTTAAACTATCTGTGCTATAAATCAATGTGTTTATGATTTAAGGTAGCCAGGTTTCTCCATTTTCTGGGGACAGTTCCAGTTTTTGGTGTCTTGTTGACCACTTGAGCTGATTTACCCCACAAATGATTTATAGCAGATTCAAAGCACCCCACATACACATTGCAAAAAGCCCAACCAATAATCATATACTGATTATTTTCAGCTATAGAGGAGGCTGTGACCTACACTGATTTATAGTCATGCACTGCTACCCTGTTGAAGCATGGCAGCTGGTCTAAGCTGGTCCTTATTTGGTCATGAGCTGGTTTAAGCTGGTCCTGAGCAGGAGCTAGTTGCATAAGACCAGCACACGATCAGCTTAAACCAGCTCAGGACCAGTTTAAACCAGCTGCCATGCTTTAACACATACCTAACCAGCAT
This sequence comes from Spinibarbus caldwelli, assembly GCA_039654775.1. Taxonomy (NCBI): domain Eukaryota; kingdom Metazoa; phylum Chordata; class Actinopteri; order Cypriniformes; family Cyprinidae; genus Spinibarbus; species Spinibarbus caldwelli. The sequence goes on along the minus strand of CM077246.1, from coordinate 26,093,437 downwards.
AGACCGTTTTTTTTTTTTTTTTTTTAATCAACAGAGTGCTTGTTGGGTGCTCTTCCCGAACAACAACTATGAATGGGTGTATTGACACTGAAGTATCCATAGATATGTTATCGGCTGTTTCCATGGGCCGCTATACGTAAGCTAGCTGCCATATTGAAACGATCAGTGAACACTCTGCATCCATAGTTATATGCAATGTCTATATTATATGCAATGTTTATATCTGCAGTATACTTCATCTGATGATTTTTCTAAACTCATTGATTTATATTGTGAGTGATGGCACAATGACCGTTCCAATATGGTGGACGTGTCTTGTCAACGCGTCTGGAGCCGTCGAATGTGGCATCTGCCTATGCATATCTATGGAATTATTGATATATCAGTACTGATGTTGTGTCAAAATATCAATACTCAAATTAAAAGTTGCTTTTCAGGGCTGCTTTTTCTCTTTCTCTTCTGATCAGCTTGGGTGTTCAATGCTTTTGGGAAACACAGCACAGAACAATGCTTATCAGAGACCATAAAACATAATAGAGACCATTAAAGCATAAAAAATAATTTTCTCTCTATGAGAGTTTAGCATGGTAGTGTGCATGACAATGTTAATTTGTTAGGTCTTGGCAGATCTGCCATGCTGCTGAAGATGGTGAACAAATTATTTTACCCAAAGCGACTTAAATTTCATTCAAGGAACATTTTGTGGGAATCAAACCCATGACCTTGATGTTGCTAGTGCATGCTATGTTGTTTGAGTTACAGGAAGTAATACTGTCTGTATGTATTATATTAGAGTCTGAACAGGGTGCATTTCAACACACACATCTTAGTTATACCACATGGATGAAAGTATGAATTAAAAATAGCTAAATAAATTAACAAAATACACTTACTACACATAGCATTTGTTGAAAGCATACTCAAAATGAGTCTAAAATGTTAAATATTAAACTTAATTAGGGATAAAGTAAAGATTTCCAAAAGCACAAACATAAAATAATATTAGAAAAGTTGTAATTACAGTTTATTCTCAGTTTGAGAAAATGAAAATGTTACACAAAAATATACATTAAAAAAGAATAAATACAGTTTTATTTGTCATGTTCTGAAATGTATTTATTGTTTGTTTGTTTGTAGATTTTTTATTATTATATATATATATATATATATATATATATATATATATATATATATATATATTTTTTTTTTTTTTTTTTTTTTTGTAAATGTTCCTGTCCTGTTGTGCTGTTATCACAGTACCAAGGAGGCAGTATGATATTTAGTTTTTTATATAACAGCTCCATATTCAACAAGTTAGAATTGGATAGCTTAAATTTTAGATATAGCCAGTTACGCTTGTCTTTTTTGTGCAATAAATGACAGTAATTCCAAACAAAGCCACAACAGAATCATTGCAACACCACACAACACATGGTGGTAGAGGTGATTCATTCCTGAAAAAAATTATATATAAATTATATGCATATTCAATTCCTTTAACTTTTAAGTATTTACATAACACACTAATGCAATATGCATTTACTTGTCATGCACATTGTTTCACAGCTTTTTTCATCACATATTAGTGTGAAGTGATAATTATATATGACTCCAAATAAAAGCTCACTGTCACAATAATACAATGGCACAAAGTGGGCAGATTGTTATAGAATAATTACAAATCCATAATGCTAAAGCACTTAAACTGAAAGAACACGTTTATTTTCAGAGTGTTTCATCATATGCCCATACGTACAGTGTTTTGTCATAGACGTCAAACAATGCCATGCAGTCAGAAGATATGAAAATAGATTTAGATGACGTAAAACAAATGAGTCATTCAGCATCTGATGTTTACAATAAATGCATCAGATACGCAGATCAAGTTTTGGCTTTCGTGTGCAGATGGTGCTGTGCCTGTCTTTGAAGTTAGTGTAAATCACTTTGAACATTCTCCGAGCAGATGTTAGAGAGTTTATTCATCTGATGTGGCCTTCATTAGATACCTCATCAATGATGACCTTATTAATCATGAGGTTTTAACAAATGATTAAGAACAGAAGTGAAGAGTTTAGCTCCTTTACCTTCTCAGATATCTGATTGATGATGACTAATTAGTGAAATAACTGTGATGCAAAGACATATTAATGAGTTATTATGTAAAGTCCTGCTCTTGTGTCTTGTCGGTTGATTTGATCATTTTCATTTAGAACAGGAGCTTTGTAACACATTTGTTTCACTATGTATGTGAACCCCTTAATAAATAAGTAAATAAGTAAGTAAATAAATGTTAATACTACTACTACTACTACTACTACTAATAATAATAATAATAGCAATACTAATTATTATTATTATTATTATTATTATTATTATTATTATTATTATGATTATTATTATTATTATATTTCCCACACTTTGATGTAATATTTCCATATTTACCCTCTACAAAATAAATAAATATACTTGCTTAATTTTAAGTACCCTACAACATTAATAGCATACAAGAATATAATTTTAACATTATAATTCAAACTACAATAAAATGGTATGTTTTTACTATTTCTAATTTCTTAAAAACTGATGCTGCTGTAACACTCTCCTTTGGCCTTAGTGCCTTGGGCATATTGCCCTCTTTTTCTTGGCTATCTATCATGATTGTTATTGCCAGTGTGCAGCATGTAAATCAATAATTTATGACAGATTACCTGATGCCTTGAAGGTGTTTTGTAATTGCAATTTAAGCTGGTTCTTAATATTACAATGACTCATATATTAAGTCTCAAATTTCACTTTGGCAAGCAGCAGTCAGTAAATAAACGAGGATTGGATAAGCAAAATTAATACCAATTCAATCTGAATATTTTTTTTTTTTCTTCTTTAAACGGAGATGATGCTATCTTTATTTCTGCAAATATTTGTGACTGTCTGGGTATGTGCGTCAGTACATGCTCACAACAGTGTTGCTGCGTTTCTTGACGGTTTCTGACACTAAGACATGTTTTGCATCATTTCAAAAATGCATTGACACCTAAAAATATATATATTTTATATATATATTGGAGCTACTTGCGCCTCCTAGTGGCGTATTATAATTAGAGCCTCTATTTTTGTTAATGTCAGTTACTTTAATTACAGAAACTACACAGAGATATTTTTTTTCTTGTTTATTTACTCTCATTTTAATCTTATTGTGATACAAATTAATGTTAAATCCATTATGAACTATACACACACAAAAAAAAACAAACAAACAAAAAAAACAAACAAACAAACAGGCAACTGCTGTTTTTAATGTCATTTCTTCTTCTTCTTCTTCTTCTTCTTCTTCTTTTTCGTCTTCCTCTTCTTCTTCTAAATAATAATAATAGGGGCCTAAATAGAAGATATAGGCTAAAGGTCACACTACCATACGTAAATTAAACAAAAAGGCATAAATAAATAGGCTATCTTAAAAAAAAAAAAACTAGCATCAAAGAAATTTAATGGTTCAAGACGCGTTAGAACATGCGCAGAAATAGTTCATAAATATTTTAAATAAAAGCAATAATTAATTAAAATAAATAAAATGTAAAATGCAATACAATGTCAGAGCAAAATAAAACAATGAGGTCATCAGTTTCATCTTGAAACATCTTTTATCAAAAACTGATCAATTAAAGTATGTAAATAATAACAGCCTGCCATTAAAATAACGTTACTGAAAGGAAACCATCTACTCACTCAAGAGGGGTGACGTCGGAATTCCACGCAGAGCTCACACATTCTCTCATCCAGCACACACACACACACACACACACACACACACACAGGCGCGCGCTCCTGGTGGGAGTGAGTGAGCAAGCGCGGAATCCATCTCTCTCACTCTGAAGCTCGCTCGCGTAGCGCTCAGTTATCCCGCGCATCACGCACCGTCAAGTTGACTGTCGCCATGCAGGATCACAGGCTTGAAGTTGCTTTCGTGTGAATATCTCTCGCGCTGCAGGTCAAAGGGGACAGTTTAAGCTCCGAGACTCAGAACTGTGGTGCCTCGGATGCGCTTTAAACTGCTGCATGAATGCTTGCTCATTAGTCCGGGATTTCACTATCACTGCGAGGAACGACGATGCGTTCGGTCCAGCAGCGGCCACAGTGCGCTCGGTGATGGATGTCTTCTCTATTCCGCCTTTTGGGATTTAAGGAGGGTCAATGGAGAGCTGTGCGCTTCTGTGCGCCTTTTGAAATCTTCTTTGGGGCTGTGCATGCCTGTTTTGAGATTTGCACATTAATGCTGTGGCTTTCGGCATTATTGCTGTAAAAATGCTGAACAACATTCTCTTGCTGAGCGTTTTAACAGTCACCAGTTTCCCTTCAAAGACAGACAGCCGCAAAACTTCCAAAGACATTTGCAAGAACCGGTGCTCCTGCGAGGAAAAGGAGAACGCATTGAATATCAATTGTGAAAACAAGGGTTTTACCACGGTCAGTCATTTCCAGCCTCCGCAAAACAAAATCAGCCAACTGTTTCTAAATGGAAACTTTCTCACCAAGATAAGCCCGAACGAATTCCTCAATTATGGTAATGTAACATCTCTTCATTTGGGTAATAATGGCTTGCAGGAGATCAAAACGGGGGCATTCAATGGGTTAAAAAACTTGAAACGTCTGCATCTCAATAATAATAACTTGGAGATCATAAGAGAGGACACTTTTTCTGGTTTGGAGAGTTTGGAGTATTTGCAAGCTGATTATAATTACATTAGTGCCATAGAGACTGGGGCTTTCAACAAACTGAATAAACTCAAAGTCCTGATACTCAACGACAACCTTTTGCTCTCTCTACCTAACAACATATTCCGCTTTGTCATGTTGACGCATTTGGATTTAAGGGGAAACCGACTGAAGATGCTGCCGTTTGCTGGCGTTCTAGAGCATATAGGTGGAATAATGGAGATTCAGCTGGAAGAGAACCCGTGGAACTGCACTTGTGATCTGATACCCCTGAAAGCCTGGCTGGATACAATTTCAGTCTTCGTGGGGGATATCGTTTGTGAGACACCGTTCAGACTGCACGGTAAAGACGTCACGCAGCTGATCAAGCAAGACCTTTGCCCCAGGCGCAATCCTGGAGACGCAAGTCATCGTGCCATGCAACCGCCGTCTGATTCACAGTACCAGGGTCCGTCTCCAACCCTGCGGCCTCGAGTCACCCCGACGAGAGCCCCCAAGGCCTCTCGCCCCCCCAAAATGAGATACCGCCCCACTCCGCGCGTCACGTCCAGCAGAGATAAACACGTATTTGGGCCTATCATGGTGTACCAGACGCGCTCACCAGTTCCGATGACCTGCCCGAGCATTTGTGTGTGCACGTCGCAAAATCCCGACAGTGGATTAAACATCAATTGTCAGGAGAGGAAGCTTCAGAACATCTCTGAACTTCAACCCAAACCGTCGTATCCAAAGAAGCTGCATTTAACCGGCAACTATTTGCAGACCATATACAGAACGGATCTGACAGAGTACAGCTCCCTTGAGCTCCTGCACTTAGGGAATAACAGAATAGCAATCATTCAGGACGGAGCCTTTGAGAATCTCACAAGTTTAAGGAGGCTCTATCTGAATGGCAACTATATCGAAAGCCTGTCCCACTCTTTATTCGCTGGGCTGCAGAGTTTGCAATATCTCTACCTGGAATACAACATCATTAAAGAGATTTTACCCCACACCTTCAACTCGCTTCACAATCTGCAGCTATTGTTTCTTAATAATAACCTGCTGAGATCCCTTCCTGATAACGTGTTTGGAGGTACTATGCTGACAAGGCTTAATCTCAGAAACAATCATTTTTCCCATCTCCCAGTGCGTGGGGTGCTGGACCAGCTCTCTGCCTTCATTCAGATCGACCTCCAGGAGAATCCGTGGGACTGCACCTGCGACATTGTGGAGCTTAAGAACTGGATGGAGTTGTCCAGCACCAGCGTGGTGGTGAATGAGATCACGTGTGACTCACCATCCAAGCATGCAGGTCGGCTCTTGCGGTCCCTCCGAAACGATGCCATCTGCCCTGAGACTGATGAGGTTCCTGTGACTAAACCCCCCACTGTCGTGAGCTCGAGCACTGAGGCGACCCCTTCTTCTGCCGTAACCCCTACGGACAGAATGCCAGAAATGCCTCCAGAGGTGCCCTTGTCCGTTCTCATCCTAGGCCTGCTCGTTGTGTTCATTCTGTCCGTGTGCTTCGGGGCAGGATTGTTCGTGTTCGTCCTCAAACGTCGCAAGGGAGTGGAGAACGTTCCCTCGGGCACCAATAACCATTTGGACTTGAACTCCTTCCAAGTACAGTATGGCTCGTACAACGCGGACGCCAGTGCGGACAAAAGCGACAACCACGTGTATAACTACATCCCTCCACCCGTGGGTCAGATGTGTCAGAATCCCATCTACATGCAGAAGGAGAACGAGCAGGTGGCCTACTATCGGAACCTGAAGGAACTGAGCTTCAGCGCTCTTGACACCAAGAAGGAGGAGCTCGATCGAAGCCCAGCTTTCACCATAAGCACAGTGGAGTTCATTGACAAGCAGCCGTGTGCTAACCGTGAGCCGGAACTGCTTTACCAGAACATTGTGGAGAGAGCGAAAGATCTGCCCCAGTCTGGGCCACTCAGCTATAACTTTTGCACTTTACCCAAAAAATCCTTCATCCCCCCCTACGAAACCACCCGGCGACTGAACCAGGATCGATTAAACAAAACCATTCTCTACGGGACCCCCAGAAAATATGCTGCACAGTCCAAAAATGAGCATCCTTTGCTATCCAACAAGCATAAAACTGAGCCGGACTACCTCGAAGTTCTGGAGAAACAAACTGCGATGAGTCAGTTGTAAGAGTGAGTCCCTGTAAACCTGTATCATCTGTGTATTCAACCACAAGAGACAATAATAACACCACCACAGACCTAAGCCTTCCATCTTCTTTTAGAGGCTGTATACATACCCGCAATTTACAGATGATATATTATTTTCTCTAAGGTTTAAATTATTTCTTCTACTTGATCGTACAGACTGTAGCAGTTGTCACAAGAATATGTATAGCTTACAGCTCCATGCTTTTTTGTAATATGAAATATATTTTCTCTCAGACGACAGGGTTGTTGAAATGACATTCCTGTAGAACATGTTGGATGGTGAGTGCAACACAAATTCCTGGTTCCAGAAGTGCCTTTGCACTTGAAGAATTTTATCTCTGCTTTCTGCTAATCAATTTTTTATAAGTGCTGTATTTTAAGACTCTTTATGTAAAATAGAATTATTTGTCCATTGCATTAAACGGAAAAAGTAAAAGGGTACTCTAGTGTTGAGGAGTATATTTGTGGCTCTAAAATCAGGTCGTTTCAGCTTGAAGTAAATTAGTAAAAATGCTTCTTATGCATTCAGTGATGGATGTGGATTGAGCAGTATTCTGCAGCACGGCTGATCTCCTTTAATGGCACACGGCAGTGTGTGTGTGTGTGTGTGAGGACTCAGTATGTATGGTAGTTGATTGTATTTGCCTAGTTTCTGTGCCATGAAGCATTGTCAGTGAAGAAGAAATGGAGCAGAAAATTATTTGATAATCTTTGCTTGCCTGAATTTTCTGTGTGTATCTTGACACACCGACTTGCTTGATATAGTATCCGATCTGTGACTCCTGAGACATTTGATCATTCATTTATTCATTAAAATCAGATCGTATTTTACTGTGGACATCACAGTTGCTGTCCAAGGTGCTAAAATGAGTTTGCATTAGTCGGTAGAGATACTGTTGACTTAGTGCTGAATTTCTAAACATGCCTTATTGTAGAGGAGTTAAATACTTGAAAAATGATGCAGCAATTTCATGTACCATAAATCAGATAAGATTTTTATTTCCTCTTAGTTCAGAAATATGGTTTATGAATTTATTGATTGGTTGATTTATTTTTAATTAGTTTTGCTTGTTTACGTAAATGTAAATAAGGCTCTGTATCGCTGCTATATTCAAAAACTCTGGGGTACCTTATGTGTACATACTGTTTTTAATTTATTTACATTCATAATTCAATACCTTTTTAAAGATGTTTGCAACTTATCCTAGCGGTTTAAGTTCAAAGTGACGCAAATGTTTTCCCCCGGTGGAAAAAGAAAAGGAGCGCAATGGCTACAGTGCTCAATGTGAGAGAATGTTTTTCATCCAGTTTCAAATGAAGTGATTTCCTTTGCCTGGTACAATGAGCCTCTGTGTAGCTGTTTCCTGGTGTGGCTGAGAATGGGCAGGCCGCACATGCCTTGCACATCAATGAGGGGCCTGACCAGCAGAACACTTGCTGCTCTAGATGGAGACGTCATGCTTTGATTTGAAATAAATTGTGAGCTCTAATCGGTTTACGCAGAATGAGATGGTGCAAGGCTATTTCATTGATGCTGAAGTATTGAGTTCATCACATATACAACTGGTTCCAGTATACTTAATGTGTTTTTTTTTAATTTATTTTTTTTTTTTTAATTGTGTGCATGCAGTTTTGCATATGCATTTGAATTCCATGAAATTCATACGTCTGGAGAATATGCAATTAGTCTTCTGCATGCAATTTGAGCTGCAGGAATAAATTACAGATATATATTTCCAGAGCATTATGGTAACTTCCTTAGTGCTGTGTGGAGGCTGGAATAAAGGACTAGTGGCTGATTGAAGAGAAAGTTTTGAAGCCCAAGAGCGCCGGCAGTGCTGCAGTACTTTGATGCCATTGGCAGTGAATTATGTCAAGCAGTTTGAAGGTAGTTGGCTTCAGATTCAAATCGATGGGAATGATGCTAGCTGCTGGCTGCTGGGTACTTGTCCTCAAGCCGTTCTTATTCACTTCAGCTATGCTTTCAGGCAGTTTCCAAATTCTCCTTCCCTCATTGCAATTTCGGTTTATGGATAGCTGATTTCAGAAAAAGTATTTTTTGCTGGTTCTGAACTGTAATGGTATATTCATGATGGGTAGAGCTTTGATTCACGGAGTCAGTATCCAAATCTCTTGAGTAACTATTCGGCCCGCAGGCACATTCATTTTCTTGAAAGGCTGTGACGTCTGAACTGGAATATTACAGCAAATTGCCAGAAGAAATGCTTTTTGATTGACTTGTTCTCATTATTAGATGCATAATGTAGTACTGAAGGGCAACACATTTGTTAAAAAACACATTATTTACATGTTCTGTATGTTAAATAGTATTGTTAAATATTATTTTAGATTAAAAAAAATGTACTAATTTAATATCTTGGCTAAAGAAGCATGTTTAATACATCTAAAAGACTCACGTGCCTGAAAGGCCATATGCATTTATTCTAATTGTTATGCATAATTAAATGACTAGATATTAAGAGGTAGCGGAAGCTCCTGTACAGCATCTCTGTTCTTGCAAAGGTAAATGAAGCATGCTTAAGATACAATGAGAATGTAGATGGACCCATCAGTGTTTCGGCTTGTGGATCCATAATTAAAAACATGTGCTATAGTACATTCGCTGAGGAAAATGGTGTGAAAATAGCCATCAAGGGGCCACTCAAGCCCACTTGTAGACGTCTTGAGTGCTGCAATCAAACAAAGTGATAGAAGAGCATGCAGTGATATTAGGGAGAAAGGGAGACTGTAAATTGTTAGAGTAAAAAGCTAGAGTTATGTCGCTTATTCAGCACATGCTCAGTATAGTCTGAAAAAAACAAAAAAACAAAAAAACGGATGCAGTCGTTTCACTGCATTGCAGATTTTGATATAATTTAAATATTAATTCATTTTTTCATGTTTGGGTTCATTCAAATTTATATCTATTTTATTCTCTAGGTTGTTGGTGTAAAGTTTACATGAATTAGAGATGCTAACACTGCTTTTGGTAGCTACTAGACAAATATTTTACAATTTTTCCATTAGTAACATTAGTTAATGCATAACTAAAATTAACTAACAATGAGAAATACATTTGTTACATCATTTATTCATCTTTGCTAGAGTTACTTAACAAAAATGGAACTGTAAATCGGTATTTCATGGTGGCCACTGAATAATACTTAGAAATACAAATATTGATTTTAATAATTTGTCTGTAAATGTTAATTAAATTCACAGTAAGTTTAATGAATGCTTTAGCATTTATTATTCTTATTTTGTTATTTCATGTTATTATGAAAAGAAGAAGAAGAAAAATACCTATCTGACTAGATTTATTTATTTAGACTTTTATTTAATTTTATTTTTTTAATGCAGGGCCTTTTGCAAGCCTAAGGTTGCTATTTAAATGAAATGCATGAAAACAACACTTAGAACAAAATATCCCTATTTAAAAATGCTCTAGTGTGCATCTCACGGGAATCCAGAAATTGTCTGTCAGACGCTGACAAGGCAAACAGAAATATCCAAAGGCTGGAAATGACATTAACACCGAGCCCAGCACCCGTAGAACAAACAAGCTCTCAGTGTAATGTAAATCTTGTGTAGTCGCTTGTGTGCGAACAGCAGGAGTGTGTCTATGATTGTCTGAAGTCAGATTTAGGGGCGAGATCTTTGTGTGTAGTCTTTCTTCTGCTGTGTCTTTTTGATGAATAATGTATTTGTTTCATGGCCGCGTAATCATTTAGGCATTAATGATGAGCCGTGTTGGAAGCTGACAGGATGTTTCGCACAACTGTCACAGAACAAACTGCCTCGTAGCGGCTGATGACTGCCAAGGCGTTTCTCTGGAAACAAGTGCAGTGTCCCCATATATCTGCGAGTGTTCGCAGAGCCATCTGTAAAAATGCGCAGCCATAATTCTCTTAAATGGATGAAATGGATATAAATTTTCACCTCCATGCAGAACCATTATAAAACACTCTGAATCATTGTAACTGTGTATTTAACCTTGTTTCTTTTAGGTAATGAAACAGCTGCGCTACTGAACAAATTTGTGTTATAGAATCCATGATGTACAACCATACGGAGGAGTAGATAAACCTACACAAACACATCTCTTTTCACACTTTCTATAGGATAACAGCGCAATAAAAGGCAGCCAACTTTGAAATGTTATCTCCCGTAAGATCTGACCTTCAGTCTACAAGCTTTGAAGCACAGAGCAAAGAGACTTTTTCAGGAGAAAGAAAACAATGAGGGGAGAAAGTGAGTGATGAATAGAACAACGCGAAATTGAAGCGGTTGACTTGCAGTTACACTAAAAGTCAAGTTCACAGAGAGTGCAAGCAGTAATGGAGATGAGAAAATGATGTGAACGCACCTCAGACATAAGAACTGACCTCAGCGTCCAAGGATAAAGATGGTCAATGTGATGACTCTTGCCTTTAACTGCGCCACGCAGTGTTATTGAAGTGCTCCACTTAAATTATAACCATAAACTTTGATCACGACAGTCATTATTTTCTACTTATGATTTGAGGAACCCAAATAAAAGCAATGAATTTGTTGGCTTGTGTAAAAGGGCATAGCAAGCGCTGTCTAGAATGGAATCAGGCCTTTTTCTTGGGGTCATTATGATCTAAACATACGAACTGAAGCACAATGGTGCATTCATTGCTACTGTCTGCATTTTTTTTTCTTCTGTTTTGTCTGGGAGGAGTTGGAAACCAATGTGAAGAAAGAGCACAGCATGGAAAAGACCTTATTTTAACTCAATGGAATTCAATAATGCATAAAAAAAGCCAAGATATGAGAGAAACTCCATTTTTGAGAGAGGAACTAGGTCTCTTTCACGCATAACTGGCTTAATGGTGTATTAAAGCGATTGGCTTTCAACTCAACGTTAAACACATGTTCATTGATTTCCTCGGGGGTAATGGTCATAGCTATTTGCTGCCATAAGCGTTTTGACATAGAATGATCCAGCTGCTCTGTGAAAACAAAAAGAAAATCATTACAGCAAGAAAGTCTAAAACAACAGGTGATGATTTTGCAGAGATCAAAGCCGTTGCATTGCATCTGGTATATCACCTCTGTTGTAACTCACAAACCCGACATCCCTCAGCTCTGCCAAAGCACGATTGTACACGCTTTATACATTTTGGGTTTAGCTCTCTAATGCTGTCAGAGGAAAATCTTAGTCCTCCATGTCAGCTAAATGTTGACACAGATCTATGCTGAATAAAAGAAAGCGATGCTGACGTTTAAAAAAAAAAAGTTTTGAATATGTGGAAAATGCAGTTGCCTGCAGGAAGCTTGCTAAAAATCCCCGTTTCTGGCAGTGAATAAGTCATTTGAAGTGCAGCTGCTTTTTAAAAAAGAGGCAAGTGCATTTCACAGCCCAAATTGAAACAGCTGGGGCTCTTGCAAAGGATTTTGATTCTATATACCTTGACTTTGAGGGACAATCTGTCCATTTTTTTTTTTTTTTTTAAGCTGTGGTTTGCTGAAAGTAGCTAATGTTGACGGTTTGATAGTTGCCCATGGTGGAAAATGCATTAAGTCTTTGTCAATTATATGTTTGAGGTATTGCTTAGAAATGATTGCTTTGCATGGCCTTGAGGTACAATTCATATTTGAATGTTAGACGGCTGAAAATGTTATTGTTTGATACAGAGTACAAATACTTTGCTGTAGGTTTATGGTTATGGAAAAGTTGGGAATATCAGATAATTTTAAAATGGTTATTTTCAGGCCTAAAAAATTTATGGAAATTAATACAACCTTTGAAATGTGATTGAAAAGTCAGGATATGTCTGTAATGAAGAAAAAAAAAGTGTAATTATTCTCAGCTCTAAAATGTTTAACTGGTTAGAAATGAATATTTTTAATCTTCAAAACAAAAGTATTTCTAAAAATGAAGTATTCAGCAAACAAGAAATGGAAGTCATGGAAAAGTCATGGATATCCACAACTTTAAACAGTGAATTTATTAATCTATTGAGTATTGAATTTTATCTATTGACTTAAAGTGATTTATTGAGTATTTACTAGTGTTCAGTCCACAAGCAATCCCATTCTCAATCCATTTTACATTTGTAATTGGATGCATTTCTGAAGAAGAAAATAAATAAGAGGGGACTTGATTTTATTCATTTGGTTGGATCATGAAAAGTGAAGGCAGGTGGTTGGCAAGGGGTTCAAGGTTTGGTTTGTTAGTATAGTCCAGTTAGGCCCTGCTGGTAGATGTCAAAACTACACCATCTGGATCCTGAAAACAGTTTTTGGCCATTGATGGTCATTGAAAATTGCTTGTAACTTCTGACAACATGTAACAAAACAACAACATATGAATCACAAATGTATTAGTATATTGGTGAAGCTATATCAGGACCTGATTTTGTGGAATACTCTTAAATGTATTACAAGAATGTCCAAACTTCTTTGACATTCTTACAAAATATTTGCATTTATTTGAAATACAAATATTTTGTAACATTATAAAAAAAAAAAAAAAAAAAAAAAATATATATATATATATATATATATATATATATATATATATATATATATAATCCAGAACAAAAGAAAATTATCCTAGTTTCCACACGCACACACACACACACACACAAAGCAGCAAAATTTGATAACAGCAACCATTGTTAATAATTGAGAATCAATAATACATGAGCAACAAATAAATGAGCATAAGAGAGGTCAATTTTGACTACATATTTACTTCAAGAACGAATCAAGATGTTTGTTAAAAATGTTTGGGCTATGTTTCTGGCCAGTCCTGATATGCACAGTCACACACTATCCATCACTTCAGGGGATGCTTATTTTAGGCCGTCTGCTCAAGTCTCCAGTAATTCGCCTTGGTCTGCCTCGGCCTGCATGTAGGCCAACATAGAAAGCCTGGTGACGTCAGTCCATTCATGTTAATCAGCCTCTATTCCCCAGAGGAGCCAGCAGTCACAGATGATGGTTCAGATTTCATGAGGATCGATATGGGCCTGGGCTGTGTCCGTGTCAGAACGCTAGTCAGCGGAGTGCAGCTGACCACTGTGCCCTGAAGGACCCATTCGAACCGGCAGCTCTCCGCACTCGCTTTCCATCCCATCAGTCCTTATGAAACTGAGCAAGAGAGGAGCAAGACTGCCTTTTGTTCTTTCATATATCTTGCTCGCTTTCTCTAACCATCATGGCCACAGTCATTTGTTTATTTAGGGCCAGTCAAATAAAGACTAGACTGTCATTTTCCCTAAATGGTAAATCATGAGCTAATGTGTTTTCAATGCGAGACTGTTTTATTGCAGCCAGCCAAGCCAGTGAATGGTTGAGGGATGACATCAATTCCCATTCTGAAGTGATGCGATGGTTGGTGTGGGCTCTTTCCTAAGATATATTTGGCATTGGCAGTCATTTGTCTCGTAGCACATGCTCATTTCATAGTTTGATGCACATATAGGACGTCTGTACATGTGTCGAAAATTAAATAACTGAGTTCTGAACACTTCTTGCCTTGACGAGTAACTTGAAACACTCCTAACTTAACTACATTTTTCAGTAGCATGACAAGATATATATGTATATATGTATGTACATATATCTCCATATTACAGAAAAAAGCTGCTATATGTTGCTGTTTTTGGTAATATTGTGTAATAGCAATGATATTGTTGTAATTTTGCCTGTAGCAGCAGCACAAAAACATGAAGGTGGTACTTCAAGCTTGAAAATCATTTATTATGGTATTTACATATGGGTCGGGGGCATAATTAAGTGCATTACTTAATTATTTATTTATTTATTTATTTTTTTTTTTATTTTCTAAAATGAGCCACACCAAATTAACATTAACATTAAATTGACAGCTATAATTACAATGCTAATTTGCATTTGCAGTTTTACACCCATGAAAAACTTTTAAAAAACTTTATTTTTATCTTTATTAAACTTTTATAAAACTTTTTATATATATATATATATATATATATATATATATATAATATTAATATGCTATTTATAAAAAATGTCTCTGTTCAACTGTTTTTAGACCAGTAAAAAAAAAAATAATAATAATAATATATATAAATAAATAAATATATATATGTGTATATATATATATGTGTGTGTGTGTGTGTGTGTGTGTTTGTATGTATGTATGTGTATACAGGTGCATCTCAATAAATTAGAATGTCGTGGAAATGTTCATTTATTTCAGTAACTGAACTCAAATTGTGAAACTAGTGTATTAAATAAATTCAATGATTCAACCAATTCACAATATCAACAAATTAGAATACTTCATAAGACCAATAAAAAAAAATAAATAAAATAAATTAAAAAAAACATTTTTAGTGAATTGTTGGTCTTCTGAAAAGTATGTTCATTTACTGTATATCTACTCAATACTTGGTAGGGGCTCCTTTTGCTTTAATTATTGCCTCAGTTCGGCGTGGCATAGAGGTGATCAGTTTGTGGCACTGCTGAGGTGGTATGGAAGCCCAGGTTTCTTTGACAGTGGCCTTCAGCTCATCTGCGTTTTTTGGTCTCTTGTTTCTCATTTTCCTCTTGACAATACCCCATAGATTCTCTATGGGTTCAGGTCTGGTGAGTTTGCTGGCCAGTCAAGCACACCAACACCACGGTCATTTAACAAACTTTTGGTGCTTTTAGCAGTGTGGGCAGGTGCCAAATCCTGCTGGAAAATGAAATCAGCATCTTTAAAAAGCTGGTCAGCAGAAGGAAGCATGAAGTGCTCCAAAATTTCTTGGTAAACGGGTGCAGTGACTTTGGTTTTCAAAAAACACAATGGACCAACACCAGCAGATGACATTGCACCCCAAATCATCACAGACTGTGAAACTTATCACTGGACTTCAAGCAACTTGGGCTATGAGCTTCTCCACCCTTCCTCCAGACTCTAGGACCTTGGTTTCCAAATGAAATACAAAACATGCTCTCATCTGAAAAGAATGATATATATATATATATATATATATATATATATATATATATATATATATATATATATATATATATATATATTATTACTTTATATCTATCTACGTGGAGAAAAGAAAGTGAGACAACTGTGTCATTTATTCAAGGTGTATTTTTATATTAGAAATCATGGTTTGTCTAAGAGTAAATAATACTCCTACAGAATAAATTAAAAGAGACAGTTTTGTTTAAATTTTTATTTTCACTTGACACCAGAGTGTTGCTTTACTGTCTAGCTTTACTGAATATTGAAATAACTCGGTTTTATTTCTGTGGGTGGTTATTTTCATTTCATTTCATTTCATTTTGTTTCATTTCGTTTCGTTTCGTTTTGTTTTGTTTTTGTTAGTACATGACAGAAAATATGTATATAATTTTTTTTTCCATTTCATTTCATTTCATTTCGTTTCATTTTGTTTCGTTTCGTTTTGTTTTGTTTTTGTTAGTACATGACAGAATATATATATATATATATATATATATATATATATATATATATATATATATATATATATATATATATATATATATTTTTTTTTTTTTTTTTTTTTTTTTTTTTTTTTTTTTACTTTATATCAATCTACGTGGAGAAAAAAAAAAGTGAGACAACTGTGTCATTTATTCAAGGTGTATTTTTATATTAGAAATCATGGTTTGTCTAAGAGTAAATAATACTCCCCACAGAATAAATTAAAAGAGACAGTTTTGTTTAAATTTTTATTTTCACTTGACACCAGAGTGTTGCTTTACTGTCTAGCTTTACTGAATATTGAAATAGCTCGGTTTTATTTCTGTGGGTGGTTATTTTTATTTCATTTCATTTCATTTCGTTTCATTTTGTTTCGTTTCGTTTCATTTCGTTTTTGTTAGTACATGACAGAAAATATAATGAATAAATTTACCTCCATTAAGTAACATTTTGGCTTATGTAAGAAGAAAATATATTGATTAAGGTACATTGAAAATACAGGAAAACACAGATTATATCATACTATTTGTGATCTACACAACAAAATTGTGTTTCTCATAAACACTTTGCTTTCAATTAATGTCATTTTCTATGTGCAATCTGCTAGAATAAATTATGCAGGAAAACAATCAAGTACTCGAAACTTATTTTTGATGTTGACATAACACTGTAGTTCCCAGCATGCTTTGCATGGGACTTAACAGGGAAAATATAAATGTTGAAACTATGTTTTTGTGTGTGTGTGTGTGTGTGCGTGTGTGTGTGTGTGTGTGTGTGTGTGTGTGTGTGTGTATGTGTGTGTGTGTGTGTGTGTGTGTGTACTTAAATACTATGTTTGCTGATTTCCTTAAAGCTGCAGTCCATAACTTGTTTTGGTTAAAAAATTCAAAAATCAATATTTGTACATAAGTACATAACCAGCCAGTGTTAAAAACTATTGCCTTACTTTAGCACAATTCACAACAGTTAGCTTATAATAATGTTTTCTAATTTGAGTGGTACTGGTAAGAATTCTCTGGAAATTCGAGCATGCTTACATCACGTCTGCAAACATAAAGAAGGAGTCCCAGCTAGTTGGCTATCAGAGGTGGGTAGAGTACCCAAAAACTGTACTCAAGTAAAAGTAAAAGTACTTGAAGAAATATTTACTCAAGTAAAAGTAAAAGTAATAGTCTGAATAATTACTTGAGTAAGAGTAAAAAAGTATCGGATAAAAAAAACTACTCAAGTAGTTAGTTACTAGTTACTTTGGATCATATACTGAAAATAGTCTATTTTTATTTAGATATATAAATTTTATCTAAATATCTATCTCTCTCTCTATATATATATACACACACACACACTGCCATTCAAAATACTTTTAATGTTTTTTTTTTTTTTAATTTTTTTTAATGTAATTTATTTCAGTGATGCAAATCAGAATTTTTATCAGCCTGATTTATTATCAATGCTGTTCTTTTATAGCTTTCTATTCATAAAATAATCCTGAACAAAATGTCACAGGTTCCAAAAAATATTAAGCAGCAAAACTGTTCCCTGTTGAAAAAAACAGCATCTGCTGGTTAGGTATGTTTTGAAGCATGGGATGCTGGTTTGAGCTGATTTAAGCTGGTCCTTAGCTGGTTTAAGCTGGACATGTGCATGACCAGCACATGACCAGCTTAAACCAGCTAAGGACCAGCATAAACCATCATCCCAGCTTCAAAACATACCTAACCAGCAGATGCTGTTTTTTTTCAACAACACTGGTAATAAATCAATATATCTGAATGATTTCTGAGGGATCATATGACTCTGAAAACTGGAGTAACAGCTGTTAAAAATTCTGATTTGCATCACTGAATTGAATTAAATTATATTTTAAAGTATATTAATTATATAATTATAATTATATCGATGAGCTTTCGTATAGCAGTTGAGCTTTCCTAAGGCAGTTGCACAAGCATTGTTTGCACAAGCTTTGTTTGCACTAGCATATTATGAACGAGAATGTCATTACGAGCAGCTGAGGAATTAAATTATGTATTTCATCTGACTGTGAGAAGTTAGATATATATGGTGTACAGGAGCCTCTTGGGATAAATTTCTCGAGTGAGAGCATGATGTTTTACCTCTCTTCCTCCGAGGAGGTTGAGCTGGTCAGCAGGGGCTGCTGGGCAGGAGCAGCCCCAACCGTGTTCCAGCTCCTCATTCAGGGAGCGTCACTTCTCGTACTCCCCAGAAGCTTCTAGCAGAAGGCGGATCTGCGAACCGTCCTTCTTGCTGGATAGTCTTCGGCTAAAACGTCCTGCTGCCTATGGCCCAGGACTGCCAACTCTGCCGGTCCTCCACTTCAGGGCACCGAGCTAGCTCCTCTAAGTACACCAGAGGCCAGTCTCGAGAGACTGGTTCCCTTAGTAGGTCACCTGGTGGTGTGGGAGCCCCTGCCAAGCGTGTCTCATTGGGTCCTGCCTGAGCAGGCTCTGGTTCTATCAGTCTAGTCTTCCTAGGAGATGACGCGGGTCTGAGGACCATTGTTTCAATAGGAGACTTCAGCTGAGGCAGTCCTGATGCCCATGGCCCAGGACTTATGAGGGCAGGCCCCTCTGGGGAAGAGCGGTGTACACCGCATTACACGATCTCTCCTCAGTGCCATCAGGAGATCGTTCTGCCAACCCTGCCGGGAACTTGTCTCATGAGACTGGTTCCCTTAGTAGACTATTTGGTAGTGTGGAAATTACTGGTAAATGTGTCTCGATGGGTCATGCACACTGTAGAAAGAGGGTATCGCATTCAGTTTGGCGCTCTGCCGCCTTTCAGTGGGGACATTCCCACACTGGTGGGCTCTGGTAATGGAACAAGAAGTGAATACTCACTTGAGGAAGGAGGCCATCGAGGTGGTCCCTCCTCACGCCAGAGAGTCCGGGTTCTACAGCCAGTACTTCATCGTTCCTAAGAAGGATGGTGGGTTGCGTCCTTTTTAGATCTGAGTCAACTGAACCGCTCAGTCATGCGACTGAAGCAGGTCGTGTTTCAGACCAGGTCCGAAGACTGGTTTGTCACGATCGATCTAAAAGACACATACTTCCACACCTCCATCCTTCCCTATCACAGGAAGTTCCTGAGGTTTGCTCTGGGGGGCAAAGTGTACCAATACCGGGTCCGTCCTTTCGGCTTTGCATTCCCACGCTGCACTTTCACGAAGTGTGTGGATGCTGCGCTGGCTCCTCTGTGACTCCAGGGCATCCGCATACTCAACCACATCGACGTTTTGTTGATATTAGCTCATTCAGAGCGGATGGCGGTTTGGCATCGAGATGTTGTTCTCGCTCACTCGAAAGAGCTGGGGTTAAGACTTAATGCCGGAAAAGTTTGCTTTCTCCAGTACAGAGAACCACTTATCTGGGCAGTGGTGTTGGATTCGACCACGATGCAGGCACGTATGTCTGCTGCTCGGATTGAGTCAATCATCACGACAGTCAAGAGAGTGAGAGAAGGCCGATCACTCACTCTTAAGCAGTTTTAAAAACTGCTGGATCTGATGGCAGCTGCATCCAACGTGATACCTCTTGGTCTACAGTACCTGAGACGCCTACAGTGGTGACTCAAGACCAAGGGGTTCTCCCTGAGAGTAAACCCGCTCCGCATGCTCAAGGTCACGTGACGATGCCTATGTGCCTTAGACATGTGGAGGAAACCTTGGTTCTTGTCTCAAGGCCTGGTGCTGGGAGCTGATGCGCACCGACAAAACAGCGGTGGTCTCTTACATCAACCACCAGGGAGGTCTGTGTTCGCGACTCCTTTACAGGCTGGCGCACCAGATCCTTGTGTGGTCCCAGGGCAAACTCCTCTCACTGAGAGCAGTTCACATTCCTGGGCATCTCAGTATGGGAGCAGACATCCTGTCGAGGCAGGGGCCGAGGCCCGGGGAATGGATGCTTCACCCCGAGGTGTTGAAAGCAGATATGGAAAGTTTTTTGGCCAGGCTCAGGTGGACCTGTTGCGTACTGTCCCCTCTGGTTCTCTCTGACTCATCCAGCTCCACTGGGGCTGCATGCCTTGGTACAGACTTGGCCAAGGCTTAGTCTGTACACCTTTTCCCCAATCGCTCTGTTCCCGGGAATTCTGGAGAGAGTGCGCCAGGACGGGGTCCGTCTGCTGCTAGTAGCCCCGTTCTGGCCAGGCCGAGTATGGTTCTCGGATTTGATTTCCCTCCTCAACAGCTCTCCATGGAGATTCCTGTCAGGAGGGATCTCCTCCCACAGGCGGGGGGCTCCATCTTTCACCCCCGCCCGGAGTTGTGGAAACTGTGGGTGTGGCCCCTGAGGGGGCACAACTCATAGCCTTGGGTCTCTCAACCGAGGTTGTTGAGACCATCCTCCAGTCCAGAGCTCCCTCAACGAGGAAACTGTACGCCCTGTAGTGGAAGCTTTTCACTTCATGGTGTGGAGATCGCCAGCTCGACCCAGTTAACTGCCCGGTTGGTACAGTGCTGGAGTTCCTGCAGGTCCAATTCTCTGCAGGGTTGACCCACTCCACCCTAAAGGTCTATGTGGTAGGCATTACGGCCTACCACACCCCTCCTGGTGGCCAATCAGTGGGCAGACACCCCCTAGTTACACGTTTCCTCCGCGGTGCTCTGAGGCTGAGGCCTCCGGCCAGAGAAGCTTATGCTAAGTGGTGGATCAGGATGCTATTCCATAGCCTCGAGTCCTCTGATCTCCCCTCTCCTTGAGGGTCAAGACTCACTCTTCCAGAAGTTGGCCTGAAGGGGAATGTCTCAGGTTATGCATGTAACCATCATTCCCCGAAGGGAACGAGATGCTGCGTCTCGGGGCCATACTTCCGGTATCCCTGTGAGCGCTGGCTTCATTCCTAGAAGCTGATGCCGGTTCCACCGCACATGCTTTTAAGCTTCCTGGTCGTTTTGTCACCCGCCCGTGATGTCTCGCTCATCCATTGGACTGATTACACACGTGGTTCAGAGCGTGGTCACGCTGAAGGCGTTCCCAAAGCATCTCAATGCAGCGTCTCGTTCACTTCGGGAAACCATGGTTACATGCGTAACCTGAGATGCTTTTTTTTTTTTTAATAAAGTCTAAGTTAATACTTGTTCAAGACAATCACTTTAGCAAAGTTTGTACTATTTTCTGCTTATTTTGAAAAATAAATAATTAATTTGTGTTCAATAAATATACTGTAGTTAAAATATGTTAATATAAAAATATATTTTAAAATACAGAAACAAAATCATTTCAGTAAGTAAAGATTCTGAAAGCACTGAAGGTGATCCCATAATAATTGAATATAGATTTACAGTAGTAACAACAAATTATATTTTATTATATGGTATGATTAATATCATGTTTTTTAATATGATGGTTTCATTCTAAACATGATGATTATCTCTAATATGGACACCCAACATAATATATGATATTTACCATCTGAATTTAACCATGTCATGTCAACAAATGGAAAAGTCAGCTATCTATTAATTATCATGTTTATTACTGTGCGCCTTTAGCCCCAACAGCAGGGGCGCTTTTTACCCCAAATACCATACTTTGACATATTATTTTGTTATTTAAAAACAGTTGCTTTTATTACTTTAAACAAAACTGAAAATTGTTAAGAAGACCTTTGTCTCAAAATATATGCATCAATTTTAGTGATTCTAATTTGCTACTTAAATCTACAACATTTAAAAAAAAAAAAAAAAACATAAAACATTAGATCAAGTAAGCGCAGAAAAAGCTGATGTTTTGGAAAGTGTTACGCCAAGTTTTTGTGCCATCTAGTGGTTTAGATGAAAATAATGTCAAAGGCACCTTTTACCACGGGGCGCCTTTAGCCCCGTTGTACCCTACGTATAGTCACACAATGCTGATGTTGTTAACAATTAACAATTTGAGAACAAAGTATAACAATAATAATAATTTGCATATTTTGATGTGACATGAGCTAACCGATCGTTAGAGTTAATCACCATTGGTAGCGCGATTTATTGTAATGCTTTTTTCCTCAGTTGGTCAGAACAAACGTGGCACACTTGTTACTTGTTCTTACTTACTTACTTGTTCAATATCCGGTGAACATTCTTATTTGGGTCATACTTCCAAGACGTAGGCTAGAATCTGTGATTCTGAAGTACATTGTCCACACCGGTGCGGTGACTGACAGCCACACATACTCCTCAAAACATTAGATTCATCCACCTTTGAGCCTTGCTGTCACACTACCCATGTAATGAAGATAATTGCTCAAATAACTGCAATTGCAGGTTTTCAAACAGAGATGGTGACAAAGAGGCAAAACTTAAGCACTGCAGCTTTAAGTCTGCTTTAAGTCAGCTTTAACTGCACTTAGGCCCGGTTTCATAGACCGGGCTTAGCCTAAGCCATGATTAGGCCATAGCTCAATTAGGACATAGTTCAATTGAGACATTTAAGTAATTTTTATAAACATGCCTTAGAAAAAAAAAGAAAAGAAAAAAAAAAAAAACATTACTGGTGTGCATCTTGAGACAAAACAAAGGTACTGATATATTTTATGATAAGTCAGTGCAAGTTTCTTTTATTTGAAACAGCTCAGACTTACATTTTAGTCTAGGACTAGGCTTAAGCCTTTAGCATGCTAATATGCACTATTATTTAACAATTAGCTAGCTAATGCTGTCTTATAATTCCATATAATATCACATAAAATCACATCGAGACTATTAAATTTGGTCACTTCTTCATGTCTATCTATAGGCCTATAGTGTAGCTGTTTCATTAAATATTTACATTTTGCAGCTTGTATCTTGACAAGGTACTGTAGTCTATAGCTTCAAACTACCTTCTCTGACGCTGCTCAGAGTGTGACAAACGGGTGAAGTGAACTTAGTGACAGACCACAACAAAACCCACCCATTCTGTGAAACTGATAAGCACAGCCAGGCATCCACACATCTGCATGTATACGATACAGCCGGAGCTGTGAAAGTGCAGCATTGTGGATTTTGTCAGGTAAAGAGAATCATCCATCCAACTGCTGCCTTTGAAGCGAGACAGGGAGAAGGATTAGATGTATCCCTGTCTACTGCAAAACCCACTTATTTCATGCTCCCTTACAGCCACCTTGAACACATTGCTGCATAACAAATGGCCAAGCCACTGGGTGAATGTGAAGAGGATTTAAGGGTTTTTTTATGAGTATTTACTAAAGGGCAAAGCAGGAAACAATGTGAAAAGTTCAAGGTAATGTTGCAAGTTCAAGCATGGACTTGTGACAGATAGGGTGTGACTGTAGTATTAAACATACTAGCATGTCTTCTAATAGCTTTTACCTCGGTGGAAAATATATATGTAACATATAAACATATATAGAGAATATATTACATATTTTCCACTGAGGTAAAACCTTGGTATATATAATACTGTATAATATTCCTGTGACGTCATTTTCAGCATCATTACTCCAGTCTTCAGTGTCACATGATCCTTCACTAATTCTAATATGATGATTCACTTCTCAAGAAACGTTTCTTATTACAGTTTTTCTCGGTCGCTTTGGTGCATTTTTTGGTGAAATTTTCAAAACTGCTTGTTCAACCTCCACATCATCTAGTCACTTGTGCACATCATAAAAGCAGTTTCTCATTCTTTTGAACAAGTTGCAATTGCTTTGGTACATTCATGCAACTGATTATTTACATTTGTCTGCGGTTTCCTGCATTATCAGTTGCTAATATCATGTTGCTCAAAATGTATTATATGGTTCTCTGTGCAATAGTCTTACCTCTCAAAACATCTAGTCATTAGTTCATCGTATAAGTCATTAAATGCATAATGGTTGATTTAGTTGTCATAAACTGTCAAGCATATTTTCTACACATTTCTATTAGACTTTTTGTAAATATGTCATGAATTATGCAAGTGAATCTTGACTTTCACTAATGAAGATAATATAGATCAACCAATTATAAACCAGTTCTCTGAAATAGCTCAAAGGTGCATCTCATGAACCTTCAATTGGAAAGCAATTGTTGCCATAGTTTACATCAGGTAATACTAACAGAGTGCAGTTTCATTGACAACATGACTAAGCATTTTGACCATCTTGTTTGTAAACAATGACACAAATTCACAAGTTCATTGACATAAATACTTACTTTTGAGAGATGAACTTAAGTTTTTGAGTAAGTTACAGGCTTTTGCAGGTAATCTGTTGTGTTGTGCTGTTTGTACGAATTGTTTTGAGAAATGCACATAATTCTTTGCAAATATTAAGGACATTTCGAGAAATGCACCAAAGCGACTGAGAAAAACTGTATTATCATTGTTTGAAACAGTTGTGCTGCTTCATATTTTGGTGGAAAGCATT
The DNA here is from genome assembly GCA_039654775.1 of Spinibarbus caldwelli. Classification (NCBI taxonomy): domain Eukaryota; kingdom Metazoa; phylum Chordata; class Actinopteri; order Cypriniformes; family Cyprinidae; genus Spinibarbus; species Spinibarbus caldwelli. The sequence goes on along the minus strand of CM077246.1, from coordinate 26,068,741 downwards.
TAGATAGATAGATAGATAGATAGATAGATAGATAGATAGATGGATAGACAGACAGACAGACAGAGACAGACAGACAGACAGACAGACAGACAGACAGACAGAAAGAAAGAAAGAAAGAAAGAAAGAACGAACGAACGAAACTGCATAGATGATAGACAGACAGACAGACAGACAGAAAGAAAGAAAGAAAGAAAGAAAGAAAAAGAAAGAAAGAAACTGCATAGATGACAGACAGACAGAACAGTAGTAAAAAAAACAAAAAGCTACTGTGCAAATTTAGAACCCACCCCAACCCATCCCACCCTCTGGTAGACTTAAAAAAATAAAAATAAAAATAAAATAAATAAAACAAATAAATGAATAAATAAATACAATAAATAATAATAACAATATTAATAATATTATTAATAATAATAATAATAATATATAAATAAATAATAAAATAATTGTTACAAAGATTTTAGAAAAGATGACACAACATTAAAAGCTGAATGCCATACATTTACAGTTTTCACATTAGATCCATGTATACGAGAAGTTGAGAGTTCCATCGAGATAATGTACAACAAATAAACAGTCCAGGTTCGTCTGTCCATTGTGTGAGGAGGATTCCAACAGTTGACTAGCAATTTGTTTGCTGCTGTGAGAGCAGCTATCAGTAAACATCTTTGTTGGACGGACAAGGTGAAGTCCCAAAAGTCATTCATGAAAACATGGCGCGGAGTCAAATATATCTCAGTACCCAATAAATATGATAGGTCCTGTGAGAGCTGAGTCCAAAAAGGTGAGAGAGAGGGGCACTCCCAAAAAAAAAAAAATGCAAAAACGTGACTAAAGATCCTTGCGAACAGAGATTACAATTAGAAGAAGACGACAGATTCATATAAAAATGTTTCATTGGAGTCAAGTAAACCCTATGCAGCAATTTCCAATGAATAATTTGGTGATTAGGGTTTTTAGAAGACAATTTAAACATGCCCCATACCTGATCCTAAAATAAAACATGCACATCCTCATTAAGATCCTTAGCCCAAACAGCTGTAATAGATAAAGGTTTGTATGAATGCTCAAGAAGAAAGAAATAGATGACTGAAGCAGAGGAGGGAGATTCCTCAGAAGGAAGGATTAGTTTGCGCAAAGGACAGGCAGTTGAGAGTTCCAAGGCACCCCATACGCCCGTAGAGCCGATCTAATCCGCAAATACATAAAAAAGGAGGTGCCTGGCAGATTATATTGAGTTTTGAGATTCTGGAAGCATTTTAAACCACTATCATCATAGATATCTCCCAGAGTGTTTACTTTATTATGAGTCCATTGCAGACAATGAAATGGAGTACTGCCTGAAAAAAAGATTATTATTGTGGAAAATAGGCGAATGCCTGTGCCATATTGTAACTAGTTGTGAACGTCTTTCAACATCCCTCCATGTGGAGAGGAGGTGGGTTACCAACGCTATCTCACGACCAATTCGTACGTATTTTACGAGGTGGCTAATTCGTACGAATTCGTACGACCTCACTCTTACGATTTTGTACGATTTGTCTAAACCCCAGTGACAGGTAGGTTTAGGGGTGGGGTTAGGTGTAGGTCATTCATACAAATTCATACGAATTGGCAAAACGTGAAATACATACGCTTTTGCAAAAATCTTATGAATTTGTACGAGTGAGGTACGAATTAGCCACCTCGTAAAATATGTACGAATTGCCGTGAGATCGGGCTGGGGTTACAATGGGACCAAACCGAGATTTACACTGCCTAAGCGGAGCCCCCGAAAAAAACAAGATGCTTCAATTTATACAGATAAACAATAGATTCCTCATTTGCTCTCCAAGACACAGTAGCGTCAGGATCAAACCAAACTGATAAAGGGCGGAGGGAAAAGTCTTGAGCATACAATTTAAAATTGGGGAAAGAAAGACCTCCATGTAATCTACATCGTTGTAAGTTAGTCAGTTTAATATGAGGACGTTTCCCATCCCATATATACCGTGAAACACATGAATCAAATTTGTTCCAGTAGCCAACCGGTGGAGCGAGAGGAATCATAGAAGAAAAGAAATGAATATGTGGGAGAACATTCATTTTAATCACCGATATACGAGCCTGAAAAGAAGTAGGAAGACGAGACAATTTTCCAAATCTAAGGATACTTTGGCTAGAATACTATTATAGTTTTTTGAGACGATTTCCTGCACGATTTCCTGCAGGGAAGGAAAAACATCTATCCCCAAGTACTTAAAGTTTTGAACCAATGGAATAGATATAGAAAGGGACATGGAATCAGTTTTAGAATTGAGGGGAAGTAGACATGACTTTCTCCAATTAATTTCAAACCCAGAGAGAGATCCAAAATGGTAAAATAAATTCAACACATGAGGAATAGAATGTGACAGCTTCTCCAAAAACAATAAGATATCATCAGCAAACAAAGAAATCTGATGATGAGTATTCCGCATATTTATGTGAGAAATAGTTTCAGATTGTTGGACTGCTTGAGCTAAGGGTTCCAAGTATAAGGCAAATAACAGAGGAGAAAGCGGGTAACCCTGACGAGTACCTCGATGTATAAAGAATGGGTTAGAGCGAACAGCACCTGTGAGAACAGTGGCTGCTGGATTGGCGTACAGAACTTTTATCATATTTATGAAGCTCGATCCTAGACCCAGATGCTGTAGAACTGCCCATAAATATTTCCATTCTAGCTGGTCAAAAGCTTTCATCGCATCTAGAGATAATACTGTGCAAGGGGAGGATGAACTATTCGTTGAATTAATAATATGATATAACCTGCGTAAGTTATCTGAAGCTGAGCGAGATTTAATAAATCCTGTTTGGTCATAATGAACTAGCCTTTTCATAAATTTCTCTAGACGACAAGATAGTAATTTAGCATATAATTTAACATCAGTACCTATCAAAGAAAGTGGCCGGTAACTGGAACAGGAAGTCGGATCTTTATCTTTTTTTTAACAAGAGAGAAATAAGAGCTATATTAATAGATGGGTGAAATGAGCCTTGAGTAACTGAAAAATGTATCATATCTAACATGAGGGGGCCTAAATCCGACCAAAAAGTAGTATACAATTCGATTGGAATACCATCTATGCCTTGGGATTTCCCCTTGTTCATAGATGGGATTGCTGACTCCAGCTCCTGAAGAATGATCGGTTCAGAAAGGTATTCCGAATCCGAATCTGACAGCCTAGGTAAATCAAGGTTGGACAGAAAAGATGCAAAAGAGTCAGGGTCACCATCAGCAGAAGAAGTATAGAGGTTAGAGTAAAAAGAGTGGAAGGCGATATTAATGTCTTTTGGGTCTGTCATAATGAGCCCAGATTGGGATTTCACTGCTGAAATATTAGCAAATTTTTCACTGTTGCGTAATTTTAGAGCTAAAAGGTAGCTTGGTCTACTCCCTTGAAAATAGTAATTCTGCCTGGATCTTTGAATCAGGAATTCTGCCCTGGACCTCAGTAATGAATTGAGTTCGGACCAAACCGCCATGATTTTACTGAGTGTATTGTCTGAGAAACAACGCTGATTAACTCTAGTCAGATTCTGGAGCTGTGATTCCAGTTCAACTATCTTTTTGTGTCGGTTTTTCTGAAGGAAAGAGGCATATGAAATTGAGTTATTCCTTTTAAATCATTTAACTGCATTCCAAAGTGTTCGCGGATCATCCACTGAACCTTTGATAATTTCAATAAACTCAGCAAATTTATTTCTGAATTGACTGCAAAGTTTTCGTCCTGTAACAGTTTAGGGTTAAATCTCAATCTAGTGGCACGAGATGGCCGAGGGATCAAAGATAATGTGCACAAATTTCCATCATGATCCGAAAGAGATAAGGAGCAGATATCGGCATCACGAACAGCTGAAGATAAAGAAGTAGAAATTAAAATATAGTCGATTCGCGAATAGGATTTATGAGTAGCAGAAAAGAAAGTGAAAGACTTAGCAGAAGGATTTAATAAATGTCAACTATCCACCAATGAGGATGAGGTTACACGTTGATGAAGTTTGTCAGAACAAAAAGCTTGAGAGTGTGATTCCTTTGGTCCAGATCTATCTAGGACATGCAACATTACAGAATTCATATCTGCACCCAATACAATTTCAAAATCAGAGAATTTCAAGAGATAGGTTGACAAAACAGAGAAAAAGTAGGGTCAGGAGTACAAGGGGCATAAACTGAAAGAAATACAATATTCCTATTCTCCACTATTGTTTTTATATGTGTTATTCTACCGTCTGTATCACAACCTTTATCTGAGATAGTAATATTTAAAGTCCTCCGCACCAATATTAGGACACCCTTGGTTTTAGTATCCGAAGATGAGTGAGATACCACTTCATAAAACTTATTATTACACCTGTGTATATCCTCCTATTTCAAATGGGATTCTTGAACTAACACTATATCAATCTTTCTTCTTCGCAAAAAATCCAGAAAACCTGTATGTTTGTGAGGGCCATTTAGGCCATTAATATTACAACTCAGAATATTAAGGTCAGTCATAGGTATCAAACATAATTACTGCATAATAAGGCAAAATACAAGTTTGAAAATAAAACCAGTTGAGTCTACCATTAAACCACCCCCAACCTTCCCGTCACTATTCAAAAAAACATAAACACATTCCCATGAAATATGGCAGATCAAACCAAGAACAAACCTTGATCTGCCAGCATTAATAATATGATCCATGGCGTCAACAAAAACCTGCACATTACTGAAGCACCAACATTAGCCCCGTAATCACATATTGACTAGGTAGTATCTCCATAAAAAAAAAAGAAAGAAGGAACATAAAGAAAGAAAAAAAGAAAAAGAAAGAAGGAATACAACTAAAACATAAATAAAATAACATCATAACCAGTAAGCGATACTGTATGCACAATGAAGCTTCTAGTAACTATGAATTAAGAAGTGAACATTAAAGTGAACAGTGAAAGACACAGTCACCTAACAATTTAGAGCATCTCTTCTCCGATTAGACAGCAAATGTCCAGCTGAAGCTCACTGAGAGTTGGTGGATGAATGGGATCTGAGAAAAACTCTTGCTTCTTCTGGGGAGTATAGCATTTTAGGTTCACCTTGATTGAGAATGAAGTTGCAGGATAAAGAAGACAATTCTGGATACCAGCTTCTCTCATTTCCTTCCTAACTGGTTCAAATGCACTTCTTCTTTTTGCGGTGACCAGAGAAAAATCTGGAAAGAAAGACGGCGTTGCTCCGTCGGATGTTTTCACCGGGGCATGAAGTCTGGCAACCCGCAAAATGAGCTCCCTGTCCGTGTACCGCAACAGTTTAAAGATGAAAACCCGTGGTTTAGCGCAATCTGAGGAGAGCCTTGTGTACAAGCGATGTGCTCGCGCCACTTCAATCTCTTTGCCCGCCAGAGATGGGAGCCATGTCGGTATCGATCTTTTCAAAAAGCCCATAGGGTTGTCCTTTTTGGAACCTTCAGGCAATCCAACCAGACGCAGATTGCTGCGCCTATTGCGATCCTGTAAGTCCACAACCTGCTGCTGGAGCGCGACTACTCACCTATTGTGATCTGCGACAGCTTTCTTTTGTTCTCTCATCTCCCCTGTAAGAAGATCCAATTTAGAGCATAGCGACTGAACAACTGACATGTGAGAAGCGAACTCGTTCCGCATCGCCGTCATCTCAGTTCTTAGAATGTCCTCAAAGTGTGTAACAGTGTTTGCCATCTTGTCTACCATATCGCTCGTGGTCGGTGGCTTGGATTTCTTCTTAATCGGAGAAGCCAACGGTGACAACTCCTGCTGTTTCCGATTGTATGCCATCAGGGAAAGTATTATTAATGAATAAAACTTAAAATAAAACGAAAAAAAAATCAGCAAAAAGGGGCCAAACGTACGGAGCTCTACTCAAGTGCGACTAGGTTCATGAGCACATCACGTGACTCCCCAATATATTTATATTTTTAATTTTCAATTCAGGGATGGCAAAAAGCTCATTCTGGACCCTGATTAAACAGTTCATGTGAGTTCTCTTGTTTTCTCAATAAACTTTTATTCATAAACCTCCTTCGGGAGACATACTAAACTCATAAACTAATATAAAAAATATGTAGTAGGCTACTTTTAGATTATTACAGTATAATTTTCCATAATATTGTCAGAGTGATGAAATACAATGCGAATTATTACACCTCAGGTGCACATACACAGTCAATGACCAAAAAGTTTTTTTGGCATAATTTCCAGATATTTACAATGAGAAACACTATGGTAGTGTTTACATATTACATCACCCTCTCTTATTACATCTTGTACGAAGAGTGTTGGTAAGTGACATTTAATTTTTCTTATGAATGATTGAACATCACCAAGTGATCTCCCTAACATCCCAAATCAGTGCTACAAGGTATATTTGCAGATTTGGCACATCCGTCACCGTCAAGCAGAAACGATTATTTTTTCTTGATCATTTCGCAATCGCGCTCCCAACATCTTCTATCCATCCTTTCCTGTCTGTTTCCTACTATCATTATCAATGAATGTGGCAAAAAAGGCTCAATAAAATGAGTTGACTTTGCCCTGTGAAAGTTGGAGAAGGAAATACCAGTTATGAAATACCAAATACCAATGTTTTCCAGAGGTCAGGTTCCCCTCTGAACTGACAGGAGATATACTGATAGAGGACAATCTCCCTGGTCGTGCAAATGTCATCACATGCCCATCATTGTTTTCCAAGCGGCTTCGGCCACCTGAACCTACAGTGACATTTGGCAGCGGCTCAGATTGCCCTGCTGTCTTTTGCCAGGCTTATCGGCATGCTACGCTCGCTGCAACCAATTATAGTGACACAAGTGACTTTCACGACCTAGTGCGCCCAGCATGTTGAACACTAAATTTAAATTATTCACCCAGTAAGAGCTTGATTGACTCGTCTTTGGCCGTATGCCTTGCAGAGTAATGTTCCTCCCACTGCTCTTGCTTTCAGACCAGGATTAGCTTTTCAGATGAGTCCGTTAGCTGTTGTCACCCACTTGCTGATTTTGTTGTGCCGATTCACTTGCTCTTAAAGTGGGGCTAACGCATAGCAGCATGGAAACCCAGCTAGAAATTGGCCAAACTTTGGCCCGCTCGTGGGATTCACTGTGACATTAACCACTAATTAGATTCTGTCCTGGTAATTAGAGCCAACTTTTAGCCTAACTATAAAAAAAAAAAAAAAAAAAAAAAAAAATATATATATATATATATATATATATATATATATTTTTTTTTTTTTTATTTTATTTATTTTTTTTTTTTCTGTGGACCGAATGGATCGAGCTGTAAAATTATCTGCTCTGCTGGTCTAAAAATAAATGTACCTGAGCTGATGCAACATGTTTTTTTTTTTGTCTTTTTTTTATTTTTTTATCTATATAATTTGATTACGCTGGCAGTGATAAAGTCTACAAAGTCTCCAAAGTCTCCATGCAAAAAAAAAAATAAATAAAAAATAAAAAAACATTGCTTTCAAGTTTAGCATGACATGGTTGCTGTGATGGTAACATACTAATAAAATTCAGTTGTGTTGATAAATGTACACAGGCGTCTTGAAGAAAGAAACCACACTGTTTATTTAATGCATTTGGCAGATGCTATGATCTTGGCATTTCTAGCAACATGCTATGCTGTCCAAGCTACAGAAACAACCTTTCACTCAACACTTTAGTATAGTTACCAATTCTCACTATTAACTAGTTGTTTATTAGCATGCCTATTATTGACATATTGGCAGTTTATTAGTGCTTATAAAGCACATATTCTGCATGACCATATTATACATCCCTGCACTGTAAAAAATGGAACGAGCTATTTACTTAAAAAAAAATATGGTAACAATATTACACTTAATATTTTTTTGAGTTTTTAAGGCTTGATTTTTAATGGAATCTACCTGAATAAATCATGTAAAATCTTCTAAATTAATGAATCTATGACACAATGAATTTAATATAATTAGTGAAATGTGCTCATTTATTTTAAGTTGATTCTCAAAAGTCTGTGATTTTGAGTGAGGCCTGTTTGTATTTGACTTTGAGATATTTTGTACATTTAAAAGACCGTATACAGCCAAACAGCTCAAGTAGGAAAATACTTGAGAAACTGCACTAGCACTAGCAAAGCTATTGCTTATTGAACAAGGCTTAATGCCTTACAGGAGTAGTATCCATCACCATAAGCTCTACTCTTCTGCACAATGGTAACGATTGCACTGCACAATGGAAACTTCAATGTAACAGCAACTCTTTCAAATGTCAAACATAACTGAACATTAAACAAAAACACTTAAAATATCATTTAATTTCAAAATTTACTCTCCATATCCAGCCATATACAAAGCATGCTCGGATCTAACAATCACCTCTAAAATAAAACTGCAAAATTGAGCTAATTCTCTTAAAACAAATAGGTAACCTTCTTTCCTTATTATTTATTTATTTATTTAGTTAGTTAGTTTAATCAGTTCCTCAATTCAAGCCTCAAAACTGCTTCAGTTTCCTTTAAAAAAAATGAGGAAAACACATCTCTTGGTTTTATTAGTCAAAAGTCCTCAATATTTACTGTACAACACTGAATCACAATTTCTTTAATGAAATATACACGCTATTTTTAATTATCACCTTATTTTTTTTAAACGAAAATTACAAGACCCATGATTCATTTTTTTTTTTTACAGTTTAATACTACCTAATACCTAAAATTAACAACAGATATATAGATATAGATAGATAGATAGATGGATGGATGGATGGATGGGGATGGATGGATGGATGGATGGATGGATGGATGGATAGATAGATAGATAGATAGATATTATTCAAAATATCTTTCTTTCTTTCTTTCTTTCTTTCTTTTTTTCTTTCTTTCTTTCATTCCATTTTGTTGTGTTGTTTTGTTTTGTTATGTTAACAACAGCTGTTTTGCTTAATATTTGTCTGGAAAGTACTTTTTTTTCAGGATTCCTTAATTAATAGAAATTTCAAAAGAGCATTTGTTTGAAATAGAAATATTTTGTAACAATAAAAATGCCTTTACACTTTTAAACAAATGCATCCTGAATAATATCGCTGATCTTTATGATGCTACTAGACTATACCGAAAGATTGAAGCCTGCAGTTTGCTCAACAGTACAGTATTTCAGTGATATTACACATTGGTGTTGCTAGGAATTCTGGGCCCTGTGCACTGAATTTGCTATGGGGCCCTGACAAAGTCACATTCAGTGGGGTGGGGGGGGTCAACCTCTGTCCCTATGCACTCTATCACCCTTTCCCCCCACTAACAGCACCCTGTATTACGTGGTTTCATGACATTTACGTCATCTCATTTATTATTTACTGACTTATTTAATTAATAAAATATGCAAAGTTCAGTCTGGTGCACATGTGCACGTCTGTATGTGTTATTCCACAGATGTCTCTCATCCTCTTGTTGCTGGATTGCTTGAAAGAAGACTACAGTGAACACAAGTATCTTTTATACATTTGGCCAGCGAAGTGAAAAACCTGTTTTTGTTGTTGTTGTTGTTGTTGTTTTTTTTTTTAAACAAAACTTTTTGATCTGAATCTATCAGAAAGTCCTTCGATTTATTATTTCATAAAAAGGTAGTTTTATTCTGATAGAAAAATGCATCAACCATGCAGTGCTTTCCGCTCGGCTCGTTTCATCACATTCAGTAATCTGCATGCATTTTAGTAGTTTTGTATGAAAAAGAGCAGCTTTGATATTTCATGTTTCACAGGAAAGTCTAAGTTTGGAATTTGGAGCAACATGACAAAGGTGTAAATGAAGACAGAATTTTCAGTTTAAAGAAAATGATCTACAGAAGGCATAATTCAATTGTACTAACACAAGCGACTTCTAAATTAGCCTTTTAGAAAATGCACAAATGACAAGAACTCGTCAATGAAAAGATGACCCTGTTATTTAAAACACATCTCAACTCAGGCTTATTAAATTGTCTTGTTTGTGTCTGTCATTATGTAATCTTGGCGAGTCAAGTCCTATGTTCAGGCTTGAGTGATGAGACAACCTGGGCAAATAAGAACTGTCTGACCTGAATATGTTCAGCAGGAGTCTGCCAGACTCTGAAAACTGATTCATGCTCACAGCTGACAGAGCATACAGCTGCACAGGTGAAGTGAGCTGGGTCGTACAGTTCTGTTTATTTTAGGAGCTCCAGCCCAAACAAAATGATCGCCAGCTGCATACAATTTCAGACAAATTCACTTAGATTTTAAAAACAGGCAGTGTAAGGGCTAAATGCAGGCCGTCTGGTGGTTATCATTACATTACTTATACTGATCCTGAATGAAGGTACACATTTGGTTTGGATCACCAATGTTAAAGCTACATTATTAACAGCAGAGAATCATAAGATAATGCGACAAATTATTAAATCACATAGTATTAAATCACATTAAACAGAGGTGAAGGATGGCTATAAATACATGCCTTTTCTGGGGTGTGTTTCCATTACAATGATGTAAATCACTGCTTAACACATAGTATAATGCATCATTGTAGAAATTAAATAGCAAGTCGTGACTTTTTCCTGAATATGGTTTGGTTTTGCCACCTTGGTTGAACAATGTAGATTGTCGTTAATGATGTCATGTGGAGCTGGAATAATAACTTCTAGCAGTTAATTGATTTGAGATCTGCTGTAATGAACATGGCACCTAATGACTATGATTATTATTTTTTTTTTTGTTCCTTGTCATTTTGCTTTATTTTATATTTGATTCATCTTATGTCATCCTCCGGGGTTCCCTCTGTGCATTTATGCACATGCACACTCTTCAAAAATGGCACTTATTGAGAACACACTAAAATATATAGATTGAAATGTGTGTATATATATTGGTATTAATGGAACTTGTGACCATAGTTGGCTAACAATGCTATTGGGAAATTAATTTTGTAAAAACTTTTTTTGTAATTATAGTGTATCTCCGTGTAGGTATAGGGGAATAATATGGTGATGTTTGGGGAATAAAGGGGTAACAACATGTAAAATTACAAATAATTTATTGTGTAAGTATTTTGAAACTAAGGGTACCTATTCTAATATTACGTGGCGTGTATGGCCTAAACAATAATCTTATGTCTGGGAGTGATTTAGAAAGACGATTCTTTTTATAATTTTATACTGGTATTTTATTATAGGTCTAGATGTTTTTAACCATTCTATTATTAAAGGAAACATGATGGAGATTACTGAACAACAAAACTGGATATCTAGAGAAATGAGTTAATGAGTTTCAGCTATGATTTATAATTCACAAGTCAGCTTACCATAAGAAAGCGTATTCGTCGATCTCAGCAACTTCACACCAGCAACTTTCCAACACCACTATCACCAAATAACTTTTCGTGATATACCATCAAGGTTCAGTGCATCTTAAAACAAGCTTACCTCTTTCCAGCTGTTCACAGAAAAAAAAAAAAAAAAAAAAAAAAAAAAAAGATACAACATTTGTATTTCAGTGGATGTATACTGTGATGTTTTCATAGCAAAATAATAATAATAATAATAATAATAAAATAAAATACATAAAAAAAATAAAAATGGGGTCTAATTTGGCCATCAAACAATTAAAATTAGTCCAATATTTTTCTCTGTAATTACTGTGCAAATATACACTTGTTCTGTGTTAAAGACCAACTTGTTCCTCCCTTATTCCATGTAGTTACAGGGTAAATACAACATTTATGGGCTGTAAATTAAAGTGGTGCTTGTTCTCCCTTTATTCCATGTAGTTACAGGGTAAATACAACAGTCGCGGGCTGTAAATTAAAGTGGTGATTTGTTACCTCCTTGTTCCATGTAGTTACAGGGTAAATGCAACATTTGTGAGCTGTAAATTAAAATTACCCCCCCCCCCCCTTATTCCATGTAGTTACAGGGTAAGTGGCTACAACAAATTGCTCTAAAACGATTATTTATACAGTAGGTCATACATTATATATCAAGTAATATATCAATAAACATGGTGACTGTTTAATTTAATTAAAATATTATTTGAAATTTGGGTTTTTAAATTAAAATCACACACAATATGACAACAGTAACAACAAAGGCAACAGACAATAAAAGATAAAAATGTATTACACCAGTTCAGAAAAAAAGCAAAGCAACTCCATACTTGTACAGCTTATACAGTTAAACCAAATTCTTTTGAAAAGCTTGTTTAAGAACAAATTTAAGATTTTGTTCAATTTGTTCATGTTTTTCACCCTCTGATGAAGTTAAACTATTATGGCCAAACCATCACACCATAAACACACAGTAATAAACACTGAAAGTCAAGATTAAACTGTGTATTATAGCGAACTGACATGATTTTACAGTTTGATCCATGTCCTCAAGCACCATTTTGACTAGTTCACAGTTCCTGGTTTCAATTGCTACTCAAAACTAGCACAATCGTGTTTCGAGGGGGGTTCCCCGGTATTATTATTGGAGAAAGTGTAACGGTCAACTTGGATCACGTGTGCCTTGATAACCAATCACATTACAGCCTTGGCGTCATTGAATTTCAGTCAGAGAGTTGAGCGACACTCATTGGCTGTTTACGGATACCATAGGAATGAATGGGAAGTGCCGTAAACTGAACCCCACCTGTCACAACAAGTCTGTGACTTCTCTTATAAAACGCCATTTTTTTCGGTGTAAACTCTAAAGATAGTTCAATCCAAATGTATTGATTAGTGTAAAACATGTTGTAGATTAGCAGATAGGCTGTCGATTCATTAAATGATGAGCTGTTTCCTCTAAATAGCTGTTTATTCAGCGTAGTGAAGCCTCTCCTCCATTGACATCCATTAAAAAAAAAAACAAAAAAAAACGGCCTCTGGTCTCCTTTCCCACGTACTGCCAGACCGGAAGCATTAGCATTAGCTGTTATGCTTTTTCGGCTAATGGTTGCAGGCTTGCCTTCTAGTGGCTTTGTTTGAGTTACTTACTGATATGAACCCAAATTGGGTCAAATCAAGTCAGCTTCCTTACCCAACAGTCTCAACCAATCGTTTGGATTGAAACAATAACCCAGTGTGTTTAAAAAGTCGGCCTACACAGTGTATGTTCTTGCTAAATCGCTTGCAAATATAAGATTGTTGTATAGCCTACATAATAATATTAGAGTAGTAATATTCCACGTAATATTAGAATAGGTACCCCTTAGTTTCAAAATACTTACAGTGAAATAATTAGTAATTTTACAGGTTATTACCCCTTTATTCCCCAAACTTCACATATTATTTCCTTATACCTACACGGAGGTACTGAATAGGTACACTATAATTACAAAAAAAGTTACACTGTAAATTCTGTTTACTTACACAGTATGTTGCGGGTTGTAATCTAAAGAATTACCAGCTCCTCTCAAATTTTGTTAAATAAACTTCATGCAACATAAAATTATAAATGTATTAATTTATACTGTTAAATCACAGGGTGAACTGAATCTAAAGTAACCAATTACCAACATTATGCTTGGAGATTCTAATTTATCCTGGTGAATTGAATATTTTGAATTTATTCATCCAAAAGTTTCATTCATATTCGTTCAGTAAGTCTTTAAATTACACCATTACATCAGTAGGTGGCGACCGGTGAGGGAGCATAAAGGGGGCAACCTAAAATGAAAAACATCACATCCTTGCTGCACTCCATTCTGAAGGGTTCATCCCTAGCCTGATCCCTTCAGATGGATTTCTCTCTAGAGTGAGAGCTTTAAAGGGATGAAGGGTGTAGAGGACCAAAAACTGTTCCTTGTGACACATGCACTTCTGCTTTATCTTGCTGAGCCAATTAAGGAGGTGCCATTGACGCACAATTAAACCTGCGCAAAGTGTCCATCAGTTATACCTGTTGAAATTATTCGTTCCAGAGGACCCTTTGAAGTGGTCCGTTTTAAGCACTTCAGTTTAGAATGACCCTTCAGTATGGTGTTGGTATGGTGTTTGTTCTCACTTCAAAGTGCCCTTCAGAGGCAGTTTTATCCCATTTGGATTGTGACATCCCTTCATTAATGAAACAATTATTGTTAACAGGAATAGTTTGACCAAATAGAATAGTTTTTTTGGTCTTTTCATTTGAAGTTCATTCCACTAAAACTTTCAAGCTTCAAAAAGTTCAAAAAAGACATCATAAAAGTGATCCATATGAATTGAGTGGTTCAATCAGTCTTCTGAAGAGACAGGATTGCTTTACATGATGAACAGGCTTTTATTCATATATAAACATTGATCAACACACATACAGAACACCTCAAATATGGTAAAGGGAATAACAAACCTCATTGGTTCTTGCGTGTCAAACAAGTATGTTGAAGAGCTAACCAAACATGAATGATTTGACTACAAAGTCAGTTTGAGTTCTTCAATAATAGGGCAAGCAATTTATAGGGATGCCTTTGGACATTTTCAGTACCTAAACTGAAAACTGTGTCATTTCTTCTGGCAGATTATGAATTTCTATTCATAATCAGTTTTTGTATTTTTTATACTTTTATATACTTTATGGTTTTTACACTTATTCTTAGACTCCTCACCAATGGCATCATGACAACTTGACAACACAATGACAACTATCACAGGTATGACAGCAAAAGCAGCAGACAGGGAAACATCCATTTCATGCTTTAAAGAGCTCTCCAAAATATTGGTCACTGGCAAAACATCTACAATATTATAATGAATATTTGCATTTTTGGAATAGTTACAGAGGTAGATGCTGTTACGGAGCCGACGAGATGAGAGGCGTGCGGATCCATTTGCAGGGCTTTTATTTGACAGAGACATGGTTACAAAACAAGCAAGGTTCATGCAAATGGCAAACAGGCACAACACAGGCAAGACAAAGAGTAGTCCTAGGGCAAGCATGGGTCTTCGATCGGCGAACAATATCCAACAGGGCAAGGCAGAGAGATAATCCAGGTACACGAGCGGTAGTCCAAGAGAGGTGCAAACAGAGTCTGAACGGGAAGGCAAAGGGTTAATCCAGGAAACATGGACAAAAATCATTAAACTCCAGGAGGGCGGTGGAGAGGAGGCGGAACAGGGGGAGGGATGAAGGGCCAGGTCTACGTGGAAGTTGAGAGACTGGGGCGCAGCAGGGTACCCAGGCGGAACCGGCGAGGCAGGAAGCCAGGGCGGAGCAGGGAACCAGGATGATGCCGGCGAAGTAGGAAGCCAGGGCGGAGCAAGGAACCACCACGGCAGAGCAGACCGAGCAGGAGCCCACCAGGGCGGAGCAGATGGGACTGGAGCCCACCAGGGCGGAGCAGACGGGACTGAAGCCCACCAGGGTGGAGCAGACGGGACTGGAGCCCACCAGGGTGGAGCAGAAGACCACCAGGCCAGAGCAGACGGACCTGAAGACCATGGCAGAGACTGAGACCTAGGGAAAGCAGAGACAGATAACACCGACAGAGCACTCACTGCCCCAAGTGCCGAGGGAGGGAGCACAAAAAGCTCAATGTTTCCCCTGGTGACAATTGAACGAGTAGAAAATTCATCATTGGAGTCCTTGGCAACTACTGGTTGTGTTGACAGTTCACAACTAAACTTATTGACTGAAACTGGATTAATTAACATGTCAAACTCAGGCTTGTTAATCAACATAGGACAGATAGATGATTCAAAATCAGACTCAATGAAAGATGCTGAACTAACACACGGTTCGCACTGAGACTTATCGCTAGCAGAAACCAGATAGTTAGACATTTCAGTGAGTGAAACTAGACTGGCAGACAATTCACAGTCAGACTCATTAATGGGAATTGGACCGACAGATGACTCAAACTCAGACATATTCATGGAGAAAGAGCGGGCAAATAGTTCATAATTCGGTTCCCAGACTGAAACCGACAATACAGACGGGTCATAATCAGGCACATTGGAAGATACTAGACAAGCAGACAGTTCCATTGTGAAATCATTAATTGAAACTGATAAGACTGACAGTTCTAGCTCAGCACTTTTGACTGGTTCTTGACAGACAGGGAAATCAAACACACGCTGGAACACTGAACAGGTTGACAGTTCACAGTTAGTCTCATGGATAGGACAGACAGATTATTCACAAGTGTTTACTGGACTCGTGACAGGGTTAACAGGGCATACACGGAGTTCATTAACAGTTTTCATGGCAGTGACATGCAGAGAAGAGAGTTCCTGAACGGCCCTTATAGCCTCATCAGAACAGTCCGGAAGTTCACAGACAGCATCTTCGAGTGTGACAGACAAGGCTGAGGGTTCAGAAACAGCTTCTTCGGTTGGGTAAAGACAGGGCAATAGTTCGCAAACGGCCTCCATAGCTGTTGCAGGACAAACTATGAGTTCATAGGCAGCCTCCATAGCCGGGACTGGACAGGACAACAGTTCTTTATTGTCCTCCATAGCCATGACTGGACAGGACGAGAGTTCACAGACGGCCTTCATAGCCCTTACAGAGCAGGACGAGAGTTCACAGACGGCCTCCATAGCCGTTACAGGGCAGGACGAGAGTTCACAGACGGCCTTCATAGCCGTGACAGGGCAGGATGAGAGTTCACAGACGGCCTTCATAGCCGTTACAGGGCAGGACGAGAGTTCACAGACGGCCTTCATAGCCGTGACAGGGCAGGATGAGAGCTGGTAAATGGGTACCACTGACACCTCCGGAGGTTCTGCAGCAGTTGCCGCCACCTCTGGAGGTTCTACAGCAGTAACCCTCTCCTTGATCACAACATGACAGGAACTAAAGCTAGCACCGCCGCTCCAGGAGGTTCTGCAGCATGTGCCGTCGCCTCGGAGAACACAGCAGCGCGCATCACTACCCCGAGAGGTTCTGCAGCTTCAGCCACCACCTCTGGAGACATTTCAGTGGACGCTGCAACCTCGGGCAGTTCGGTGGTGGTGTACGCAGCCCAAATGCAACATAAAGCGATCCCCATCATGGGAAGCGCTTCAGGCAAGGGGATAAGTTCAGGAACAGGAGGGTTAGAGTGAGTGGGTTTGGGAACACCAGCTGTGCATGTAGACACCAGCGGTGCATCCCTTACACTAGATACCAGACTGGGATACCGAAAGACTGACCTTGAATATCTGGGTGCAATAGACAGGACATGATGAGACTCTGGACGATCGACTGAGGCGTGACGTGACTCTGGACAATCGGCTGAGATGTGACGAGACTCTGGAAGATCAGCTGTGACGTGACGTGACTCTGGATGATCAGCTGAGACGTGACTTGATTTGTGAAGAGCAGCCGTGACTTGACTTGACTTGTGAAGAGCAGCCGTGACTTGACTTGACTTATAAAGAGCAGCCGTGACTTGACCTGACTCGTGAAGTGCAGCCGTGACTTGACCTGACTCGTGAAGATCAGTTGTGACTTGACGTGACTCGTGAAAAGCAGCTGTGGCTTGACTTGACTCGTGAAGAGCAGCTGTGACTTGATTTGGCTCATGACGAACAGCTGTGACTTGACTTGGCTCGTGATGATCAGCTGTGACTTGACTTGGCTCATGACGAACAGCTGTGACTTGACTTGGCTCGTGACGAACAGCTGTGACTTGACGAGGCTCTGGACAAACAGCTGTGACATGACAAGGCTCATGACGATCAACGGTGACTTGATTGGACTCACGACGATCAACGGTGACTTGACTGGACTCACGAAGATCAACGGTGACTTGACTGGATTCATGACGATCAACGGTGACTTGACTGGACTCACGAAGATCAACGGTGACTTGACTGGATTCATGGATGGCAGCTGTGACATGACGGAGCTTCGTTGTGGCCACCATTTTGCGAACGGGCTCAGCTGTTTTGCCATTTTGTGCTCGCGTTCCAGTACGGCCACCATTACAGGAGTGAGTGCGGTGTCGCGTTCCTCCGCGACACCCACACTGAATGAAGAACCGACAGTCAATAAAGCATAGTCCATAAAGTCCATAAAATCTCTTCCATTTTGCGAACGGGCTCCGCTGTTTTGCCATTTTGTGCTCGCGTTCCAGTACGGCCACCATTACAGGAGTGAGTGCGGTGTCGCGTTCCTCCGCGACACCCACAGTGAATGAAGAACCGACAGTCAATAAAGCATAGTCCATAAAATCTCTTAGAGACGAACGGGGACACTCACGGATTAATTGTGATTTGAGCGGCTGATTAATGCCCTCACAAAAGAAGTCTATGAGCACACAGTCCGGCAGATCAGAAAAACAGGCAAGATCTAAATACTCTTGTACATAATCCTCGAGCGATCGCAAGCCCTGCTCGAGGGTTGATAACAGTCTAGAAGTGTCTATACCTGGCCAATATCCACATGAAAAGCCACTGGATCCTGATGGGGCTGAGTATTCTGTTATGAGAGGCGTGCGGATCCATTTGCAGGGCTTTTATTTGACAGAGACGTGGTTACAAAACAAGCAAGGTTCATGCAAATGGCAAACAGGCACAACACAGGCAAGACAAAGAGTAGTCCTAGGGCAAGTGTGGGTCTTCGATTGGCGAACAATATCCAACAGGGCAAGGCAGAGAGATAATCCAGGTACACGAGGGGTAGTCCAAGAGAGGTGCAAACAGAGTCCGAACGGGAAGGAAAAGGGTTAATTCAGGAAACACGGGCAAGAATCAAAACACGAGAAAACAGGCAAGGCAAGACTATAACAACTGAGTGGGCTCCATTGAGTAGCTATCGCTAGGATATACGCTATACAATACTCGGCACGGAAGGGCATGTGAATGGCTGTTATATTGGCAGTGTGATTGATCTCAGGTGTGAGTTTAATTTGTGAGATGGAACATGGGAAATGTAGTCCGGGGTGACATGTGACAGTCTGTGAAGTGTGAGAATCAATGTAGTGAGAAGGCAACATCTGGTGATGAGCAAACGGAAGTGCATGGACAGGATTAGTGACAGATACTAACTGGACCATGCTAACTAGCCAAACCCTGACCCAGTACCGCTCTGATTCCTTCAGTCTCAAAACGGTGAAACTTTTTTATGAAAAAAAAGGAAAAGTGTATTATAGCATATCTTAGAATGGCATATAGCATATTTTTGAGTAGGTCCAACCAATGACATGCTCCTTCACCGCCCACACTTGAATGCTATTCGCTCTTGCAACAGTCAGCCACCAAAGCAGTCACATGCGTCATAAGGGCCAAACTGAGAAAACAGTGACAGAAAATTTAAGTCAGTGCATGGAAACAGAAAAAAATAAATACATAAATAAAATAAAAATAAAAAGATTCAGTGACTTTAGATTAAAAAATAGAAAAGTAAATGTTTTACCCACACTATTACACGCTATGCACACTACAGTAAAATGTTATGATGTTTCCTAAGGCATAAGCGTAGATAAAAATGCCTGTTTTATTGCATCAGTTATATTGACCTTTACAGTCATAATGAGAGTGTGCATCATCTCACTGACTCAGGAAAGCCCAGAACATCCTGTTATTGCAAAACTTGGTGCCAGCTTGTTAGCAAATGTGGGTTTGGGGTGAAATAGTACTCATCCCGCAGTGTTGTGGGTGACACAAACTCCAGCTAACTGTGAAAAGTGCACAAAAGATCCACTAAAGAGTTACAGCTTGAAATGGCAGAGGGAAAAGATGTAGTGAATAACTGAAAGGAAGTCCTTTTATGGGCATTTTGTATTTTTCAGCCAGTAATGTGGGCTCTATAAATGGATTCTTATAGTATGAGGTTCTTAGGCAGTTACATTTTTACATTTGGGGCACATCTGCTCCAACACACACACACACACACACACACACAAAAAGACAAAAATTGCATAATACACATGCACCATAAGAGGTAACCAAATGGGTGTGATAAGAACACAGTCATTCCGAATTCTTCGATAATGGTGCAGGAGGGATGCATTTCGACATTTTGAGAGAAAAATTGTGTAATTTCTACTGGCACCTACAAATAACTTCAACCATTGGTTAAGCCAGACTTGAACAAGTTAGGATGTGCACACAAACATGCAAATGCTTTGATAGCTCCATATATCTGCATTGTTTACACATTTCTTCAGTAACTCAACCTGCTAATGGCTTATTTATAATTGTCTCTGGAAATGTAAATTTCCAGGAGAAAAATAACATAAAAAAAGTGTATTAAAAATATCACGCTTCACAGACTACAGTGCTTTGCATTGCACCACAGGGATGATCTGCAGTGAGACATAACCTGTTCACTGGAGAATATTAGTTTCTTCATAATCTAAGTTCACCCAAAAAACTTACAAGTTTGGAATGACATCAGGGAGAGTAAATGATGACAGAATTTTCATTTTTGGGTGAACTAGCTATCCCCTTAAAAAGAGACAGAGATAAAAACATAGTGTGGGCTGACATGTGATAGACAGGTCTTGGCTCAGAAATGAGAGGACGAGACTGAATGTTCTGGTGACCGGCAACTTGTCTGTCACTCACAGGAAGAATATAAAATATATAATATACTGTATAACAGCATACATATTGTAACGTAGTATAGGTTGTACATGGAAAAGGAGTATCTGTGGGCAGTACACAGCATTTAAAATGCTGTAAAATAACAAAAGGAATGCAAGAGATTGGTTACAGTCTGCATTTATCAAAGTCACTGTAAAGTAGCTGCATTGACTCTATGTGCAGTATGGTGAAATTAAAGTTGGCCAGTGTGATAATAGGAATGTGTCATTCAGGAGACATTTTTCTATATGCTACCATTTACAATGTGATATATTTACATGATCTGGAGTGTTTAAGCTTTTTCATTTGGGCCCTTTTTTTGCTGCATAGCAAAGACACAAATAATTTTTCTTTCTTTTATTTTTGAGAAATATTCAAAAAGTTTTAGTTAATTAATTCAGTTGCTCTTTTTACCCTGTTTTATCATGGGTTCCTATCAAGACCAGGACAGGACGGACGTTAGAATCCATTGTGGCAGCATGCATTCATTACTCAGAAGTAACTTTTGAAGCCAGTTAGCTTTCACAATCACCTGTCTGTTTTGTGGAGACAACAGGTGAATAGAAACTCTCAAATTCAGCCAAAATATCTATAGGATGCTGATGACTGAATACATTAAAAAAGCGAGACTGAAGGACATAGAGTTGGTTGAAGTTTTTCTTTGCACAGGTGAGTGGATGTTATATGGAAGAAAGGTACTCTCCATCCATGTATAAATGTTCTGATATTTGTTCCATTCATTCACTATTTAATTGTTTATGTATATGGCCATTTAATTGTTATAAATAATCTGATCTTCTGTTTTGCGTCAAAAAAGTTCCAAAGTAAATGCAGTTTACTGTTACTCTTATGATTTTGAGAGAATATAAACAGCTGCTTACCTCAATGGTGACAGTTTTTTTTTTTTCCGGCATTCCTCCACCACTCCATCTGCTGCCTTCTTCTGTACATGCATTACTAACCTCTTCATTAAGCAGTACAGGCAGAGCAGAGTCTTGTGCTTAAAAAAAAAATAAATAAATAAATAAAAATAAAAACTTTTATTCAGCAAGGTAAATTAATAAAAATACTTTTCCAGTACCAAGATGATAAAGAGGTCAGTGCAATCACACATACAGAAGTTTGTATATTTTATTCCAGATAAGTCGGTAAATAATAAATAATAAATGAGAAGAAGTAAGTCATGAAGTTACTTATATCACTAAAATACTGTACACCAGAACTCTGCTCTTCACTGTTTCAAGTTATTGGTAGGTACTGTGTATAGTGTCATCATCAAGATGGCAAATACCACGTGAGGTTTTTTTTTTTTTATTTTTTTTTTATTATTATTATTTTTTTTTTTTTTTACTGGAATATTGCAGTGATAATTATGAATGATTTATTTGTGCGTCATACTTTTTTAATTATAAAATAAATAAATAAATAAATAGATATTTAAATTTGATTTACATCATGAACTCCTCCTGTGCCTCCTTTTCCTCTGTTTTCACTGTTTTGCACTTCTTCTGTGTTGGCTGAATCATCATCGTTAATTATCCCAACAACTGTGGTATCATCTGTGTACTTGATAATGGAGTTCAAGCTGTGGGCGGCAAGCAGTCATAGGTGAAGGAAGAACACAGGAGGGGTCTCGGCATGCAGCTATTTGTTGCTTCAGTGTTAAGAGTTTTAGCGAGGTGTTGATTGTCTGTTCTGGTATGTGGTTTATTAATTGGAAAATGCAAGATCTAAAACTGTTGAGAGTCAGGATTTAATTAAAGTAATCGCATTAGAGTGGACGATCATGGTGAAGGCGGAGCAGAAATACCTATGACTATACGAGTTGACTTAGGAATAATGAATTTAATGTCATTTTCAGGCACATTTCTAAAGCAAAGCACTTCACAAAAGGTAGTTTTTAGATATGATTTTCAAAATTAAAATTAACTATTTGGGACCTTGTGAAAACAAGTCATCAAACAGTTGTGGAAAATGTCCATATAAAGTAGGCCACACATAGGTGCCATTTTGAACACAACTGTTGAAATTTTAATAAATTGAGTCAGTATACTTTGCTTTGTCCACAGTGCAAATTTTGTGTTTGCACATAAGCGAATGATTGAACACTCAAATACTCCACTCGTTAGTGCACATGTGGCAAAACACGCTCAGAGACGTATACAGTACTTTGAAAGGCTTGCACACTCAACCGTGTACAAGATGGGGCGAAACACACACAAAAAAATAACAAACAAAAAAACAAAGTATACTTGTGACCAGTTGCATAAACTTCTTAAACTTGTCTTACAAGTTAGTTTTTATTTTTTTATTTTATTTATTTTTTATTTTTTCTCCGAGACTCATTAACTCGCTATTTTAAGTCAGTTAGCTAAAAAGGTAGAGTTGTCAAATTTGAATCTGAAAAAGTATTACTGATTTATCCCTTGACTAACTGCTTGCTGGTCAACCAGTTTTTAAGACAGTCTTAACACAATGGCTATGTATATTCAACCAGACAAAATATAGAAAGAGGGCAAAAATGGTCAAAATGCATATTTTTTTTTCTCTCTTTTTGGCAAAATATTTGAGTTAATATCTTGCATACTTGGGATGTAAATTAATTACAGTACATCTGTGGTCAGTGTGCTTCCCCCCCACCCCGGTGCGTGTTAAATGGTGCTGGTCAGCTTTTTAAATCCCAGTGTCTGTCTTATCAAGTCAGATCCAATGTTACTCAGCAACTGAAGTCTTTGATACACTCGGCTCTTTCTCATTTTTTTAAGAGGCAACAAGCAGAATAATATTATTTCTCTCTCTCTCTCTCGCTCTCTCTCTCTCTGTTTGTTTATGTTCATACATCTTTTCTATTGTTTTGAAAATGTTCGGACTTTCTATATCATCCATACGACACCAGTAATGCTGAACTTTCAAATTTTGTCTGCTTGCATGTGCAGACTCTAATAAAAGTCTGTCATGTTTGCACCCGCATTCTGTCTTCCTTAGATTAAATGGTAATGCTTATGCCAGATCCATCAAGATACCTGTGAGAACTTAAGGAGAAGTGACTTCATACAGTACATCCACTAAAAATCACCTTGGGACCAGTTGGATGAAAGTCATTGCATAAATGTCAAAGTTAGTTGATAAAAGGTCTAGCATGACATGTCCTAGCTGACTTGGTGTGGTCTTTTATCTCATTTTAAGTGTGGCTTAGTATTTAAATCTGTTTTAGGTCACTTTGTTTTCTGTGTATTATACCGTTATCTAGAGATTTGATCAATGAAATTTCACTTTGGGCAGGACTACCCACCACAACGCAAAGCAAATAGAAAATTAGTAAGTAGTTTATGGTAAAGGTGTGTGGTTTTTTTGTTTTGTTTTTTTGGTTGGTTGATTGGGATATGGTGCATACTGTGATCTTGTGATATAATTGTTAATGTCATCAATGAAAATAGACAGAAATGGAGGCAAGACCAATGTCAGCAACCTCTTGGCAGCTGTAGAATATTCTATGTTTGAATGTCTCAGTAATTAGACTAAGAACTGACAACAAACAAAACACATCACGTCGCCTCAGGAGGCACAAACACTGCATCTGTCTAACTGTCTGGAAATAAAGGGAAAACTATCAAAGATAAAAAATAGCAGGGTACTGCCCTTTTCTTCTTGCCTTTGACCATGTGATCTAGCAAAACCTCAACACATGCTTATTGGAAAAACGTGCCTGTGGCAACATTTCTGCAAAATATTATGCTGCTTCTTGCACATTACAAAGTGAAATGTCCAATGGGTGGCGCTAAAAGCGGATTCAGTTTTATCAAAAACTGATTAATGTGAATCTGGCCATGCTTAATTACGTTGGTTGTTGTATTTATCTGGCAGTTTGTAAATTAAATGTGCTGTCTGTGAATGGTTTTGAAATGTTTAAAAAAATAACGTACTGAAAACATTAAATCTTACCCTAAGCCTAACCTAGTATTAACAAAGGCAAACATGACATAAAAACACATTTGCTAAAGCAACCATGGCAGTTTATCTTGCTTCTGCAACTCAGTGAGCTTTTTTATCGTGACTTGTGTTTACCGGAGCGCTCCACATCACAAGAGCAATCCTGTACCAGGTGAGCTACCAAGCAAGTTTACTATCTCATAAAAGTCTTTCAAATGCAGCTGGTTGTCTGATGGAAATGTAGATAGAGTCACGTTTTTCAGTTTACCTAGATTGCAAAATCTGATATATTTAACCTGACCAAATCAGTGCACTCACCCCAGCACTGCTGCATGCTTCCCTTACCCAGTAGGCTCTATTAGCAGTTATGCAGGTCTAGAAAGCCAAACATCCCGTTGGTAGGAATGTGGGGGTGTAATAATTTTCCCTCTACAGCTTCAACTGCGCTTATTTTCAGCTATATGTTTTACTGCTGAGCAACCTGCTTTTAGACATGTGGTCTGCCAGAAATATATAAATAACTAGATTCTTATGTTTTCTGTAGAAAGTGCTGCCTGCTTGTGCAAAATGTGCTGCCATAATGCAGGGGTGTTGTTAGTGGTTGCCAGGTTGTTATTTTGTGGTTTCTAAGGTGTTCTGGGTGGTTACTGTGGTTGTTTGGGGTGGCTAGGTCATGCTAGGTTGCTAGTTTCTGTGATTTTCCGATCTGTAGATGTGTCTAAGGGCAGGCCCGGATTAAGAATTCAGAGGCCCTTGGGCACAATGTCTTGTCGGGCCCCCCCACACCCACACACACATATATGAGCACAATCAAAGTTTTGAATTATAGGATACTATTTGCTGGACATACCTCTAGCTTATAGAGCATTTACACTGACAGGTTACAGCCTATGATCGCATCCTCTATCATACAGGATTTACATCACATGATTGCAACAATGCTTTCCTGGACCAGCAGCAATCTTTTCAATAAGTGTAAATAGTAATTATGCTATCTATATTTTATATTGGCAGATACTATTTGCACCTCAGTATTTTTGTACATTAACTGGATGCAACAATAACACAGGGCCTCATTCATGAAACTTGCGTAAATATGTGAGTAAATTCAAAGTAATCTGCGTGTAAAACAGACCTTCCCGAAAACTCTCCTCGGGATTCACAAATGCTTCGTAAACTTCAGATTTCATAGTTAAACATGTGTATGTTAATGAATTCCAATCATTCATAAGGGCACGCGTGCGCGCTTATTCACAATAAGCATAATCCCCGGCTATGAGTTACAACTCCGTAAATTACGTGTCCAGGAACACAGTGGAATATTTTGGAGTCCTTTCTCTGGTTTGGTTCCAGTATATTTCATAAATGCAAAAAAAAAAAAAAAAAAAAAAGACTAATAGGTCATATGCCTAACAATAAATATTCAATTAACTTGTCCATCATCAGTGCTCTTCTGAAAATGGCCAGCTGATGGCACTTGAGAATGCCTTGGTGGCACAGCGTTTTTCCAGCTGACGATTTGGTTGATGTGGAATATCCACGGCAGTAACGTATTACTAGTATCTAATTTTGAAGAATATTACTGAATATAAAAATTAGGAATGTTCCTGAATAGCGAATCCGTATTCGGAAAGGCACGGAAAACGAATAATGCTTTGTACGGAGCAACAAAAGGTACATGGTTAGCTGCTTGCTAGCAGTATCCTGTTACATTACAGTACATCAAATTTCACTTACCACATAAACAGAGAGAGGTAAGGAGAGATGACCGATAGGATGATGTCGAATGATTTACAGATCATGAGCACCACTGACAAACATCTAATCTTGTGAAATGTGTGGTAAGTAGTGCCGCTCCGTAGTAGGCTACGTGTGATCATGAATCTCAAAAGTGGAAGTAGTTTATCACTCATGGGGACATTTGTAGACACTTTGAGTTGAGTCATGTTTTGAATGTGATTTTGCAGTTGCTAAGGTGGTCTGAGTGGCTAACAGTTAAAGAGCCCAACTTCAAGTCTCTATATAAATTGTAGTATAGTATAGTATAGTATAGTTCCTCCTTGAAATAAGATAGATTTTTTTTTTTTTTTGGCCAATTTTATCATTTGCCAGGTGAAAATTGTATGTTTGATTGCTTAGAAAATTAATAACACACTTTTCCATTATATGCCCCATAATTTGAAATATCATTCATGTTTGTAGCACAGATGATGTGGGACGAGTTCTGAACAAAATTGTATTGCTTGGCGTTAGAAGCTTGTTCAAATGCCTGACCCTAAATATGAGCAAGCAGCACTAATTACATAATAGCACATGCCCTTTGAGACCTCTCTCAGGAATTAAATGAGTTGCGTCCAATATTTATTCATGTTTGCCTGCAATGGAGTCATCCAAGTCTGTTTGGTGTCAGTTTATGTAATTCAGAATTTGACTGGATATTGATGAATGGATGCAGTCTGCAGTGCAAAACAAAACCCCTGCAGTCCCACTGTACAGGAAGTAAACAATTTACTGTTCATCTAGGCTTCTTCCCTTCAGCTCTTTAAAAGAGCAATTTTAGGATAACTGTAACTTTTCTTTATTATGAAAGAATGACAAATAGTGACTATAATTCACTGTGATTGCTTGTATAATAAGACTAAAGACTAGGTCGGGTCTTTTTCCAGAATACTGGCAAAAGCTCAGTTAAATGAGCAGACACACATTAAAGAACTGCTGTCCCCTAATAGTCCCTCATTCAGATTGCAGTAAGCAGATAAAACAGATGTTGCTGAGTCTTCAGTGTTTGCAGAAGCAGCTTTTTCAGGCAAACCTTTGAAATTGTGCATTTGTTTAAAGAGCTGCAAGGAAAAGTGTCTTATTTGGGCTTCATTTTATGACAGTGACCCTTTACAAACAAATGGGATTTTGCTTTCTTCTCCAGTTTCAGTAAAAAAAAAAAAAAAAAAAAAATTAAAATAAAAAATAAATAAATAAAAAAAATCAGTTGAAATGTGCTCTTTGTTTTCTTGTTGGCTTCAAATGGTTTAGCAAAATAAATAAATAAATAAATAAAAAACTTTTTAAAGAAAAAGTTTATGTTTTAATGATTCCAAAAATGTCAAAAAGTCAGGGTGTATTTTTTCACACCTTGAATATACAGAATGTATGAAGAGTGTATAAAGCTTAATTATTTTCAAAATATAACATATTGTCCAAGGTAAAAACACATTTTCCAAGAGAATAATCAATTATTAATCCACAACCTGAACAAAACAAAATTCAAATCATCTGACATTGTAAGATTTACTAAGGGTCAACACAGGTCCCCTACATATTTTTGTACACCAAGTAACCACATTGGTCACCCCCCCAAGAAAACATCTATCTATCTATCTATCTATCTATCTATCTATCTATCTATCTATCTATCTATCTATCTATCTATAATAATGTATAATTATCTATAATATCTATAATTTTTAAGAATCCATTGCTCGTTTTAAAGAAGATTAATAAAGCTAATCTTTATATGATATCAGGTACAGATGTATAATATATATACAGTGGGTACGGAAAGTATTCAGACCCCCTTCACTTTTTTCAATTTTGTTATGTTGCAGTCTGATACTACAATTGTTTAAATTCTTTTTTTTTTTTTTTCTCATTACTCTACACTCTGTCCTTTATAATGACAACGTGAAAACAGAATTTTAGAAATGTTTGTAAATTTATTAAAAAGAAAAAACTGAAATATCACATTTACATAAGTATTCAGACCCTTTACTCAGTACTCAGTTGAAACACCTTTGGCAGCAATTACAGCCTCGAGTCTTTTTGGGTATGACGCAACAAGCTTTGTACAACTGGATTGGGGGAATTTCTGCCATTCTTCTTTGCAAATCCTCTCAAGCTCGGTCAGGTTGGATGGGAACCGTCTGTTGACAGCCTTTTTCAGGTCTCTCCAGAGATGTTCGATAGGGTTCAAGTCAGGGCTCTGGCTGGGTCACTCTAGGACATTCACAGAGTTGTCCCTAAGCCACTCCTGTGTTGCCTTAGCTGTGTGCTTAGGGTCATTGTCATGTTAGAAGGTGAACCTTCGGCCCAGTCTGAGGTTTTGAATGCCCTGGACTGGGTTTTCATTAAGGCTATCTCAATATTTTGGTGCATTGAGCTTTTCTTCTACTCTGATGAGTTCCTCAGTCCCTGCCGCTGAAAAACAGCCCAACAGCATGAGGCTGCTACCGGCACACTTTACTTTTGGGATGGTACTCTGCAGGTGATGAGAAGAGCGGTTTCCTTCAAACATGATGCTTAGAATTGAGGTTCATCAGACCAGGTAATCTTGTTTCTCAGAGTCTGAGGGTCCTTTAGATGCTTTATTGCAAATTCCAAGTGTGTTTTCATGTGTCTTCACTGAGGAGAGGATTGAGTTTGGCCACACTCCCACAAAGCCCAGATCGGTGGAGTGTTGCAGTGATATTTGTCCTTCTGTAGGTTTCTCCCATCTGCATATATGATCATGGAGCTCAACTAGAGTGACCACCAGGTTCTTGGTCACCAGTCTAGACAAGCCCCTTCTCCATCAATTGCTCAGTTTGGGTGGGGACCAGCTCTTGGAAGAGTCCTGGTTGTGCCAAACTTCTTCCATTTGAGAATTATGGAAGCCACTGTGCTCTTGGGAACCTTCAGTGCAGCAGAATTTTTTTTGTAGCCTTCCTCAGATCTCTGCCTCAATACAATCCTGTGTCTGAGCTCTGCAGGCAGTTCCTTTGACCTCGTGGCTTGGTTTTCGCTCTGATATGCATTATCAGCTGTGAGGCCTTTTACAGAGAGGTGTGTTCCTTTCCAAATCATGTCCAATCAATTTAATTTACCACAGGCGGACTCCAGTCAAGGTGTAGAAACATCTCTGCAATGATCAGAAGAGACATGGGAGGCACCTGAGCGAAATTTCAAGTGTTGTTGCAAAGGGTCTGAATACTTATGTAAATGTGATATTTCAGTTTTTTTCTTTTTAATAAATTTACAGACATTTCTAAAATTCTGTTTTCACTTCATCATTATGAGGTACAGAGTGTAGATTAATGAGAAAAAAAATGAATTTAAATATTTGTAGTATCAGGCTGCAACATAACAAAATTGAAAAAAGTGAAGGGGGTCTGAATACTTTCCGTACCCACTGTATATATATCAAAATAAATTATATGACAGATATTAGCAATGGAAGATGTGTAGATAAGTCATTGTATGAATTACATTAAAAGCTATTTTTAGAAAAAATAAATACATTTTGACATTTTTGAATAAGTATCTTGATTAAATGCCAGTGTGCCATCCATAATTAAGGTAGAAAATCATGCTGTGTGCAGAAGGTAACTGCAGTTCACTTTCACAAGTGAACACTCTGTCACATAGTCAGAAGTGCAAACAGGCTACACAGAATTAATTTTGAAAACACTTCTGAATGGTATTGCTTCAATAATGATTGCACTTATTTTTAGAACAGATTCAATGAAATTGTTATTTTAGGTATTTACTTGAAGCTACAGATCTAACAAAAATCCAGGCGTAGAACAAGCATGGCAGATCACCCCCATTAAGTGGCCCCTGGGATAATCCAGACACTTGAGATCCGATGGAAAGCTTGCTAACTGGTTCTGAAGAGTCCACTAAAGAAATGCATATCCTGGTATTTACAGCACTTTCCCAACTTACTACCTTTCCCATCTTTCATTTTAACTACGATTTGAACTAAGCAGATGTAGTAGCTTTATGAATATTCTCTGTAGCTAATAGATCACCGAGGGAGTTGGAGAGATGGCTGTTCATCAAAGAGGCTAATTAAGCATTAAAGAGGTTCCAATAGTTTGCCAGGCTGTATATTGATCTTTGAGGTGGCAGATCTTTAATCTACACTGCTCCTGGTATGTCTGGTGGGAGGAAGTATTTGGTCCCTCTGGTAATTTGTTTTGAGGTGCTGACCTTTGGGTAAATCTTATCTAAGAGTCTTTTTTTCCTTGAGATTTCTTTCTTGTACCATCATGCATTGGGCGTACTCCATCCAATTCAGAATCTGCAGTGTCTGTACAGGAACAGAGTTTTATGAGAAAATGATGAGGATATTTGTCAGTAAACACATTTATTCCAGTAAACAGGTTTATTCCAGCATCAAACACATTTTGTAAAAGATGATAAAGGATGGTGGGGGAGATTAAGAGTTAATGGGAGAACAAAAATATTTACCATTGGTGCTCCTTTTCTTTTTTATTAAATTATAAAGAGAAACTGTCAAATTATTGCCCAGATTGTTTTCAATAATATATCTTTAATCAGTGATCCAAAACGCATTTTCTCTCAGAAAGTTTCAAACATGCTCAAATGCTGCACACAGAGTTGTGTACAGAGTTTAGAGAACAACACCCAAGGATTCTCATCTTCACATGCTAACTTAATCATCTTTTATTTATGTTTGTTCATTCACCTGAGTTACTATAATTATCTCTGTGCATACCTGCCTAGAAGTCACACTATTGTATTACACTGGCAGCTACGTTTATAGGCGACATTAAATAGTTAGTGCATGATTATATTTAAGTGAAGCTGCCACAGAAAAGGCCAAGTGTACCGCTGCTTTGAGGTCAAGTAAATCAAGTTAATGAAATCGCTAACTATAATGGAACCAAATTACATCCCGGTCCTGTTAATACATCCACTGGCATAGAAGTGCAATTTTAGTCGATTACAAAAGGATAAATTAAGTAAGGGATAATGTACATACAGCTGATTGTTTTCGCAAAATTAACCCCAGGGTCTTGTATCACTCTGAAGGATTTTTTTTTTTTTTTTTTTGATGATAACAACCATCTGAATGTACATTATCCAGCTTATTACACGGCTACTTGCTACAAAAGTAATTAATTGAACACAGAATATTGAGTTTAAATATTTCATTCACTCACTTGTAAAACTCCTGCAAAAGGGCTTCCTAGCAAATGGCTTTGAGCCAAGACAAATTAATGACTTGAAATGAGATTCAATGTATGATAATAATAATAATAATAATAATAATAATAATAATAATAATAATTTATAATCATACCACTTAATAAATGTCTTTTCACTGTAAATAATTAATAAATAATTATGTACACATGAAATTTTAATTTGAGTCAGAACTGTTTTAAAATCTTACCTGATTATTATCTAGTAATCCTCTGCAATACACAAAACTTCATTATATATCACTATGACTAATAATAGTAATAATAACAAATAATGCTAATGCTAATTAATATTATTATTTTATTGTACAAAACAACAGTACAATTACAATACTAAAGTTTATCTTTATTTTTTTAATTTTCAAACATTAAACCATCCTCTTTTAACCAGCTCAGACCTCAGAATGTCACAACCAACCAATCAAAATCAAGTATTTTAGAAAGCAGTATAATAATATGTACTAGTACAGGATTTGAACAAGGGACGGTTTGTATTGTAAGTAAGCCATTGGCAGTTCCTAATGATAAACAAGAACATGGTAAGAGAATTTAGTACAGTGGTGTGAAAAATTGTTTTCCCCCTTCCTGATTTTTTTTTTTTTTGCATGTTTGTCACACTATAATGTTTCAGATCATCAAACAAATTTAAATATTAATCAGATATAACACAAGTAAACACAACATGCAGTTTTTAAATGAAGGTTTTTTTTAGTTTTTTTGTTTTGTTTTTTTTTTTATGAAGGAAAAACAAAATCCAAACTCACATGACCCTGTGTGAAATAGTGAAGGACCATGTCCGGCCATCTGTTCGTGACCTCAAGCTGAAGCGAACTTGGGCTCTTCAGCAGGACAATGATCCAAAACACACCAGCAAGTCCACCTCTGAATGGCTGAATAAAATGAAGACTTTGGAGTGGCCTAGTCAAAGTCCTGACCTGAATCCTATTGAGATGCTGTGGCATGACCTTAAAAGGGCGGTTCATTCGAAAACCCTCCAATGTGGCTGAATTACAACAATTCTGCAAAGATGAGTGGGCCAAAATTCCTCCACAGCGCTGTAACAGACTCATTGCAAGTTATCGCAAACGCTTGATTGCAGTTGTTGCTGCTAAGGGTGGCCCAACAAGTTATTAGGTTTAGGGGGCAAGCACTTTTTCACACAGGGCCATGTGGGTTTGGATTTTGTTTTCCCTTCATAATAAAAAAACTTTATTTAAAAACTGTATGTTGTGTTTACTTGTGTTATCTTTAATTAATATTTAAATTTGTTTGATGATCTGAAACATTAAAGTGTGACAAACATGCAAAAAAATAAAAAATCAGGAAGGGGGCAAACAATTTTTCACACCACTGTAAGTATAAATTCTTGACAACTTATATTTAATATTATTTGAGTAGTTAAGGAAACTTTAATTTTATTTTTACAGAACTGATTTATTTATTTGCTTTTACATATGGGCTTATCAACCCCCTGCTCCACTTCCAAAAACAAAAAAAAAAAAGAAAAAACACACCTTCAGTCATGAAACGGACTTGTAACCATTCTTGAACCTTCTTGAAAGATTTGTTGAGAAATGCTGCCTAGAACACAAAACTTCTGATCACCTTCCTGACGCCCATCTGCTGCCAAAATGAATCTTCTCACAAAAAGACATCCCAAATTAGCAAATTCCACCAGACAAACTGTGCTTTTATTTAGTCACATCATTCAATGCGTGTTCAAAATATCTCAGTGCCAACGGTGCCTTAGTGACACACAAATAAATAAATAAATAAATATGACTTGCATAAAAGCTTCCCACGGGCCGTAATTCCATGTAGAGCGCTTTTATCTAGCTTGTTCCTTTCAAAAAGTCTCCTGGAGCTTTTTGCTTGTGCAGTCTCTGTGTGTGGCCTCCTCAAACCCAGAGCAGTCCAATTCACCCCCAACCACGATGTCTCCTCGCTTTCATCTCAGAGGGGCAGATTTACATAATTCCCCCTCCTGCTCCAGATGGACCTTGTTTCTGTAGGGTTTACTGGGAAGCTGAGCTCAACCCTACATTTTAGGGGCAAAACCAACATTAATTCCACAGCTTGTCCGGGAGCGATCTTAGCAGAAAGTCAGAAATGAGCTGATTTGTGCGCTAAACACTCGCTCCCAGTTATTTCAAACACATTTGGACAGTATTTAACTCTATCCGTGACTACTCAAGTATCCAGTCGCAAATGTGGGCAGACTTACTGCTGAGGCGTACAGTGTGTACTTTGCTAATTTAAGGTTTGTTTGTAATTGCAAGTGAAGATACATATTTACTTTGCATGAGGGCTAATGTGAATAAGCAAAGCAGGTGTGTGCAAAAAGAGGTCATAGTCATTAGACTGTAATGTGGGGGCAGAGTGACTGATAAATCATATAATGATGGATTTATATTAGAAGGCAACTCAGTGACCACCTTTACATGTATTTTGTTTTCCAATTAAAGGGATACTTAACCCAAATGAAAATTCTGTCATCATTTACGCACCCTCCACTTGTTCCAAACCTGTATGAGTTTCTTTCTTCTGCTGAACACAAAAGCCAAACAGCTGACGGTATCCCCACTGTCTTCCACAGTATTCATTCATTCATTCATTCATTCATTCATTCATTCATACTATGGAAGTCAATGGCTACAGTCAAAAGGTTGGTTACCAACTTTCTTCAGAGACAGAGAGAAGAAGAAAAAAAAATCTGAATATTATTTTATGTAATTTGCATATCTGGATCAACTAAGAAACAAATTTAGTTGCTGCTATTCTCTACCAGAAGTGCAGAAGACATTCACTCTGGCCATTTATTATGCTGCATTTTTGCATGTTTCTGCAGTAATCTAACCAATTAGTTAATTCTCATTCAAAATGTAGGTCATGACATTACATAGCATCCGGATTACACAATTACTTTAATTGAAATTGCACATTTATAAATGTGAATACTGAAAATAGGCTGTTTAGATTACAAAGAATTAAAATTAATAGAGGCATATGGCAGCTGTCTCATTCAAATTTCTTGAAGCTAGAATTTTGTCTTAATCAGGTTATGGCAATTAGATACATATCTATAGCATTACCAAACTCTGATTAACATAGGCATTTGACAGATGTTTCTTTTGAGGTAATGTGCATACATATGCATACATAATTAGATTGATAATTTAATTTTGTGCATCTATCATGTAAACATGTTCCCAATTAATCCCATATGCAGGTTACTAAAAAATATTTATTAATTTACATATGTCCATGTCCAATATATATATATATATATATATATATATATATATATATATATATATATATATATATATAAATAGACAGTTGAGAAAAGTAAATAAATAAATAAATAAATAAAAAATAATGACACAAACATTTAAAAATGTATATAAATCAATATAACAGTGAAGGAACATTGTAAAATGTGCCTGTGGCAATATTTCTGCAAAATTATGTTATGTTGCTTCTTGCACATTTTTGCAATACTTTTAATGAAATGTGCAATGAGTGATGCTGAAAGTGGATTCAGTTTTATCCAAAACAGATGAACTTGAATCTGTAAACATTTCATTGGTTGTTGGTGTCATAGCAGTTTGTAAATTAAATGCTAAAAGGATTAGTGCTCTATTGTATTTGAAAATCGCATACACATATACAGTATATGCTTACAGAAGTAAACGTGTGTTAAAAACACTACTTTAAAAATTCCAATTTACTTTGCTTCTACAAGATTTTTTTTTTTTTTTTTTTTTTTTTTTTTTAAGCTTTGTGGTTCTTTTATCATGACTTGTGTTTCATGGGACTCGTACCTGAGGAGTGAGCATCCAGGTGAGCTGTACCAGGTGAGCT
Organism: Spinibarbus caldwelli; assembly: GCA_039654775.1. NCBI lineage: Eukaryota > Metazoa > Chordata > Actinopteri > Cypriniformes > Cyprinidae > Spinibarbus > Spinibarbus caldwelli. The sequence goes on along the minus strand of CM077246.1, from coordinate 26,033,468 downwards.
TCTGAGCAAATTTACAATTTCATGAAAGCCATTTATCTAGAGCTGTTATGTCATGCAAATATCAAAATTATGCATAATGTTAAAAGTGTTTTGTGGGTAAGTTGTGCAAAGAACTTCACAAAAATATGTATCATAAAACCTGTATTGTTTCGTAAATGAATATAACTTGTTTCAGAGTTTTGCAAAAAAAATCTAGGTTGTGGCATGTTTTTTTTTTTTTTTTCCAATGAGTTGCAATATACAGATTAGTGAAAGCATAACAAACTCATGGCCTACATTTTGCAGTCCCTCATGCTTTTGTGTGCAGATGTTAAGGAAATGGGAATTAATACGTTCATCATATTACTCTGCAGGATTGCTAAAATTATACCATAATGGAAGGCAAAAACAAGCATCTCAAGTTGTTCTAAGAATCCCAGAAAGGGAATAGCAGGAAAATTATGCATGTCTTTGTTTATTCAGAGCATGCTATTTAATACATTTATACAAGAAGAGCTTAATAGCTATATAGCTATAGCTATAAAACATCTTTTGAATAAAAGCGAATAAAATATAATTGTAATCATTAGATAATGTGCAAATAAACATGGTCAGCATTTAACCAAGCATTCTGCTTTGGATTTACTCTCTTTAACTAACCCCATGATTTCTACCTACATTCCACAATACAGTGTGCAATATTAACATGACCTAGATTGGGCTAATTATGTAAATGACTGCTTGACAGTTACCTATGATTGGTTTATTTACAGTATCGTCAGGCAGACATTCCAAAGGCGGAATATTTACACAGTAACAATACATTGAAAATCAAGACTTGAAATAAAGTATCAAGCCAAGGCGATGAATAAATTAAAGATAAGCACATCTATTTAATCCATAATTGATCTTGTTTGCACTGTAAGGTTCTAGGTCCAAGGACTTCTCACATCAAAATCTAAATTTACAAGACAAGAGAAGAAAGAAACACACAAAGCTTTAAGTCAGATGTTGATTTGTATTATTCTCCTTTACCACACTGAAACTTTAAAACTGTCAGCACATACTTTCACAAGACACTTTCATATAATGGATGAGCTACGATCTTCTTTCCCTTTATGTCTCTCTTCTTATCAGTGTGACCTGCTTTGTATGCATTAGCCACCGCCGCTACCACCGTTTGGTTATATATATATGCATTAACCTTTATGCCATGGAGCCTTCTGGTGGGTTTTTGTTGTATAATGACTCATTCAACATCCGACTGCAGTGACATCAAACAGTCCCAAACGTAATCTAGGGCCTCAAATGACATAAATCTGATCCTAATTCATTTGATCTTGAGCAAAGAATTGCAGTTTGAACAATCTATCTTGAGGTCTTCAGTCCAAGAATGTCATAGCTCTTAAAAGAGATGATACTCGCTACCTGCTCTATATTCTGAAAGTTGAGTGATGCCATTTCCTCCCGAGTTAGTTCTTTATTATCGCTGCCATGGCAACCAAATGCATGGATTACAAGGGCACGATGAGTCGTCTCCTAATGCCCCATTCTATAATTATCTCTCTGACAAATGCTAGTTTACATTTCAGCTTAAACCAAGCGTGCAATCACAGAGAAATGTACTCACCCTGGTTCAAGGCTGTGCGTGGCAAGCCTCCTTTCAAAAGCCACTGCTGTTATGGCCTTTGGTTATCTGTTCAACAGTTAGTGCTGTCACCAGATAATTAATACAGTGACAACTTAATCATTAATTATGCCAGGCCCCCATTAGGAGCAGAAAATGACAGGCACATTTAGACATGCCACGTTTTCACTGCGGTTATCCAGCCACTTTCAAATCCACAATGAATTGTGAAATTGACATTTCAATAACTGCCACTGAATTAATAGAAGATCATTTAGTAAATTATTTGAATGGTTGCTCTATTTTTCCTTTCTTAAAGATTTTGCTAGTAATGATCATGTCATCATTTATTGTTTAAGGTTCCAAGCCTGTATGACTTTCTGTCTGCAGTGGAACACCAAAGGAAACATTTTGGAGAATATTAATGCTGCTCTTTTACTATATATTGAACGCATGCCAGGAACTGACAAATGCTCTCTAAAAGTACCATAAACCATTCATATTAGTGTACATTATTTTCTATTTCTGTACACTTCTGAAACCATATTTGTTTGTTTGTTATTTTTGAGTTTATTCTCAACTCTATACAGAACAGAATGTCCTTGTTATAAAACAAACAAACAAACACTGTACTTACTGCTCATATGCACCAATTTAATAATGACAAATGTGATATTTGTAATAATTTTAAACATTTTCATGTGATCGAAGTTACAAATTGACAAACTGTGTTTCTGTGGTCCATTTAATTTAGTGAAAATTGTTCTGAATTTATAAATTTCACTAAAACCACAAATGTATTGTACCAGGTGGTGCTTTTAGCATGAAATCTATCATTTTTATTATGAATGTAAAGTTTTATGAGTCAAAGTTCAGAATAGTGGGATGGGGTTGAAGATTGTAACTGTTTGAGATAAATTTTCACCTTTGCTTAATTACCTTGAAATACAATTGAGTCATGTTATACTCCAAATCAAACACTTCAGAAATCATATGATAGCTTTTACTGATAAAATCTGACATCTGCTATAGTTCTCAAAGAGAAGCATGATCATTGCTTAAAATTGCTCCTTAATTTCTCCTTCTGTTTCACAGAAGAAAGTATTTTTTTTTTTTAGGCTGATTATTCCTTTATACCTTTTTCTTCCACATAATGGCTGTGTTTTTTTTGTTTTTTTTGTTTGTTTATTTTTTTTTGTTTTGTTTTTTCTGAACAGTGTAACAGTGCAAACTGTGTAGCTTCAATCGTAGTATTGCTTATCTGGCTCAGAATTGCTTTCACAATGATTGAGCCAGGAATCTCAGGTCTTGAGGGACTTAAACATTCAGCACTTGCCAAGCTAATAACAGCACGTTATACTCCCAGCATTCTTGGCTATAGAATCTCTGACCACAGCAATTTGGTTGGTGCTGATGCAACCAAACAGATCAATACAGAGGCTATGAGACCAGAGTGTGTCAAGCAGGTCTAGGTAGCCCATTAGGACTGAGGGATTTGTGCAGAGAGCAGTTCTGCGATTAAACATCCACATCCACCTGTGTTTGCAGTCGTTATTTAGCATCTATTCCTTAAATATGAACTGTGGAATGTATATAACTAAAAATGATTTCATTAAATTATAGTATTTAAATCAAATTTTAATATTTAAATGAAAAAAAAGTTTAAAAAAATTAAATAAATAAATGAATAAATGAATACATAAATACATAAATAAATAAATGCATGTATGCATGCTATGGAATAAATGGAGAAGAAAATAGTAATACTTGAGAATTGAAAATATACTGTATGGACCATTCCTGGGATAATTTCAACTACATTTAACTACATAGGCCTATGATTATTTTTTTCTAAATATTTAGTATTATCTTAAAGGGATAGTTCACGCAAAAATGAAAATTTGATGTTTATCTGCTTACCCCCAGGTCATCCAAGATGTAGGTGACTTTGTTTCTTCAGTAGAACACAAATTAAGATTTTTAACTCAAACCGTTGCAGTCTGTCAGTCATATAATGGCAGCCAATGGGACCCACAGCTTTGAGAGTCAAAAAAACCATACACAGCCAAAACCAAATTAAACCCTGTGGCTCGTGACGATACATTGAGGTCTTAAGACACTAAACAATCGGTCTGTGCAAGAAACTGAACAGTATTTATATAATTTTTTACCTCTAATTCACCACAATGTCCAATGGCGCGTGATGCGTCAACGTGCTCTGGCATAGTAGACGCATGCACGGAAGCAATCTAAACAATGAGTGACATATAAGCACGACAGATTGCTTTTGCATATGTGTCTACTATGCAAGAGCAGGTTGACGCGTCACGTGCCGGATGTTGTGAACGAGCTCAGGACAGCTGGACATTGCGGTGGATCAGAGGTAAAAAATTATATAAATACTGTTCAGTTTCTTGCACAGACCGATTGTTTAGTGTCTTAAGACCTCAATGTATCGTCACGAGCCGCAGGGTTTAATTTGGTTTTGTCTGTGTATGGTTTTTTTGACTCTCAAAGCTGTGGGTCCCATTGGCTGCCATTATATGACTGACAGACTGCAACGGTTTGAGTTAAAAATCTTTGTTTGTGTTCTACTGAAGAAACAAAGTCACCTACATCTTGATGACCTGGGGGTAAGCAGATAAACATCAAATTTTCATTTTTGGGTGAACTATCCCTTTAAGCCACCATGTAATAAAAACATTAGCCATATTTAAATTATTTTGCACTTTAATTGGCAATTTTTGTCTTGCTTTTTTAGCATAAAATGTAACACTTAATGTTGTTTATGCTTCAGTGCAATAGAGTGAAAAATACACATAATTTAACATTCTCTGAAGAGTCTTTATCTTGTGCAGTGTTGTTTTTCACACACTGGAAACTTTACTGGAAAACAAAATAAATTATGATTAATACATTAAGTGAAACAAGTTTCATTTAGCAAAATGAAACATTGTATAATATAATACACCATTTTTGCATGTTTATTTATACATGTATGGTGCAATAATCACATGGGCTGCATGAAGTACATTTTCGGCACATGCCAGGCTCATTGTCATTATTTTAGGCAACTTGGACAGCAGGTCGACAGGTGGACAGACATATCCAGACCTGTTTTATGCATTATTACCTGTCTACATTGCCACTGTACTGGCGGTCTAACTCATATTATATGAAACGTGGGTGACTTGTGCATTAAGTTTGGTATTTTAGAAATGTTTCAAAGTGTACTTTGTCTCTTTCACTCTCTGCATGTCTTTCAGTGTCTTTAGACAAAGCTGTTACATTTTCATTTCTTTGTCTGTAGCAAGATGAATATCCAGTTACTTTGAACAGTAATGATTTCACACAGCAACAATCAATAAATGTGAACAACGGATCTCGTTCGTAAATCAGCCTCAACGTGCTGCTCATATATTCTCGTATGCTCATGTGGCACAAAGAAGATAAGACATCAAATAAAGCCATTAGCTGCATTCATCATCATGGCCTGAATCATGATACGCTGCTTTCCCAAAATGTCTACCAAATGTCATTAACCTCCATAAGAAACAGAGAAGCTGATAAGAATTGCTGTGATATATATTGTCACTGTCTTCTAGGTCATTTGAACAGTCTCAGTGATGAGTCGAACAATGACAGATGTTGCAGCCTTACCAGAGGTTAAATGGGGTTTCACAGGTATGGGGCTGCTAAAATTCTGATAAATATAAAGATATTATAGTAGTCTTTACAGCTGGTCCAGTGCTATGAATCTTGCTTTTGACGGGTGAGTCTTGAATCAAAACTTTTTTGCAAAATTAATTATAAAGTATCTGCAATAGGACTAAAATTCTCCTCTGTGGAACATTGAGTTTTGCATAGAAAGTACATGCAGTATCTTATAAGCTTGTTTCATAAGATAAAATGTCCTGTCTTTCATCATACCATTTTAGTGCCATTGCAATCACAGATAAAATGTCTTGCCAAGTATTCAGATCCTAAATCAGTTCCTACATTTTACTGAATTACAAATCCTGGAAACTTTTTATTATTTCATATCTCTAAAATAATTAAATGTGAGTTTCAGTGATTTAATGTTGGATTGTAAAATCTTAGAAAAATGGTCATATCATAACTTTTATTTCAATGTATTTCATTTTTATTATTATAATAAATAATTTATAAATTATTTTATCCTCATGTTGTTCCGTCATTAACGCTTACACATAGCTCCCAAATCATATGAGATGTCACATCATGTTTGAAAGTTCCAGTAGAATAATGTACAATCCAGTATAATTTATTCATCATATTTTGTAACAATGAAAATTAATCAATCTGAAAATCATTCTCCCTGTTTTGATAGTCATTGTAATATTTTAATCTGTGCATGGCTCTCCATCAACATAGGCTGGTCATCTGTTCTGCTTTCTCTTCTGAAACTAAACAGATGAGAGAAAATCTGCAAAACATAACAGAAAAGCAAAAGAGGTGAGAAACAACCAAATGCTTTTCTCTTGATTACCAAACAAGAAATTAGATCCAATATATGAGAACAGAGATGAAACATAAAAGGAGGGTATTAGCACCGAAGAGCAGAAATAAAGGAACTAATTAAAGATCAGACATACAGCAACAGTTAAGAGATCAATGACAGACATTTCCTTTCATTAATCAGGTTTAAAAAAGGACAAAACTTTTTACAGTTGACTTCTTCACGTGAAGCATTAACAGAAAAGCTGTGAAGACTGAAACGTATTCCAACAGTTGAGCACAATCACAGAGCCGTACTGTTTCAAGTAACGCACACAAGCTGTTGGTGAGTTCAAATATCACGATGTGGCAGCGTTGCGTGAGCTTGTCACAACACGTGGCTTCAGAGACATGGATAGTGAAATGGTACATGACCAGACTGGAGTATGGAGTCTGATTTAACACTTGAGAAGACAATTTGAGCCTGTGAACGTTGATTCAAAAGACGTGGCAGAAAGTAACAATGCAGCTGATGCACGAAAGCATTCCAAGACGCAAACAGATTCAAACAAATACAAGAAAACGCAGCCTGAGGGGAAATATAGAACTTGGGAGAATAAGACATTGGCCTTAATTTTGCCCTCAACAATGGGGAAAAATGCAAAAGGATGTACCAGGGACTTCAGTTCAGGGGTTTAGAAATACCATGCACTTAGTTGACATTGGAAATACTAGTCTTTGTTTGTTTGTTTTTTACACATTGTTTTTGTCCTAATGAATATAATACCATTAAATAATGTAATTGTTGCTGCTACATGTCAAGATTATCTTGCAATTTTGCAGGTATGTATATGTATTGTTCAGGTATGCTTCATACATGAGAAGTGAGTTCAAAATCAGATTACAGGTAATAATGGATTACAGGTGATAATGTTGTTTCACCTCATAAGATCTCAATATATTTAATATGCATTCAGTATACCTAATATGCATTTTTATTGTGTGTATATATAAGCAATATCACATGAGTAGACGTGAGATATGCAAGGGATAATGCGTGGCTAGCTGTGCATTAAACAATTTTAATGCACGGCATGGAGGCCACCTGACGCGAAGCCTCCGCAAAATGCATTCAAATTGTTTAATGCACAGCTAGCCTTGCATTATCCCTCTTATACCATGGTCATTTGCCAGCATTGACACGTTAAAGCTGTTAATGATGTTTGCAATGCAATATTTGACCAGAAGGGTAAAAATGATCGTTATTTTCATTAGTTACCGCTCATTAGCGCTAAACGGTTTTAATGCATACCTGCCAGCCAATCAGAATCAATTATTCAGACAGATCATGTTATAAGGCTGTATATTGGCAAGGCTGTGATTCGACCATAGGCACGAGGCCACAGGTCGAGTACCGTAGGTAATCACAGCGTGCTGATATACAGCCATACCTCATGGCTACGAGTGTGATATTGCGTTTATACAAACAGCAACAGAGCGTCTTAAAAAGCGCTCTTTTGAGCAGAACTATTTCTTTCCGCCACAGATTCAAATGTCAGTTTGACAGTTTAACAGCTGAGCCCAAGCCTCAGTTACTAATTCAAAAACGTCACTTTAGAACTAGTAACGAAGGAACATTGCTTCATTAAAAGCTTATTGTATTACTGTATTAAAAGCAGTGTATTATGCGTAGAGTCAAGTATTATGAGAGAGAGATGGTCTGAGCGAGTGTAATTACCTGCATCTGATACATTCTTCAGTTTAATCTTATATTCACAATAAAACATTTGTTTGAATATCCGCTGAGGAACGCGATAGGCTCTTTGTCGTACTATCTTTTCATCTGTTAAGGGTGACTTCCGATGACAGCGCTGCTCAGTGTATTTGTTGGCTGCATCTTACAAGCTGTTGTTAAAAGTAAAAATATCTTCCTTGTTTACAACAGTTTCAGTCTCTTTCAATATAGAAGTCTTTACTGCTGACTCGTAAACATAGTCTCTTGTCGCCATCTAATGGCGGAAAAATGTAACTAAAATCACCATCACAAACACACACACACACTGTTTCCCAATACTAAATGGTACTATCATTTATATAAAATATTATTTATTGAACAATAATATTTGGTAACACTTTATTTCGATAGTCCACTTTAGACATTCTACTAACAGTAAGTAACTTTGCAACTACATGTCAACTAGCAGTCATTAGAGTATTAGTAGACTATCTGCTTAATTACTTCTAACACTTTATTTTGATGGGCCCGCAACATAAAATATACTGATTATGAGAAACTTTGCAAGTATATGTCAACTTAATCTACTAACCCTAAACCTACCTTAACAGTCTACTCTGAGAGTTAGCAGACGTGCAGTTGCAAATTAATGCAAATTAGTTGACATGTAGTTGACATGTAGTTACAAAGTTACAAAGTTACTTATAGTTAGTAGAATGTCTAAAGTGGACTATCAAAATAAAGTGTACCCTAATATTTAATAAACAACAACAGGCATCATAAATGTTACTTGGCAATTCAGTCAAAAGTACAAAGGCTCAGTGCTCTGATATACAGCATTGAAGTTACAATATAACTTGTATAAGTTGCAATATAATGTGATGAAATTTTACCCTCTGCCAAAACTATTTGCTCTTGAACAAATAATGGATTAATGAGACCAAAGACTACCCGCGAGATTTAACCAAAACAAATTATATCTCATATTTAACCACTATAGAGACATCAGAGCCAGTGGCAAATTCCAGAAGATCTGGCTGAGGTAAGGCTGCTTTCAGCGGGTTCATGAGTGCTGGCGCCTTGGAGCTCACATCTCTGTAACGGTGCGTTTCCACTACAGCGTTAAATCTGCGCTCAGTGCCGCTGGCAACGCTACAACGCCACTGCTTTGGGGTGTGTCAAATTTAGGGCACAGCACGCCTTTCATCTTCTTCTTTTCACAGAGTTTGGTTGTCACCCAGCGTTTTTTGCTCGATATTTGCATAAAGTCGATTAATAGAAAACGCACGCTCCGCTGTGCTCACTACGTGGAAACGCACCGTAAAGGAGGACCAGAAAGAAATGTTGTATATATGAAATGAAAATTAATGAAATTAGTCAATGAAATTAGTTGTTGCACACATTCCTACTTCACTTAAAACAACCTTTATTACTCACTTCACTGATTTCATTCTGTCTGTGAATATAGAGTTGAGTATATAGAGTGAATTCATTCAGTGGCCCCAAAGAGTACTTAACCAGTTAAAAGTGTATGTGTTACGAATCCTCTGCCTGCCCTTCTGCTCACTCTCCACAAGAGGTCGCTCTGTTATCATATTAACTCTCACACTGCACAGACTGTTACACTTACACTGGACTTCAGTTCCCACAATCCATTGCACTCATTACACTCAGCTGCAGCCAATCACACATCTTACATAAGCCATGGACTTCCTCTCTGTCAGGGCCGAGTATTGTCTAGCACTTATCGCTGACCTAGTGATAGCTACTCTACGGAGCCAGTTCCCAGTTCTAGTTTCTAGTTCTTAGTTCATAGTCTAGTCTAGTCTTGCCTTGCCTGTTTTCTCATGTTTCCTTGTGTTTCCTGATCCTTGCCTGGTTTATATCATCTACTCTGTCAGCAGCCTGCCCTGGATTTATCGTCTGTTTGGATTATCCCTTGCCTTGCCATTTCGGACTCTGTTTGCACCTCTCTTGGACTACCGCTTGTGTACCTGGATTATCTCTCTGCCTTGCCCTGTTGGATATTGTTCGCCGATCGAAGACTCACGCTTGCCCTAGGACTACTCTTTGTCTTGCCTACCTGTTTGCCATTGTCCGACCCTGCCTGCGTTTTGACCGTGTTTCACAAAAAAGCCTTGCACATGGATCCGCACGTCTCTCGTCTCATCGGCTCCGTAACAGTATGAATGTCTTCACATTTGTATCACGTAAGTAAATATATGCTTGGTGCAAACAGCTATTCAAAGGAAAGGTTGACTGTGCTTTTGACAGCATTGCTTTAGCTTGGTAACATGATAATATAACCTACAGTACTCTAGTAAATGTGGACATGAGTGTTAGGAATGAATGTATTGACTGGTCTTAAACTGCATGTGTCAGGTTGTCAGGTGTTATCTGACGCTTTAAATTCAATAAAGTGGATGCTCTGTTGAAGTGAATGAAAAATGAGTAGCTTACACATGGTGAGAGATTGCATGTACAAAAGACTCCACTACACAGTTTCAAAGTGCATCCTGAGGTGAAACCAGTGTGATTCCAGTCTGCTCAATGTTATTTATTTTTCAATTTAATTAAATTTGATTTAATTAAAACATAGCCCATTGTTGATGAAAATATGAGAACAAATAATTGCAAGATATTCACAAAACACAGTGGTTTCATAAGAAAAATAAAACTGAAATAATTTATTTTATAATCCTGTAAGTATATTAAGGACTGACCAGCTTGAGCTGTCCAGCGGTGAACTGAGCTGTTTTTCTTGTGGATTAATTAGATAAAACACACCCTATAATTGAGATTAATCAGATACCACTACATAAATGTTATACTACAACTTACATCTGTTCATACAATGATATGAATGCTCATATTATCTCTAAAAAGATTAGAGGAAAAATAAATAATAGACATTCAGGCTCTGAATGGCTATACTCTACTGCTGTCACAAAGAAGACAGGTGGCACACACATTTGTAGACCTTAAGGACCCTAACAAGAGGGGTTGTCCATTGTTGCCTAGACAACAGGATCATTTATGCAGCATCAATTTATCTACACAATGCTGACCTGTATGCTGGGTTGAGCCAGAGTAATGAGGCTGGACTAAACCTCAATAAAGACAAATGTCAGTATCACCAGACAAGTCTGAGATTGAAGGTCTCTGTCCAGCTCATACTCATTATACCATTCTTGAAATCAATCCCTGTGTGTTCGTGTGTGTTTAAATTTAGATGTATTTGCACTGATTGTTTAATGCAGTTAAAAGTTGGCTTGAATGCATTTATACTGCAATTACAAATTGCATACATAATGATGTGAGATTATTATTTAAATTTAAATTATTATTATTTTTATTTTTATTTTTTTTTTGTCACACTTTACTTTAAAGTCCAATTCTCACTAATAATTAAAGGGGTCCTATTATGCTCTTTTACAAAGTCTTGATTTTGTTTTGGGGGTGTACTAGAACATGCTCTCATGCTTGGTGGTTCGAAAATTGCATTATTTTTCACATAATTTACATTATTACAATGCCTTTCTCCCCAGCCTGGCACAAACGGCTCAATTAGTTCCGGGTTTGATGAAGGCCCGCCTTCCGAAAAACGGAATGCGTTGTGATTGGTTAGCTGTCCCAGTGCGTTGTGATTGGCGAACAGCTTAGACGGAGTTTCAGTACTGCCCGGCCCCTTGCCAAAACAGCAAGTTCGTCAATATTGCCATATCAATTTGAGCTGGATTCAGACCCCGGGAATACTGAACAAGAGGATCACGCAGAACCTTTGCATGCACGGATATTGCAAGACATATTAAAGTGGTAACGTTATTGTTGTTGTTGTTGTTGTTGTTTTTTTTTTCTTTGTTTTGTTTTTTTTTGACTAAATCACGTTTTAGATAGGATGTCAACAACAGTTTAAAAATAACTGCATTTAGTATGTACAGATAAGTACATAACCCCCAAAATGCTTCAAAAAATCCACTATTGTGCCCATACCAAAGAAAAATAAAATCACATGCTTGAATGACTGGAGGCCTGTTGCTCTGACACCCATCTTCAGCAAGTGTTTTGAGAAACTCATCAGAGACTACATCTGCTCTGTGCTGCCTGCCTCACTGGACCCGCTGCAATTTGCATATCGCAGCAACCGTTCCACAGACGATGCTATTGCTTTCACCCTGCATACTGCTCTCTCCCACCTGGAAAACAAGAACACCTATATGAGAATGCTATTCGTGGACTATAGCTCCGCATTCAATACCATAGTGCCTGCCACACTGGTTGCGAAGCTCCAGACTCTAGGACTAAACAGATCTCTGTGCGGCTGGATCCTGGACTTTCTGACAGGCAGAAGTCAGGTGGTCAGAATGGGCAACAAAACCTCATCTCCGCTGACCCTCAACACTGGTGCTCCTCAAGGCTGCGTCCTCAGCCCACTCCTGTACTCCCTGTACACACATGACTGTGCAGCCACACACAGCTCCAACGTCATCATCAAATTCGCTGACGACACAACGGTGATAGGCCTGATCACTGACAACGATGAGACGGCCTACAGAGTGGAGGTGAGTACCCTGACTAAATGGTGTCAGGAGAACCACCTCTCACTCAACATCGACAAGACCAAGGAGCTGGTGGTGGATTTCAGGAGACAGAGCAGAGAACACACACCCATCATCATCGACAAGACACCTGTGGAGAGGGTAAACAGCTTCAAGTTCCTCGGCGTTCACATCACTGAGGATCTCACGTGGTCCGCTCACACAGATGCAGTGCTGAAGAAATCACATCAACGCCTCTTCTTCCTGAGACGGCTGAGGAAGTTTGGAATGAGCCCCAGCATCCTCAGATCATTCTACACCTGCACTGTGGAGAGCATCCTGACCGGCTGCATCACTGCCTGGTTTGGAAACAGCACCGCTGGCAACCGCAAAGCTCTGCAAAGGGTTGTGCGAACTGCCCGCCACATTGTTGGAGGTGAGCTTCCCTCCCTCCAGGACATCTACACCAGGCGGTGTATAAGGAAAGCCCGGAGGATCATCAATGACTCTAGCCACCCGTCCCACAGACTGTTCTCTCTGCTGCCCTCAGGTAGACGTCTCCGCATCATCCGATCCCGGACTAGCCGACTGAGGGATAGCTTTTTCCCTCAGGCTATCAGGCTAATGAACGGTCAGAACTAATACACCCCACAGCACACTCCCACTTTACGATATGCCACGCACTGCACTTTAACTCCAACACAGTTCAAACTGGACTACACGTACACACTGCACTAATACATCAATCTATCTGCTACCACTGGATACCATCCAATGCACATCCATGACATTTGCGTATCCAGCTTACGTATAATCTACTGCACCTTCGCATATTATTGTGTGTATATATGTGTACATAATGTAGAATGTGTATATACGTGTATAATTGTGTATTGATAACTGTATGTATGTCTAATAGTACACTGTGTGTACTGAGTATCTGTATGCGTATATTGCACATTGTCATCTGAAGTATGTAATGGTACTGTCTATATGTTAATTGTTTCTGCACTGCCTGGAGCACGCTCTCAAGAATTTCACTCACCAAGGCACACGTGCTGAGATGATGTGACAATAAAGTGATTTGATTTGATTTGATTTAAGTGCAATGGTAATATGTATTATGTTTATTGTTCTTTAATTCTAACATTATAACATGAATTGCAGTGAAACTGTTATACAGTTGAATTTATTTATACCATAGTCCCACAGAGTTACACTATTTGTGGCGGCATATATATGCAAATTCATTCTCTGCCAGCGGGAGGCACTGTTGGAGCTGTAGAGAGCGAGGTTTCCCCGGTAACGCTGTACACAAAGCAGAGCTCCGCTCACAAATGCTGCTTTATCAGACATTACATGCAATATGAAATGAAAATGACATCCAGCATTTTTTGAAGACAGTCAGTTTCCTTCAGAAATACAGTGATATAAAAACACCCGCACAGGTTTTGATTTTGAAACGTGCAGTGCTCAACCAAGCCTTCTCCCCACCCGCCAACCATTCAAATTTCCGTAGGCCGGATTTATTTTAATGATATTCTAATGGACCACTTTGTGATGTCACAAATACAGGAAAACAACTTTGTAGTCCAAACGAGCCGTTCGCTGTAGTTCTTGAGAAGGGATTTTTTTTTTTTTTTTTTTTTTTTTAACTAAATAGCTCCCTTTGGAGTGGACTTTGAGATTTGTAACTTTGTAGATCGTTTTATGCCCAAACATACACACTACACACTGACTAAAATTCACAAAGTGAAAAAGCATAATAGGACCCCTTTAACTATTAACTATGACTTTTGCCACAATAAACTCCTAATTACTGCTTATAAACAGTTAGTAAAGTAGGTTTATTTTTCATTGCTTTTATCAATATAATAACCTTAAATAATGTATAGTTGCTGCTACATGTCAAGATTTTTCTTGCAATGTTGCCATCTGTCATGTGTATATGCTTTATACATGAAACGTGAGTTCAAACTCAGATTACAGGTAATAATGTTGTAAATAATGTTCAGTTTCTTGCACAGGCTGTTCATTGCACTTCATAAGATCTCAATATTGTCTAGAGTAACGGACATTTTATTTATGTATGTATGTATGTATGTATGTATTTATTTATTTATTTATTTATTTATTTTCTTGGATAGCCTGAGGGTGAGTAAATTAAGACTAGTTGACTAGTCAGTTACAAAAACAAACTTTCAAACTTTCAAAGCTTTTAATAAAGCAATATAAAATAATGGGGGGAAATCAAATATAATTAATACTTAAATATAAAACTAAAACCTCCAGGTTGGTGACAGCAATGTCTTTATAGTGAGTCACTGATTCATTTATTTCGCTAGTTCAATCAAAGTGTCTGATTCATTCATTAATGTAAGCATGTAACTGTCTTTATAAATGGATCATTGAATCATACACTCAACCGATTTGCTCAAAATGCAAATTCAGTCTATAACAAAAAACATCACTGTGTGCTGTGCAACGGTTCTGCTGTGGTTGTTGGAATATTGTGCCTTATATAAAATGTAACTTGCTGAAATATATAAATGTTACAAAGTGATTTTTATTTTTTATAGATTGAATTTGTATTTTGAGCAAATCGGTTGAGTGAATGATTCAATGGTCCATTTAAAAAGACAGTTACATGCTTTCATGTGTTGTGTGTGTGTGTGTGTGTGTGTGTGTGTGTGTGTGTGTGTGTGTGTGTGTGTGTGTGTGTAAAAACGTGCTCGTACCAAAGCACTACTATAGTATTGTAACTATACAGTATAGCCAAATATCAAGTATTCTATATGTGGCAGCCCTGAGAACTGTGTGAGATGTGTAAGTGCAGTAAGGAAGCTACATATGACAGTGGTGACATTGTCAATAGCACAGTAGTGAGTTGTTATTATTAATGGTATTTTTATTTTAATGTAGAGGACAGTTAGATACCTGGAAATGATGGGAGAGAGAGGGAACTGGGATCAGGACATGATGTTTGCTGGATTGAAACCTGTGTTCCGTGAGGATGTGCACACAGTGTCACTGCTCTGGTCACACACTAATAGTTTTTAATCATAAAATGCGTACTGTTGTCTGAACTCTACTGACCATGGAGTTATCTTTCCTAAATAACAAATACTTCATCATAGAGTGGGAGCACTTGTGTGCATCTGGGCTGCTGAATAATACTGTAGCTTATATGACTTCACATTTATCATCAGAAGTACTGGAAACAATAGTGCTATAGGTTTTGGATCACTAATAGTCTGCTTGCTTTTATGCTGTTCACTCGAGGCCACGTTTTTCAAACAATATGTGAGGTATTTCCAGAAACATCAGATTATATTAATCAGCGTTTGAAATGCCACATAGAAATTGGTGTAAATATATTTAGTCATTTTATAGTCTATGGTGACAGAACTCTTAATTACCCAGAATGTTTTGATTTACCCCAGACAATTCAAAAATAATCAAATCATGAATTTACAATCTACACATTTGTCAATATTTGATGCCTGTTAATGTTTTTTTTTTTTTTTTTTTTTTTACAGTAGTGTTGTTCAGAGTAATGGGGGGAAATGATATTTAATTAGATATAGGAAATGGATATAATTAGTCACAATTATTTTATTTTTTATTTTTTTAATTAGTTGTTTCAATTCAAAACAATTGTTGTTGGTTTCTTTATCTTTATCTTTCTTCTTCTTCTTCTTCTTCTTCTTCTTCTTCTTCTTCTTCTTCTTCTTCTTATTCTTATTATTATAACTGCAATTCAACAAATTCATCTTTCTTTCATTTCAGTTGAAATTACAGTTCAGCTTCCTGTGGAGTGTGGCCAAATCCAATTTATAAAAATAAACTGAGTTGATTCTGAAATGCAAAACTTTGTCTCACTGCCACTTCCATTTGAAGACACTGCTTGTGCTTAAACTGTTGAGTCATTTCCTGTAATGCACACCTACACCAGCGTTGGGATAGAAAATGGCATCCAGGTTGCATGTCACTCCTGTGATGAACTTGCCATCATTAATAATTTATCTGTCTGAGGGTCTCGTTGCTCCCTACTTATTACAAGAGACACTGTTGTTACTTTCCTTCAGAGAACAATACAGATCAAGCAGGCTCATTGGAAAATGACATTTCTGCAAAATATGATGTTGCCTCTCGTGCATTTTGCAACACTTTCAAAGTGAAATGTCCTAAAAGTCGTACCAAATGCAAGTTCAGTTTTATTCGAAACAAATGAATGTTAATCTGGCAAAATTCTATTGTGTTCATTGTTGTTTTTATTGGCAATTTGGAAATGAAATGTCCGGTGAGTAGCACTGAAATGTTAATGCTATGTTGTGTTTTAAAATAGCTTACCACATACACTAAACATAACCGATAGTGTTAACAAAAGCATATGTGGAATAAAAACACATTTTCTGAAGCATCCATGGCATTTTATTTTGCTTTTAGAATTATTTGAGCTCTCTGGTGTTTTCAAGGGACTCACAAATATCAGAAATGCAATGCCGTACCAGGTGAGATACTGAGCAAGTTTACTTTGCCAAAGCCATACATATGGAGCTGGTTATGCGATGCAAACATAAAAATGTTTTTGGAGTTTTGCAAAAATATTAGAGACATCCTATATTGATACTGATGATATCTGCTTTGGGTTTTCAAGCCTCTATGGTCTGACTGTTGCTATATGCTTTGATACTTGTGGATTACCGTAGCAATCACATCTCAAGTGGATACTACATGCCATTCTACAGACTCCTCAAAAAAAATCTTGGAGTGCTGGTAACTCATGCTCCAGTTTGTCTCACGTGTCTTGAGCATGTCATACAAAAAAAAAAAAAAGTATAAAATATTTGAATATCTCAGTTGAGCGCTAGAGCCAAATACCACATACTGACTGCATTGATTCAAGGACAGCCCTACATTACTTTTATTTTTGATGGACAACTCTTTGCTCTACAATTACATTTATACTTCCAGTAGGAGTCGTGGCCTGGACTGCAAATCCTCAGCTGAACATGCTGAAAAGGATTATGTCGTCTGGAGCGGCGGGGAGGATGAAAATCAAATTCCTGTTGGATGATGACAACACATGGAAAGCTTCACATCTTGCTGTAAGTTGACCTTATACGCTGATACTGACAAGACACTATTGTGTGACAGGGCTTAACCTTCTGCCTTTTCAAGTGAAAAAAAAATGCCCATTTGGAGACTGTGTAATATAGTAGTTGAGTTGAAACAATCTACCAAAATGTGAGCTTGAATGGTAATCAGAAAACTATACAGTGACATTAATTGTGTGAGTTCTGAGCCCAGAATACTGATATATACAGAATGTCTGGGAGTTTTGTATTCCAAAACATGGCATATATAAAATCTAGTCAAATGTGACTGATATACTAGTCAGACATACACACACACACAACCCCCCCCCCCCCCCCCCCCCCTCCCCCCCACACACACACATACATTAAATAGATTTATTTTATATATTAAATATTTAGCATATAAATATTTAATTAACATCTTGCTTTACTACAAGCTTACAGAAGTTCTTTCTTTCTTTCTTTCTTTCTTATTTGTTTATTTAAATCTTATAAACTGGAAGTGGTGAGTGAAGACTTTTTAGAGGGATTCTGCTCTTCAGAAGCACTCATCGTGTGACATAACTATCAAATATTTGTGTTCCTGTTGTAGAGCAGCGGCCTCCCACACAGTGTCTGCCAAGCAGATCAAAGTTTGTCTGGTTAGCATGCCCCTGTTAGCTCACGCTGATAAATGCTTTAACTACACCATCTGGACCTAAAAAAACATCTTTCTACATTGATGGCCTTTCAAAAGTAGCTGTGTATTCTGACTAGTAACATTACTTTATAGTAAATGCTTTGCAAGTTGCCATTTTATTGGGGGTATTATAGATCTCCTGTGCCGCAGTCTCACTTGGAGCCCGTCAGTTGCCTGGAGATCACTTCCTATAAATAGCCTTGGTTTTAATTCTATTCTTACCTATAATACATATATACAGTGCCCTCCAAAAGTATTGAAACAGTAAAGACAAAATTGCTCTGTTGGCTGTGGAGTCAAGACATTTACAAATATGATTAAAAGATGAATATGAGACAAAACTACAGAATGTCACATTTTATTATTGGGTGATTCAACACATAGATGTTTTACCAACTAAGAAGTTCAGCACTTTTAGAGTTTCATCCTCCTATTTGATGTGAGCAAAAGTATTGGAACAGTTGCCTCACAGGTCTTTCTAAGTGATCAGCTGTGTCCTGTTGCATTCATTCTTCAGATATTAAAAGCAGGGGATATGTCATATCAGTTATATCCATTACTTCTGCATTCTGAATCTTGCATTCGATGATGACACACACAAACCAGGATGAAGATGAGGGAGCTGACTTTGAGAGAAAAGCAAGCAATTTGGATGCTAAAAGAAAAGAGGAAGTCAATTAGAGCTATAGCAAAAACAAAGGGCATGGAGAAATCAAGAGTTTGGAAACCACCAGCGACACCAGCAAACAACAACGACTTGATCGGCTGAGAAAACAACAGCAGTTGATGACAGACAAATAATAAAAGCTGTGAAAATTAACCATAAAAGACGTGTCTGTAAAATCACCAACAACTTCCAGAAAGCTGGGGTGATGCTCTGACAATCTACTGTCCTCAGGAGACTTTGACACAGAATTACAGATGCTACACAGCAAGATGCAAACCTCTGACCAGCATCAAAAATAGAAAGGCAAGATTAGAGTTTGCAAAAAAGTACAAAGGTGAGCCAGAAGAGTTTTGGAACTGTATTTATGGACCGATGAGACAAAGATGAACCTTTATCTAAGTGATGGGAAAGCAAAAATGTGGAGAAAAAAAGGGAACTGCAAAAGATTCCAAGCATACAGCCTCATCTGTAAAGCATGGTGGAGGTGGTGTCATGGCATGGGCATGTATGGCTGTCTCTGGAACAGGCCCTCTCAACTTTACTGATGACTTAATGTTTGATGACAGTAGCAGAATGAATTTGGAAGGGTACAAAACCATCTTGCCTACCAATATTCAAGAAAATGCCACCAGATTCATTGGGAAGTGCTTCATATTGCATCAGGACAATGACCCAAAACACCCTGCCAGTTCAGTCAAGGAATTTATAAGGGTAAAGAAATGGAAAGTCTTAGATTGCCCAAGTCAATCTCCAGATTTAAATCCGATTGAACATGAATTTCACCAGCTGAAGAGGAGAGTAAAGGCAGAAACTCCCCAAAACAAGCAACAATTGGAATTGGCTGCATTAAAGGCTGGGAAAAGTATTTCATTTACATTTACATTTAGTCATTTAGCAGACGCTTTTATCCAAAGCGACTTACAAATGAGGACAATAGAAGCAATCAAAACCAACAAAAGAGCAACAACATGCAAGCGATATGACAAGTCTCGGTTAGCCTAACGCAGATTTTTTTTTTTTTTTTTTTTTTTAAACAAGTAGATAGAATATAGAAAAGAAAGCTAGTGTTTTAGTTTAAGAAAAGCTAGCAGTTAGAGAATAAATGTGCAATTGATAGAGGGTCAAGTGTGTATGTGTGTGTGTGTTTTGTTTTGTTTTGTTTTGTTTTTAATAAAAAGAAAGGAGATAGATAAAATAAAATTAGAAAAGAGAATGCTAGAGTTAGAGGGTCAAATAATGATGGAAGAGATGGGTTTTTAGCCGTTTCTTGAAGATGGCTAAGGATTCAGCTGCTCGAATTGAGTTGGGCAGGTCATTCCACCAGATGGGAACAGTTAATGGAAAAAGTCAGAGAAAGTGATTTTGTGCCTCTTTGGGAAGGCACAATAATGCGTCGTTCACTTGCAGAACGCAAGCTTCTAGAGGGCACATAGGTCTGAAGTACTGAATTTAGGTAAAGGGGTGCAGAGCCAAAGGTGATTTTGTATGCAAACATTAATGCCTTGAATTTTATGCGAGCCGCTATTGGTAGCCAGTGCAAATTGATGAACAGAGGTGTGACATGCGTTCTTTTCGGCTCATTAAAGATTAATCTTGCAGCGGCATTTTGGATTAAGTGTAGAGGTTTGATGGAATTGGCTGGAAGACCTGCCAAGAGACCATTGCAATAGTCAAGTCTGGACTGAACAAAAGCTTGAACAAGGAGTTGTGTTGCATATTCCGAAAGAAAGGGCCTGATCTTCCTAATATTATATAAAGCAAATCTGCAGGACCGGGCAGTTTTAGCAATGTGGTCTGAGAAATTCAGCTTATCATCAATCACAACTCCAAGGTTTCTGGCTGTTTTTGAAGGAGTAATGGTTGATGAGCCTAACTGGAAGATGAAATTGTGATGAAGTGATGGGTTTGCTGAAACTATAAGCAGTTCTGTCTTAGCTAGGTTGAGTTGAAGGTGATCCAGCAAGAAATGTCTGTTATATATGCTGAGATGCGAGCAGTTATCGTCGGATCATCAGGATGGAATGAGAGGTAGAGTTAAGTGTCATCAGCATAGCAGTGATTTGAAAAGCCATGTTTCTGAATGACAGAACCTAATGATGCCATGTAGACAGAGAAGAGAAGTGGTCCAAGAACTGAGCCCTGAGGCACCTCAGTAGCTAGATGTTGCGACATGGATACTTCACCTCTCCAAGATACCTTGAAGGATCTATCTGAGAGGTAAGACTCAAACCACTGGAGAGCTGTTCCTGAGATGCCCTTTCTCAATAGGGTTGACAGGAGGATCTGGTGGTTGACCATATCAAAAGCAGCGGACAGATCCAGTAAGATAAGTAATGAAGACTTGGAAGCCGCTCTTGCAAGTCTTAGGGCTTCAACAACTGAGAGCAAGGCAGTTTTGGTCGAATGTCCACTTCTGAAGCCAGATTGGTTACGGTCCTGGAGGTTGTTCTTTGTGAGAAAGGCAGAGACTTGGTTGAACACAACTCGTTCAAGTGTTTTTGTAATGAAAGGTAGAAGGGAAACCGGTCTATAGTTCCCTAAAAAGAGTTGGGTTAAGAGTGGGTTTCTTAAGAAGTGGGGTTATACGAGCCTGTTTAAATGCTGAGGGAAAAACTCCAGTGTGAAGGGATGTTAACAATGTGAGTGAGTGCATGTACAACTGCAGGAGAAATGGCTTGAAGGAGATGGGATGGAATAGGATCAAGCGGACAAGTAGTAGGATGACTGGAAAGGATGAGTTTTGAGACTTCTGCCTCAGAGAGTGGAGAGAAGGATGTGAACGAGTGTATGTTTGATGGTAAGATGTGTTTGACAGTTTGTGGTGTGGAGAATTGTGCAGTGAGGTTAGTAATTTTATTAATGAAGAATGTGGCAAAGTCATCAGGTGTTAGAGTTGATGAAGGAGGGGGAGGAGGAGGACAAAGGAGGTAGGAGAATGTTTTAAAGAGCATGCGAGAGTTAGGCGAATTGTTAATTTTGTTGTGATAGTATATTCTTTTAGCAGTAGAGATATTAGCAGAAAAGTCAGAGAGGAGTGATTGATATAAATTAAGGTCAGTAGGATTTTGTGATTTGCGCCATATCCTCTCTGCAGCCCTGAGCTTAGAACGATGTTCGCGGAGAACGTCAGATAGCCAAGGGGCAGAAGGGGTGGTACCGGCTGGCCTGGAAGATAAAGGGCAGAAAGTATCTAAACAAGATGTCAGAGTGGAACAGAAAGTATCAGTAGCACTGTTAGCATCAAGAGATGATAACTGTATAGAGGGAGGAAGCGAAGATGAAACCATAACAGATAACCAGGAGGGTGAGAGTGAGTGTAAGTTACATCAAAAAGTGACATGTGGAGGGGTATGTGTTGTGTCAGGAATCATGTCGAGGTTAAGAGTGAGGAGGAAGTGATCCAAGGTGTGCAGTGGAGTAACTAGCACATGATCAGTGGAGCAGTGTCTTGTGTAAATAAGGTCCAGTTGGTTGCCTGATTTATGAGTAGCCGTAGTTAACACTCTCTTGAGATCAAAAGAGGCAAGCAGAGTGTGGAAGTCTGCAGCTTGAGGTTTATCAAGGTGGATGTTGAAGTCTCCAAGTATAACTAAGGGAGTACCATCCTCAGGAAAGGTTGAGAGCAACACATCTAATTCTTCCACGAACTTACCTAGTGGTCCTGGAGGTCAATACCAACTACAAAATGGATTTTTAGAGGGTAGGTAATAGTAACCGAATGTGATTCAAAGGAGCTGTTGATACACAGAGATGGTAAAGGAGTAAATTTCCAATTATTAGAAATGAGCAGACCAGTACCTCCACCTCTTCCAGTTAAATGGGGGGTGTGGGAAAAGGAGAAATTATTGGAGAGAGCTACAGGTGTAGCATTGTCCTCTGGTTTGATCCAAGTCTCTGTCAGGGCCATGAGGTTTAGCCTTGAATGACTATTAATGGAAGTAATGAAATCAGCTTTGTTGACAGCAGACTGACAATTCCAGAGACCAATAGAAAAAGAAAGTAGTGTATTAGCAGACATAGGCAAAGTGCGCAGGTTGTTAGGATTGCGCTGCCTACAGTGTGTGATGCGAGGTTTGCGAGTGGTAGTGATAGTAGTGATCTGAAAACACATAGTAAGAATTAGTTATAAAACAGAAGTGAAACAAGTAATAGAAAAGAGGATAAATAAAAAGTGATACTTATATCCCTTGCTGGTGTCCCTGCCCGGTGGAGTCACACGGTAGAGTCGATGGTCTTTACACTCTTCGGTCTTCACATGACGAGGGCTTCACACGAGGGCTGCCGCGACCGCTGCCTCGGTAAACTAAGCTTATTTATACCCGTCTAACAAATCACCAACTGAATTCAGCTGAACACACTTTCCTGTTAAATCACAATAAATGGCCAAGCAAGCACAGATACTGACAAGATACGCGATTCAGTACGTGACCAAACGCGATTTCAGCACGTCTCTACACAGTAAACAAAACAAGCGTTTCCTAGCAACGGCAACTGCGCTAAACACTAATGAGACAAATAAATACACTTACGAGCTGCTTTTAACTTCCGCTGATGGACTGCTTCTCTCAAAGAGTATTTCTTACACTGTCTTCTGCTGGCGCTTGAACACAATTTCCTGTGAAATCACAATAAATGGCCAAGCAAGCACAGATACTGACAAGGTACGCGATACAGTACGAGACCTATTTCAAAGGATGAGACCAAGAGTCTGGTGATGTCTATGGGTCACAGACTCACTGCTGTGATTGTGCACAAGGGATCTGCAACTAAATAATAGCTTTTAATCTTTTATATCTGCCTTATGTTCAACTGTCCCAATACTTATGCTCACATCAATGAGTGGGATGAACTCTAAAAGTGCTGTTCTTTTTATTTGGTAAAACATGTATGTGTTGAAATGGCTAATAATAAAATGTGACATTCTGTAGTTTTGTCTTCATTTTTTTAATCATATTTGCAAATGTCTTGACTCCACAGCCAACAGAGCAATTTTGTCTTTACTGTTCCAATACTTTTGGAAGGCACCGTATAAATAAATAAATAAAAAAAAAAAAAAAAAAAAAAAAATATATATATATATATATATATATATATATATATATATATATATATATATATATTTCTAGTTTCAGTAAATCATTCCTTGTTTTGGTTCTGTGTGTGTGTGTGTGTGTGTGTGTGTGTTTGTGTGAAAGTGATTACCTGAATATGCCCTGCTGCTGAGCCATATAGATGACTTACAGTCGCATTATGACATGCTATTACAGTATTTTTGGCTGGACAGTCACTCCAATCAGCTTTCACCCAGCTGCTGAAATTGCTGTGCTTTCCATAGGTACTAAAAGTAATTTAAGAAAATCTCATAATTGTTTGTCATTTTTATCCAGTTTGCTTGATACTTCTCTTATTTTGGCTCTTCCCCTATAGGAGATGAAAAAATACAGAACTATAAATTTGCGCACAAACATTGAATTAATTCATAACTGTTCAGTTATAGAAGATTATTTAACACCTTAGAGTATCTGTGAATCAATAAGAGTGAAAAATTCAACAATATAGTACATGCAGAATAATTGATAATGCCTATGAGAGATCATTAACAGTATTGAGTCAGGATATCAAGGAGGAATGTTATTTTTCTATTGGCATATGGTAAAGTAAAAATAGCATGGACATCTATTGGGAATATAAAACAGCTAGCCCTACAGAATTTGTTATAGTTCAGTTTACTCAGGTTGTTTACTATTGCACCACAGCTGTGGATAGACTTTCCCTACTGTCTTCATTTACAGTCTTACACCAGTATTAAATATGGTATTAAACTAATAGCAAATCTCAGCTGACCAGCAGAATTGTGCTGAGAGAAAAAAAGGAATAACTCCTCCAGGCTGCTCTTTAGTCGCTAAAATGAACACTGCAGTGTCTAACATGACATCCGAGTGTATATTATTATATTCTAAATATGTAGGAGTAGGGTGAATTAATGTTAGCATATGGATATTATGTTGGGAGTAATTAGGGGCACATTTCCTTACAGGAGTGCATTTGACCTTTGAATTGTTTTAAATCCCTCGGCCAGCTGGTGCTGTTCAACACAAGACACCTTGTGAACGTGCACCTTTCTGTGTAATTAACCACATTCTCTTGAGGTAGGAGCATGTATGAGCGATGAGTATGTGTGAAATAAGGATAAAAAAAATTAATTCATTACTGAATAAACTTAGATCTGGTCACAGTTTCTTAAAACCTATGGATATATGGCAAAAGCAGACAGTTCATTGAAATGTAACTGGCTTAAAGTCATAGATATATAAACACCCTCTGTGCAGTAAATTAGGATATGGACAGTGCCACGGATCTGTGCTTATTTTCAGATTTGTGTCTGTTAGTTTGTTGTTGTGATGATTTATATAATTACAGCCGTCTATAACGTGCTGTCTGCTTTACATACTAAAATGACACATAAACATAGACTGAAAAACATGTTGAGTTTGGATGTTTTGCTTAAATATGTACACTGCTTGCACAAGTAACTAAAATAAAGGCATCTGTTGTTTCTATAACCAAAAGGAAACAGCTGATCTTTGTTATGCTGAGTTAAACCATGTAATGCCCTTGTCATAAACAAGAGTTAAAAAACAAACAAAAAAAACAAAAAAACATAGATTTTAATAATCACTCTGAAATGGGACTGCTATATGGCAGGGGTTCTCAAAGTGGGGTCTGAGGGAGAAGCAAGTATGTAAAATTTGTATGTAGAAAATCATGAGAATAATCACAATTATTATTATTATTATTATTATTATTAATATTATTATTATTATTATTTCTAGAGACAGCTTTGTTTCTCTTCATTTGTATAGAACTAAAAGTAAAAGTATGTCGGCACCGATAGCCTTGTGATTAGTGCGCCGACATATAGCGCAGTTGTGCTCACAGCGACCCGAATTCGATTCCCATCTCGAGGTCCTTTGCTGATCCCACTCCCCTCTCTCTTCCTAATATTTTCCTGTCATCTCTTTACTGTCCTGTCCATTAAAGGCATAAAAGCACTAAAATATAACTTAAAAAAAGTAAAAGTAAAAGTATTTGTAAAAATGGTGTGAATAAACAAATAGCTTCAACCTAGTATTTTTTAAACAGTTAGACATGTAATATTTTTATGAATCAGAATCAGAATCAGAATGAGCTTTATTGCCAGGTATGTTTACACATACGAGGAATTTGTTTTAGTGACAGAAGCTCCACAGTGCAACAGAATGACAGCGACAAGTCAAGACACAGATAATAAAAAGAATAAAAAGAATAATATACAAATATACAAAATAGACAATGTACAAAATAGCAAAAAACACAATATCTAATATAGACAATTATGTATGTACAGTTATGATATGTGCAAATTTGACATGTAAATAAGTATGTGTGTTAAATAATGTATTATAGTGTTGTGTGTTCCGTGTTTATTGTCAAGTGTTCATGAGAGGGATTGCCTGAGGGAAGAAAGTGTTCCTGTGTCTGGTCGTTCTGGTGGTCAGAGCTCTGTAGCGTCGACCAGACAGCAACAGATCAAAGAGGGAGTGTGCTTCATGTGAGGGGTCTCATCCACCTTCGTCAAGGAAGTTCTTCGGCTAGTGATTATACTCTGCAGTTCCGTACTCCTGGCGGCCTCTTGTGAATGGAATGAGACGGCACTACTCACTGCTTATCGACAAGGGTTGGATTCGCGGATCAGAGCACAGATGGCGATATATGACGATAATGTCAGCCTGGAGAGCTTTATGCAGAAAGCCATAAAGATCTCCGAACGTCTCACGGTTTGTCTCCAGGCCAGACGAAACCAGATGAAGCCTGTTATATCTACCCTGCCACTGTTAACTGTCCAACTACTCCCCCCACGTCATTCCGTTTCAGTGTCAGCTCTCGTGGACTTGGGGTCCTCAGGCAATTTCATCTCACAAGCCCTCTTAAGACAGCTCAACTTACCTCATCAGAGATGGGCTCAAGAGCTAAAGATCGAAACCATACAAGGAAAGCCGCTCGGGCTTGGGCACATCAAATTCCATTCTCCACCGATCACTCTGCAAGTTGGCTGTCTCCATCAGGAAATTATTTCCTTTCTGGTACTCGAGGGACCCAACGTGGATATCATCCTGGAACTCCCCTGGTTATCCCAACATTCCCCCGAAGTCAGATGGGATTCCAGTGATATCCTCCAATGGAGTGATACCTGTATCCAAAATTGTCTCTCCAACGTCCCTACGCCCCAAGTCAAGAATCCCAGTCTCCTAGTTAACTCCAACCTAGTGGAGAGCCCCGAACCTCTCAAAGTTCCGATGATCCCATCTGACTATACGGCGTTCCCGGATGTTTTCAGCAAACATGCAGCCACAAAGTTACTACCGCACCGGCCATGGGACTGTGCAATTGACCTGCTGCCTGGAGCTATACTCCCCAAAGGTCGAGTATACCCCTGTCCATCCCGGAGCGCAAGGCAATGGAGGATTACATCAAGGAGGCTCTACAACAACAGTTCATTCGCCCTTCCACTCGAGCTTCTTCTTCGTGGGCAAGAAGGACGGAGGCTTGCGGCCATGCATCGACTACCGGACCCTCAATGAACACACCGTCAAGCTCTCGTATCCTCTTCCACTGGTCCCGGCCGCCCTCGAGGAACTCTGTGGGGCCCGCATCTTCTCGAAGCTGGACCTGCGTAGCTCCTACAACCTTGTTCGCATCCGGGAGGGCGACGCGTGGAAGACGGCATTCATCACTCCCTCAGGCCACTATAAATATCGGGTCATGCCGTATGGCCTTTCCAACTTCCCGTCCGTTTTCCAGGGGTTTATGAACGAGGTGTTCCAGGAGTTCCTCCAAGGTTTGTTTTTATTTTTTCCTTCATTGTGCACATCAACGATATCCTGATCTACTCCCGGAACCTGGCCGAACATCGCCACCACGTTATGCAGGTCCTACACCAGGGGTGTCAAAACTTTTTTTTAAAGGGGGCCAGGTTCGACGATGTGGACACACCGGTGGGCTGGATGCTTCCTTGTGTGTGTGTGTGTGTGTATATATATATATATATATATATATAATATATATCTATGTATGTATCTATCTATCTATCTATCTATCTATCTGTATATATATATATATATATATATATATATATATATTAGTGCTGTCAACGTTAATGCATGCGATTAATCTAAAATTTTTAACGCGTTTAACGGTTTGACCCCAACTTCTTTCCGTCGTCGCAGCGCGGAATTGGAATTTCCCGCGGAATTGGAATTTCCCGCACAACTGGGATATTTTGAAAATGCAGTCGCGAGAAAAATTACAGAGCCGTGGGTTGCGTTTTTTCTGGGTTACTTTTATAATATACCGCGGCCGCCCAAAGTGTATATAGACAAAAAAAATGAAAATAGATCTTTTTACTAATGTGTATTATACTTGGAATGTATACCTGGCAACTTAAGAACGGAGAGGCGGTTGTAACTTCACAAACAATGTGAGTTTCAGCCAGGGCATACATGTTTTAAAAAAAAAAAAAAAAAAAAAAAAAAAGCTTACATTTTAAGGCTTTTGCACAGCAGAAATAAACATGACAACAGGCACTATAGATTGTATAAGATAATAAACACGATTACGATAGGATATGGTTTGCATGTGATTTTCTTGAGATTTGGATATTTTCATAACAGAAATGAATGTGTACATCTGAAATGCTAATTTATACAGCGATTTAAAAAAAGGCTATAAATAGCATATTTTAACAATAGTAATGTTATACAACTAAATTCCACGTGTGACCGCAAAAGGAAGTTATTACAAACACTCGATGGTGGTTTAAAGTGAGTTTTGAGTAAAAGTGTACTATTAATCTCCTAAATTGTCTTATGAAGCATGATGCTAATGTCAGCTCTAATGCAACTGCAGAACAGGTCCAATTCTTCATAATGCATTTTGTCATAATACTTCACGTAAGGTCGCAAGAAAATGTTCTGTTGTATTTATTTAGAAATACTTTTGATAATAGTTGGGTAAATGTATACTGGGATTGAAGCATTGTGGCTTGGTTAACGTTTTATTGCCAGTATAAAGGCTGATAATGGCTGAATAAAAACAGAAGAATAATGATAAAAAAATAATAAGGATTATGTCTCATACCTGGCTGAGGTGTGAAAGGTTGTTTCCAAACTAGTTTGCCATGCATTTCTTTTTCAACACATTTACAGGTAAATCCTAGTATTTTAAATGTGCGATTAATCGTGATTAATCACAGTCCGTGACTGTGATTAACGCGATTAATTTTTTTTTAATCGATTGACAGCACTAATATATACATATGTATATGTGTGTGTGTGTGTGTGTGTGTGTGTATAGGGCTTGACATCAACTTTTTTGCTCACCAACCACTGTGGCTAGTGGTTTTCCAAAATTCACTCAGCATTTTCAATTGCCACAATTTTGTTGTTGGGAAATTATATTTTATATTACTGAAGTTACTGCAGACTTAAACTTATTTAAATCGATTTCCAGTTCTTTTCTTTCTTTCTTTTTTTTTTTGCCTATTTAAAGGCAATTTTTCCCTAACTGTATTAAATGCATGCCTCATCTTTCATATGAAATTCTTACATTTTATTAATCATTTCACTTAATATAATAAGACAATACAGGGCTGTTACCAATCAAATGAAATCAGTATTAACAAAACCTTCTTCATTGCAGAAGAAACAGAAGCAGCTGAAGTGGCATTTGATGCATTTTCACAGACAGTTTAATAAAGCTGAAATGTAGCATGAGAAGCATTTACACTTCAAAATTATAACAGTATAATTAATGTTAAGAGCTTGTTTTAAATAATTTTTTTTTTTTTTTTTTTAATATGCAACTATGAAATGTTGGAAAAAATGCAAAGATAAGCTACTTTAAAATATGAAATTAAACCGCCAGTAGGTGGCAGAAAATTACTCTCTTAATGATTGAGTCGTTGAGTCATTTATTCAAGCGATTCGTTGAGACGGCTGATTCATTCAAGAATGAAGCAAGTGTCTGTCTTTATTAATGGACCACTAAATCATTGACTCATGAATAATTCAAAAGCACCAAATTATTTAGTAACGAAACACCGCTGTGTGTTATTGTTCAGAGATGTGCGACTGTTATGCTGTGATCCTTGTTTGGAACAAATATAGCAAAAGCAGTCAACATTGACAATATTGTACTAAAATGGCAAAAGTTATGTCAAATTTGTAATCGTTTTCATTCACATTTAATTTGTAGAAATAAGAAAGCATAAAACTGCTTATAACAAAAAAAATATGTAATTTGTCCTATAGTTCATTACTCCCTTTCATTACATTCAATTGGCCTATATGTCTGTAATAAAATTTGGTACAAATATCCTACATTTCTGCCACAATACCACAGTTACTGTTACTACAGTAAATGCATTGTAAATGCTGGTGATTTGTGGATTGAAAAGTATTCTAACTGCATTGTTGTTGCACAAGTGGTGTTGCTGTGACAGGATGAGAGTCTTATAATTATTATGGTTTTTGTTTCATTAGAATTTGTTTCCATTTTAATGTTTGCGTATTTCAAATGGGAAGACGCGTCCACAGGCATTGAGCGGCGTCTTGACATTGATCACACCTGGCGGCTCAATCATTGAGGTGCATTCTAGTGGAGGCCCAGTGGCTTTATAAGAAGCAAGTCTAAGTGTGGCATGGTCATTCCGCTCTGATGTGTGTTCCTGTTTTGTGGGCCGTAAAGGTCCAGGGGTTAATATGTCCTGGCGCTTTCCCCTGGGATGTGTGTGTATGAAGTGACGAGCGCAGGTAGCTTAAAGCTTACTGTAGTCTAAGAATGAGGTGTGGCCTGAGAGCGCTAGCTGTTGTTTCATTTCCCTGTATCTACGGCTTCTTCTTATATTATATAAACGGCTGTTTAATTTACAGCTGTTCATACTGCTGTTCTATATACTGTTAAACAATATAGATGTCTATGTACACTGCCATTCAGTTGTTTGAGGTCAGTAAGATTTTATTTATTTATTTATTTATTTATTTATTTATTTATTTATGTATTTATTTATTTTATTTTATTTTTTTATGAATTAATACTTGAAACAAGGACATAAGGATAAATTAATTAAAATATTTGTATTTCAAATAAATGCTCTTATTTTGATGTTTCTATTCATCAAAGCATCCTGAAATAAATGTCATGTTTTGTACAAAAATATTTAGCAGCATAACTGTTGATTATCAATGTTGATTATTATAATAAATGTTTCTTGAGCATATTAGACTGATTTCTGAAGTATCTTGTAACAAAAGAAGACTGGAGGAATGATTCCAAAAATTCAGCTTTGCATTACAGGAATAAATTACATTTTAAAAATTATTAAATTAGAGAAGATTTATGTTAAACTGTAATAATATTGTACAATATTACTGTTTTTGCTGCCGTGAGCATGTGCGTTACCACTACTCAAACAAAATGGTCACACAGTTAAAAATTCATCCTCGGAAACTTTTATTACACCATGAAATGTGTTCTTTACATTGACCAGTTGAGCTGGGATTCAGCATACAAAATGTAATCGCTCTGACATAATTCACCAGATGCTCTTTTAATCTTTGATAATGTTTCATCTTTCATGTGTTGTGTGTGTGTGTGTGTGTGTGTGTGTGTGTGTGGTGTTTTTTTTTTTTTTTTTTTTTTTTTTAAATAGATAGATATGCCACAGGCTCTGAATTAATTGTTCATTAAGCTGATGTAATCCACATTTGATATATGACTTTATAGTGAATGCATAAATATGTTAATGTATTGAGAACTTGATGCTCCAGAATGTACCAAGACACAGACACTTCAGTCTGATAGACTTTGTCAAGAGCAACCCCAGTGTGGGCCAATGGTTACTTCATGTCTGAAGTCCTGAATAAATGATCTAAGAAGCCACTTTTCATAAATGTCGATGACCCATCCAGACACAAGCAATACCGCTAGCATCATTACATAATGGGATGATTAATTATTGGTGTAATTCATTGGAACTAGCAGTATTGCACTCATGTGGCTCAGAAGTGCTTAATGACATACGGTGGCCCATCCTCAACCAAAAACCACCCATTACTGGGGTTAATGTGCCATCACTGCCTTTTAACCACAGTGATTACCTGCATGATGTTTCTGAACCTGATTTATTGCTTTTAACTCATGCTGGCAGTCATTTACCTCTTGCCAGGTAGATGCCATCAAATGTCTCGAGGGAAAATTTATTGCTTAGAGAGTTTATTTATTTATTTATTTATTTATTTATTTATTTATTTATTTATTCCCTCAGATGCTTCTTCTAAAATTCTTCAAATACACTAATGGTCAAAAGTTAATAATACTTAAGATTAAAGGTCAGATTTACTGAGCAGGGAAAATTAAAAACATAATCCCATGAAAGAGCCAATGGGAGTGGAAAGTTCTGATCTACTGGCAATGAGTGAATTAGAGAACATAGATGCTGCCAGATAATTTCCATTACACATTCTGCCATGCAAGAGCAGCACAAATTAATAAATATTATTATAATTTAAAATAACTGCTTTCTATTTTAATATATTGTGAAACATAATTCTGTGATGTCAAAGCTAAATTTTCAGCATAATTTCTTATCAATGTTGAAAACAGTTTTTGCTACTTAATATTAGAATAATATTTAATATTTTAATTACACTAATTCAAAAGTTTTGGAAAAGTAAGTTTTGTTTTTAGAAAATAAATAATCAGAGAGAATTCTAGTTATACAAATCATCATTAACAACTGAACACCAGCTATTCTTACATATTATGATCAAATATATGCAGCCTTGGTAAGCATGGGAGACGTCTAATTTGATTTAAAAAAATAAATAAATAAATAAATAAAAAAACTTATTCCAAACTTTTGACAGGTAGTGTAAATAATAACTACATAAAATAATTATATTATATTATGTTATATTATATTATATTATATTATATTATATTATATTATATTATATAAATTAGGGGTTGAACGACTTCTGATTTTTTAAAGTCGACGTTTATGTGATGAAAGTCGAGTCGACTAGTCGCTGATGACGTCATTAATGAACAAATAAGTGTGGAGCTGTGACAATGTGCTGCCCACATGGCTATTGCTCCTATAACAGCTCATTTTTATCAGTTCTTTTGTCTTTGGGTTGTTATATTTCTCACAGATCCCAGATAGCACACATACGTCTGCAAGATGTCTGTTAAAGATCTCTTGATCTGGAAAGCATCTGCTGTCTACAAACGTCTGAAAGACATCTTTCAGATGTCAGTTTTACATACATTCTAAATCATAAACATCTTAAAGACATCTAATAGACGTCTATTTGACATCTAAAAGGAAACGTCCTATAGACGTATTGCAGATGAGCAAACACTCTAAAAAATACATCTTGCAGATGTAAATGCAGACATCAAATAGACGTCTCCGAGATGTACTTGTGCTATCAGGGATTTCTGCTCGTTCTAAATCAGATACAGATAAAGTAGCACAGAAAAGATTACATTTATATGAATGCATTAGTGGGAGCGATTGTGTGTGTGAATTAATTCTACCTGGTAGCGACTCTCTACTAGTAGTGAAGCTGTGGGATTTAGTTATTAAGAAATATATGCTTGAACTTTTTTTCTGAGCTTTTTTATTGAGAAATCAAAGAACAGTGTTGACAATACATTTCCGCGCTGAACGATTCTGTGCACGCGCGATCTGCGCGTGATGTAAGCACTACTGTCTGAAGCCTATGTGTGTGCGTTACTGAGCAGCAGCGCATTATAGTAGAATGGCGATTAACTGACCTGTACTATAAGCGGTTTAAAACATGCATTCCCTCCTTCAGTTTCGAGCATCCAGTAATATAATCACACATGTCTTGTGGAGCCTTTCAGAGTATGCATTTATTTGTCATTTTAACTGTTTGGAAATGGAGCGTAAATGTGGAAGTCCTTCAGAGATTTCTTATACTGTTGTGCCCTCTATAGGACCAGCGACTAGTCGACGTCAAGCTTAAAGCGTCATGGCAGAGCATTAAAGTCGACTAGTCGGTTAGTCGGTGCAACCCCTAATGTAAATATGTAATTGAGACAAATTAGGCATATTACGACATACGGTAAGAGTATATAGCTAAAAGTGAATATAGAAAACATCATTCAAATCATTAGCTCTTGGAAGATTTTTATAAGAAGTTCCTATTGAGATCACTTTCTTTCAAATCTGAACACAATGTGCAACATTGGTGAGAGCTCTTCTGTAACTGCAGTGAAGAGATGTGTGAGATTTCTAAAGTCTCTTTCCAAGATGAAGAAATA
This sequence comes from Spinibarbus caldwelli, assembly GCA_039654775.1. Classification (NCBI taxonomy): domain Eukaryota; kingdom Metazoa; phylum Chordata; class Actinopteri; order Cypriniformes; family Cyprinidae; genus Spinibarbus; species Spinibarbus caldwelli. Next base: position 25,999,293 of record CM077246.1, on the reverse strand, counting down.
GCAGAGAGTGGAGATCTATGACATTAAAGAGATGTGTGATCTCTTTGTCCTATGGTCTTCATTCTGTTCTCATGTGTTTGCAGATGTAAATCCTCTTTAATATGTTAGCATGAAAAACTGAATCTGGCTGAAACATGATTCAAACCAGTTATTAAGTGCTGCTATTCCTACATAACTATGTTCTATTCATTTCACATTTAGCAGAGGGCCTAAAACAGATCCTTGTGGCACTCAATACTTTACGGGGCATTAAATTAGATAGCTTCCTCTTTAAATAAACACAATGGTAACAATTGGACAGGTAGGGTCTAAGCAATTTTAATGCCCATCCCTGAATACCAGTGTGGCTTTGTAAGGGATCTAGGCGTATATCATGATTTTTAGTGTTGAAAATAGCACTAAAATGAAGTAAAATTATTAGTGAGATGCACATTTGGTCCGAAGCAAAAAGCAAGTCATTTTTTAATTTAAACTAGTCCAGTTTCTGTGCTATGATGTGGCCTGAAATCCGACTGACATAACTTACACAAGTAATTTACCAGACACAAATTGTCCTAATATTTTAGACATAAATGGAAGATTTGAAATGGGTCTGTTAGTTGCTTAAGGCTTACTGCCAACTTGAATTATGTCAAATTAGTTATACAACAGTAGATTACAAGAGAGGTGTATATTTAAAATTATATATTTGATACATTGTGGTTTCAGACATTATTTTTTGCTATTAAGAAGACATTCTTCAAATATTGATATCTGGATTGTAAAGTATGATGTCAGGAAGCATTTTTTTTTTTTTTTTTTGGCTGATACAGCAGCCCATATGGAGCTCAAATGAGAACACTACAGATGGGAGATGCCTTTTTCACTTTACAGTAAATCACATCTTTGTTGACCATATTGTGTCTCACACATTTCTATGTATTTCACCTGTACCTACAGTGTATGTTGACATTAATGTAGTGTTGAGCCAAAATGCAAAACAAAAATGCTAGCATACACAAAGAGTGTCTCTGTAATTCTCTCTGACAACAGCATATGCGAGGGTAAAGCAGGCCAACTGGAGCAGAATGCAGATTATACAGCAGTGATGTGGGACTGGGGCATAGAACAGAGCAGTCCTCTATAACTAAATGCAAATTTCTCATACTGAAAGAGAAATAAATTATATCATCCAAGGTCTGTCCTATACTTTACTCCAACCACTCAATCACAAGACAAAGCAGAAAACTAATGCTGAAGGAGTTTTGTGGCGAAATATTGAGGTATGAGGAGTGGTGAAGTTAATTTGATTGATCTGTCTATGGACCTTAGTCAGGGTAGATGCCATATTTAATTTGACAGGAATGAAAACGAGACTCTGAGGAACAGAAGCAAGGGGGACTGGGAGAAATTGTAACAAAGATTAATTGTAGCACTATCCATTTTGTCAATCACAATTAAGATACAGTGATGACACATTTTAGTGTGGCTGTGAGTTTAGTTTCATAAGTTTATGACTTATTTAAAATTGAGGTGGAAAACATTTTATAAAATGTGTAATGAACATTGTTTTTTTTTTGTTGTTTTTTTTTTTTTTCTATGTACATTAATTGTGGTTTCATAGTGGCCAGCTGTTGTTGTTTTTATTTGTGTTTTATAAATAAATAATTCTAAACTATATAAACAAATAAATATAATATCAATGGTTGGACAAAATAATGTGAACACCTGGAAAATAGGAAATATTTAATCTAGTTAAATTAGATTCATACAACTTCTGAAAAGTCTCCAGTTGCTTGTTGTCTATATATAGGCAGATGCTACATTCGACCGCTCCAAGAACATTGACGTGTCCGCCATCTTGTAACAGTGAATGTGTCGTCGCTCACAATAAAAATCAATGAGTTTCAATATGCCACAACACTGAACAGCCTCTGGATATAAAAACGCTAAAATTTAAATTCCTAAAGAAATTGGATAAACTTCCACAGCTGTGGTGTTTTGTGTATTTAATATGTGTAAAGTCAACATTGCAGGTTTTTAAACTATAGTACCTTTGAAATGTCATCTTAACTAACAGCTTTGTCTTGTTGTATTGTGTTAGTTTAGCAAAACCATCTGCTGAATTCTCTGGCAGATACAGATATTCATACATGCGTATCTATGTTGCAGACATACTTGCTCTTGAGTGTTCAGGGACCTGTTTTGACCATTCCAATATGGCGGACAGTATAGTGGCCCACAGAAACAGCTGCTAATATGGCACCTACCTACACATCTATCAGAAAATCTGCCGAATGTATCAGAGATGTTAAAGAACAGAAGCCGCTTCTCACTCTCCAAAATTATCCACAGTGGTTTGACAATATTCAAGTCAGTTGACTGATCTGGTCGGGGCAGAGGTTGAAGTTTGTCTTGGTCAGGGGTCTCAAGGCCATCCTAGATATACCTGGTCTTGGTGATCCTTTAGCAATCGCAGCTCTTTCATTGATGTTGGCTTTGTGAAGTGCTCAGTGGTTGTTCCACACACACACACACACACACACACACAGAGTACACATTTTAGGTACCCAGTTTGAGAGCCCATGATATACAATGTGTAAAAGCAATGACGATATTTTTGACCCATGAGCTGACCAGTATGGTTTAGTAAAAGGATTTATTTCATAAAACTTATTTCATGTAATTATTATAAGTCTCACTTAGACTTTTGATTTAAAACCACATTATTCCTGACAGTTAAAAGAATTACAGCCATATTAATATTACTGAATAGCTTCACCTAAAAAGTGTTAGCGCAATGGAATATTGAAGTGTTCTCTTATTAAACATACAGTACTGTTAGCATTACCAAAAAAGAACACTCTGATTTCTTGTGTTGAATTTTATAGAGTGATTATAAGTGTATTATTGATAGAGTTACATTTGCCACATATAAATGTTTCATATAGCAAAAATGGCAGGTAGATTTATAGCAATCTGTAAGTTGATGTAAAATGTAATACAATTGCCCCTGGTCTCCCTTCTGTCCAATAAGTTGTATGTCACATCTAATTTTCACAACCTATTATTTCCTGAGTTCTTGACCTCACATCTTTTTTTGGAAAATAAGTACTTTCAATCTTGCATCAATGATCAATATCAAGGTAACGGATAGTTTGCCTTGCAGTCCTGTTTTCATCCAGGTCTAATTAAATGTGGTATGTGCCCAGAAAGAAAAGTCCATCTTAGGTGAAATCTTGTAATGAAATATCAGATGAACCAGTAACAAGTATCAGTACCACACCAAACAAAATGTGTATCGCTCAAGTACATCTTGTCACTTCAATGACTAAAGGAAACGTATGTGTTTACTTTATTTACTTCAGTTGGGAGGGATGATCCCTAATCAAAATGCACAAGAACTGCAGGACGTAATTCCCTCAGTTAGTTTATAAGGACTTCTTTGTGGCAGGTTTTTATACCCCGTCCCATGTGCCAGAGAGAAAAAAAGAAAAAACGCAGTAAAATACTCATTAACCAAAGCTGTCTTCAACGCTAAAAAGCGTCTCTTTGAAATCAGATGAAAGCGCCCATATTTCCATATGAATCTTCGGTTAATAATGCAGTGCGCTGAGAAGAAAATACAAGAGCATTGTGTTCTTGCCGTCTTGGAGGAAACAGCGGATTGAGATTTCATACAAGGGACGGATGCCAATTGAAGTAATGACAGACGTACGGTTTCCACATTTACAAAGGGTTGCAAGGGCAAGGCGTCTCTGAGAGCTAGAAGCTAATTTCCATGGTTTTTGTGTCGTCACCTTGCACAGCACAAATGTCAAAATGAATTCTGAAGCAGGCCTAATTAGAACGGAGCAGAGGGTGTCTTGCGAAATCAGTAAAGCGTGTGCGATGCGCTTTTACTCAATGTCACTCTCTCTTTCCTTCTTTCTCGCTGGCTCTCTGGAACACCTGCCACTGAAGGAGAAATCTGGGCTCTCCTGCAGAATGCTTCATTACCTGTATTGTATCATTTTCCATTAGTATTCCCATCACAGGCTCATGCCCCTCTCTCCGAGAGCTCCTCTTGGCAGGCGGCGGTACCCACTGCGTCCCAGTGTGAGCCTGGCTTCCGGTTGGCCCGTGCGCCAGGCGGCTAATTGGTTTATTCAGCGGCGTTCCATTCGTACCCTGATTCGCTTTATGTCACTTGTCAGTATCCGAAGCCTCATCAAGCATTCAAGTGTCCAATTCACTCAGATGTAAGAGCCTTTTTAGCGTGAATCTCTCCATGCCACATTTGACTAGTGGGGGATGTGAAGAGCGCTGAGGCGGAGCCAGAATTGACACCCTGTTAACATGCGAAACGCCACAAAGCAGCTTTTTGATTTTAAATCATTAATAAAGTTGACTAGCGTGGGGAGGCGCTTTCCTGCCAAGCTGCTGTGTTTAAATCAATATGGCAGCTTATTTTGCAAAGACTTGATTCCCGTTAGGGAAAACAACCGCAAATGAGCAGCAAAGCAGTTTTGGTGAAAGAAGCTGGACATAACTGCTCAAGGAAGACTAATCTGCATGCATCAGTAATCAATGTAGATTTCCCACTGCAAAGTTAATAACCTAAAGCTTACCTCCCAACCACTTGCCAGGAATAATTTGAAATTAAAATCAGGTTTTGCTCTGAGCAAGATTAGATTTGTGACACTTAACTCCCCAGCTACATATTTATAATTAGTGTCAGTTCTCTCACCTGTAGTTCATAAATTATGTCCAGATCGGTTTGGATTGACACGTTTTCAAACTTCATTGCAGAGTCTGCAGTCATGACCTGGGAAGTGACAGCTTGGAAATGGAACTTGATTGTCCTTACTCTGAGGAAAAATAAAGTGTTTAGGTGAATTACGGTATACTCATAGCGACTGATGAATATTTAGGAAGATAATTCAGCCTCTCTGGATGTACAGGCATAGGCACGTGCCTGGAATTGATATGCGTTATTATAGGTCATGCTAAAGTCACAGGGCCCTATTTTAACAATCTAAGCACATGATCTAATGCGCACGGCGCAGGTGCACTTAGGGCGTGTCCGAATCCACTTTTGCTAGTTTAACGATGGGAAAAACGGTCGGCGCACCCGACACATGGTCTAAAAGGGTTGTCCCTATTCTCTTAACAAGTAATGGGTGTGTTTTGGGCATAATGTGCAATAAACCAATCATAGTTTCATCTCCCATTCCCTTTAAGAGCCAGTTACGCTCATGCCATGGCGGATTCACTATTTACATGGCAAGCACAAAGACTGAACGCGTCTCCAGAGAGGAAACGGAGCTGCTCCTGCGCGAGCAAATAGGTAGCCTAATTCTAATACGTAATGACTATCCATTATGACATATAGGCATTTTTATATTTATGTAGCCTACACAATAATAATCTTTTACACTGTAATCGGTTCATTTTTAATATTTGGCATGTTTGTGTGCTGCAGCGCGTCCCTGTGTGTGTAATAAGCAGAATGTACGCACGTTGTGGAATAACGATAAAAAAGTATTAGTTCAATATTATTAAATTGCAGACAAAGATTTTGAATAGCTAGGTTGGCTTGTACACTATATTGCCAAAAGTATTGGGTCACCCCTTCTAATGAACAGGTTTGACTACTTTAGTAATTTCCATGAGTACAAATCTTAATGTTTAAGCATATAATGATATTCTAGGGAATTGTGTGCTTTTAATTTTATACCAATAGTTTGGACAGGACCCTTTTCTATTCTAACATGACAATGCCAAACACCAGTGACTTGTACATATGGCTACAGTTATTTTAGACACTTCCAAAACTGTTGCAACAGAGATGGAAATACAGTTTTTAAATACATGAATTATGTTTCCATCTTTGTTGCCACAGTTTTGGAAGTGCCTTTTTCTGTTCTAAAGAAGGGGGTGTCCCAATACGTTTGTCCATATAGTGTATGTACAAGTCATTGGTGTTTGTTAAAGAGTTTTTGGCTCAAGATCTGCATTTAAAGTCACACCAGAGATGTTCAGCTTGGATTAGGACTTGGCTTTCTGCTGACCAGTCAAGTTCTTCCACACTGACTAAATCAATCATTTCTTTTCGAACCTTGCCTTATACACAGAGGCATTGTCATGTTAGAATAGAAAAGGGTCCTGTCCAAACTGTTGCATTAAAATTAGAAGCACACAATTCATATCATTATATGGTTAAACATTAAACAAGATTTGTACTCATGGAAATTACTAAAGTAGTCAAACCTGTTCATTAGAAGGGGGTGTCCCAATACTTTGGGCAATATTGTGTATGTTTGGTGCGGTAGGGGGCCCAACCTCATATTCTTTCATAGGGCCCAAAATTGCTAGTGGCGCCCCTGTATATGCGATGCAGGTTTAATATATGCAATTTAATTATTTACATGCGTGTAGGTTACATGCATCTCAGAGAGGCTCCGTTCACAGTAAATGCTGCTCCACACGAACTGTTATCATTTATATATGTGGAGCGTCTCAAAATATATCTTGTTGTGAGTTTGGGTTTATTATAACTTTCATCTGGGAATGCAATGTGTGCCATTTCATCAGGTTTGTAAGGCAAATCATTTATAAACTTTATAAACATCTTTCTCAATATGCTAACTGTTCATTGCGATTTCAAAATAAAAGTATAAAAATAAAAGTATAGTTTACACGTTTTAATGTCCTCATTACACAAATGACAGTGACTGTAGCATTTCTGTTGTAAAGAAAGGGCCAATTCTTACAGATTAAGTGGACATTGGAATTAAATGTTGTTTAGTCCTGTAGCTCAAATAGTAGAGCATGGCGCTAGCAACGCCAAGATCGTGGGTTCGATTCCCAGGGAAAGCAAGAGCTGATCAAATGTAAAAACTGTAACTTGAATGCTATGTAAGTTGCTTTGGATAAAAGTGTCTGCTAAATATAAATGTAATAAATGTAGTCAATATTAAACCCATTTCTCGATTATCAAAATAATTGTAAGTGACAGCCCAAGTTCACTGTACTTCTTTGAATGCTGAATGACAATACAGATAAATAAAATCAAGTTGAAATTCTGAGAACTCATAAAACTGACTTTCAGTTGACTACATTAAACTGGTAAAAGAAGAAAATATTTTAACATTAACACATCTGCTTAAAATTCACTTTATGCTGTTTCTCCTTTTCCTCATACATTTTTGAGTGTGTTAATGTTCTGCGCTTATGTAACAGAGACATACATGTATCATTAATGCACCACGTTTGAGGAAGATATTCTATAAAATAATGAGATAAAATTTCATTCTGTTCCTCACACAAAGCCGTCACATGGATGCAGATGACTTGAAATACAGCACACAAGTCATAGCACACGAGCCATATCCTACTTTTATGAGCACACGAGCCATATCCTACTTTCATGTGCTTTTTGGAGCTTGACAGTTACAATCACCATCTTCTATCTTATATTTTATTTTTTTATTTTTTTTATTTTATCTCCTTTTGTGTTCCAGATAGAGACAAAAAAAGTCAAATGGACTTGGAACAACATGAAGGAGAGCGAATAATGATGGAATATTGTTATAAATAAATTTAAATAAAGTAAATAAATTTATTTAAAATAAATAAAGTAAATAAATTTATTTTTGACATTCAACAAGACATTTCCTATGCTCAACATGTTTTATGTATTTTGAAACACAGAATGTTTCAAAAAATGAGAGAAGAATGTAGATCTATCTACTAAGTTTTTGTCATTGCTGTTCACAGTGAAACTAAGAGAAAAATGCAGTTTTTTTTTTTTTTTTCTTCAGGGAAACTTTTCGTTATTCAATTGTTACGGTCCCTCCTCAGTCTAGGGGTTTGGGGAGGAAGTAGCAAGGATAAAAGGTAAAGATGTGGCTCTAAAAAAATCAATCAGTCAATCAATAAAAGTTATACAACTGAACGATAACAAGATATTTTAAATAATGTGGGTAACCAAACAAGTGCTGGTAGCCATTGATTTAAATAGTATGGGGGAAAAAAATACTATGGAAGTCAATGGCTTCCATTGACTGTTTTATTAACAACACTCTTCACTCACCAACACTCTTCACACACACATATGTATATTATATATGTATGTATGTATGTAATTTGCTTCCAAATAATATAATCTTTTTTGAGGGTTGTTGTATATGCAGTGTACCTCTCTTTCCACTCGTGGCACAGACAGAAAAGGAGAAGTGGAGGTCATATGCTGGATCAGCAACAGTGCGAACCCCTGCAAACCTTTTGACCACACTAACCGCCCAGTTACTGGTTCACTCTTATCTTTCCCGGTCATGTGGCTTATTTGACTAACCCATTCAGTGATAACCGGGATCTGCTCTGCAGTGCAACCAACACCATTTCCATATTACCTTTGGCTGTGTGCCTGGAAAAGTACATCTTGTAGATTGGTATTCCCTTCAGTATTGCTTTTAAAATTCAGCTTCTCACTTCACATTCAGACCTTCTCTACATTGAGAACATCCTGAAATAGTGCACTAGTGTTTATATTTTAGAGTTTTATGCCATAGTAGTGCTTATGGATTTGAATTTCTGATGAGAAGCAAAGCTGGGCACACATATAAAACACTTGGATGTGGCCACCGCAGTGGTTTCACCTGCAGAGAGATTTCGATATTGTATTTACGAACACAAAAATATCAACTTTGTACTCTGGGTTGAATTTCAATTGGCTACATCTTTGGCAACCTCCCACATGACTGTTTTCTCCCTGTGAAAGAGTCATTGAGCTCAGCGCGTGCCGGTAAATGGCTTGGCGGCTCACAGGAGAGCGGGAAGCTTTTACTAAAATAGGGAACAGAATCGAGGCTTGATGTTTTGGTTGGTTACCAAGTGGTCGGCAAATATGGATGTCTTAAAGTAAGAGAGCAGCATTATGGCTGCATGGATCCAAGACTGGTTCAAAGAATAAAAATGATTGAAAGGAAGAAAAGACATTTTGAGCGCCAGTCTCTCATACTTCTTGTAATTAAATGCCAAAGCTGTCATTCTTTATTCATAGTCCAGTACGGACAGGACAAGAAATGAGAGGCTATGGGATCAGGAAATTATGTGACCTAGATTTAAATTTATGTTGCCCACAGCTCGATGTGTGCTAACCACTAGGCTTTGGTCCTGACAGAGATCTGGAATTAAATTTAAGCATCTTTTTTTTTAATTTTTTTTTTATTTTTTTATGTGATGTGTTATTTTTATGATACTAAAATAACTTCCCATGTGTTTTCCAAGTATACCTTTTGATGGCTGTTAATTGGAAAAGCATTAAAAGTACTGACCTTAATTTCAAGGAGCATGTCTTATCAGATCAGGCAATAAATACACATTATTGTTCACAATTAATGATGCATTTTTGTTTTCTTGGAATTCATTCATTCATTGCTGAATTTATTTGTATTGCAATTCATTAAACCGCTCTTCCTGTGATTCCAATGCAAGTAATATAGCATATGCTCTCCAGACCATGGAAATTCAAGACACATGTTATTAGAGTGAACCATAAATAACATCAGCAATCTGTATGTGACCTGTTGAGTCGTGTGCCATTAATGATACACTATTAAAATGAAAGAACACATGGAGATTTTCTATTTTTCTTCCATGAAACTATTTGAAGAGACCTTTTTTGTTTTGATGAAGATGTGGCCATAATTCCATTTTTAATCTTCATGATTCTGCAACAGAAAAGATGAAGAAGAAAAAAAAAAACAAAACAAAACAACAACAACAACAAAAAAAAAAAACACATCAGCTACATTATAAATGGTCTCAAATGGCTCTCACATTGCTCCTGCCAAGACTGTGTCAATATAAATCACTTGGTGGAGAGTGATTTCACATGGAGTCTGACCTCTTTAAAAATATGCTTGAAATAAAATAAATTGAAAACATTTTTTTATACAGATGATTAAGAAGAAATGAAACCCTGAAATATAGATAATATTGAAAGTTTGTTTGTTTGTTTGTGTTTTCCCTCTCATTAAGCAAGATTTGTACAGAGGAATGAAAAATAACAAAGAATATGCAGTAAAATGTACTCTAATAATAATAATAATAATAATAATAATAATAATAAAAAGCTTCAGTCCATGCGGAGTTCACATGATCATCTGAATACTGCTATATATTAAATGAATTAAATATATTCTAAAAATACTGACATTAGATAAATATGTACTTAGTGGAGGTAAGTCAATATGGAGTTTTAATAAAAGTTGTCTGTCTATACAGTAGAAACAGTGGAAACTTTTTTTAAAGAAAGAAAGAAAGAAAGAAAGAAAGAAAGAAAGAAAGAAAGAAATACATACAGACATACATACATACATAAAAGTAAAACAGAGAAAAGGGGCTGTGATGAAAAAGGTAGGAAAGCTTCAACACCAATAATGCTCTAGTCAATCAGACTTTCCATGAGCAAGGATACAAAAATACAGAAATACAATCTGTAGTTTTCACAAAAGCCCTAGAGCTGTCCAAAATCTGCTAGATGACTTTTATTGACAAATACACAGGAATGTCTTGATGCAGGTAACAAGGAAAAATATTACATATTGTTTATTGACTTATACTACCAACACTGCAACAACACAATGCTAGTTGAAAATAAGTCAACTTACCCTTGTTGCGCAAGATTTAAGAAGAATTATATATCTTAACCCTGAATGTGTCTGTGTGCATCTAGTTGAGTTGACTTGATGTTCATTCCACCACAGATATTCAACAAAGTAGGAATATTGTGCCAACCAACCCTGGCCTCCGCTACATTAGTTGACGAGCCTGTTGAAAGGAACTCATTGTGAAGGCCAAACTGTATCAAGATGTCAGCACTTGTGCGCACACATATCAATAACTGCAGCTCCCATTTGGCATGCTATGTGGGTTGGCTGATGTTTGAGTTGGCTCAAATGTTTGACCAAAGCTCAAGCAATCAAAATAATAAAAAGAGTAAGAATGTCAATATGTATGCTTTCCTCAAATAGTAAGATTATTTGGGGTTAACATTAGATATTTATACATCAATTACATGCATATTCAGGCTTAGTGTTTTCCATATGCGGAACAACATGATGTTTTACTAACAAGGTTCGGGAGGAGCACGATCAGATAATCAGTCTGGCCCAGGTGGAGCTCATCAGCTAATCACCTTAACAAGCACAACACATGCATATATATACAGCCAACTCACCTCTGTTCTATGACAGTTTTCTAGCATTATTCGTCTGCTACCATGTCCGAAGTAGTATAGTCTCCTTTCCGACCGAGAGCTAACCACTCCAACCCAAGCCACCAGCTTGAAGATGCCATCTTCTCAAGCCACTGGCTCTAAGGCACTTGCCTCGCAAGCCACTGGATTTAAAGCGCCTCCTTGTCGGCCAAGTGATGACGGACACTGGCCTGCAAGATCATCAGCTCACACACCGAGCCATCGAAGACTTCGTTCACTTCCACCATCAAGACAACCAGCGCCATCCTCAGCATCATCTTACACCTCCGTTTCACCGGCCATTCCTCCCATAGCAAAATGGACCATGGCAGGTTTGAGACAAGCTCTGACTAATTCAGACGTCCGTTTCTCACGGCGGATGAGTAAAGCCGAGCTCTACAGTCTTTACGTCTCCCTGAAACACACTAACACTCCTTCAAAGACAAGTAGAGTCCGTAAGAATAAAACCTCTCATGTTTCTGACACTTCATCTTCCAGGTCCAGTTCCAGCCCCCCACGATCGAAGAGAAACAGCAGGCCTTCAGCAAGCCAGGGCCGCGCCCCACATTCCGCCCTTCCAGATCCTGTTCCGCCTCAATCCTTGGCTCAACCAGATGCCGCAGCTCCTTCAGGCACCGCGCTGCCCGCTGCATCTCATACTAACATACCCCATCACCCCTTTTCTTCCTTTCCTGCTTTTAATCTAGCTCCGGCAACAGAAGCTAGCGCCTCCGCTAGCTGCTCAAGCCCAGCTACCCTACCACTTCTCTTCTACAATCTCTGCCCACCTTTTCTCTCAGTGGCCTGCAGCCCTCACCGTAGACGCCGGCTCAGGACAATACCAGCCAATGATGCAAGCTAACTGGCCTCCTCTCTCTTTTCCTTCGACTTCTTATTCTCTACCTCAAGCTCCAGGTGCTAGTGCAAGCGTGAGGCTGCCTCCGCCTTCAGTCACAGCCCCCATTTCCCTCCCTTCCAGCGCTGCTCTCCATTCTAAAACTCAGTTCACTTTACTATCTGCAACACAACTTCCTGTCCCACCGAATGCCGTCGCTTCAGAACCACTCCCGGTGACCCACAACATCAGGTCTCAGATCCTCGCAGGTGCAGACATAGATCTCTCATCTCTGCTTTCTCTTCTCCCCGTCGCCGAATCTAATCGGCTAATAGATTGCGGGAAATTCTCTGTCACTCTAAAAAACCCTGCTCCTAACTTCTCTCGCATCCTCTCATTTTCCGAATTCACCATTGCTTTCAGCCGTTACACGGACGTAATTTGTTCAATTTTCCCCATAGATGGCGCAAACTCAGCGATTATTTGGCCATAGTCTCAGAACTCGTGCTGTCCTACGGAGGTGGTGTAGCAAATTAATCAATGTGAGATGACATAATTAATCATAACAGGTCGTTATCGATTATATTCATCTTCAGGAATTAACTGTAGCATTAATAGTACAATAAAATGATTTGTTCGTCCGCAGTACCGACAATTTTAATCGTCTATTGACTCTAAGGAAAATTATTTCTCTGGCAACGAAAAATACTTTCCTTACTGATACATTGCTCACGGAGCATGTAACAAAATCGGACGTTAAAGTGACCTCGTAAGCAGCAGACACAGACAACCAAGCATGGATACATATGGATGTTTATTAAACTACACTACAGGGGAACATGCAACATCTAACTAGACACAAACTTACACACATTAAACATAGATGCCAATGCAAGGGAGAGAGAGAGAGAGCATACAGGAGAGAGAGGGAGCGCTCGCACACAAGAGAGAAGAGTGTGATGGCAGTACCTGCTAAGAACAACCTGTTAAGAACCATCAGAGAATCACATCATCTTAATTAAAAGGGGTCAAAGCCTAGAAGCGCATCTAAACAGTTAACAAGCGGTTACTTGCATTGGTTTTGGGTTGGTGCTGAGTAAAGTGTCCTGGTGCGTGTTCAATTCATAGATTCTGATGAATTCCTTTAGGAGTGAAAACTTCGTTATTCCAGACATGGGTTGATTGGTCCGAAGTGAATCGACAAAGTTGCTGAACTTAAAACTGCCAGAAGCTAGGGGGGGTCGCGAGATTTCCGAGCTGAGATGTGGGTCTCCCGGGAATCAAAAGTAAAGAGAGAGAGGCGGACCTGTGCGTGATCCCTTTAAGGTCTGAGAAGAGTCACGCCTTTCAGGATGGGCTTGTCCAATGAGATAGGCTGAATTCCCAAGGGGGATATTATGACCCTTTGTCTGAGAGCATGGTATTTTGCCCATGTAATTCGCTTGGATGTGTTGATGCAAAACTACAAAAGATTCTTAGAACACTATTATGTTGCATAGGTATCAATATGTAATATACACTCTCGCTTAGATCATCCGAAGACGAATTCATAGATACTAAAACGGGTATAGGTAGGTTACATGAAAGAGTGGTTCTTTCATAAGCATGCATAAACATGCTTATGAAAGAACCAAAGTATACAATACAAAAGACAATATACAAGAACAGTAACAATATACACGATGACCTGAAGGATATGTGTGTTCATTCACAGAAAGGTTTTTCTATGAATTAATTGGAGGAGAGTCCATTTTTATGGGCATTATGTCTCCCCTAATGAGAAATGGAGTGAGAGTTGCTTTGTCTGCATTCTTTTGAGCCATAAACTAGTGTTACCAGATTGGTTGCCATGGAACCAGAGTCCTGTTCTCTTTGGAATGTGTTTGAAGTCCAATGGAGAGAACAGAGAGTCAATTTAGCAACCATATAAAGGTTGGAATGTGGGGCCAGGTCTGTGAATTATACGCAAATGTCAAAAGGCTAAAAGGGTCTCTTAAGACATAAAGTCCCAACAACCATCAAGGATCATAAGCAGATGTTACAGTGGTCATTTCTATACATACCACAAATTATTTTCTGCCAAATGCGCGGTTCACGTGGCTCAGTGGAATCAGTGCCCTTACTGGGTCGCGCTGGATCCTGATCTCCACAATAGAGTGTTTTTAGGATCATCAGATGCGCACTCTGCAGGTCATTAGCCCACACCACAACTTCTTGCCCTCAAGTCAATCCCACTGTCCCTGCCTGCCCAGACGCGGCCCAACCCAAATCCACTAGCTACGTCCCACGCTCTGCAAACATGAATGCAGACCCGGACTCTAAGGGAAGTTTAAGGCCTCCCTTCTCAGTCGCTGGACAGGTCTGTCACAATTTCAACGGGGGGAAATGCAGTAGACAATGTTGCAAGTTTCTTTATGCCTGTAATTATTGCGGCAGAGCTCATGCCCATCTGGTTTGCCCAGTCTACAAAGCTGTCAATAAAAAAAAATTAAAAAACTACTTATCGACTCCAGTCAATATTTCTCGGCTATCCACAGAATTATCCCACCACCCAGACACTAACTTCACTAATTTTCTACTTTCAGGTCTTGAAGAAGGTTTCAACCCCGGCGTCACATGCCCTCTTTCCCAAAACATCATTTGCGACAATATCCAATCTGCACTTGCAGAACCAGATGTAGTGACTAATCTGATCAAAAAAGAAATTGAATCCGGTTTCATGATCGGCCCTTTCAATTTTTTTTCGCATCAACCCCATCGCCATAGCCACTAGGAAATTTTCGGGGAAAAAACGCTTGATCGATCTATCAGCTCCACATTCTTCCTTATTTTCCAGCATAAACAGCCTCATTCCCCTTGAGGAATACTCATTGCACCAGCACAACATAGATCAAGCAATCACCATGATAAAAAACGTAGGTCGCGGTGCATGGCTGGCCAAAGTAGACATCACTTCTGCTTTCAAGGTGATGCCTATCCACCCAGACTTTTGGCATCTATTTGGAATTCGCGGTCAAGGGAAACTATATTTCTCTGTACGCCTCACTTTTGGATGCAAAAGCAGCTCCAAAATTTTCGATACGTTATCAGAAGCCATTTGCTGGGTTCTCTCTAACAATTACTCCATTCACCACGTCATTCACCTGCTAGATGATTTCCTCATCATCTCTCCTCCCGATGCTATCCCAGCCGCAAATTTATTGACAGTACAAAAAGTTTTCGCAAAGCTGGGGATTCCCATCGCGCAGAAGAAAACTTCAAGGCCAACACAATTCATCGAATTTCTGGGCATCAATTTGGATTCTGTCAAATTTCAGGACTCTCTGCCAAAAGAAAAAAAATCGACAGAATCATTTTAGTTGCGTCTGCCTTAGTAGAAAGACGAATCTGTTCTAAACGCGAGCCACTATCTCTGCTCAGTCACCTCAATTTCGCAATGCGCATAATTCCACAAGGCTGCCCCTTCATCTCGCATCTCCTCACACTCGCTTCGTCGGTTCAGGCTCTAGAAGACCAAATTACCTTAACTCACACATGTCGCCATGAACTTAGCTTATGGATAACCTTCCTCAAACAAAGGAATGGCTTATCTTTCTTCTACAACGATCTCGTTTCTTCCCCCAATGACATTCAACTATTCACTGATGCGGCCCCCTCCGTCGGTTTCGGGGTTTTTTACCAAGGTCATTGCTTCGCGTCTCCTTGGCCCCCTCATCTGCTAGATTCTCCTCAGTCCTCAGCACTGTTGGAGCTCTACCCTTTGGTCGTCGCTGCCTTCCTGTGGGGGGAAGGTTGGTCGGCAAGCAGCATCCTAGTTCACTGCGATAACGAAGCAGCTGTCCATTGCATAAATAAAGGCCGTTCTCATTCCCCTGCCCTAATGCCACTCCTAAGGTGTTTAATTTGGATTTCAGAATGCGATCAGTTTATTATAACTGCTAAACACATTCCTGGATCAAAAGAATTAAATTGCTTGCTCTCTTTCTCGTTTTAAGTTTCAGAGATTCAGAGTGCTATCTCCGGAGGCGGTCCCATCTCCCACACCAGTTCCTCACTATTCACAACTCCTCTTCCTATAGATCATCCGTTAAATCCCCTCCTCAACGCGTCACTCGATTCGATCCTCCATGCAGTTTCACCCAGAACCATCCAATTTATCTAACTGCTTGGAGATGCTTTAAAGCTTTCCACCCCTCGTACAACCTGCCATTTTCCAATTTCTCCCTTCTCTCGATCACATCCTTCATCTCCTACCTCAACATCTGTAAGAACCTCCAAGCCAGGTCCATCAAAGTTTATCTAAGCGCCATCCAATCTTTTCACAAATTAATATATGGCGCCACTTCTCCCAAAATAAACAATTCTCAAACATCTCTTTTGATCAAAGGAATTCAGCGCTGTCATCCTACAAACCCGGACGCTAGACAACCAATAATTTTAGACATTCTTTCAAAATGAATCCATATTCTCCACACAGGGTACCACTCACTTCATACCGCTCGTACACTGGACGCTATGTTCACACTGGCTTTTTTCGGTTTCATGAGATGCTTGGAATTCACTATAACTTCCAAATTCAACCCTAAACTCCATCCAACCGTCTCCGAACTTTCTGTGCTCGACAGTGAAACCATCTCCTATTTCATCAAACAAAGTAAATCAGACCAGGAAAAAAAGAGGTCACCATATTTACATTTTCAACCTCCCATCACCAATTCAAGCGTATCAGACCCTTTTTTCTTACCTCCAATTCAGAAGCTCTCAGTCCACATCTCCTCTCGACCCTCTTTTTGTCGATGACCATTACCATCCCGTCACACGTTTTTGGTTTCATAAACATCTAAAATTAGTCCTCGTCCTATCAGGCACGCCCGCAGAAAGTTTTTCCAGCCACTCATTCCGAATTGGGGCAGCAACCACAGCAGCTCAAAAAGGCCTCTCACAGCAGCAGATCCAAGCTCTTGGTCGATGGTCATCGGACGCCTTCAAGAGCTACATCAGGACCAATCATTTTCATATAAAGAAAGCTCATCTAACTCTGATCAGTTAAAAAAAATAAATAAATAAAAATAAAAAATGCCCTGCTCAATTTGATACTGCCGCTGCAGTGTCCCGCTCATTTGATACTGCCGCTGCAGTACCCTGCTTAATATGATACTGCTACTGCAGTGGCCCGCTCATTTGATACTGCCGCTGTAGTGCCCCGCTCATTTTGATACTGCCGCTGCAGTGCTCTGCTTAATTTGATACTGCCGCTGCAGTGCCCTGCTTAATTTGCTTCTGCCGCTGCAGTGCCCTGCTTAATTTGATTCTGCTGCCATAGTGCCCGCGTCAATTGTTACTACCGTCGCAGCGCTTCTATCTGTCGTTTCGAGCCTAATGGCTTATTCAGCACCGGACAGCTCTCCCTTCCGGTGCAGAGCCGCATCTCCCTTCGGTCGCGGCGAGAGCCCTCCACCCGACGCATCAAAACCACGCCACGCAACCAGCTGCAAGAGCAACTCTCCCTACCGGTGCAGCAGATCCGCTGCTCCCTTCGGACGCAGCGAGAGTCCCTCACTTGGTTTTCCATCATGCTCCTCATCTGGCAGCAGGTAGGGCTCGCCATCCGACGCAACGAGCCGCAGCTCCCGTCGAGCACCGCACGAGCCCTTCCAGTCACCCTACTTCCTTCTCGCAACCCCTCTCTCTTCACGGCACGCATATTTTGGGGGCCAGAGAACTCTTTTGGGGAGTTCTCTGGGTTCGGGCTCTCTCCCGAGCTCAGAGCCCTCCCTCTTGACAGCACGCCAAATATGCTTATTAATTGCTCAACCTAAATTATATGTTAGTGCGAACTTGTGAAATGATGTTTTACTAACAAGGTTCGGGAGGAGCACGATCAGATAATCAATCAGTCTGGCCCAGGTGGAGCTCATTAGCTAACCACCTTAACAAGCACAACACGTGCATATATACAGCCAACTCACCTCCGTTCTATGACAGTTTTCTAGTATCATGCCTCCACCCCAACTTCTCACTCTTAATCCAATTTCATCCCATTCTTGGGATGGGGGGGGGGTGTTCTCTGAGTTCAGGCAGGGGCGCCGCTAGCAATTTTGGGCCTATGAAAGAATATGAGGTTGGGCCCCCTACCACACCAAACATACACAATATTGCCCAAAGTATTGGGACACCCCTTCTAATGAACAGCTTTGACTACTTTAGTAATTTCCATGAGTGCAAATCTTAATGTTTAAGCATATAATGATATTCTAGGGAATTGTGTGCTTCTAATTGTATACCAATAGTTTGGGCATGACCCTTTTCTATTCTAACACAACAATGTCTCTGTGTAAAAGGCGAGGTTAAAAAAAAGAAGAAAAAAAAAAATATTGATTTAGTCAGTGTGGAAGAACTTGACTGGTCTGCAGAAAGCCAAGTCCTTAACCCAGCTGAACACCTCTGGTGTGACTTTAAATGCAGACCTTCAGCCAAAAACTCATCACCAAACACCAATGACTTGTACATACACTATATGGACAAAAGTATTGGGACACCTCCTTCTTTAGAACAGAAAAAGTCACTTCCAACTGTGGCAACAAAGATGGAAACATAATTCATGTATTTAAAAACTGTATTTCCATCTTTGTTGCCACAGTTTTGGAAGTGTCTAAAATGATTGTACGCATATGTACAAGTCACTGGTGTTTGGCATTGTCATGTAAGAATAGAAAAGGGTCCTGTCCAAACTGGTCCAAATTGGTATAACATTAAAAGCACACAATTCCCTAGAATATTGTTATATGCTTAAACATTAAGATTTGTACTCATGGAAATTACTAAAGTAGTCAAACCTGTTCATTAAAAGGGGATGTCCCAATACTTTTGGCAATATAGTGTACAAGCCAACGTAGTTATTCAAAATCTTTGTCTGCAATTTAATAATATTGACCTATTACTTTTTTATCGCTTTTGACCATTAGGTATCAGTAACATAATTCATTCAGAACCTGTTCTATGGACATAGACTTTCTGTACCACACTATTCTGCTGATATGAAATGAGTTTGTCTACTTAATCAGTTATATTAATAGAAATGCTTCACTGGGGCAAAAAAAAAAAAAAAAAAAAAAAAAAAAATCCTAAAATAATAAATAGGATACCCCATAACACCAGCATTTCCAGCAGTATCCAACATTTCTCAATCATGATCTTACTTAGCTAAATGTGACTATTAACTTAACCGCTGTATTCCTTGTTTGCTAGCTACCTATGCACATACAGCATACAATGTTAAAAATGTTTTACATTATGAACCTTAACCCAAAAACCTTTAGCTTCATACACTGTAGATAATTGTGACCCTGCCTGTGGAAACCCAGCTAAAGTATTTTTTTTTTAAACAGTGGATGAGTAATTCACTCTTTGATTTGCTTAATAAAAGCCTCCTTTGAGATAGTTTTGACAGACATGTTTATTGTGTATTATTTTCAACGTGTTTATTGCTAAGTTTAGTCAAAGTCTCTTTAAGACTATATACTATAGCGCAGCCATAATAATTTGCTTGCAGTGTATCTGGTTGCCATGACAACCTCCCGCGCTTCCTGCTGCTGTTCTGTGTAATCAGAGTGAATTTGTAGATTTTCTATAGCAAAACTAAAATGTGTTTAAAAGTGCGACTGACCAAATCGTCTGGCTCGGTTTGCCCCCGCCTCGAACAGAAGACATAATTTGACAGTTTACCATCTGATCTCACTCAGTGACTCAGTGGGGGGTGGGGGAAGAGATAATTTCGCCGGAGATGCAGAAATAAGCCGTAATTTTGTTTTATTTGTAACTCTTTGGAAGATACATTTATAATTTATATTACATTATTACTACTACTAATAAAACAGATCTCTGGGGGCCCCAAAAGTGTGTGGGCCCTTAGAATCGTCCTAACTTTTCCCCCCTTAGCGGCGCCCCTGGGTTCAGGATCTCTCCCGAGCTTGGAGCCCTCCCTCTGGACAGCATGCCAAATATGCTTACTAATTGCTCAACCTAAATTATATGTTAGTGCGAACTCGTGAAATGGTCAGTGGAAATTCCATCATTTTAGGAGGTTCTAATCTATTAATCCCACTGTTACAGCAGCAGGAACAATTTGCCTCTTTGCAAAGAATAATCTCACAATTATGAAAAGAAAGTGCTAGATTTCATACAAGCGGAGCGGCTGATGAGAGTTTAGTTTGAGGTTTGAATCAAAACATGTTAATGAGCTCCCTAAGGGTGCTACTTATGAATGAGCAGTCGTTATTTTGTGTAAAGTCTTCTAATGATCAAGTTGCTAAAACTGTTCACCTCAGTGATTGCAGTAAACATCTGAATGGTTCAATTTCTGTGCTATTATGGATGAACAATGGGGTGTCTCATTAAAAATCATAATTTTTACACATTATAAGTGAATTTTAAACACACTACATAGATATACATACATTATGTGTGAAAGAATTTGCAGCACTGATTAATCTTTTTTTTTTTTTTTTTATATCATCTTGTGAATGATTCTATGTGCCCACAACAATTCTAGGACTGATGTAGGATTCATCTAGATTATAGATACATGTAGAAAGAAAAAAATAAAAATAAAAAAATAAATAAATAAAAAAAAAAAAATAAAAAAAAATATATATATGACGAAACACAACAACACTACAGAAACCTGAGGAAAAACTGGGATTAAAGTCCAAAACCTGACTTGAAATAATCTAACAAATCAATCGGGGCAAAAGCGGTTATAAACGACAATGTAAATTCACACAATCTCACTAATTTGTGCACGCTTATTCTTAAGCAGCCCTTAATGTCGATCATGGATCAAATCGATCCAGCATGGCAAACAGTGAATATATATGTGCTGTTTAATACATTTGAGACGTTTTGTTTTCGTCAGTGCATAACTGACATGTCACGAGTATATTTTTTCATCTGTAAATGTTAGAAAGTCATGCAAATATATAAATTTTGCTGTCAGGAGTGGGCTTACGCGAGTGGACTAGCGCTGCTGGGCACATGCGCGCTATGCAGACGGAGCGCAATGATTCGGGGTCAAATATGCATTTTATGATAACAGTAACTGTAAAGGGACTATTGTAATGGGTAAATAAAATGTAAGCTAATACAGTCCTAATTACTAAGCTCAGATGAGTTAATGTGTTTTTCTTATAGCAGTTAAAATAAAGTTTTAATTTAGTGATTTTAACTTTTAGTTTAGTGATTGTTAATGCTTTAAAGCAGTGGTTTTCAAACTTGTTCCTGAGGACCCGCAGCTCTGCACATTTTGCATGTCTCCCTAATGTACACACCTGATTCAGATCAACAGCTCATTAGGAAAGAGCTCCTTGAACTCAAATGAGTGTGTCAGATAAGGGAGACATGCAAAATGTGCAGAGCAGTGGGTCCCCAGGAACAGGATTGAAAACCACTGCTTTAAAGAGCAACGTTAGATTGTAATGTTCTAATGCTATCTGTTCTAACTATAAAAGGTACAGCTGTTATAAAACCAGAGAGAAAGGCTAGTATGTGAGAGAGTCAGTGGTAATATCATCACATTCCTGTTGGTCAGTGAGCTCAGCTTAGCGTGCCCTGAACCAGGTTAGCTTTCCAGCATAAGCAGCCACAGTGACCGAGGTTAATCTTTGTTAAATTTGCTTTATGGAACCAAATCATTTGACAGTGAGTCAGACTAACTGAAATAAGCCTGGCCTATTTGATAAACTTGTTTTATGAAACAGGCCTCGAGGCGTTAGAAGTCAGAAGACACATACGTTAATTAAGTTGGCTTGAAAAAGCCAACTTACTGAAATCCTATATAAACTTCTTCTTCTTCTTCTTCTTCTTCTTCTTCTTCTTCTTCTTCTTCTTCTTCTTCTTCTTCTGAGACCAAATTTTAAACTGTATCTCCTCCTAGACCTTTAAAGCTACAACCACCAAACTCGGCCCAGACCTTCAGACTGGTCTGACTCGGGTAGCTATATCTTTTCTAACTGATCCGGCTTACGGTTTTCGTAAAAATGACAATTAAAACTGGGAAAAATCCCATAGACTTACATTGACCAAGACTCATCAAACACCGACTGTCAAACTTTCAAATGTAAACACACTGAAGCCTATTGGACTCAATTAAGCTTCACTTCTATGTACTATTTCTAATCTAAATCATGCTAGCAACATGCTAGTGACATGCTAATCATGCTAGAAACATGTTAATAACATGCTAATAATGCTAGCGACATGCTAATCATGCTGGAAACATGCTAGCGACATGCTAACGACATGCTAATCATATTGGAAACATGCTAGTAACATGCTAATCATGCTAACAACATGCTAATCATGCTGGAAACATGCTAGTGACATGCTAGTCACTTGCTAATCATGCTAAAAACATGCTAGTCACTTTGCTTGTCATGCTAACAACATGCTAGTCACTTGCTAGTCATGCACGCAAAATGTTATAAACATGCTAACAACATGCTATCAACTTGCTAGTCATGCTAACAACATGCTAGTAACTTGTTAATCATGCTAGAAACATGCAAAAAACATGCTAGTAACATGCTAATCATGCTAAAGACATGCTAGTCACTTGCTAATCATGCTAGTAACATGCTAGTAACTTGCTAATGATATGCTAGCAACTAGCTAATCATGCTAACAGGATGCTTGCAACATGCTAGTCACTTGCTAATCATGCTAACAACATGCTAGTCACTTGCTAGTCATGCTAACAACATGCTAGTCACTTGCCAGTCATGCTATCTGTTTTTCTGGTAAATTGTATGGTTTTCAAATCTTTAAAACTAATTTAAACTTCAAACTAGTTAAAACTGAAACATTCAAATTTTAAGCTAATAAAGCTACTTCAAACTTTCTGGCTAGGCTTTTTTAAGCCAACTTAAAGTTTGTCTACGAACTTTACTATCTAGTTAAGTTGGCTTGAAAAAGCCAACTTACTGAAATCCTATTTAAACTTCTTCTTCTTCTTCTTCTTCTTCTTCTGAGACCAAATTTTAAAATATATCTCCTCCTAGACCTTTAAAGCTACAACCACCAAACTCGGCACAGACATTCAGACTGGTCTGACTCGGGTTGCTATATCTTTTCTAACTGATCTGGCTTACGGTTTTCTTAAACCAGACTATCAAAACCTCCTAAAATCTCATAGACTTTCACTGATGGCGTAAAAACTTTTCTACAATGAATCTTATGGTGTTTTTTAAGCTGTCTATTGCTATAGCAAAGCTAAACAACTCCCTACTGAAAAAAAAAAAAAAAAAAACCTGCTAAAACCAGCCTAAGCTTATTGGCTGCTTTGGCTGGTCTCACAAGCTGGTTTTAAAGTGGTTTTGGCTCATTTTTAGCAGGTCAGGCTGGTCTTAGCTGGTTTTTAGCTGGTTTTTACTGAATCAAGTGGTTTTAAAGTGGTTTTGGCTACTTTTTAGCAGGTCAGGCTGGTCTTAGCTGGTTTATAGCTGGTTTTTTACCGAATCAACTGGTTTTAAAGTGGTTTTGGCCACTTTTAGCATGTCAGGCTGGTCTTAGCTGTTTTTTTTTTTTACTGAATCAACTGGTTTTAAAGTGGTTTTGGCCACTTTTAGCATGTCAGGCTGGTCTTAGCTGATTTTTTTTTTACTGAATCAACTGGATTTAAAGTGGTTTTGGCTACTTTTTAGCAGGTCAGGCTGGTCTTAGCTGATTTTTTACTGAATCAACTGGTTTTAAAGTGGTTTTGGCTACTTTTTAGCAGGTCAGGCTGGTCTTAACTAGTTTTTCAGTGAATCAACTGGTTTTAAAGTGGTTTTGGCCACTTTTTAGCAGGTCAGGCTGGTCTTAGCTGTTTTTTTTTTTTTTTTTTTTAATGAATCAACTGGTTTTAAAGTGGTTTTGGCCACTTTTTAGCAGGTCAGGCTGGTGTTAGCTGTTTTTTTACTGAATCAACTGGTTTTAAAATGGTTTTGGCTACATTTTAGCAGATCAGGCTGGTCTTAGCTGGTTTTTAGCTGTTATTTTTACTGAATCAACTGGTTTTAAAGTGGTTTTGGCCACTTTTTAGCAGGTCAGGCTGGTCTTAGCTGATTTTTTTTTTTTTTTTTTTTTACTGAATCAACTGGATTTAAAGTGGTTTTGGCTACTTTTTAGCAGGTCAGGCTGGTCTTAGCTGATTTTTTACTGAATCAACTGGTTTTAAAGTGGTTTTGGCTACTTTTTAGCAGGTCAGGCTGGTCTTAACTAGTTTTTCAGTGAATCAACTGGTTTTAAAGTGGTTTTGGCCACTTTTTAGCAGGTCAGGCTGGTCTTAGCTGTTTTTTTTTTTTTTTTTTTAATGAATCAACTGGTTTTAAAGTGGTTTTGGCCACTTTTTAGCAGGTCAGGCTGGTCTTAGCTGATTTTTTTACTGAATCAACTGGTTTTAAAGTGGTTTTGGCTACTTTTTAGCAGGTCAGGCTGGTCTTAACTAGTTTTTCAGTGAATCAACTGGTTTTAAAGTGGTTTTGGCCACTTTTTAGCAGGTCAGGCTGGTCTTAGTTGTTTTTTTTTTTTTTTTTTTTAATGAATCAACTGGTTTTAAAGTGGTTTTGGCCACTTTTTAGCAGGTCAGGCTGGTGTTAGCTGTTTTTTTACTGAATCAACTGGTTTTAAAGTGGTTTTGGCTACATTTTAGCAGATCAGGCTGGTCTTAGCTGGTTTTTAGCTGTTATTTTTACTGAATCAGCTGGTTTTAAAGTGGTTTTGGCCACTTTTTAGCAGGTCAGGCTGGTCTTAGCTGTTTTTTTTTTTTACTGAATCAACTGGTTTTAAAGTGGTTTTGGCTACTTTTTAGCAGGTCAGGCTGGTCTTAGCTGATTTTTTTTTTTTTACTGAATCAACTGGATTTAAAGTGGTTTTGGCTACTTTTTAGCAGGTCAGGCTGGTCTTAGCTGAT
This sequence comes from Spinibarbus caldwelli, assembly GCA_039654775.1. Classification (NCBI taxonomy): domain Eukaryota; kingdom Metazoa; phylum Chordata; class Actinopteri; order Cypriniformes; family Cyprinidae; genus Spinibarbus; species Spinibarbus caldwelli. Next base: position 25,974,288 of record CM077246.1, on the reverse strand, counting down.
TTTTTACTGAATCAACTGGTTTTAAAGTGGTTTTGGCTACTTTTTAGCAGGTCAGGCTGGTCTTAACTAGTTTTTCAGTGAATCAACTGGTTTTAAAGTGGTTTTGGCCACTTTTTAGCAGGTCAGGCTGGTCTTAGCTGTTTTTTTTTTTTTTTTTTTAATGAATCAACTGGTTTTAAAGTGGTTTTGGCCACTTTTTAGCAGGTCAGGCTGGTCTTAGCTGATTTTTTACTGAATCAACTGGTTTTAAAGTGGTTTTGGCTACTTTTTAGCAGGTCAGGCTGGTCTTAACTAGTTTTTCAGTGAATCAACTGGTTTTAAAGTGGTTTTGGCTACATTTTAGCAGATCAGGCTGGTCTTAGCTGGTTTTTAGCTGTTATTTTTACTGAATCAACTGGTTTTAAAGTGGTTTTGGCCACTTTTTAGCAGGTCAGGCTGGTCTTAGCTGTTTTTTTTTTTTTTTTTTTTTTTTTTTTTAATGAATCAACTGGTTTTAAAGTGGTTTTGGCCACTTTTTAGCAGGTCAGGCTGGTCTTAGCTGATTTTTTACTGAATCAACTGGTTTTAAAGTGGTTTTGGCTACTTTTTAGCAGGTCAGGCTGGTCTTAACTAGTTTTTCAGTGAATCAACTGGTTTTAAAGTGGTTTTGGCCACTTTTTAGCAGGTCAGGCTGGTCTTAGCTGTTTTTTTTTTTTTTTTTTTTAATGAATCAACTGGTTTTAAAATGGTTTTGGCCACTTTTTAGCAGGTCAGGCTGGTGTTAGCTGTTATTTTTACTGAATCAACTGGTTTTAAAGTGGTTTTGGCCACTTTTTAGCAGGTCAGGCTGGTCTTAGCTGTTTTTTTTTTTTTTACTGAATCAACTGGTTTTAAAGTGGTTTGGGCTACTTTTTAGCAGGTCAGGCTGGTCTTAGCTGATTTTTTTTTTTTTTACTGAATCAACTGGATTTAAAGTGGTTTTGGCCACTTTTTAGCAGGTCAGGCTGGTCTTAGCTGATTTTTTACTGAATCAACTGATTTTAAAGTGGTTTTGGCTACTTTTTAGCAGGTCAGGCTGGTCTTAACTAGTTTTTCAGTGAATCAACTGGTTTTAAAGTGGTTTTGGCCACTTTTTAGCAGGTCAGGCTGGTCTTAGCTGTTTTTTTTTTTTTTTTTTTTTTAATGAATCAACTGGTTTTAATGTGGTTTTGGCCACTTTTTAGCAGGTCAGGCTGGTGTTAGCTGTTTTTTTACTGAATCAACTGGTTTTAAAGTGGTTTTGGCTACATTTTAGCAGATCAGGCTGGTCTTAGCTGGTTTTTAGCTGTTATTTTTACTGAATCAACTGGTTTTAAAGTGGTTTTGGCCACTTTTTAGCAGGTCAGGCTGGTCTTAGCTGTTTTTTTTTTTTTACTGAATCAACTGGTTTTAAAGTGGTTTTGGCTACTTTTTAGCAGGTCAGGCTGGTCTTAGCTGGTTTTTAGCTGGTTTTTCACTGAATCAACTGGTTTTAAAGTGGTTTTGGCCACTTTTTAGCAGGTCAGGCTGGTCTTAGCTGGTTTTAGCTGGATTAAAATAGAAACATGATAGCAACATGCTAGTAAATTGCTAATCATGCTAGCAACATGCTAGTAACTTGCTAATCATGATAAAAACATGCTAACAACATGCTATTACTTTGCTAATCATGCTAGCAACATGCTAGTAACTTGCTAGTCATACTAGAATCATGTTAGCAACATGCTAGTAACTTTTTAATCATATTAACAACATGCCAGTAACTTGCTAATCATGCTAGAAACATGCTAAAACATGCTAGTAACATGCTTCTAATCATGCTAACAACATGCTAGTCACCTGTTAATCATGCTAGTAACATGCTAGTAACTTCCCCAACAGCATGCTAGCAACTTGCTAATCATGCTAGAATCATGCTAGAAACATGCTAACAACATGCTAGTAACATGCTAATCATGCTAACAACATGCTAGTCATTTGCTAATCATGCTTGTAACATGCTAGAAACTTGCTAACGACATGCTTGCAACTTGCTAATCATGCTAATGAAATGCTAGCAACATGCTAGTCATTTGCTAATCATGCTAACAACATACTAGTCACTTGCTAGTCATGCTAGCAAACATGCTAGTCACTTGCTAGTCATGCCAGCAACATGGTAGTCACTTGCTAGTCATGCTTACAACATGTTAGTCACTTGTTAATCATGCTAGTAACATGCTAGTAACTTGCTTTTGACATGTTAGCAAATTGCTAATCATGCTAACAACATGCTTGTCACTTGCTAGTCATGCTAGCAAATACTAGTCACTTTCTAGTCATGCTAACAACATGCTAGTCACTTGCTAGTCATGCTTTCAACATGCAAGTCACATGATAGTCATGCTAGTAAAATGCTAGAAACATGTTAATAACATCCTAGCAACTTGCTAATCATGCTGACAACATGCTAGCAACTTGTTAATCATGCTAACAACATGCTAGTCACTTGCTAGTCATGCTAGCAACATGCTAGTCACTTGCTAGCAACCACAAAAATCTGTTTATCTGTCTGTCTGTATGTGACTATCTGTTTTTCTGGTAAATTGTATGGTTTTCAAAACTTTAAAACTTCAAACTTTAAAACTACTTTAAACTTCAAACTAGTTAAAACTGAAAACCTTCAGACTTTAAGCTTTTAAAACTACTTCACACTTTCTGGCAAGGCTTTTTCAAGTCAACTTAAAGTTTGTCTACGAACTTTACTATCTAGTTATTATTCTTCTTCTTCTGAGACCAAATTTTAAAATGTATCTCCTCCTAGACCTTTAAAACTACAACCACTAAACTCGGCCCAGACCTTCAGACTGGCCTGACTCAGGTTGCCATATCTTTTCTAACTAATCCGGCTTACGGTTTTCGTAAACCAGACTATCAAAACCTCCTAAAATCCATAGACTTTCATTGAGGGCGTCAAAACTTTTCTACAATGAATCTTATGGTGTTTTTAAGCTGTCAATTGCTAGAGCAAAACTAAACAATTATTTTTTTATTTATTTATTTTTATTTTTTTATTTATTTATGTATTATTATTATTATTTTTTTATTTTTTTTTTTACTGAATCAACTGGTTTTAAAGTGGTTTTGGCTACTTTTTAGCAGGTCAGGCTGGTCTTAGCTGTTTTTTTACTGAATCAACTGGTTTTAAAGTGGTTTTGGCTACTTTTTAGCAGGTCAGGCTGGTTTTACCTGGTTTTTAGCTTTTTTTTTTTTTTTTTTTTTTTTTACAGAATCACCTGGATTTAAAGTGGTTTTGGCTACTTTTTAGCAGGTCAGGCTGGTCTTATCTGGTTTTGCACTAAATCAACTGCTTTTAAAATGGTTTTGGCTACTTTTTAGCAGGTCCGGCTGGTCTCAACTGGTTTTCCACTGAATCAACTGGTTTTAAAGTGGTTTTGGCCACTTTTTAGCAGGTCAGGCTGGTCTTAGCTGATTTTTAGCTGTTTTTTTTTTTTTTTTTTTTACTGAATCAACTGGTTTAAAGTGGTTTTGGCTACTTTTTAGCAGGTCAGGCTGGTCTTAGCTGGATTTTAGCTGTTTTTTTTTTACTGAGCCAACTGGTTTTAAAGTGGTTTTGACCACTTTTTAGCAGGTCAGGCTGGTCTTAGCTGGTTTTTTACTGAATCAACTGGTTTTAAAGTGGTTTTGGCTACTTTTTAGCAGGTCAGGCTGGTCTTAGCTGATTTTTAGCTGATTTTTCACTGAATCAACTGGTTTTAAAATGGTTTTGGCCACTTTTTAGCAGGTCAGGCTGGTCTTAGCTGGTTTTAGCTGGATTAAAATAGAAACATGATAACAACATGCTAGTAACTTGCTAATCATGCTAGTAACTTGCTAATCATGATAAAAACATGCTAACAACATGCTATTACCTTGCTAATCATGCTAACAACATGCTAGTAACTTGCTAATCATGCTAGAAACATGCTAAAACATGCTAGTAACATGCTAATCATGCTAACAACATGCTAGTCACTTGCTAATCATGCTAGTAACATGCTAGTAACTTCCTAACAACATGCTAGCAACTTGCTAATCATGTTAGAAACATGCTAACAACATGCTAGTAACATGCTAATCATGCTAACGACATGCTAGTCATTTGCTAATCATGCTTGTAACATGCTAGTAACTTGCTAACGACATGCTTGCAACTTGCTAATCATTCTAATGACATGCTAGCAACATGCTAGTAACTTGCTAATCATGCTAACAACATGCAAGTCACTTGCTAGTCATGCTAGTAAACATGCTAGTCACTTGCTAGTCATGCAAGTAACATGCTAGTCACTTGATAGTCATGCTAGCAAAATGCTAGAAACATGTTAGCAACATGCTAGTCACTTGCTAGCAACCGCATAAATCTGTTTATCTGTCTCTCTGTCTGTGACTATCTGTTTTTCTGATAAATTGTATGGTTTTCAAAACTCTAAAACTTCAAACTTTAAAACTACTTTAAACTTCAAACTAGTTAAAACTGAAAACCTTCAGACTTTAAGCTTTTAAAACTACTTCACACTTTCTGGCTAGGTTTTTCAAGCCAACTTAAAGTTTGTCTACAAACTTTACTATCTAGTTCTTCTTCTTCTTCTGAGACCAAATTTTAAAATGTATCTCCTAGACCTTTAAAACTACAACCACCAAACTCGGCCCAGACCTTCAAACTGGCCTGACTTGGGTTGCCATATCTTTTCTAACTGATCCGGCTTACGGTTTTCGTAAAACAGACTATCAAAACCTCCTAAAATCCATAGAAAGAAAAGTGAAAGTGAAAGTCATGACGTATTGTCAAGTATGGTGACCCATACTCGAAATTGGTGCTCTGCATTTAACCCATCCAAGTGCACACACACAGCAGTGAATAGTGAACAAACACGCGCGCACACACACACACCGTGCACACACACCCGGAGCAGTGGGCAGCCATTACTCCAGCGCCCGGGGAGCAGTTGGGGGTTCGGTGCCTTGCTCAAGGGCACCTCAGTCGTGGTATCGAAGGCAGAGAGAGTGCTGTTCATTCACAATCCCCACCTTCAATTCCTGCCGGTGTGAGAATCGAACCGGCAACCTTCAGGTTACAAGCCCAACTCTCTTATGCCACGACTTCCCCATCAGACTTCCCTATAGACTTTCATTGAGGGCGTCAAAACTTTTCTACAATGAATCTTATGGTGTTTTTAAGCTGTCTATTGCTATAGCAAAGCTAAACAACTCCCTAATGAAAAAAAAAAAAAAAAAAAAAAAACTGCTAAAACCAGCCTAAGCTGATTGGCTGTTCTCCCAAGCTGGTTTTAAAGTGGTTTTGGCTCATATTTAGCAGGTCAGGCTGGTCTTAGCTGGTTTTTAGCTGTTTTTTATATATATATATATATATATATATATATATAATTTTTTTTATTTATTTATTTTTTTACTGCATCAGTTGGTTTTAAAGTGGTTTTGGCCACTCTTTAGCAGGTCAGGCTGGTCTTAGCTGGTTTTTAGCATTTTTTTTTTTTTTTTACTGAATCAACTGGTTTTAATGTGGTTTTGGCTATTTTTAACAGGTCAGGCTGGTCTTAGCTGTTTTTTTTTTTTTTCTTTTTTTTTTTACTGAAACAACTGGTTTTAAAGTGGTTTTGGCTACTTTTGTAGCAGGTCAGGCTGGTCTTAGCTTTTTTTTATCTACAATGGTTTTAAAGTGGTTTTGGCTACTTTTGTAGCAGGTCAGGCTGGTCTTAGCTTTTTTTTTTTTTTTTTTTTTTTTTGCTGAATCAGCTGGTTTTAAAGTGGTTTTGGCTACTTTTTCACAGGTAAGGCTGGTCTTAGCTGGTTTTTTGCTGTTTTTTTTTTTTTTTTTTTTTTTTTTTTTTACTGAATCAGCTGGTTTTAAAGTGGTTTTGGCTACTTTTTCACAGGTAAGGCTGGTCTTAGCTGGTTTTTTGCTGTTTTTTTTTTTTTTTTTTTTTTTTTTTTTTTTTTTTTTTTACTGAATCAACTGGTTTTAAAGTGGTTTTGGCCACTTTTTAGCAGGTCAGGCTGCTCTTAGCTGGATTAAAATAGAAACATTCTAACAACATGCTAGTAACTTGCTAATCATGCTAGCAACATGCTAGTAACTTGCTAATCATGCTAGAAAATGATGACGCTTTTAACTTGTTAATCATGCTAGCAACATGTTAGTAACTTGTTAATCATGCTAGAATCATGTTAGTAACGTTAGTAACTTGTTAATCATGCTAACAACATGCTAGTAACTTGCTAATAATGCTAGAAACATGCTAACAACTTACTAGTAACATGTTAATCATGCTAACAACATGCTAGTCACTTGTTAAGCATGCTAGTAACTTGCTAACAACATGCTAACAACTTGCTAATCATGCTAACGACATGCTAACAACATAGTAGTAACTTGCTAATCATGCTAGAAACATGCTAACAACATACTATTAACATGCTTATCATGCTAACAACATGCTAGTAACTTGCTAATCATACTAGAATCATGTTAGCAACATGCTAGTAACTTGCTAATCATGCTAGAAACATGTTAACAACATGCTTGTAACATGCTAATCATGTTAACAACATGCTAGTCACTTGCTAATTATGCTAGTAACATGCTAGTAACTTGCTAGCTACATACTAGCAACTTGCTTATCATGCTAACAACATACTAACAACATGCTAGACACTTGATAATCAGGTTAACAACATGTTAGTCACTTGCTAGTCATGTTAAAACATGCTAGTAACATGCTAATCACGCTAGTAACATGCTAGTAACTTGCTAATGACATGCTAGTCACTTGCTAATCATGCTAACAACATGCAAGTCACTTTCTAATCATACTAGCAAAATGCTAGTAACTTGCTAATCATACTAGAATCATGTTAGCAACATGCTAGTAACTTGTTAATCATGCTAACAACATTCTAGTAACTTGTTAATCATGCTAGAAACGTGCTATCAAAATGCTAGTAACATGCTAATCATGCTAACGTCGTGCTAGTCACTTGCTAATCATGCTAGAAACTTGCTAATCTTGCTAATGGCATGCTAACAACATGTTAGTCACTTGCTAATCATGCTAACAACATGCTAGTCACTTGATAATCATGTTAACAACATGCTAGTCACTTACTAGTCATGCTAGCAACATGTTAGTCACTTGCTAGTCATGCTAAAAACATGCTAGTCACTTGATAATCATACTAACAACATGCTAGTCACTTGCTAGTCATGATAACAACATGCTAGTCACTTGGTAGTCATGCTAACCAAATGCTAGAAACAATGCTAACAACATACTACCAACTTGTTAATCATGCTAACAACATGCTAGTCACTTGCTATTCATGCTAGCAACATGCTAGTCATTTGCTAGTCATACTAACAACATGCTAGTCACTTGCTAGTCATGCTAGCCACATGTTAGAGACATGCTCATCATGGTAGCGACATGCTAATCATGCTAGCAACAAGCTAGTTACATGCTAGCAACCGCATAGCAACCACCCCGGGTACCTTAGCAACAACTCTAGTAACCACCCAAGTACCCTAGCAACCGCATAGCAACACCTTAGCAACCACCCTGGTTACCCTAGCAACCGCATAGCAACACTCTAGCAATCACTCTGGGTACCTTAGCAACACCCTAGGAACTACCCCAAGTAAGCTAGCAACCACATAACAACACCTTAGCAACCACCCAAGGTACCTTAGCAACCACCCTGGGTACCCTAGCAACCTCCCTAGCAACCACCCCAAGTACTCTAGCAACCGCATAGCAACACCTTAGCAACCACCCAAGGTACCCTAGCAACCACATAGCAACCACCCCAAGTACTCTAGCAACCACATAGCAATACCGTAGCAACCACCCTGAGATCCTTAGCAGCCACATAGCAACACCCTAGCAACTAACCCAAGTACCTTAGCAACCACATAGCAACACCATAGAAACCATTCCAAGTACCTAAGCAACCACATAGCAACACCTTAGAAACCACCCCGGGTACCCTAGAAACCGCAATAGCAACCACCTCAAGTACCTTAGCAACCACATAGCATTCACCCTGGGTACCCTAGCAACCGCCCTATCAACCACCCTAAGTATCCTAGCAACTGCATAGCAACACCCTAGCAACCACTCCGGGTATCTTAGCAACCGCATAGCAACACCCTAGCAACCACCTCAAGTACCCTAGCATCCACATAGCAACACCCTAGCAACCACTCTGGGTACCTTAGCAAACGCATAGCAACAACCTAGCAACAGCCCCAGATCTCCTAGCAACCACATAGTAACACCATCAAAACTACATAGAAACACCATAGAGTCTATTAATCTACAACTAAATCTGTCTATCTGTCTGTCTGTCTGTCTGTGACTATCTGTTTTTTCTGGTAAATTGTATGGTTTTCAAAAAACTTCAAAACTTCAAAAACTTTTAAAACTTCAAACTTTAAAACAATTTTAACCTTCAAACTATTTAAAACTGAAAACCTTCAAACTTTAAGCTTTTAACACTACTTCAAACTTTCTGGCTAGGGTTTTTCAAGCCAACTTAAAGTTTGTCTACGAACTTTACTATCTAGTTTATGTTTTGCTGTCTGTCTGAACCAAAGAAATAAAAGCGATTATATTTTTTCAATTGCATCGAATCGCATTGTGTTGAATCGAATTGAATCGAAATCAAATCTCACTGCATTGTAATAGGGGTGCATCATATCGCATCGCTAGCTGCTTCATATGTATCTTCAATGTATCGTATTGTTGGCTATACATCGAGATGCGTATCACATCGGCCTCAGTTATGGAGATGCACATATATATATATATATATATATATATATATATATATATATATATATATATATATATACATATACAGTGCTTGAAGTGGCCCGGTACGCAGTAGCCTTTAGAGTACCTGCACTTTTTTGTGCGTACCGGCACTTCTGACATGTTGCCAGTACTCAGAGTAAAATTGTCAGGGTCTGGGTGATTATATGATCCCATATATGATTAGAAAGGACATTATATAAATCACACTACCCAGGCGGGATCACCTCTCATCTCGACCAATCACGTGAATGAACGCAAGCGGAGGTCTATCTCATTGTGTGGTGCGCGAGAGCATGTCAGGGGAGGCGCACGGAATAATAGCAGAATAATAATTAATTATTGATTACTAATCTGAATCAGTACTTTATAACAAAAATCATATCTTAAAATGAAAAGAAGCAGGCTTTTGCAATCACATCATTTTAAACCATAAATTCCTGGAAAGTCTAAGGATCCAGTGAACAAATTCAAACAGTAAGTTCAAAACAGCGCTAATGCAGAGAAAACACGGCTGATTTCATCAGCGATTGCAGAGAGAATAGTGATTTATTACAGATGTCAGTAAAACCGGCACTTAATTATAGATATTATATATATATATATATATATATATATATATATATATATATATATATATATATATATATAAAATATTATAGATGTAAATATAGATAAATTACATAAATATGAAATGTGTTTTACTTATTAGACATCAGAACCAACAAAACACACAACCAGTACTACTATAGTTGGAGAAATGGAAATGGATGGAGATGCTGGCAATGTTGCCAACTTAGCGACTTTTCAGACCACTTTAGCAACTTATTTTGAAAATTTATTTATTTATTTATTTTTTTTTCCAAAACACGCCTAGCGACCAATCTTTATAGGGTTTGCCCAAACCTTATTTAGTTTTTGAGACTCGCCGGTATTGCCGCGCGAGTGCAAGGTCTCTCTTTCCCGCTGCGCACACACCTCTCTCTCTCTCCCTCCGCGTCTGCTCTGTTCAGCGCGCAGATGAGAGGAACAGCGCTTTCAGTTAAAACATCTCGGTTATGTATGTAACCCTCATTCCCTGAACGTCGGTAATGACCGTTTACCTGGGAGTCAGCCGGCTCAAACTCTAGGCACGATTCGTCGACCGAAAATGCATGCAGGTCCCCTACCCTCTTGATGGAGGCCAATGCAAGCAGGAGCAGAGCCTTCATTGATAGAAACTTCAGCTCGACTTGCCTGCAAAGGCTCAAATGGGGCCTGCTATAGTGCTCTAAGCACTAGAGTCAGGTCCCAAGAGAGTACAGAGGGGGACCGTGGAGGATTTAACCTTCTCGCCCTCCTAAGGAATCTGATGATCAGGTCATGCTTCCCCACCGACCTGCCTTCTGCAGGGTCGTGGTTAGCAGCCATTGCAGCCATGTAGACTTTAAGGGTGGAGGGAGACAGCCTTTGCTCCAACCCTTGCTGGAAGAAGGACAGCACGACTCTGATCGGGCATCTTCGGGGGTCCTCTCGATGAGAGGAACACCACTCGACGAACAAGTTCCACTTCAAAGCGTAAGCATGTCTTGTAGACTGCGCTCTTACTAAAGTGATGGTGTCAACTACCCCTTGGGGTAGGTCACCTAGAACCACCGCGTCCCGTCCAAGGACCAGACATGAAGTTTCCAGAGGTCTGGACGCGGGTGCCACAGGGTGCTCCGTCTCTGAGTCAGTAGATCCTTCCTCAGAGGAATCGGCCAAGGAGGGGCTGCCACGAGGAGCATCAGTTCCGGGAACCAGGTCCGAGTGGGCCAATAGGGCGCCACTAACAGGACCCGCTCCTCGTCCTCCCTGACCTTGCACAGTGTCTGTGCTAGAAGGCTTACTGGGGGGAACGCATACTTGTGCAGGCCCCGCGGCCAGCTGTGTGCCAGTGTATCCGTGCCGAGTGTTCCCTCGGTCAGGGAGTAAAACAGCTGGCAATGAGAGGTTTCCGGAGAGGCAAACAGGTCTACCTGAGCGGCTCCGAAACGACTCCAGATCAGCTGGACCATCTGGGGATGGAGTCTCCAATTCTCCGGGAAGCGCAGCTCGTGACAGTTCGTCGGCTGCCCGGTTGTGCAAGCCCGGAATGTGAATGGCACGAAGCGACCTCAGATGCTTCTGACTCCAGAGGAGGAGGTGGTGAGCGAGTTGCAACAAGCGACGGGAGCGTATACCACCTTGTCGGTTGATATACGCAACGGTCGCAGTGTTGTCTGTGCGGACCAATACGTGCTTGCCTCGTAAGTGCATCTTGAGACGGTTCAAGGACAGGCGTACTGCCAGCAACTCTAGGCAATTGATGTGCCAGTGCAGTTGGGGGCCCATCCAAACCCCCGACACTGCAAGCCCATTGAACGTGGCCCCCCAGCCGGTGGTGGAGGCATCCGTGTAAACCACAGCATGCCTGGAGTCCTGTTTCAGGGGCACTCCTGCCCAGAGAAACGAGAGGTCTGACCACGGGGTGAAGGTTTGGTGGCAGGTCGGTGTGACTCGGACCCGGTGAGTGCCGTGTTGCCACGCCCACCTCGGGACTCGGCCATGGAGCCAGTTTTGAAGCAGTCTCATATGAAGCAGCCCCAGCAGTGTGACTGCTGCTGCAGCTGCCATATGCCCAGGAGCCTCTGAAATTGTTTTAGTGGAACCGCCGACCTGCTCTTGAACGTATTCAAGCAGTTCAACACCGACTGAGCACGTTCCTGCGTGAGGCGTGCTGTCTGATCGACCGAATCCAACTCCATACTGAGAAAAGATATCCTCTGCGTCGGGGAGAGTTTGCTCTTTTCCCAGTTGACCCTAAGGCCCAACTGGCTGAGGTGGAGACAACTGGTCCTGAGACTGAGCCAATATGAGCCAGTCGTCGAGGTAGTTGAGAATGCGAATGCCCTGTTCTCTCAGGGGAACAAGGGCTGCCTCCGTAACTTTCGTGAAGACACGGGGCGACAGGGACAGCCCGAAGGGCGGGACCTTGTACTGATATGCTCGTCCTTCAAACGCGAACCGCAGCAATGGTCTGTGGTGCGGAAGGATCTACACATGAAAGTACACATCCCTTCAGGTCGATCGCTGCAAACCAATCTTGGTGACGGATGCATCTGGAGATGCACTTCTGCGTCAACATCTTGAACGGTAACCGCTTCAGAGGGCCCGATTCAAGACACGCAGGTCCAAGATCGGTCGTAACCCACCGCTTTTCTTGGGTACAATGAAGTAGGGGCTGTAAAACCCCTTCTCCATATCAGCTGGAGGGACCGGCTCTATCGCATCCTTCGCCAGTAGGACTGCGAACTCCGCACGCAAGACAGGAGCATTGGCCACCTTCACTGGTGTGAAGTGGATGCCGCTGAGCTTGGGGAGGGACGCCGGGCGGACAGAATCGCAAGCCGAGTCTGATGGTCCGCAGGAGCCAGCGAAAGGGCTGGGCCTCACGCGGGACCACCGACATACCCGCGGTGGGGCAGCGAGGTGGAACGCTGGGACCCGGTCCGTGGGCGGACCGAAGAGGGGTCTGAGTGTGCAGTGCACGTTTACCTGGTTCCATGGTTGGCAGAGGGTGCGTGAGTAGGGCCTTTGATGACGCTTTCGAACCACCCGCTGCTGCCCGCTGGCGAGAGAGGAGGATGATTGTGGTCCGGTGTTGGTCTGTCCGCGACTCTCCATGCCCTCTCGGGACCCAGAGACAGAGAAACCTGCTCTCCTGTCGAGATTTCTTTTTTTGGAAACCAGATTCTCCACTCAGCCCTCCTCCGGGGTAGGGAGAGGTGCATTCACACCCCCAAAGAACAGTTCCCTCTTTCTCTGGGTCACCTGTCCTAGGGCCTCTTGCTCTTCTGCTCACCGCCAGGTTGACGGGGGCCTGGACAGGCGGGGTGGCCTGCCTACGCCCAGCTCCACAGTGCCGCTTGCTTGAGGCTGCTGCAGATGCGGCACAGGAGTGGGTGTGGATGCAGGGGGCCGCCCTCAGCGACGAACAGCCTGGGGCGCTGCGGCCGGCGGATGGGTGGAGGCAGCAGCTGCCCGCCGGGGCAGGATGTGCGCCTCAGTCTGCTCCTGTGCAGCCGAGAACAGCTGGGTCCAGTTCTTTACTGCGTCGCCGCAGAGGCCGGTCTGGGACACAGGGACCTTGAGGAGCCGACTTGTTGGCGTTCCTCATGTCGACCAGACACAGCCAGAAATGGCACTCCTGGACCACAAGTGTGGACATTGCACGACCTAGAGAACTCGCAGTGGCCTTCGTCGCTCGGAGTGCGAGGTCATTGTGGTTCGGAGCTCCTTTTAGAACTTCCGGATCGTGACCACCCTCGTGCAGGTCCCCCAGTGCTTTAGCCTGAAGAACCTGCAGTAACGCCGTAGCATGTAAGGCGGAGGCAGCTTCTCCACAGGCCACATAGGCATCGCCGGACAGACCAGACGAGTACCTACAGACCCGGAGGAGGAGGCATGGTTCACCCTGCCGGGCGGAGGCTGTATTAGGACACAATTGCATCGCAACCGACCGGTCCACTGGGGGGACCCCTGTATAGCCCCTAGCTGCACCACCGTCGAGAGTGGTGAGGGAGGAGGAGTTAGCAGGTCGGTTTCCAGCAGAAAAAAGTGCCATCCACGACCTGGTAAGCCCCTCATGCACCTCCGGGAAGAATGGCATTGGTGCAGGGTGCTGAGAACCAGCGCGGACCACCCCAAAAAACCAATTGTCCAACCTTGAAGGCTCGGGACATGGTGGAGGTCTCCACTGGAGCCCTACCCTCACGGCGGCCCGGGAAAGCATAGCCGTCATTTCCGGATACGATTCAGGCATAGCTACAGTCCCAGGGGACCACCCGTACTACCGCCTGAAGTAATCCTCGCCTGTCTGCAGCCAGGACCAGACCCAGATCAAGGCAGGCAACGGAGCTCCGCCCCTTTTTGAGATAACGGAGCCAGGTCTTCCCGCAAGGAGAAGATAACTCATCCACGAACGCCACCTCAGTGTGCTTTTATGCCCAGACACTTGAGGCAGTGATCGTGAACATCACCCAGCACCAGGTAACGACCGCATCCAGAAACGCATGGGTGGTACGTTGTCTATAGCAAGACCCAATTCGTCTTTATAAAGACGTAACGTCGAGTTTGCCATACGCAACGCCATCTTTAAAAAGACGCACCCGTGAATGCTCTTTTAGGGAAAAGCTCTTTTAGCATGCTGAAGCGCACAGGGGAGATGGCTGCCTGTAACACAAACAGGGGATAGTGCAGTCTGCTGTGTGCAACCCACTCGACACAGGAAAACCACCACCACTGAAGCACCGTACCACCAACACCAAGAGCTCCAAAGAGCGCGCTGAATTCTTTCATTTCTCTTCTCTAAGTAGAGTAGTCAGGAGCAAAATGATGTGTTCGCTCGGCTCCGAAGCGAAAAGCTGAATATGTGTTGCACCTGCTGCCTACTTATACTCATGCTGTGATCAGCGGCAGCTGGATGCAATCACTGCATGCCAGTGTGCATTGGCTCGTTTAGTTTACACTCGAAGTGGATTGGTCTCTCTAAGCGAGATCCCATAGGCAGTCATTACCGACGTGACGTCGAGAGTGACCGACTGAGAGAGAACATATATTATGCTGCTTCTCTAATTTAACATGCAAGTATAGCTGAAATCACAGCACAGCTATTGTCTTTATCTTATGTATAGCCTATTTGATTTTATCAGATGATGGCTGGATTATAAATCAGGATTTTTGTGCAGATTAACATCTTGGAAGGGAGAGCTGGTTATTTAGTCCTATGAGTCGCGTTTCAGTCATTATGTCATATTCATTCCATTGTCTGACAACAGAAACAGTAAAATATATCAATGAAAACAGTTTTATTGAGAATTTAGCTGCATCAAAATACAGTATGTGGGCACAGAGAGGCAAACAAATGTAATAATAAATAATAAATGTAAATTTTGCATGTTCAGAAGAAGTGAGATGCCCTGTCATGCGGAAATGTAAACAGGTTTGTGTAAGTTGCTAAATTGCTCAGTGCAAAGAAAGAGAAGTAATGGGAACCTGGTATTTCTTTTTTCATGTGTCTAATAGACATGAGCAAGTTCTTTGAAACACATCTATGATCTTTGAAACATGTCTAGTCTTCAGGCTCTGTTAACTACAGTTTCACTAATAATAAACATATATTGCACAAAGCATCCATATATTTCATTGCCCATGTAGATTAGAGTATTTAAAACATGAAAAGTATTATTTTAAGGTACATTTAGAACAGATAAAAATGTGTGATTAAATTGCAATTAATCGCGAGTCAACTCATGACAATCATGTGATTAATCGCGGTTTAATATTATAATCGATTGACAGCCCTAATATATAAATATGTGTGTGTGTGTGTATAACTAAAGAAATATATATATATATATATATATATATATATATATATATATATATATATATATATATATATATATATGAATGTGTATATATATGTATGTATATATGTGTATATATATATATATATATATATATATATATATGTATATGTATGTATATATGTGTATATATATATGTGTGTATGTGTGTGTGTATATATATATATATATATATATATATATATATATATATATATATATATATATATTATTATTTAAATATGTCTGGAGCAGGTTTATTTATTATTATTATTATTATTATTATTATTATTATTATTATTTTATAACATTTTATTCCAGGTAAAGTAAATAGTAATTTGATTCAGTCAGAACTAGATTGTTTTTCCCTCAGACTGCAGTATGTATGTGTGACGCAGTGCAGACAGTATGAATAGACTGAATTAAAGGATATATCAATACATATTGATCATCAACAACAAACTGTTCCCTCATATGTCATATATTATTCACTGTCTGGCAAAGTCACGTATTAAAACTCTCAGCTGCTGTTCACTATAATCACAAAAAGCATTATTGATCAATTTCAGGCTTTTCAATACAGGCTTCTAGAGATTATATTGGTGGAAAAAATGTGGCATGAAGGATATGGCCTGGTTATGTGCGCTAGTATTACAAAAAAAAAAAATAAATAAAATAAAAAAAAAAAAATAAATAAATAAAATAAAATAAAATAAAAAAAAAAAAAAAAAATATATATATATATATATATATATATATATATATATATATATATATATATATATATATATATATATATATATAAAATTTCACTACATACATATTCACACCTTGCCATAATGTCATCATGTGAGATTCTTAAATACAAATAAAAGTAACTCTCTTCCTGCGTCTCTTCCAGAAACATCTTCATACTCCTCATGAATCTTCCATATGTTCTAGTAACTGCTAACACTTTATAGTGATAGTCCACTTTAGACATTCTACTAATAGTAAGTAACTTTTCAGCTATGTCAACTAGCAATCATTGGAGTATTAGTAGACTGTCTGCTTAATATCTTCTAACACTTTATTTTGATGGATCCACAACATACAATATGAGAAACTTTGCAAGTATGTCAACTTATTCTACTAACCCTAAACCTACTCTAACAGTCTACTCTGAGAGTTAGTAGACATGTAGATGCAAATTAATGAGAATTAGTTGACGTAGTTGCTTATAGTTAGTAGAATGTCTCGAGAGGACTATCAAAATAAAGTGTAACTTTAACTACAACTACAGACTTTCAAATGCATGACTTTTAACACATCTTGAATTCATTTGCAAAAAAAAAAAAAAAATGCATTCCACATGCATGTTTTTACATTGTAATGCTATTTAAAAAAAAAAAGATATATATATATATATATATATATATATATATATATATATATATATATATATATTTGAAAACGCTGATTATTTATTTATTTATTTTTACTTTTATTGGAGCTGAAGTAAAATTGCAATTGTCTACTCACATTCACATTACTAAAATCTTAATTTCTTCATTTTCAAATGTTAAACCATCAAGCTTTTATATCCAAACTCAAGTTTGTTTGTTTGTTTGTTTGCTTGTTTGTTTGTTTGTTTGCTCATTTGTTTATTTGTTTGTTTATTGCAACATGCTTATTTTCATTACAAATTTAATGGACAATATAAGTGATCCAAACTCACATTCAGAGATGGAGTTTGTGTTGAGACTCACTGTGAACCAAGCCACTCTGAGGCACTGAAAGCACAAAATTTTGAGCTGCGTGTGTGTAAACGAACACAGTGCTGCTCTTTGCTCTGAAACACACAGCACATGTTTAGTAAATTAAATCAAAGAATATGCAATATAATAAACACAATAAGCCATATCACTGAGCCCTTGTCTTAACTTTAAGGAAAAGATCAGGGGCCCAAAGCAATGTACATTCAGGGGCCCACAAATCCTTGCCCTGAGGACACTTTTGCTGTTTCCCACAAGTGATTCATCCCAGCCCTGGTATTAATAGATGTGAGCAATCCTTGATCTACAAAGCCCTGTTCTGTGTCTCATCTCAGTGGTACAGACAGAAGAGGACAGAGAAAGTGTCAACCTCTGGAAGGATTCCACAGGTACAAAAAGTAGGATAAGAAAAGTGAATCACCTTGACTAACAAAGAGCTCTGTCTCTTTGAAATGAGTGCCAATCAATCTAACATTACAGCAAGACAGATCCTACACTAAACAGAACGTGTCTGGATCAAGGATAAAGCTGTGAACCCGGAAACTGCAATTATGTTCCATTAAATCATCAAAATGTGTTTGCCTCTCGCTACGTAGTTGACATGATGCATCGCATGAATGGAAAGAAAAACATAGTAAAGAAATAAAGACTATATGGAAATCTAATTACATATGACTCCTGTTAAGCTCCATGTCCATAGCCGTATGTTTCTAGACCGAAACGACAGCGAGAGACGCCTGCTGATGCCAGATCGCTGTACACCGTTTCTCCGGATGTACTAGCTGGTCTGTCTGTGTAGGTGTATTCTCGACTCTAGCTATCTCACATTTCATAATGATGTCTGGGATGTCTACAGCTCTTGTTTAGCCCTGAATGCACTGGAATCTGATTGTATCTCACAGTCCGAGCTGGAGAACATTAAAGCAAATCTCATAGTGGATCCAACAAAGAATACTTCTTTAACTTATTTGATTTGAAAAGCATTTGATATTGCCAGGCTATAATTTGGGATGACATACTAGATTATTATCACAGAGGACCTGTTTTATTGGCTCTGAGTCTAGGTGATTGTACATATCAAGAGCAATTTATTTTCACGGTGGAATTCTTTAGAAGTTTTACCTGAAATCTTGCTGTAAAAGGACCCTATCAGGGGAAGCTGTGTGTCTGTATGACTGGTGTTCTGTATCTGTCTAATGCGTAATGCAGTTTGTTATTGTGTGGGTCACTGGTGGAGGGAGGAATTTCATTATGCGTTTAAAATTATTGGGATTTCATAAGAAGGGAAGAGAAACTTCATTGATGAATATGGTGTTAGGTTGTAGGTCAGTGACAAAAAAGTGCTATTGATAAAGAAAATTAAAAATCTTTTGAAGATCGTGTTTAAAATATGAGACGAGAAATATATCAAAAATAATGGGCCCTATCATACATCCGGCGCAGCGCAAGTGTTTTTGCTAGTTTCAGCCCGACGCAGTTCTCATTTTCCTGTCCTGCGCCGCATTGTTTAAATAGCAAATGCATTTGCGCCCATTTGTGCACCCATGGGCGTGCTGGTCTAAAAACAGGTGTGTTCAGGCGCATTGTTAGCGCGTTGCTATTTTGAGGAACTGAAAATAGATTGCACCATAGACCAACTCAAACCTGGTCTAAAGTCAATGGCCTTTTTTATTTATTTTTATTTATTTATTTTTTATATTTTGTTATTCAAAGAGCGCATTAGTAGAAAATGCGCCTCTGGGCAGGTCCACAACGTGCGTTAACTTTGCTTATTACACACAGGGACGCGCAGCAGCACACAAACATGCCAAATATTAAAAAAATAAAGAATTACAGTGTAAAAGAATATTATTGTGTAGGCTACATAAATATAAAAATGTCATACTTGTCATAATGGATAGTCATTGCGTGTATCAGAATTAGCCTACCTATTTGCTTGCGCATGAGCAGATCTGTTTGCTCTCTGGAGTTGCGTTCAGTCTGTGCGCCTTAAAATTCCGCCGTTTAAATAGCGAATCTGCCATGGCACGAGCGCAACTTGCTCTTAAAGGGAATGGGAGATGAGACTCTGATTGGTTTATTGCACGTTGCACGCCCAAAAAACACCCATTACTCATTAAGAGAATAGAGACAACCCGTTTAGACAATGCGCCCGGGGGCGCTGACCGTTTACCCGTCGTTAAACTAGCAAAAGTGGATTCGGACACGCCCTGAGTGCACTTGCGCCGTGTGCTTTAGACCATGCGCTTAGATTGTTAAAATAGGGCCCAGTGTATTTTGTTTGTTTGTTTGTTTGTTTTTTTTGTTTTTTTTTTTGGTTCAATGTACTTATTGTGTTCATGTTGTATTGCAAATCACTTTAGCTGCTATTGAGGTGGGAAATGGGTGAGTTTAGGGACAGGTTTGATGATATGGATAGGTTTAGGTTCGGTTTAAGGGTGGATCAACGGTGTAATTATAGATGCAGAAAATAATTCCAGATGTAATTACACAAAGATATATATATATATATATATATATATATATATATATATATATATATATTTAAATAGCATTACAATGTAAAAACATGCATGTGGAATAAGTGCAATGTATAAAATTATTATTTAAATTTTAAGTACACAATACTTAAAACCACTTAATATACAGTGGGTCAGAAACAAGTACAGCTGTACTTGTTATATACTGTATGGTTTTACAAAATGTTTTATTTATTTGTTTGTTTGCTTGGAAAAAAAAAAAAAAAAAAACAACTTCATGAACTATGTGGTTTTACAATGTTACAAAATATTTATGTTTCAAATGTTCTTTGTTCTGTTGTGTTCAAATGTTCTGTTCTTTTGAAACGTTTTATCCCGAAAAGAATTTTGAAAATCCTGAAAAACATGTTTCCACAAAAATATTAAGCAGCACAACTGCTTCCAATACTAATAGTAATCAGTGTTTCTTGAGGAGAAAATCAGCATATTAGAATGATTTATGAAGGATCATGTGACACTGAAGACTGGCGTTATTTGATGCTGAAAAATTTGAATGAATAAATGAATGAATGAATGATCCTACTACTACTACTGCTACTACTACTACTACTACTACTACTAATAATAGAAAACACATTTTAAATTGCAAATATATTTCACAATATTACTGTTTTTACTGTATTTTTAAATCAAATAAATGCAGCCTTGGTGAGTATAAGGAGTCTGCGCTATATTTACTGCTTTTTTCTTCTTAGCATGTTTCTGTTGCTTCTGTTGTTGGTTGCACCACATGACGATGTTAGTGGTTTTTTTTTGTTTGTTTGTTTGTTTGTTTTTTTTTGTTTTGTTTTTTTCGCAAGAACTCACAAAAAATGTTATGCCTTTCTACTTTCACAACATTGGTATTACATTGTTTTTTTTTTTTGTTTTTTTTTGGGTGAACCTGTGCATCCTGAAGTTGTTGTATTGGAGTTGGCTAATGGGACTTGTGATCAGATGATCAATAACAGACCTTATTTTACATCAGATTAATAAATAAACACACTGAGAACACATTGAGTTATCACACATGACTGTAGATTTTAAAACTTCAAACAGACAACTAGTCAAATATGTGTTCTAAAAGAGGAAACATCAGGTACATTATTTTTGAATTATAAAAGAAAACCATTCCAGGCCAGGGATGAGAAAACATAGTTCTGTCACTTGTCAGTCCCTTCAACCATCCCTGTCATCCCTCAATCTTACATAACTGCCTCAGCTCTCAGCAGCATTTTTCTATAAATACAGGCACTCAATCAAAAATGATTTTTTTTTTCTTTTTCCTGAGCATGCTCTCCATGCAGGACATTTTTTTCTTTCTTTCTTTTAATTCCAGTCATCTCTCCTTAGAGAAATCATAGCTTATATCCAGTGAGCAGTGACATGATTAGATGACAGCAGTATAGATTTTCATTTTAATTGGTGTACACTCCACTGTTGTGTGAAAAGGATGCCAGATACGTTTCTCCTCATACAAACCTTCTAAACTTGATGAATAATTTTAAAATAAAAATGAACAATAATTAATTAATTAATTAATTAATTAATTAATTAATTAATTAATTATTATTAATAATAATAATAATAATAATAATAATAATAATAATAATAATTATTATTATTATTATTATTATTATTATTATTATTATTATTATTATTAATAATAATAATAATAATAATAATAATAATAATACATGCTCAATAATAGAATCATTACACATCTAAGCTATACTGTATAGACAAATCAACATGCAGGGCTTTAAAGGGAATACATTTAAATGTATGTATGTATGTATGTATGTATGTATGTGTTTGTTTATTTATTTATTAATTTGTAAATAAATAAATATTTAAAACATATATAATATTATTATTTATTTTAACAACAACAGCAACAATAGTGAAGTAATACTCAGTATATGATATCTTTTTTTGGAGGCCAGGTCGAGCAATACTTTGGCATGCATAATAGCATGAATTATTTGGCTTGCAACACTCACAGCATAATGAAGTGAGTGCACAGTTGAGTGAACATGAATGCATAACCTGGCAGGTGCTACGACCAGTAAAATGAAACCCTATAATGCTAAGGTCGCTTTCCTGGACAAATATTACATTTAGTACTACAGTGAGTGACAGTATGAATGTTGATACTGCAGTACTGAGTCATCACTGAGTTCAGTCTGAGTTAATAGTATAGGACTAGATTCAGGCTGTGCTTGGGATATTTGTTTTCAGTGCTGACATGTACTTTTCAGCTATTCAGATGAACACACAAATCCGAACATATGCCCATGACACTCACAAACAGTAATTACCACTGTTTCCCACAGTTCACTGGAGTATCACTTATTTAATGTATGTATGTATGTATGTATGTATTTATTTATTTATTTATTTTATTTTTTTTTTTTTTTTTATAGTTTAGTTTTAATGACTGTGCATTTATTTATTTATTTATTTGTTTGTTTGTTTGTTTGTTTGTTTACAATGTATGTATGAGATAAAAAAGCAGGTAGGCCTAAAATCAAGACTGGTTCATTGGCATTGTACATACACAGTATACAGCCAATGAAATGGTGTTTCACCAGGTCTGCAGCGCAAATTACAGGCATGACAACAAACAGTAAACAATACACTCTGTAAACAATAAACAATAGACTGTAAACAATAAGCATTCAATAAAGAAGCAGCAAAGACAAAAGACAATTGGGGTCAGGGGTCATGCATATGTGATTCTTGAATGATAGTTTTTAAGAATTAAGCAATTAAATTAGCATGAAAAAAGACATCAAAACAGCATTAAAATGAAGACAAGATGTGGAGATTTTTTGAGATCATGTCAATGTCTCAAAAATCATGTAAGTATTAATGTTTCAGCACATAGATGTTGCGGTGTTGTATTGTCAGTGAAATATTACTTTTAAAACATAAAACAATAACATTTTTATTCTCTTTTTTTATTAACTCATTTTTTAAATGTTAAAAAACAGAGTATAACGTTCTCTTGGTTGGGACAGAAACACTGCATCACCCTTAAGTGCAATACTACTCTGGCACAGATGCAGGACAGTGTATCAAATGATGCTATTTTGTGAACCCCTTGCACAAATTATTGCCGTAACTGGGAAATGACCCTATAAAATGGTGCAAACTGAAAAAGTCAGCTGAAACGAGCTGATAATATTTAGAAAATGAGAAGTTTGTTGAGCACTAAAAGAGGTACGAAACTGCACTATAAACTTGAACATAATTTTACGCTTCATTATTACTTTTTATTGGGGACCATAATAGGGAAAAGTATGAAACAATATCATAGTTTCACATTTCAGAAAGAAAGAAAAATAATAATAATAATAAAAAAAAAAAAAAAACTGTATACATTACTCTGCTGGAAATACTTGCTTTTAATTCCACACCTCTCTCTGTAACACAACTTCATAAGCATTTAAAGGTCATGCATGGTCTACATACTGTAGAAGTGACAGAGTGTGACCCTAACATGTGGCTGTTACCTCTGCACATTCAACCAGCACGAACATGTGAGAGGAAGCAGAACAGGATATAATACAAGTGATAGATGCAGGACTTATTCTGACACTGCATCGTATACTTGTATACTTCATTTATATTCATCTGAGTCCAAATCCACTAACAGGATCTGCATTTTCATGGGTTTAGAAAAAAAAAAAAAAAAAAAAAACTGTTATAAAAGACAACACGATCAACTTGCATCAAAACCACTACTTTCCTCGTAAAAAATAAATAAATAAATAAAAATAAATAAATAAATAAATAATAAAATAAAATAAAATAATATTTATATATACAGTGGTGTGAAAAATTGTTGGCCCCCCTTCCTGATTTTTTTATTTTTTTGCATGTTCGTCACACTTTAATGTTGCAGATCATCAAACAAATTTAAATATTAATCAAAGATAACACAAATAAACAGTATTTTTTTTTTTTTTTTTTTTCGTGAATATACTGTATGTGAATCCTTTGGTTTGCATCAATGGTCTGCATAAATACGTTTTCATCAATAAACAATATATTTTATCTGCTTAGACAAATAGTGCTAAGACAATGCTTTCATTGAAAACACATTGCAAACATTCACAGCACAGTTTTGAGAAAAATAAATAAATAAATAAATAAAATAAAAAATAAAAATTCTGAAGCTCTAGGCTAATGGATTCTCCAAAAGTTAATTGAAGCCAGACATCAGCTGAGCCTCGCTGACTAAAAAATCAATGAGTTTGCTATTCACACAAAAGAGTAATAAATCTAAAAAGATAATGTCTCAAAATGTCTCAAAAAAAGCAAATGAATTCCTAAGTTTATCAGGACATTTTGCAGGAGAATTTAAGGCCATCTCTCTGGCCAGCTGAGGCGTAAGTTGGGTCATGCCACAGTTCAGTGATTCAAAGCACAGGAGTGAATCAACAACAGAAGAAATATGTCTTCTGATGAGGTCTAGTCAGAGTCCTGCTTTCAACCCGATAAAGATGTTTTGCCATAATCTCAGGAGAGTGATTCACAGCAGACAGCCCAATAATATTGCTGGAGTGCAACAGTTTTATGGCAAGAGGAAAGGTGTAAAATTCCTCTTGACACTAGATTACATTTGGAACAGGTTATTGCTCGCAATGTCAATCAGTCATTAAAATACAGACTTACATTTTATGCCTTACACTGTGACTATTTTTTTGTGCTTCTATAAAGACTTGTTATACATGTATTCCATGATAGATTTGTTCAGGAATACATGATATGTCCATACTTTTTTTTTTCTCCAAATTAATCATCTTATTATTATTATTATTATTATTATTATTATTATTATTATTATTATTATTATTATTATTATTAAGCACAGTGAACAAATAAATTAGCTAAACTCCAGTTCTGTTCTATGCAAGAAAGATTGTGCCATATTACAATAAACATAATAATAATAATAATAATAATAATAATAATAATAATAATAATAATAATAATAATATTTATTGTTGTTGCTGTTGTTATATGAATCACAATGAACAAACAATTGATCTAAACTTTAATTCTCTTGTGACAAAATGTTGTCATTGTGATTGATCAAATTTTAATACTGAACCATGATTTAAACATTTACTATAAAGGATTCAAGAAGGGTAAAAAGCCTATGTAATTCAGTGATTCAGCTAAATACATAATGCATTTGGCTGAAACAAATGGTCCATACATCAAGAAAAGTAAAAGTAACCCGGAATACTCCTCCTAAGTGATCTTTTAAATTTAAATGTGCGGGGCTTGTTTATTCTCAGACGTGCATGTAAATGGATGAACTCTCTGCCATTTTATGTCTTACTTTGTTAATGGATGAAAGCTCTGGCAGACCTGAAAAGCCCTGGCACACTGAGCTGGATCAGAGCCAGCAGCCCCTTAAGACTTTCAAAGTCTGCAGTAATTTAAAAAAAGAAAAACTTTTGCTCTCTGCATAAGATCACCATCAATCCAGGTGTGCTGTCCTTCAATACATCTGAATGCATAAACAGGTTCGATAAGTGCTATGTAATGATGTTAAAGGCTGATGAGATGATGAAATGTTGCTGCTGCCAAATGTACCAAGAACAGATTTTAATGTCAGTAATGGCTCATAATCTGATTCCTAGACTTTTTTCAGTCAAGTTCTATAGAATTCCAAAATGCAGATTTTTACAAAATGCAAAATCCATTCAGATCTGTTTTGAAATATACACTAAATAAATAGTTCACCAATCCAAGATGTAGATGAGGTTGTTTCTTCATGGGAAAAGATTTGGAGAAATTTAACATTTCATCACTTGCTCAGTAATGGATCCTCTGCAGTGAATGGGTGCCGTCAGAATGAGAGTCCAAACAGCTGATAAAAAAAAAAAAAAAGAAAAACATACATCACAACAATCCACAAGTAATCCACACCACTCCAGTCCATCAGTTAACATCTTCTGAAGCAAAAAGTAAGACAAAACTGTGTAACAAGTCCATCATTAAGGTGTTTTAATTTTAAACCATCACTCCTGGCCAAAATATGAGACTATAATCC
The DNA here is from genome assembly GCA_039654775.1 of Spinibarbus caldwelli. Taxonomy (NCBI): domain Eukaryota; kingdom Metazoa; phylum Chordata; class Actinopteri; order Cypriniformes; family Cyprinidae; genus Spinibarbus; species Spinibarbus caldwelli. The sequence continues at coordinate 25,948,668 of CM077246.1, read as the reverse complement.
ATAACACTTCAGTAAAAAGTCCATCCCTGTAATATTTTACATGAAAATAAACCAGCATATTGGTTTAGAACTGCTTTGGACTGGTGCTTGATCTGTTCATGTGTCTCTCCTGATTCACACAAGGTGACATTTTCACTGGAGAAAGCAATTTTATGGATAGAGGACTCATATTTTAGACAAAGGCTACAATTTGAAGTAAAAAAAAAAAAAAAAAAAAAAAAGTATTAATACTATTTATGTATGTATTTATTTATTTATTTGTTTATTTATTTATTTGTTAATTTATTCATTCATTTATTTAGTGTTTGTATGTATGTACTTTTAATTGTGAAAAAAAATGGAAATGTACTATATATATATATATATATATTATTGTAGTACTTTATCACTTGTCTGTTGTGAATTGACTCCACCTGACTTCCAGTATAAGAAAGGGCAGCGAGTCCCATTGGATCTAATCCATATCAATATTTTTACCGGTACATTATTTATTCCCCTGGCCTAGAGAAATGTGCATATTTTTCCTGTTTATTAAATCAAACCAGAAGCTTGACACATACTGCCAGGTTGCCAAGGGGCTCCAGCGGCTGTGTGCTGGATGACAGGCTGAGCAGAGTTGACTCTGTCTATATATCATAATACAAACTCCCAAACACAACTAAACCTGCAGACCTCCTCAGTCTCCCCCAAACTCGAGAGACCCTGTTGTCCTACAACTTCTACATCTGACAGCCTATGTACTTCGTCTTGCTTTAAAAAAAAAAACAAAAAAAAACAAAAAAAAAAAAACAAAACAAACAAACAATAACAAAATATAAATAATTAAAAACATAGTTCACCCAGCAATGTAAATTCTATCACTATTGATTGTTTTTACATACAAATTTTATGTTATTGTTTGTCTTCAGAGAACTGGGAATATAACAAACAAATCATAAAGACTTTTATGATGCTATTCTGGTGTTTTTTGTTCATTTTGGAGCTTTTTCAACTGTGTTGTTTACAATCACATTTTTTAGTTAAGAAAGAAAGAAAGATAGAAAGAAAGAAAGAAATACCACGTTCACTTGAATGGTAGAAGTATAGAAAGAGGTACATATAAAGAGAGAAAGTTAGTTGAAGTAAAATTACTGAAATAATATATCTTGACACATTTTTCGCATAATAGAATAAGACAAAATGGAAGCAGAGACAAAAAGAAAGTCACTGGCACTGAAAATGTAATTATTTCTGAATGGACAGCTGAAATAAATTTACACAGAGCTGAGTCAGCATATGTCAATAGTGGCAGTGAGATAACAGTTCGCTGTATAATGATCATTGGCCAAAAATTTCACCCTGCTTGACTCTTCTGAAAGAACTCCTTGAAGACAGTATGACATTCTTAGCAGAGGTACAAACGCACTCTATTATCCTCTTAGAAACCTTTGGAACAAAACATTTCTGTCAAACTGGCAATCAAATACTGCATATTTAAAATAAATAAATAAATAAATAAATAAATAAATACAATGCTTCATTGGCAATTGTCTATTTTTTATTTTAATTTATTTTAATTTATTTATTTGTTTTATTATTTTATTTTATTTTATTTTTTATTTCAATAACTTGCTTAAGCAAGTATATAAATGCAAAAGAGATTGAAGAGGAGAGTAAAAGACTTGGATGAGAAAAAGTTGCAGGCCAGATTCAAACCTGCACCACATCTCCTGAAAATAAATTCTATTCTATTCTATTCTATTCTATTCTATTCTGTTCTGTTCTGTTCTGTTCATTTAACAATTTATAAGACACTTGATATTACTCGGCTGTCGTACAATGAAATATAATTAATTAGGTTCAGGTTGAGGTTCACTTTATTTGAACTCATAGGTAGAATAGGTTTGCAGTGTTATGAGTTCTCACATCTTTCACTTTTTACATACACCACAGACATTAAACAACATATATGATAAAAGGGCTTTAAAGTTCCCAGCGTCACTAAAAAACACCTGGACTAAAAACAATAAGTAAACTAATGTACAAAGTATGTAAAAAAAAAAAAAAAAAAATAAATAAATAAATAAATAAAATAAATAAATAAATAAAATTCATTAGATTAAAAAATAATAATTATAATAATAAAATATTAATAATAAAATAGATACCCATTATTAGATCAGATTGGGAATTTTACTTTAATTTACATATACAGTAATAATAAGGATTTATGTTTATTCATATTATACAATATTATTCAGCTACTCATTTCATGTATATTCTGTTAATTAATTTCAGAAATATTGCACTTCTCCACTATTAACTGATTGATGAGCAATCATTAAAGGTTTAACATCTCCTGCATGCCTTATGAAATTTTAAGAAGCCCTGCATTATTTAACAGCTTCTTATACTAAATTCAATAGTAAAATTTTATTTTATATAGTAAAATTTGCAATTTTGAATAAAAAAGAGGTTACACTGGGAGAAGACCGCTCTCTCCTTCGAAATCAGTGGTGACAGGGAACAAGAGAGAATGACAGTGAGCCCTGAGCCGTGTAAATACTGGGTAATATATGTGCAGTAGAATCAGGGAAAATGAAGTTGGCATCCTCACGGTGCAGGTGGAGTGGAGCAGTTGGAACTGGACTATTGGCACAGAGGTACAGGCTAAGGAACCAATTGAGTTCAGTCGTCATCCTCCATGACTGAAGAGAGCATTTCCTCGACTCACTCACCCAACACGGATGCTGGCATCTCCTGTGTACCCCGCACTGATGATTTTAAAGAAAAAGTTCAACCAAAAATAATAAAATATATTAAAAAAACCCTGTAATTTGTAATGACCTTCATGTTTGTTTGTTTGTTTATTTATTTATTTATTTAATTAAACTAACATCAACTCATGCTTTATTAATGCATTATTTTGACATGACTTTACTTGAGAGGGCCCAATCATAATTAATTCATTGTTAACTACCTACTAAACTCAGCTCATGGTAAAGGATCATCACGGCCTGCGTCTGGATGGACAGTGAACTGTTTCCGGTTTGGGCATTTCTTTAGGATTGTTCTACAAATGATCTTTGTGGATTTTGAGGTTTTATTTTTATTTAGCTGTTTATAAGTCACAGCAGGGTGAGTTTAAAGGGAAAGAGAACAACACAAAACAACATTATTTATTAGTGTATTTCATATTTTCTACACTTGATGAGGAGGATCAACTAATCTTTTCCACCCAGTAATGTTTTATGGCAAAGCTCAGTAAAAAGCTATTTTTAATTTTTTTTTTAACAACAGTTAAAAAAATGTTATTAAATTATTTTAATTTATTTCAAAGTCGGAGTATTTCTTATTATTTCTTAAACAGGTTTAGTTTTAGTTTTTGATTTAGTTTACCCATAAATGTTAATTAATGCATTAACTATTAAACATGTACTAACATGTAATTAAGGTGACCGCTATTCATGCATGAATCCATATGACTCCAGTTGTAGTTAAGGATAGCTCTTCGTTAGTTCATGATTAGTTAACAACTTTAATATTCATTAGTATTTGATGAATTAAGCATTAATTTAGGCATTAGTACATGATTATTCATGGACCCTTATTGTAAAGTGTTACCATATTGTTATAAAAGTAAAATCACAATATTGTGAAGAAAAAAAAAAAAAATAAATAAAAAAATAATTTATTCAAAGCTGAATTTTCAGCATTATTACTCCAGTCTTCAATGTCACATGATCCTTCAGAAATATTTCCAATTTCTTTTTTTGTAAAATTATTTCTTTACTCTCACTTTTAATCAATTTCATGAGAATTTTATAAGTATTAGAGTATTTTGCATTAAAGTTTTTTTTTTTTTTTTTATATCAGTTTGTTCTTTTCCTGGAAATCAAACCCGTGAACTTGGTGTTGCTAACATCATGCACTAGTATTCCTGCAAATCTGATTCAGTGTTGAATTGCGCAGTCATGTGGTTTTGTTTGTCCCTCTCCGTGGTTCTGAATCCTGCACAGTTCGAGGGCATGAGCACAAACCAGTTTAGGAAATGAAAAAGCCCTTTTCCGTTCCAGAGCACTTGCTCACAGCCTCCCTCAAATTGTTCCTATTGATGGTATTTTTTTCACAAGACGTTCCAAATAACACCACTTTATTGCAAATATCAAGGAACAATGTCTTCAAGCACAATGTCTTCAGCAACACAGGCTTAAGAATAAAATGTCTGACAGGTTTGGCATATCAAAGGTAAATAATAAATGTGCTCAATAACCGCTGATGTTTACTCACAAAGTTGTCTGAACCCATTTAATTCACGAAAAAGGTCTAAATAAAAATTATGTCAATGCATCAAACTGACACATGTGTCCCGCTGGGAGGTGATAACAAAATCAGATAGATTCAGTTGTATATCATAAGTCCTCATGTTTAAAACATGCATTGTGGAAGTATTGGAAATCAGTGTTTGCTTTAATTGCCTGCTATTTATTATCAGCCACCTAAGTGTCTTATACTATTTGATATGCTGCAGTTTTCTGCTTTAGGGGATGTGCTGTCATGAAACATGTGAGGCAATTTCCGTTCGTAGAAGAGCATTCCTATGCATGTCAAAACGGGTATGTCCTAGCTCCATACAAAACCCAGCAGACCGCCAGATTTGATTTATGACACGTTAGATACACGGGTGTCGCATAAGCATATGGTTCCGTCAGCAGCCCGTCGAGCGCAAGACAAAAGTGGATATCAGGATGGTGACTTCAGTGCTATGCGGAGGGCTTTTTGGCAGAGCTGCAGAAGTCCGTCCCTCAATGACACTGGCAGAGGTCCACCGGGCTTCAATAATTCACATCGCACTCCAGACATTGCCATTTCATTTCGGAAGATGAAATTAATTACATTTAAAAGCAGGAGGGGCTTGGAGAGCTAAAATCATCCCTGAAATTAATGAGGGAAACTTAGAGAAGTGTAATAGCTCTGGATGTGACGTGAAGGCCTACAGATGTGAAGCACTTCAGAGGAATGAAGGAGGAAGATTTTGATCACCGTACAATCACAGCATGCATCTTCTGAATGTCATGAAAAGGTCAGGAAGGATTACTTAGTGACTCTTAATGTACTTTGATCCATCTTAAATGTGATCTTTTCAAGCCCTGATACTCAGTTTAGATGATATAAATTAATATGGGTAACACCTTAGAATACTGTTCCGTCATTAATGAATAACTACACAGGAACAAATGACTAATGCACTGTTAACATTATAGTAACTACTATTACCTAACAAGAAACTGATTAACGATTTAGTAAGTAATAGCGTTCAATTGAAACTGGTAGTTTACTATTAGCTAATCAATACTTTTTTTTTTCATATATGCTGGAGAACTCCTAAGAACTGCTGCATATAGATTTATAATTAATGTGAATTATTCATAATGAATAATTAATTCTAAAATGAAGATAATGGTAACCCACTAGTAATGACTCAAGTTTTACCAAATTCTTCTAAAGGAACGACTAATTACTTGGATCAGTATTCTAAAGTGAAAATCATCATAACTCCCTACTATTGGCTGACGTCATTGTGAGCTTTTAAGATATATGTAAGGTTTTGGATAGTAATGACTCAAGTGTTACTACATCCTTCTGAAGAAACTACTAGTTATTTGGATCAGTATTCTAAAGTCAAGATCATGGTAACCCACTAGTAATGATTTAAGTGTTACCAAATCTAGCGAAATGAATTACTAACCAGGACCTTACAAAAACCTCAAAAGTTTACAATGACTTCAGTAATTACTAAGGAGTTATCATGATCTTCACTTTAGAATACTGATCCAAACAATTAGTAATTCCTTTAGAAGGTTGTAGTAACACCTGAATAACTACTATCCAATACTTTACAAAACCCTCAGACGCTTACAATGACTTCAGTAATTACTAGGGAGTTATCATGATCTTCACTTTAGAATACTGATCCAAATAATTAGTAATTCCCTCTGAAGAATTTGGTAATGCTTGAGTCATTACTAGTGGGTTACCATGACCTTCACTTTAGAATGAATTATACATTATGTATTATTCATATTAATTATGAACCTGTATACAGTAGTTCTTATTAGTTCTTAGGGAGGTATGAAAAATAATATTAGTTACTGATTAGCTAATAGTGAACTACCACATTCGACTAAGCACTATTACATTAATCAGAGTTCCTTGTTAGTTAGTAGTAGTTACTAGAGTGCTAATATTGTGTTACTCATGTTTTCTTGAATTAGTTATTCATTAATGATGGAACAGTATTCTAAAGTGTTACCTTAATATGTTCTAAGCCTGCAAAGGGATCATAATCGTTATTGCAAATCAGGCAAGCCTTTGCTTGGAATTCACATTTAATAAATTATATTACTCATTAAAACACTTGCATTATTGCTATCAGCTGGTGAAGTGAAGCTATCACCATATGTACATGATCTGTTGCAATTACAAAGTTATCCATTTTTGTATCTGTATTCAGGAAAAAAAAAAAAAAAGGTCATTGGGATGGACTCTATTCCAGATATAGTTCCCATACATTATTCTGTTCAAATAAGACATTGGATAATTAGCTTAAAAAAAAAAAAAAAAAAAAAAAAAAAAAACTTGTGCACAAACAAGTGTGTACAAATATACAAAGAAAAACAACATACGATATTAACTACAAAAAATAGTTTATTAACTAAATTTTCCCTTTTATTATTTGGGGGGGGGGGGATAAAATAATTCAGTTGACGTTGATTCTATGTCTTTTTTCAGCATTTTAATTAAGATCAGAGTTAGATTTGAATATATTAATAAAACTTAATTTGAGTACTTTTAACTCATCCCGTGACCCCCTTGGAAGTTTAATGAAGCCCCATAGTGGGCCCCTGGTTGATATGGCATATATGTCTAATTTATTGTAATTGTAACAATAAGTACATGTAACATGTAACAAGGACACCTTATATATATATATATATATATATATATATATATATATATATATATATATATATATATATATATATATATATATATATATATATATTCAGGTGCATCTCAATAAATTAGAATGTCGTGGAAAAGTTTATTCCTTTCAGTAATTCAACTCAAATTGTGAAACTCGTGTATTAAATAAATTCAGTGCACACAGACTGAAGTAGTTTAAGTCTTTGGTTCTTTTAATTGTGATGATTTTGGCTCACATTTAACAAAAACCCACCAATTCAACAAATTAGAATATGGTGACATGCCAATCAGCTAATCAACTCAAAACACCTGGAAAGGTTTACTGAGCCTTCAAAATGGTCTCTCAGTTTGGTTCACTAGGCTACACAATCATGGGGAAGACTGCTGATCTGACAGTTGTCCAGAAGACAATCATTGACACCCTTCACAAGGAGGGTAAGCCACAAACATTCATTGCCAAAGAAGCTGGCTGTTCACAGAGTGCTGTATCCAAGCATGTTAACAGAAAGTTGAGTGGAAGGAAAAAATGTGGAAGAAAAAGATGCACAACCAACCGAGAGAACCGCAGCATTATGAGGATTGTCAAGCAAAATCGATTCAAGAATTTGGGTGAACTTCACAAGGAATGGACTGAGGCTGGGGTCAAGGCATCAAGAGCCACCACACACAGACGTGTCAAGGAATTTGGCTTCAGTTGCCGTATTCCTCTTGTTAAGCCACTCCTGAACCACAGACAATGTCAGAGGCGTCTTACCTGGGCTAAGGAGAAGAAGAACTGGACTGTTACCCAGTGGTCCAAAGTCCTCTTTTCAGATGAGAGCAAGTTTTGTATTTCATTTGGAAACCAAGGTCCTAGAGTCTGGAGGAAGGGTGGAGAAGCTCATAGCCCAAGTTGCTTGAAGTCCAGTGTTAATTTTCCACAGTCTGTGATGATTTGGGGTGCAATGTCATCTGCTGGTGTTGGTCCATTGTGTTTTTTGAAAACCAAAGTCACTGCACCCGTTTACCAAGAAATTTTGGAGCACTTCATGCTTCCTTCTGCTGACCAGCTTTTTAAAGATGCTGATTTCATTTTCCAGCAGGATTTGGCACCTGCCCACATTGCCAAAAGCACCAAAAATTGGTTAAATGACCATGGTGTTGGTGTGCTTGACTGGCCAGCAAACTCACCAGACCTGAACGCCATAGAGAATCTATGGGGTATTGTCAAGAGGAAAATGAGAAACAAGAGACCAAAAAAATGCAGATGAGCTGAAGGCCACTGTCAAAGAAACCTGGGCTTCCATACCACCTCAGCAGTGCCACAGACTGATCACCTCCATGCCACGCCGAATTGAGGTAGTAATTAAAGCAAAAGGAGCCCCTACCAAGTATTGAGTACATATACAGTAAATGAACATACTTTCTAGAAGGCCAACAATTCATTAAAAATGTTTTTTTTTTTTTTTGTTTTATTTTAATTTTTTTATTGGTCTTATGAAGTATTCTAATTTGTTGAGACAGTGAATTGGTGGGTTTTTGTTAAATGTGAGCCAAAATCATCACAATTAAAATTAAAATAACCAAAGATTTAAACTACTTCAGACTGTGTGCATTGAATTTATTTAATACACGAGTTTCACAATTTGAGTTGAATTACTGAAATAAATGAACTTTTCCACGACATTCTAATTTATTGAGATGCACCTATATATATATATATATATATATATATATATATATATATATATATATATATATATATATATATATATATATATATATATTAGTGCTGTCAAAATTAGCGCGTTAAAGCAGGCGATTAATTTCTTCAGTTTAACGCGTTAAAAATGTTAACGCAGGGGCGGGGCTAGTGTTGGCCACCCCACTCACGACTGCTGCCTCTGTCTCTTTTTTCTTGATAAGAAGTGCATTATTTAGTCACATTACGTCTTTACGACCACATCAAACGGGAGACGTTTCAAACGTGCGCTTCACTTTACCTCAGCGCCAAGCGCGAGTCCAACGAGAGCGGAAACAGAACTGTGCGCTATTCAATTGCATGCACAAATGTGCAGGCGCGCGCTGCAGCCTGTATCATTTCATATCAAGCGCGCAAAAGAAATGACGTGCATGCGTCAATGTCGTACCAATGTCGTGGTAAGTTAAGTCATGAAGTTACCAAAAAGGTGATTAAAGCTGCCTTAAATCTGTGCGTGCATGTAATATGTTATATATGAATCCCATGTAAGAACATGTCTCTGAAATGGTTTTCCAAACTGTCCTGGAGCAGCCCAGCACTGTGTCCCTCATCTAACACACCCGATTCAACTCATCAGTTCATTAGTAGAGACTTTAAGACCTGAAGTGGGTCAGAAAAGGTAAAGAGAGTTGAGAGAAAATACGATGCGTGTCAGATATGTGTCCTGTTCAGCAGCGGCAGATCTTAAAGAAACAGAAGCCAAAACAACCTAATAACCAGCTGCTGTGATGTCTGCTCACCAAGAACAAAACAAAACAAAACAAAACAAAAATAAATAAATAAATAAATAAATAAACAGACAGACAGACAGACAGACAGAAAAAATAAATAAATAAATAAATAAATAATAAAAAAAATAAAAAAATAAAAACAAAATAGGAAATCAATAACTTTTATAGCTTTAAGGATCCATCTATATATAATTTAGAATTTAGGGTTTGATAACTTTATTCAGCTTCTGTATATTTACTTGCTGAAGGGCACAGGTAAATATGACATTTATTATAATGGGTTTATTTGAAGATTGTTTAAAGTTCACTTAAATTAGAAGTTATTTTATTAAAGTCTAATAAATGTTAAAATTGATAGTTCTCAATTAAACTGTAATGTTGAATGGCTTCAGTAAATGGTTAAATATTAGGAAAAAAAGAACAATTTTATAGAGACATCAGTAGTATTGGTATCAGTGATACTGGCCTTCAGTCATAAAAAAGATGCCATTAATCAAATATTAATATATATAAATATATATATATATATATATATATATATATATATATATATATATATATATATATATATATACTGTATACTGTATACTGTATTTATGTTGTTTCTACATCAATTTAAAGATTGAATGTGAAATTATTGCAATATAAAAGTATATTTAAAAAGTTTAATGTTAGGTGGGATTAATCGCGATTAATCGTGATTAATTTCAGAAAAAAAACGTGATTAATTAGATTTTTTTTAATCGATTGACAGCACTAATATATATATATATATATATATATATATATATATATATACACACACACACACACACACACACACACACACACATATATATATATATATATATATATATATATAGGTGTCCTTGTTACACGTTACATGTACTTACTGTTACAATTACAATAAATTAGGCATATATGCATAATTACATGCAAGTAACCCTAAGACAAACCCTAATCCTAACTCTATAGTATAGTAAAGTTGATTAATATTACTCAGTACTTAAATGTATAATTACACTGTAACAAGGACACCTTAACATAGAGTGTAACCCAAAATTGTAATTCTAAACCATGAATTAATCATAGTTAATGTTAATTTCATCATGTATTGCATTTTTTAAATCAAAACTTGTTTCTTTTAGGATTATTTAATGAGCTTGAGCTAACATGAACTAACAATGAACTAACTCATGTTAATTAATGCTAGTTAATGCAATAACTAAGGGTACCTAATAAAGGTTATTATAAAGTATTACCAATAAAAACAATACATATTAAAGTTGGCATTACATTTTCTGAATGCTTGCTATAGATTTTATAGTGAACAATTCATTCATACATCAAAATGTCATAACTGGACCTTCCGGTGAAAACGACAGACTTCTCTCTGGTAAATTCTCCAATGATTTATTCTGTTACATTGTGACATTAAAAATTAATTTTATATTATATTTTATGTTACTTGTCACAAGTTTCACAGATGCACACTGTAAAAAAAGACTGTCCAGAGATCATAGGGTGAACTTGAAATACACCGTGCACATTGTCATTCATTTCTGTGCACATTTATGGCCTCCCTTATAGCAGACACAAGCCGGGTGACCTTCCCGAGGCCTCGCTCTGCCAGATCTCCTTCAGTTTGACCAAAATAAACAGTATAAGCAATGTTCCTACGTTGAGATAAATCATCCTGGGTTAAGCTATTGAAGTGATTTAGTGGTCACCATGATGATATAAGACAGCTTAGGATAGGACCACGAGAAGCCGGGGATTCAAGAGCCGGTGAAAGTGGGTGCACATGGCTGATAGCACTTAGCGGGAGCACATGGAAAATGCTAAAGGCTTGGACATCAATCATGCATGGATTAGTTAATCAATCTTGCAGCCTCCCGTATGGGCGGAGATGCAATTCTGAAAAGAGTCCCAGCCAAGATCTGACAACACAGGATACATCTTAAGGAGAAATAGAGGAGGTTTAGGTTGTTGACGAATACCGCTTGCACCAGAGAAAAACTCCACTTATTTTCCAACAGCACATGCCGTCTGAACATGTGCAACAGACTGGAAATTCGAACTAATGAGCAGTTCATGCAGTCGAGGAAACTTTTCCGGCGAAAATATATGGTGTTTTATTGTAGAGTTTCTGAATCATGAATGTTCCAGGCTGCATGATAAGGAACCCTTGGTCATCTGTCTTGAACAGACGGGACAGATATGGATTAGCGGTTTGGCCAGCACTTGGACCCGCTCGATATTTGGCAGAATTATCTTCACAGTTCTTCACACACCTTACACAGACAAATCTGAAGTCAGTCGTGATTTATGTGGAATAATTCTGCACTGAAAATTTGATTAATGTTAACGACCACTACAAACTCAGTTGAGCTTAATTTTCTCAGCAGAACCAAAGTTGGAAAAGAAAGTTTTTCTTCAGCAGAGACCAATTTGGATGAAAATGAGGGATGCTTAATGCGGCCGAGAAGGATCCGTATAATTATGGATCTAATCGCACATCTGGTGACCATACAGGTTCCTGCAAATTACTGATGAATGATCAGACAATCTCCCCAAATGAGCCATCCATCAAAACCGACAGCTAAGATATCATCTAAATTATGAGTAGATTTGGGGTAATGACTTTGGATGGGGAACCACATGTAAAACTCATCATGTGCTTCCGCAGCCGAGGAGTTTATACAAACTGACAGTCCATTAAGAAGTTAAAGGCCACTATTTTCTGGTCAGTAGTTTCTGTATAAGCTTTGTGATCGAGAGCCGGAAAACGTGAGGAAATGTTACTTGCCTAACACACTGTAGCCTCCGAAGCTTTTCATAGTATTTTTGTAGCGTGACTCACAGCCCAAGAACCAGTTAGTCACTGAGTTCTACGTCTCATCTCGACACGTGCAAGGAGCAAACCGTGTCCTTATCAAAACAGTAATTATAAATCTAACAGTGCTAAGTGATCGTGACTCCTACTGCTTTGGTGATCTAATGTGGTTCAGCTTTTGACACTCAGTAAAAAGAGTGCTTCTAAAGAGCGTTGCCTAAGTGCATTATAGGATAAGCTCTAAATAGAGATATGTTGGAAGTGCAACAGAGCCCTCAGCTATCCTAGTTTTTACAGGGTGCCGGACAATAACTTTAAGGTCACTTCATGATGATGAATGGACAGTGCTTGAGTTGAATAATTAGACGCTGTGGTCCAGTCATGAGGATGTGTACCTTTTTTTTTTTTTTTGCTTGAAAATGCTGATTCGTTGAGCTTTATTATCATTTTGTGAATCTGGATCTACTCACAGTGAGAGTACAAGGATTAGGTCAGGATGGGTAAATAAATGACAAAATGAACTCTAAAGGGAAGAAAATGGAAAAGAACAGATGATAATAGATCAGTGGTTCTCAACTGCAAGGTCACAGATCTGGTCTGATGGGGTTGAAGCAACAAAGGAATAATGGAGTTCATTTTGTCCTTTATTTACCCATCCTGACCTAATTCTTGTACTCTCATTCTGACATAAAGTGGTTATATCTAAGTGTTTTATTTTTATTTATTTTTTTATACTTACTTTTTTTTTTAATTAGTCTTCCCATTAATGTTCATTCAGACTGATTCGCGAACACACACAAACACAAGAGGCGGGATTTATCACATGAACCAATCACAGCCTAACATAACAAGTCATATCCAATCATATCGCAATAGAGGCATTGCCTCCTATCACGTGACTTTCCCCGATTCATTCTCACTTACCCCCCCCCCCAGCAAACTCACGGCATGCTTTAAACGGTCTGTTAAAACTCAATGGGCTCTGGGGAGGCAAGAGAGACACCGACTCCCGCTCTAACTTTATCTGCTGGTGTCACTGTTGGACGATGTTTCTTTAGAAAAACAAGTGACATAAACTTTTTTAATGTTATATTTTGTAATATTGGCATTGTTTTATTTTTGTATTTATATATATTTATATATATATATATATATATTTTTTTTTTTTTTTTTTTTTTTCACTCATCCAATATTTTGAGTTAGCACTGCCTTCCTTGCCTCCTTGGAGGATATGCCCCTGATACATACATACATACATACATACATATATACATACATACATACATACATACATACATACATACATACATACATATTGTGGAAGTCAATGGCTACCGTCAACTGTTTGGTTACTAACATTCTTCAGATATATTCTGTGTTATGCAGATGATTATTTTTATATTTGATTACAAACAATTCTAGTACTGTATAAACCACTGATATATAAAAAAAAAAAAAATAAATTAAAAAAAAAAAAACCTAACAAAAAAAATCATTATACAGCAAAAACCAGTGAGCTAGAAATTTTTTTTGCAAAGATGACATACAAAATACCACTCATACTAAAGAAAAGAATAGCGTGAAATCATAAAATAGAACAAAAGTAAAAAAAAAAGAAAAAAAAAAGAAAAAAAAAGTATTTCCGGGATTTGAAAAGTATATGTGCATGTAGATGCAAAAAAAGACTTTATGAGGAGGAGCGTTTGGGAGTTCTGCTCTGGGCTGTAGAAGAGCTATAAATAAACAGAGCTGAGCTGAGCAAGCGCACACACACGTGTGCGCACACACAGATCTAGAGCAAGGGATTCAGATTCATCACAGCGGTGATGTCTCCCACATGTCTAGTACCCACAGTTCTCAATATCTCGCTGAGTGCCTGCCTAGGACTGCCAGAACTGATAGAGAAGAGGAGTAAAAATAAATACCAGCACACATATCAAAGCTCTCAGCGCAGCAAACAATCCTATCTGTTCACCTCACCAATATTTAACAGGAAAATCCACTGGGAGTCTTGATATGCAGACAATCACGGGTCGCTAAGTATGCTGCACCTGCGTCTGCCAAGCCGTGATATAGTGAACTCCTGCAACAGTTTACTGCAGGCTGTACAGAGCAAGTCAAAGCAATGTTAACCTGTGTGATAAAAATAAATAAATAAATAAATAAAAATAAAAGAAAAAGAAAAGAAAACAAATCATGATTTGCTCTTATACCTGTATATGTGTGACTATTTGAGTATTTTAGCTGCTTGCACATCTTGTTTTTTGAACTGCTTTAACTTGATATGAATTGAATTAAGGCCACCCACATAATCTGCTTAATCAGATTTTAATTTTAGAGTTAAATTGGCTGACAGATGGTGCAGCTTTGATTTTGCTTCTAGTTTTACACTTGTGTTGTTTTTCTGTGAGTGATACTACAACCTGCTGTTGAGGCTGCTAAGCCCAATAGCGACTACAATTAGCAAACTGATCTAAATTCATGCCGTTCAGTGCTATATTTGGTGATAGCTGCAATATTCATTGTGCATCTCTCATAATGTTAATATTGAATGATTTTTTTCAAGTACCTGACAAGGCGATGCTTAAAACCTGTTTATTGAATTATACACCAGCATGTTAAAGTTTCATTAAAGTCTTTTTATATTTCTCAGTCATATTACTATAAAATGTTGACATAAATGTATCTTTTGCATTAGGTCAAATGAAACAGAAATATTTAAAGGTGATCATAGAGCAAATCAACTGTTATGCAAGTGGAAACATCAAACAGATTGAACTGTTTTCTGTAGAGTTCCTTGATCTAATCATAATTAAGCTGAGATGTCTTATTTTTTAATCAATAAAACAAGCAGAGATGTCTAACTGGGATTAGAGTAGAACTGTCCGGTAACTGTGCAAATTGTACACTGTAAAATAACCTAAACTGTTTTTTTTATAAGAGGTCTGAAAGAACAGGGTTGCAAATTTAGTTGCAAAGTTTGAGCAAAATAAATTAAGTTAAATTAAACTAAATTAAAATAATTTATTAAATTAAATGAAATTAAATTAAATTTAAAATGATTCTACTAACCTTTTAGATTAGAAACTTGTTTAAATTGGGTGGGTAGATTTTGAACTGTAGTAATTCAAGCATGTTAAGTTTCTTTATGTTATCCTTAAGTGTGTAAAAGTAATTGTGTTTACCGTTGTGACAGGAGTAGAAAGATTGGAACATAGACTCATGTAAACATGTATAATGTCCAATAAATGTGGCGATGCTTCCCCAACTAATGCAATTTTATATGTTTATTCTGGTGCAATGCCAAGCCCCATACAAATGCATTACTGTAAAAGTTATTTTTGTTTGTTGTTTTACAAACTGAGGGTCAGAGTTGTTTTCTGTGTTAATCAACACATGCTGTCAATAGAGTTAAGCTTCTATTGAACCCTGAGCATTCCTTTACAGTTGTTTGAGGTTTATTGCTCAGTGTACCACTTTCCATGTCGTATTCCCATCCCTCTATAGTGTCTCACTCTGGAATATGAGCAGTGGTCTCGGCAAGCAAAATACATGGCAGTTCTCATCATGTGAATAATGGTCCATGCTAATTTAAGCAATTACAGTGACCTTTAAGTAAAGGCATATCCAACATTTCAATAAGACATCAATTAGTATAATAGGCAGTTATTCTAAATCAAATATGACAACGGGAATGTGAAATTGTACCTCATTTAAAAAATAAAATGTCAAGACAGCTACACTGAAATCATTTGTTGTATTGCTGAAACTCTAGGCATTGATGGGTGAAATGGCACAATGACGTGTCTTAACTCATCATATGATGTGATGAGAAATAACGTGATTTAGGTTGCTGTGGATTTCATGTAATGAGAGAGAGAGAGAGAGAGAGAGAGAGAGAGAGAGAATATAAATATAGTATAGCGCAATTGACAAAAAGTCAACAACAAATTAAAATCATGGTGCATGACTAATCAACACAGAAATAGATAAATAAATTAATTAATACTTATTTTGTGCTATAAATTTGCTATAAAACTTTGGATAAACATATCTGCTAAAACACTTTTTTTTCTATTATTTATTTTTTTTTATTATTATTATTATTATTTTTTTTTTTCCCCATTGGAGATTCCCTATAGGAGGTTGGAGACCACATTTTTTCCCCATTTTTTTCCCCATTGGAGGTTGGAGACCAGTTTCTCCCATGAGTTCCCAGTCCTTCATCATTACTTAGATCTTTAAGTCCATTTCATAAAGATTGCACTAGAGCAATTTCTAGCCAATGCAATAATTTAGAGCTAAGCATAATTGCAAAGATGCATATTTGCTAGATGTTTCCATAACTTTTTTTTTTTTTTTCCAGGCTTGCAAATTTCAGATTCCTCTAAATGTGTTCCTTATTGAATATCCTGTTTCACTTAGAAATGCATAACATTAAAGAAATAGTTAAACTAAAGTGAAATTTGCTGAAAATGTTGATGAATTTGCTTCCTCATCAAAACAGATTTGGTGATATTTAACATTTCATCTCTTGCTCACCAATGGATCCTCTGCAGTGAATGGGTGCAATGAGTCCAAACAGCTGATAAAAACATCAAATTAATCCATAAGTAAACCATATGAATACAGTCCATCAATTAACATCACATGAAGTGAAAAGCTGTGTGTTTGTAAGAAATAAATCTATCATTAACCATCACTTTTGGCCAAAATGCCATTTCATTATCCTTGAGACTAAACAACTTTTTCACTGGGGAAAAATAAAATAAAATAAAATAAAATAAAATAATAAATGTTATGGATAAAAGGACTCATATTTTATCCGGAAACAACCATTTGAAGACAAAAATATCTTAATTATAGATTTATTACAAACAAGCAGTTTTTCATTTCACAAGACATCAGTTTATGGACTGGAGTTGTGTGAATTACTTATGGATTGCTGTGATGTGTGATTTTTTTTTTTTTTTTTTTTTTTTTATCAGCTGTTTCAACTCTCATTCTGACATCAACCATTCACTGTAGAGGATCCATTGATGAGCAAGCAATTTAATGCTAGATTTCTCCAAATCTGTTCTAATGAAGAAACAAAGTCATCTACATGTTGGATGGTCTGAGGGTGAGTAAATTTTCAGCAAATTTTCGTTTTTGGATATTCCATTAATACAGAAGTGCAATTTTGGGTTGCAGATATTTTCATGTTGGCTTATGTGTAAAATCCATTGTCCCTTTCCATGAAAGCATCTCTTAGGAGGCCACTGAACAGATGATGATGGACGAGGAAGGTCTTCTGCACCAGATAGAAGACAGTAGCTCATTCTCTACACATCTGAACTGCACAGGAAGGAAGGTCCTGCTCCTGTGACCTCATTAGCGCTGCTTACATGTGAGCGTTCTGGATGTGTGGGGCCGTACTGGATGTGTTGAAGGAAGAATATGTATGATCTCTGATAGTTGTATTTATATGCAAATTACATGATGCATTGTTTTTATGCTCAGAGCATAAACAAGACTGTAAATATACATTTTAATATTGTCAGCCTTCATACCTCCACAGTGAATGTGAAGTGTCATTTGCAACCCTTTTAACTTTCACATTGCTGAGTGAAACAGGATATCCATTTGAACATGATATCCAGAATTGAACAAAGTTGGCTAAAACATAGCTGTGTTTACATCCAAAGTTGTGAATTTAACTTATGCTCAAAATTAGAATATTGCATAAAACATTTGTGAATAAGGCACTGTTTCCGTCCCATGTGTTCAAGAGAATAAAAAAAAAAAAATAATAATTCCTGGTAAACTGGCACAAAGTATCAATAATAAAAATGAAATACTGCAACCTGTGGCACTTTTTGCTTACATAATAAATGACTTGTGCCTCAGAGCAGGCAGGTGAAACTAAATACAAAAGCTGTCGTGTTATTTTGCGTTCCATTGCCTGATGTTTGGGAATGCAATCGTGTGAGACAGTTATGGGAGGTGATTCTACCAAATCCTTTTAATGACAGACTTTAGTTCAGGTATTTCAAAATGATTCAAATAACATAAGATGGTGTGCAATAAGATTAGTAAGCTGGCTAGTTCAGTTATCTAATCGCATCGATATGTTCAAGTACAGTCACATGACTTTTTTTTAAAATTGTTTTTTTATGCACATCAAGAAATGTATTCAGTAAATGTGTTTCCATCATAGTTTATTTGCATGCTTTTTATTGGGGGAAAAAATAAATAAATAAAAATACGAAAAAAAAAAAAAAAAAACACTAACAATGCACTGACAGACAAGATTACTTCTGGAATGAAAACAAAGTCTCAGCCTTTAAATTGTGTGATTTTTAAGGAATTCAAACAATAAATACAAATTTTTGACTCTTTAAGTGTGTGTGACAGATTGTTGTAGTGTCTCAAGCACAAGTTCATGCGGCACATGAACCGATTGTCTCTTCCTCTTTACTACTAGTTATAGCATGGAGTAAACAAGGTTTTTCAACTGTCTACTAACACTTGTCTTGTTTTTTTTTTTTTTTTTTTTTCTTGATTGGTCGGATCACCTGTCAATCAAAGATTGATTACAGTGGTCAGAAGAGAGAAGAATGTCAAATTTGCGGTCACACTCTCAGAGAGATATTTTCTTGTAATTTAACAATACAAAACAGTAGTGTTATAAATGTAAATGTAAACGTAATTGTAAATAATAATAATAATAATAATAATAATAATAATAATAATAATAATAAATATTATTATTAGTATATATTAAGAATATACAAAACTTTGCTAGATTTACAATATTAATATATTACAATATTAACATAAAGGGTTACATTTCAATTAATGATTACAAAAGCTAACCTTTTTTTTTTTTTTTATTCTTTGGAATAACTTCATTGGTCACAATGAGCCCAAGAAAATGCATTAAGGAAGTAAAAAGAGTCCATTTTGATTTGATTTGATTTAAACCTCCTCTTCCAGGGCCTCAAAAACAATGTGTTACATCTAGTATTGTTAGTGGACAAACTCAAAGCACTACCACCCCAGTAACAGCACGCACTGAGGCTTCAAATGCCATTTTGGGGAAAATTATAAGTGTATTTCATCGCTAGTCTCTGAACCCCGGGCTTTTGTGGAGAGGAGACAGCAACTTTTTCATCTTGGGCACATAATGACTTTCAGCCAGGCGAAAGCAAATGAGCAAGGAACAAAAAGAGAGAAGAAGGAAAGAGAGAGAGGAGATATAATGCGTAAGGTTGAGGAGGACTGCCACAGGGATATGACGGGTCATTGATCATAGGCTGAGCTCTGAGAGAGGAAGCGGCTCTCGGGAGACAGAGCTAAATAAACATTTTCCGGGAAGAGAGTGGTTAAAATCTGCAGTTCCGCACCAGCCGGGTCCAGTGAGTGGCACTGGAGGGAGATAGAGTTACCACATCGGTGATGAGAGACAGAGCAGAGAGGTTGGGAGGTGTCTGATATCACAGAGATGGTGGTAGATTGTAGTGAGGAGAGACTGAGAGTGTTTCCAGCTAAATACCTTTGTGGTTTCCTGAGGGATACACTTTCTTGTGTAATGCTTTTGTGAAGACATCCAATGAGTGATATCAGTCTCTTTTCAGCCTTCAAACGTGCATGTGCTGTACAGTAGAGGCTTTGAATTGGTGAACTAGGAATTTTCCAAGCGCAGAACCTGTGGCCACAGAAAAATTGGTAGATTTCTGCAGAATAAGATTGTGCACCATTCACAGAGTTCGATGTTATGGGGCAAAGAGTGTAACTGGACTAATTTGGTGGACTGAACAAATTACAGTACGACACGAAATGCAGTACTGCATGAAAATATGTTCTCATGCATTTTGTGCACAGACATACTGTACAAAAGCCAACTGAATTTTGTTAAAGGAAGCAAAAAATATATATATATATATAAAAATAAACAAATAAATAAAAAAGAGGAAAGTAATTAATTTAATGCATGAAATTCTTAACATAAATCTCCTGTAAGTTCCTTTTATTGCATATAAGTTTAAATATACTTTTCATTTTGTGGATAGCACTTTTTATGCACTTCTTACTGCATGATTAAAATGCATTAAAACAGTAAAATTTTGAAATAATATTACAGTTTAATATAACTGTTTTCTATTTTTTTATGTAATTTATTTCTGTGATGCAAAGCTGAGTTTTCAGCAACATAACTCCAGTCTTCGATGTCAGATGACCCTTCAGAAATCATTCTAATATGTTGCTTTGCTCATCAAGAAACATGCATTATTATCCATGGTGAAAACACAATAGAATTTTGAATGACTCTTTTGTGAACACATACAGTATCTCAAGTAAATGAAATTGCTTAGGTTACACTCCAGATTACGTAATCAGATTAAATAAATAAATAAATAAATAAATACTTGTAATTAGTTTATATTACATTTTCAAATACTTGTAATCTGACTACAGTTACTTTTTTTTTTTTTTACATTTACACAATAGCAATAAATTATTCATTATGTATTGATTCGCCCTAATTCTTTTTCATTAAACTCACAAAGTCCCTGCAGTTTCTTCACAAAACCCAGTTTGAGAAATCATTATGTAATGTAATGTTTAATGCACTTTATGTTGTTGTTAAAAAAACAAAACAAAAAAAAAAAAAACAAAAAAAAAAAAAACAAATGGAATATATTTTCTTTCTCTTTGCATTTTTATATCAATATGGTACAAGTTTATCCTATTTATATCAATGTGATGAAAGTGTTAAGTCAAAAGTAATCTAAAAATATTCTAATTGCATTACTTAAAATGTTTAATGTAATGGATTGCGTTACTGACTACACTTTTTGTTATGTAATTTGGAATCAGTAACAGAATACAACTTGTAGTTAATCTACCCAGCTCTGCATGTTCATTTGTTAAATATTTTGATAATTTGATCATTATTTTAGCTACTAGAGTGTAGCAGTACAACTCACATTTTCATGTTTAAATCCATTCCACTGAGTTCTGCAGATTTTCCCATAAAAAAAAAAAAAAAAAAAAAAAAAAACGTCCGCAGAGCCTGATGACTAGGGGTTACACTGACTAATTGACTAGTGGAGATCAGTTGCTTTTGATCCATATACTGTCAGCAAGACTATGTCCCATTTAATGTATATGTCATTTGATTTGCAAGTCAAATCTGCAACAAAGTTGGAATTATATTTTTGTACATCGATCGAGAGCACAGAACTAACAACACTAAGGTCACTGCTTTAACTCCCAGGTAATGCACATACTGATTTACATTTACATGTAGCCATTTAGCAGAGCTTTTATCCAAAAGCAACTTACAAATAAAGCACAGCACAAGCAATTTATGATAAGAGCCAGCAATGTTTATAATACAATGGCTTGCACAATGCTGCAGTACTGATAAAAAGTGTAGCTTCAGTGCTCTGCTTTGGATAAAAGCAAAATGCACAAATGTAAATTAATTATGACAATAAACAAATAAAGTGGATATTAAGTGCTTTGCATCCACAAAACATTGTTGGGTTCACAAACAAGCCAGCTGTGATGTCTGAGACCCTTGGGAAAAAAAAAAAAAAAAAAGAAAAAAAAAAAATCAGATGTCATGCAGAGGCTAAATGGAAATATAAGTGAGAAGGACAAGTGTGTTGTCAAAGCATCAAAACAGATATGCAAGATTTTGTTTCTCACTGGCATCTTCTCTTCTGCGGCATGGCGTGTTCATTACATAAGGTAAACACTGACTAGTTGGTACTTTTCTGGATGACTAATCAGCTAGTAAAAGAGTAGTCATGCAATCCCTTTTTACAGAAAGGGTTTTATGACAGGGTTCTTTTGCTATGAAAATTATTCTACATAAGTTCCAATTATCTTTTGAATTTAAACATCAAAAAGCACATTGTTCACAGCACGTAAGGTCCTTAAGGACGAGTGGATTAGCCGACTCAGAGATTCATATCTATAAGAAATGTTGCTGTTAGCGTATCAAATTTGCATTTCGAACCACTCATGTAACATCATGAAATTAATAGGTAAAATACTACTTCAGGGCAGTTTTTAGGTTCTGCAGAGGTGGTAGTTCTTGGCATGCAGGGCAACCAAATTATGCAAACTCTTAAAAGGCTGCTGCCCTTGAGATCTTTTCAACTGAGCTGTACAATTTAACTGAGGCAAACACTTTGGTCATCTTCATTTTGCTCATGTTAGATCCCTTGTGCTAAATGAATACCAATTTATTATTATTATTTTTATTTATTTATTTATTTATTTTTTTTTTTTTTTTTAGTTACACAGATAACACAATGTGACTTTGTCTCTGTCCTCAACCATTATTAAAAAATATATATATATATTTTTCCTTTCAGGGAATTATCTTAGTGATACTTCCAGCAGCTCTACTGGTCTACATAGCCACCACTCATAATTGTATAAAATAAAACATAACAGGCACACTTTAACTAGCCCATTAGGGCTTTATATTACATTTTAGACTGTTTTATTTTCCCTTGAAGGCCACTTATGATGTTAGACAATGTTTCTTGCACCAAAACCAGTTTTAAATTACCATATTCCCAATCTCCTTGAAATTTAAAAATAAATTGTTTTGTTTTTTGCTATAATGTACTGTATCTTTAAGTCCTCTCTATGCCTGTAATATCTACGACAGTAAAATTGGCTCAATCAAAGTTTGAGGTGAGACTGTCTGTTTACTCCAGCCAATGGAGGGAATGTGTGCGAAACCCAATGCTCACATTTTTGTGCCGACATTTCAAGCAAAAAACAAACAAATAAATAATAATAATAATAATAATAATAATAATAATAATAATATATATATATATATATATATATATATATATATATATATATATATATATATATATATATATATATATGTTGCTGCTTGCACATTTCAAAATCGATTAACGTGAATCTGGTGATATTTCATTACATTTGTTGTTGTATTGCTGCAGTTTGGAAATAAAATGTTGTGTGAGTGGAGCTAAAAGGATAAATAAAACACCACCTGCACTAAACCCTACCCTAAACCCAAAAGACAATGTTAACAAAAGCAATCGTGAAATAAAAACACCTTTTATTTTAAAAACACATTTTATTTTGGTTCTACAATTCTTTGAGCTCTTTTGTTTCACAGGACTCATACCTGAGCACTTCACATCGCAAGTGCAACGCTGTACCAGGTGAGCTACAGAGCAAGTTTACTATTTCAGAAAAGCCATACATATGAAGCTGTTTATGTGATGGAAAGATTAAAATGTATTATTTAACAAATCATGGTAAAAGTGTCATAACCTAGTGCAAGAAACTGTGCATTTCTTTATTATTATTATTATTATTATTATTATTATTATTATTATTATTATTATCATGTGTTTAACAAATAAATTACATATTTTGTCTTTAACCCTTTTGCAACCTTATGGACATTTTTATCCATTTTATTATTATTATTATTATTATTATTATTATTATTATTATTATTATTATTATTAAGTATTTAATTAATTAATTAATTAATTAATTAATTAATTAAATTTAATTTAATTATTATTTTTTTTTTTTGGTGGTAATTTTGCCTGTGTTAATGCTAACTGCATAAATTTTGGCTCAGGTGTGTATTTTTATTGGAACTTTAATATTCCACCCTCATTTTATTTAATAAATCTATTTTACACTAAATACAAAAAAAAAAAAAAAAAAAATATTTCCTCTCAGCACCTTTTGGACAAAAATGTCCACATTGAAACCCATAAAAACTGCTATTTTTAATTGTAGTGCCATTTAACTGTAAAATGATGCAATTTTTGTTAATAGGCTTTAATTCTGTTGGCAAGGCTTCACAATTTTATTTTTTACTATTTTTTTTTTTGTTTGTTTTTACCAGATGGTGCCATTTTTTAAGGTTTGACCTGTAAAGGAAATATCTGCTTTATTCCTGTTTTCTGCTTCTGCATATTATAGAGCCAATTGGATAAATAATGCAGCTATAATTGTGTGGGTGTGCTGGTATGGATGTCAGAGTGTGATTTGTATGTGTCATTAAAAAAAATGTATTTGTGTGTTCCTGTAATATTTGAGAGAGAAAAACTCTACTGAAAATCACAAATCCAACAACTGTGTGCACCAGTGGAGTTTTGCTGGCATCTAATGGGGAAAATTTGGTACTGCGCCCAAACAAAATTTTACTCAAAGCTCATTTTTTGAGATATCAACCTCACATTTGGAACACAACTTGTTTAGATCTATGGCTTTGATTTTCTAGCAGGTTAAAGTTCAACGTGTTTCATGAAATATATATTTTACATAAAATATTGTTCATAAACCATTTTCATAAACTTAAACCTGTGTAACTTTTTTTTTCTTTTTTTTTTTTTTTTTTTCACTTTTTAAACTTTTTTTTACTTCAACAATAATCTGCCATGGGTCTTCTTTAAAATGAGACCAAACTTAATTCTGTGCTCCCAAGTTTCAAATTTTTATGACTGTTTTTTGACATGGACATTTTTGTCCACTATGGACCTATGTGTAACTTTTTTTTTTAAATTGATGCACAAGGGTTAAATATGAGTTCATATAATTAATTTGGTAGAGTATGGTACTACCAAAACATTTAATGTATCATCAATTTGGATAAAACTGCCAAATAAATCAATGACTTTCAGTAATGCTAAAAATAATTTATGTTGAAACTGTAATGATATGCAACAAAATAATGATTAAAATGAGTTTAAAATGAGAGACTACAGTAGAGCATGGCTAGTTCTTCAGATCTAGTGTTTTTCATTCCACCTTCCACAGACACTCTTATCCTACTCAATCTATCATATCCTTTGTGAAATAAGGCTGTGAAAAGATAGTGCTTTGGATGTAGAGGAATAAGGAGAGAATGGCCCCACTGTCAGAGCACCTGTCACTCCAATGATATCTCTTGCCAGCTGGCGCTGAAACGGCCCGTTGAGTCTGTATGCCTAGAAGCCGAGCTGATATGGCTTGCATCTGGAAATTAACTGCACTCAACAGAACTTTTTTGACATGAGGCTTTTTCATTATGTTCCTCATGGTACGCTTCAGGATAAGTTCATAGGCTTCTAGGTAATAGCCAAACCTTGTCTGTTAATCCATTTCTGAGTTCATTCAAAACATGCAATGTTCTGATCCTGATGTGAGTTTGATGACATAATTGAAATTCATAACTCCAATTTCGTGTGACCTAACCTGTCAGATTCATTTATTATTCTTATCAAATTTCAAGTGCTTTGCGATGACGGCCCAGTTACTCGTCTTTCGTTATGAAATTACCGTTCAGTGCAGTGATGGCATTGTTTAATCAAAACCCAATCACCATGTCCTATTCCCACCAAAGGAGCATATGAAGGAAACATTTGGTCCTCACCCTGAAAGTACTGTTCACCAGCTGGTCTGGGATATTAAAGGAAAGGTTGCCAGATCCTCTACCACTTTTACTTTATTATAAGTAGGGGAGTGGGATAACCTGTGCCAAAAATGTCCTATTGTTATGAAGAAATGCAACGTAGGCTACATTTTATTGAATTTTTAAAATTATATTGAATTATATTTAATAATATTCCATAGTTATTATATATAGACTGGACTGAAAATGAAAATAAATCAACATAGGGATATGACTTGGTCAGTGGCACAACTTACGCAATGCTCAGGGTAAACTATGTAATATCAGATGGTAAAATAAATTATTGGTAGATAAATAAATGACATTTTGGTGCACATTTAATGTATTTTCTAAAAAAAAAAAAAAAAAAAAAAAAAAAGGATTGAGAATATTTCTTGTGGTTCAATTCATTTGACAAATATTTTTCTTCATTCAAACCATAAATGTTCATGATTACAATTTTTTAGACTTGGAATAAATTTTCTTTGAAGGCAAAATTAATTTTATCTGTTATATAAAATTGACAAAAATGTGCAGTTCCTTTAAACATCTTTCATATAAATGAGTTTTAATTCAAAAGTTAATAAAATAAATAAATCCCTCCATGTTGCTGTAGTAGAATCTCAATTATAATATCATAACAACTCTGACAAGTAATTACTGTCACTCCACATTGAGTTAATATTAATTTCACCGCATATTTCATAGGCTAATAAGGTTGCCCCCAACCAATTAGCAATGACCTTATTACAATCTCTACAACATAGCCAAAATGGCAAAAGTCATTATTATGTGCAGCACGGCCTGACATAAAAAAAAAAAAAAAAAAAAATGGTATTCCTTGTTCAACCACCCAAGTATATTAAATACATGTTTGACACACTTGTGTGCATGAAGAACCAGAATAGATTGGAATTACTGCTCCCTGACACATCCACACGGTATGGTTTGGAATGCCAAACCAATTTCATAATACACTTTGGAATGCCTCCAGAATATTTTTGCAAAGCGATCTTTTCAAAAATATTAAATGACTATTATGAATGAATGGCAATTTATGAATGATATATATTATGGAGGAACTAGAACAACACAAACCCATTATTTGTATGTCAACATCCCACTCAAGATGCTTGACTAAATGTCAAACAAACAAATGCTCCCTCTCTTGTTTTGCTCTTCCATTTATTACGAATACATTACAATACATTACTCATTTCAGAGAGACAATCAAAAGAGTAAAAAAAGGGAGAGTATGTTTGTACAGCCATCACTCAACATAATATATACCCAGAAGGCTTAAAATTACTGAAGCCTGGAGAAACTGCCTCTACAAAACGGCCACAGTTATAGAATGAATTTTGATAATTGTAATTGTTTAGCCAACAGGAGCTCTCAACCATGAAAACATATTGCTGGCCTGATATTGATTTGCATATTGATGCTTTGCAATATCATACACTGCAAAATACATGCCTCGGAAGCGCCCAAAGGTCAATATTTGCATCATACAATGTATCTGCGTTGAATAAAAACCAGGGCACAGGTGGGACTGCGCTGTGTGGCTTATATTGATGCTTGAATTATTGAACTATACAGGGGAATGTGAAGAAAATGTGAAGATGTTTGCACATATATTGTAGCAATTCCCTGACAAAGCCCTGTGTCGTCATTAAAATACATATTTGATTATCCCGTACGTTGGGTTTCATTTCATTTTGTGATTTCACTGGAACACATGCAGAGCAGTTCACAGCACACCTACATAACTTCCTCTAATATTACAAGCACATAATCTGTTATGTACAGCTGTGTCAATTCCATCTAGAGACTGAGAGATTGTAATTCTGTTTTGTCATGACTCTGTTGTAATTTCTTTCCAGCATGGCTCAGAGCATGAGTTGTGCTTTATGGCCTCCTATTTGCCCTTTTCATTACTTTAAGATCCTCTAGACGTGGTGTGATCATAAAAGATGAGATACGGCTTGACCGGAGTGAGACATGCTTCATCTAAACAACGACTATGCTGTGTAATTACTGTTTGATCAGTTGTGAGCTCTGCACCCAGATCATTTGACACTCCAGGTAATTATGTTGACTTGACAAAGCCAACAAACTGTTTCTGTGCAAACCTGGATTATTTTGAGGGAGGGGGAGTGAACTTAACCCTTTTTCTGATTGAAAATCCTCCTAGAGATCTCTCGTTTTAAGATATGAAGACCAAACTCCTTTAGTTTGTCCTTTAGCTTGTTCTGACTTAGGCTATATCTTTTACTGACTATTTTCTTGTAGCAGGAAAAAAACAAACAAACAAAAAAACAAAGTTGTTTGTAGTTTCCAAGTTAAGTCCACCACACTTTGTACTTGTTTAGTAGATTTCATGTTTTGTTCAGGTTTTCTTGTAGCAGACAAACAAAAGTCTAAAAATCATGGAATTATGTAGACAAAATGTTCAGAGTCTTATATGTAATTATTTGTTGTTTGTAATATATTCCTTTAAATATCTTTATTGCAGAGCACTGCAGTGGTGTCATGTTTCTTTTGGCCAAAACCAAGAAGTTAGTGCCAAAATATATATATATATATATATATATATATATATATATATATATATATATATCCCCCAGAAAAAACAAAAAAACAAAAAAACCCAGACAAAACATCAAACCCACATTCACAGTTTGACTGCAGTCACAATGCTGAAAATCAATTGGGTTTGTTTTCGCTTTATTAGTAATTTTTAAACTGACTATTATTGGACTGACAACTATTATTTTATGCCATTTTAAGGCCTGTTATGCATATGTAATTGTTTATTGATTTAAACAGAACACATCCTCTGGCATTAGAGTTCTGACCAACTTATAATTTGCCAAAATGCCAATAGCTGTGAATTGTAAATTACAAGGCTTGCAACATGATAAAACAATCTGCTTGAATTGTTCTTTTCTGCTGAGAGAAACACCCTTACGCAGCTCAATAATTGTAAAAGTGATCAGTCAGAAAATTATAATATCAAGTTCAGTTTAAAGGGGAAAAAGCTAAGCAGATGTAGATATTTCCTCTTGGCAAGTGAATCAGCTGAATTACTTTTTTTTTCTAATTGTAGGAGGTCAGGGTTAAATGTGTTCTATTGATTTCATGGCAGCAAGCGATTAAACTGTTCACAACCCTGTGTGAAACATGTATTTGATCACAGTTTCCTTTTCAGATGGGTCAGTAGTCATGTATGTATTTCTGAACAAAAAATAAATGTGAATGTGCAGTACAGTAAGCAAATAGCTTTTGCGGGGGACAGGAAATGATTATTCCTTGTCTAACATATTTTCAATTAGTTGCTGCACAGGCATTAGACAACAGATAATTACATACAATTATTCCTGGCGCATTGTTCTAAAGTATGATAATCAAGATTAATACGGGCCGGTTGACTCCGTTTATTTCTAAAGCACGGGGGGTGCTCCCTTCTTCTGTGTAAATATATAATTAATTACACATTGGCAGGAATAGTGTAATTGCAATATATCACAATTAACAAAATTCCTGTTTCTCATGACAGAACTATTCATTACTGAGTGCAAGGATGTGTGTGTGTGTGCGTGTGTGTGTGTGTGTGTGTGTGTGTGTGTGTGTAGTGGAACAAAAAATAAAAATAAAAACACCCATAAACACTATTAAGCAATGACTACAATCTACCTTCTACAAACAACTGATTTATTTATTTATTTATTTAATTTCCAAGCTCCAGTGTAAGACAAGCTGTTGACAGTCTAATACAATACTGTTTTCATTTTACATCTGTATTATTTATATGAAAGATTATCACAAAAATTGTTAAGCATTAAAATCACATTGAAGAATCATGTGTGGAAGGCATGCTAATCCTGACCCTAATCTTTACTGTAACCAATTTTTAAACTAGCAAGAGCAGCTGAGTAAACTGAGTAAGCTGAATCCCACCTATCGCAAAAAGTCAGTTACTTCTCTTATAAAACAGGATTTTTATTTATTTATTTATTTATTTATTTATTTATTTTATTTATTTGTTTATTTTTTGTTTGGTAAACTAAAAATAGGTCAATCCAAAAGTATTGTTTACTGTAAAACATGTTGAAGATTAGCAGATAGGCTGTCAATCCATTAAATGATTAGCCATTACCCCTAAAAAGCTGTTTATTCAGCATAGTGAAGCCTCTCCTTCTTTGACATCCGTTCAAAAAAAATGACCTCTGGTGTCCTTTCCCACGTACTGCCAAACCGGATGTGTTAGCATTAGACGTTACACTTTTTTTGGCTAAAGGTTACAGGCTTGCCTTCTAGAGGTTTTGGTTGTTAGCTGGCTTTTTAATTTAAAAAAGCAACTCCTCATTTTTGTTTCTGCTCAAACTGTGAGAAGTTTAAAATTAGAAAAACAATAACACTGCATGATTTTGCAACACATTCTCACTCCCAGCTCGTCACATATTGACGCTTGGTCAATAAGAAACCCTTGGCGTCAGTATGCTCATGCGAAAGCAAAGTCTCACTGTGAGTCAAAGGCATATTATGAGCAACAAAGTACTTTTTCCCAACTGACTTTTTTCCCGTAAAAATGCACTAGCTCAATAAATAAGAATCAGCAATGCCCAATTTGCAAACTGAATCATGCTTTCGAGTTGATTCTTTCCTAATGCTGAGTTTACAAAGATTTTCAAAGTCATCAGATCACCGTTGTTTTCACACTGCACGACTAACTGGGGTAGCATTCAGTTGCTGCTGTGTTCACATTGCACGATGGATCGGCGACAGGAGGATACACACTGCATGACTTTACAATAGGAAGAATCGCCAACAACTGTCTGGTCCACAAACTACGTTTCATATAACTCCTCCCCGAACTTCCTGCTGCCATCTTGCTCTCTCATTGGCTGTAGGTCATCGCCGATGTATTTTTTAGTCAGGACTCATTTCACAAAGCAGGATTTTGAATTTCTGACAGGTCCATGTATTTAGCATGCCAAATACTTCAGGGCATCAGGGACGCGTCGGCTTTTCTTTTAGATTGCATCTTTGATAATCCACATTGCGTGATTGTCACACGCGTGAATGAGCACCGTTTTGCCTCCGATTTCTGGCATTTGTCAGCAATTTCGCAAAACCTGTCGGTGAGTGAAGATCAAGGCTAAAATCGTGCAGTGTGAACTCAGCATAACCATTGGTCAAACGAGTCTGAAACAGTCTGATTCAATTCGGTTCAGTCTGAATCATTTGGACAACTCACTCAATCACATAGTTTGGTGCGGTTGACTCACAAAGCAAAACAGTAAAGCGATTCTTTAATCTATTTACGTGAATATTTACTTACAGTGCAGTGAAACAGCCTTCAAAAGCATCCTGTCAAGTGCCAGCGATTACGACAATTTTTATTAAGTTAAACAACGGCATGTGCTTCGTGTGAATGACTCTATCCGAAAACACTATCAAACCGCTAACTGCACAAAAACGCTAAACGTGCCAGGCATTGTTACCATGTATCGGATATTATGTAATTCTGGGACATTTTTATATATGCCTTGTAGACCATGCTGTACTCAATTATTCAAGGAAATGTTAAAATTATTTTAAACTTACTAGAACAGAACGCTTTGTTGTTTCAGTACTGATAAAAAGGCTATGAACACTTTATATAAGGGTTCCATACAGCCTATACTGTTTTTGTTTTTGAATGTCTTTATAAAAAGTTATTTTCCTATTCAAAGTGTCGTTGTGGTTCAGCACTGAAGTCTTTATTGCTATGTAAAGAAAAATAATGGGTTTTCATGATAGTCAGAGCATATTTTTCCTGTCCTGTTTGCAAGCAATTTTGCTTGGATTGACATGCTTGGATTGCTAGTTTTCTTTAAAGCAGGCAGCCTTTGAATCTCAGTATGTGGCCGGGACACTTCTTATGGATGGGCTGTTATTTTTAAACACAGCAAGAGAAATGAAAAACCGCATTGTGAGGTAATGGGAAAGAGATTAGCGAGCCAACTTGGTTCAATGAAATCGACATGATTTGTAAAGCTTGGTGGTTTTCCGTTGATTTCAGATGCAGAGATGCAGAAAACACTAAGTGCTTGTGGGCCCTATCAATAAAACGCTGCGGTGTTGAATGATAAGATCAGATCATTAGGACCAGCACAAGAAAACCCATTACATTTGTCAATTTACAGTGTATCGTTAAAGCTTGTTTTCATAGTAATGTGCACCTATGTGTGTCATGTACTGCTTTGGTTGATTCGCTGGTGTGAATTTCAGTACAAGCCCATAATGCACAGTTGGCTTGTGACAGAAGACAATAAGGAAAGACTGCTGGCGTTGTGCGCTGTAGTCTCTTGTCTAACTGAATGGAGTTAAATGAGCTGCCTAAAGCAACTGTACATTGGATGCGGTGACAAAAACGTATCCGCATAGCCGGTTGTCATAATTACTCTCTCTCTTAGTACTGCAAGTTCTGTGTGGCCCATCTGACAGCATTCCATAACCCATATTTAATCTTCCTGGAAAGGGCCCATACAGGTGGGCCCCAGGGGCCAGCGTTTACTCCAGTTCTTAAGCTCTCTGTGCCGTCTCAATGGAGGTGCGACACTGACGTGTAAAATATTATTTTCCTCATACTTGTGCCACAATGCACGCTTTAGAGGATGACAACACTGTCATTCTGATTATGTGTTGATGAATGCTGTGCTTTAAGTTACACCTTTTGTTCCCTGAGAGCTGTTTTTTTCAGCCCCTATATGTGCCATAATGAGCACTCAGGAAAATGTCGGAGACAGCCATGAAGTAATTTGTTTTGATACGGAAGATTTTTCTATCTCTCTCTCTCTCTCTCTCTAGTCACTTACTTCTTCGCCAGTGGCGTCTTAATAACAAAATTCAAATTGTGTATTTCCAAGTAACAGCTGATAGAAGAGAAAAAGCGGCCTGAATAATTGTTGCATTTTATTCCAATAAACGTCCACTGTAAAATAAGTGAATAAACAGGTCTTGGAGGAGTTCTGGTGAATGTTTATTAGAACAATAAAGCTGCATGGTAAAGCAGCTTTATCTTATTTGTAGACGTATTTATTTATTTATGTATGAGTAGACATTGAAACATACAAAATAAAATGAAAAAAGTTTATGATAGAAACTTTATTGCCACACTATGAAAATATACCAACAATTCTCAAGAAATATCACATGCTGGTGTTGTTCTGTATAACAGCATAGCTATGTTTTGGCTATAAGCACAAGACTGCTGATAATCATGTAATACTATAATATAATTATATAATCAGGATAATCATATGGTGTTTTACTCTATAATATTGTACACCCTCCAGGTCATCTAATTTAAAATACTCTGCAAATAGCTGTGCTGTGTGGGAAGTGCTATTAACACCTGATTGTAAATAGTCCCTCTGAAACAAATAAGTACTAGGTAAAATAGTTTTTACATGCACATTTGTTAATATCAGGGACAATAAAGTTTATTTTCACATTTGAAATGTTAAATGTCCTGCTTAATCAGGGCTTGTGGTATCTGTAACCCACAACATTTCATAGGGCCCTATGAACATAAGTTGAATATTAATCATCAAAAGCATACCTAATCAATTGAATTCATACAAGTTTAACAATTAAATAATTAATTACAGTTTTAGCAACAACAACAACAACAACTAATAATAATAATAATAATAATAATAATAATAATAATAATAATAATAGGGTTTACCCCTAATAATAGGCCTAATATTAATTATAATAATCATAATATTAAGAAGAAATATGTTTCATTTACCCAAATTCATGTTTAATGTGTGTATTTATTTATTTATTTATTTATTTATTTGTTTATTCATTTGTTTGTTTGTCTGTCTGTCTGTTTATGCAGTTTAATAACTGCATAGTATTCCATCTGAATTTGATTAATTGTTCTGCCCTACTTTTGATCTGTTCATCCAAAACATGCCAAAATGTGTGCTATTCTGTGTTGTATTGTATGTTCCATTTTAATGACAGGATTTCCAATTTCATCAACTTTTTCTGTAATGTGTAAATCATAAGACCCTTGGTTCTGGGCCAGCCTTTTGGGATTGCACCTCTGCCAGAGTATCCCCATTAAGGAATAAACGTGGAGCTAGTTGGAATACAAAAATTAAATGATCATTAGAGGTTTGGGGATGGGGGATGTTGCTGGAGCTGTCAGCTGAAATCTTCAAGGACATTGCTTCTAGACTCATTTTAAAATTTCTCATTTTATAAATGCTAGTGGCGTAATAAATAATATGATTTGAATTGATGCAAAAACGTGCAATCCATCACCAATATAACCAGTGTTCTGTTTGTCTGCCCACCCCTCTATGCAGTAAATTAGTTTCTCACAGCACCAGTGTGTATGGAAGGAGCAATCTCTTTACCTCACGCTGTGTGTGTTCTCAGGTTCATTCTCACCTAGCACATACTCCGGAGGCTTATCGGATGTGAGGACTGCGTGGTTGAGCAGCAGTAACAAGTGCAGACTTCCCATTCTAGCATGCTACACAGAGCGGCTGAATAGAAGCAGATGTGATTGACCACTGTGCATCCAATTAGTTTACGGTTGGATCTCTGTCACCTGTTAGGATGAGATACTGAGTAAATCTGCTTCAGTATATTTGAGAATGCGCTTATTTGACATCAGATAAATTAATTTGATCTTTTGCATCAGCGGAATGGAAAGATATTTTTGATGCAAGCCGAGGTGAATGAATAATTTATGATTTACACCGGTAATGTGTTAAAAATGTTTGGCTCTAATAAAATCTTTCTTGGTATAATATGCAGATCAAAAAAAAAAAATAAAAATACTGTAAGACATGAGAAGTGTATCAAAAGGCTTTCTGTCCTTAAACATGCCTGAACAACTGCTTGGGAGACAGTTGCAATCAAAAGTTAAATGGAAAAAAAAAAAAAAAAAAAACCAAGGGACAACTTTTGTGCTTCAGTTGCACAAAAAAAAAAAAAAAAAAAAAAAAGCTTCTAGACTACCAGTGAAGTCATGTGGATTAGGGCCAAAGTCAAAGTGATGCATGAAATTTATTCTGACAGTTGTGTAAACGAATTAAAACAGTATTTCTTTAACCATAAACAAACATGTCATTTCAATATGCTGAAATATGGAGAATAAATAGTAAAAGGAGTCAATGAACTAATCACAATTTGAACTGTAAATATGATTACTGTGCCGTAAGTCGTTTAATATGTTTTACAGCAGATATGTTGCAGGCGTTCAAATAGATGTCTAGCTTTAGTGTCAGGATAAGCCTTTTTAAAGCAATGAGCTGATTAAAAATACAATAAAATCTGCTCCCACTGTCTCATACAAATGGACAGGTATAAAGCACAGAGTGCAAGCATAAAGATAAAGGTGATTTTAATAACTTGCATTGCAAATATGTGCAGTAACATTATCAAGTATATGACATGAGGAGGATTTCAAGTGTTCTGCAATGTGCTGACACAAGCACTAATGTGTAATTAAATTTTGAAGCAACTAATGAAGACGGATGTGGCCAGCAGAAGCTCGCGGTGGGTTTTATTTAGGGCTTGGTTGTAACCCAAGCTTCATATTAAGCAGATATTAAGGCTGGTAAGATCATTTTTATTCATTTCAGAACATTTCACAAAAATATGTAAACATATTATATTATATTTCCTGCCTGCTTATTTAATTAACTGATATAATGTTAATATATCAGCCTACTTGATACTACTAAAATCTGCTTTGTAACCAACACAATAATGCAGGTGTAAAAGTAACTAAAGTTAATCTAAACTGCTAATGAACCATTGCTAATAAGCACGTAGACAAAGCGCAAAATGTAACCTCACTACAAAATAAATAAATTTGACCCTAAGCAATGCTATAAAATGGGGCATGGTTAATCAAAATCACAATATGGATTAGTGTGATTATTATAGGCTGCAGTTTAATTAAATACATATATTATTTACTTGTTTTCAGTGCTTCAGAGTGGCTCCATTCGCATTAAATGCTTTTCCAAAAGCTCAGTATGTGCTCTGTGTTTGAGGCACGTGTGACGTGCATTTGGAACCGCAATGTGCAATAACCATTCTCACAAACATGTAATCATAAGTGCTTATAAATTGTCTGTTGTCAACAAAAGAGAAACTTTAAGGGCTCCCTGCATTTTCCTGCCAAAATAACAGCTTGACTGTTTAATGTTTGAAAATGAAAAAAGTAAGACAGCTGTCAATACTAATATTGGAATTTTACTTAATTTATTTATTATTATTATTTATACATTTTTATTTATTTATTTATTTATTTATTATTATTATTATTATTATTTTTATTTATTTATTTATTTTTTTGTAAATGCAGTATTGTAATTTGCACTGTAAAATTGGCAGAACAGATATGCTATGCTGCGAGTACCGAGACTACAGACATGTTGCTATGAGCATGTAAGAAATACTGCTTCCTCACATAAAACAGTTAACCCCTGTATATAACATACATGAAATCACCCGGTAGCAGATCTATACAGGTGGAGCTGGGGAAGGTGGAGGATTTCAGAAGCGTATTTGAATGTTGAGCATCAGCTCATTGGCTGCTGATGTGAAAAGAAACCAATCATCTGCACCATGTGCACATGTCATTATGTCAGACTAAGTTATAGCCCTGAATGTATAAATATGTAGATAGATAGACAGACAGACAGACAGACAGACATACTGATAGAAATCAGTACAAATGTAAGACAATTATCTTAACAAAATCCTACTTAGACTAATCAGTAATGGAAAGACTAAAATGCTCTTCATTGAAACAGTACCAGTAACAACAAGAAGGGAGGAGAGGAAGCTGTTCAATGAAAAGAGCAAGTTTAATAGGTGTGCCCAAACATAATCCTCAATTATGAATGTGTACAAATGACTGATGACTATACACAATTGAAATTATGTTAACTGTGATTAGTCTATTGGAAATGCACTGCTTTTGTGCACGGTGTAAAATTGAAATCGTTAACAATGCAATTGTTTCCCAACACAGTTCAAAGATGTTACTAAAACACGAGTCATTTATTTAGGCAATTTTTTTATGGTCTGATAGAAATCACACCCTTCAAAGAATAAACAAACAAATAAATAATTAAATAAAGGGAAATTCATTTTCATTTGTAGACAAAATGTTAATAATGCTTAATGGCTGCTTCTGAAATCACATTCCTTACTTTATAGTAGAAGAATAACAGTATGTGAACAGAGTACTACTTTTACGTTCTGAAATGCTCATCTGATGGAGACTTTACTGTCCCATGAGACTACGGGAGAAGATTTGTGAATGACACTAAAGTGATGCTATTACCACTGACACTGGTAGGTCACATGACAAATGTAATACATATACATGTTTATATATATATATATATATATATATATATATATATATATATATATATATATTTTTTTTTTTTTTTTTTATACGATCGCTAAGTAATTGCTTGTTACAAAGTAGTACCTGCTCAGAGATTATGCGATTTTGGAAGGATGTATTCATAATACCCAACAATAAACTCACTGGCCACAACCTATTGGTGAACTGATGTAACCTTCAGAATGGATCACTGAACGGATAAATGAATGAATCAGTTAGATTCAAATGAACTCAAAAATTGAGCAAATCAAAATTAACCTTTTCTAGTACATATTTGACAGAGCAATGAAAGACTTGGCATCTTAAGAGAGAGAGAAAAAAAAAAAAAATTAAGCTTAAAAGGATAGTTTGCCCAAAAATGAAAATTGTCATCATTTGCTCACCATGATGTTGTTCAAAACCTGTATGATTTTTTTTTCTTCTGTTGTATACAAAGCTGGTAGCCATTGACATTTATAGTTTATCTCTCTCTCTCTCTCTCTCTCTCTCTCTCTCTCTCTCTCTCTCTCTCTCTCCATACTAAGTCAATAGCCACCAGCAACTATTTGGTTCTTCAAAGAATCTTGAAAATATATTTTCAGAATTTTTGTTATCACAAGAAAGAAATTCTTACACATTTTGAACAACATGACGGTGAGTAAATGATAACAGAATTTGAATTTTTGGGTGAACTATCCCTTTAATTTTGAAGAAAATGTATCTTCCGTCATCATCGTCTACTGACCCATAACATCTATATCATTTTCATTCCTTTCTTTCATTCTTTTCTCACACAGACTATTTTCTGGCTCTGTACAACTTTTATTACTTATCTCTCTCTCTCTCTCTCTCTCTCTCTCTCTCTCTCTCTCTCAGCAGTGTCTGGTTTGGCTGCATTTACGCTCAAACTGTGAGCGCTGTGTGTGTTGTCTTCTTTTGAATTACATCTGGGAAGGCTGAATTCCACACTGGTCAAACTGCATTATTGCAGGTTCTTACATTAGGTCGTATGAGATCAATGTCTACTCAACAACAACAAAAAAAATTGTCGACATTTTTTATTTATTTATTTTTTTGACATTGTCGATAATGTCGAATGATCGTTTCAGCCCTGTTGACAGTCACCCATCACTGTATAAATCGACTGAATGAAAAAGAGCAGCTTGGAAAATCTTTTGTCTTCTCTAATAATTTCCAATTGGGTAGGTATAATTTAAATTTTGTATAATATATCCATTTAATTTTTAAAGCATACATCCAATCCATTGCCCATTTGTGAATTGTATGTGATTCTGTATTTGTCCATAGCAGTCATTCCACCACTCCTGACTGAGCAGATGTTTTTATTAACAGCACGTCACCCCAAACAGACTCGCTGTGTTTTGTTATGGCGCAATATGCCCCTTGGCAGTCACACAACAAACATTCATGTTATGACCAGAAGCCAGTTCATGTCCAAAAGTGCCATTGCCCAAAGTAAGCAGATGTCAAGACCTTTGGGCACCATGTTGCACATAAACCTTCCCACCAGGCCGCTCTCATCTCTTGTAATTGTTCCTCTGGCCACATGGCACCTCATTAGTCAAATACAACCTCTATGAGGTATGAATATTAATGACAGACTCCACAGCAACCTGGCTCCCCATCCTGCGTTAATGTTTCACATCTGTTTCAGTAGAAAAAAATATATATATACATCGCTTTGCAGTAGGAGAAAGATCTCAATGAGCGCTAACTTGTTCTGTGGGGGAAAATGGTTATTCCCTTGTCATGATTTAGAAATAGTTTTAATGGGATCAAACAAGCATTTGTAAGATCCCACAGGATAAAATGAAATTAATACAGCATTGTTTGATTAGTTTTGGATGTTATATAATATTTATCAAAACTATATCTGCGTTGCGTATGACTTACAGTACACTTCAGTTCCTCAAAGAGTTATAGTTTTAAAATATTTCCATAAAAGTTTTGATATCCTACAGTGACACTTATCCTACTGGGAATCACAGCAGTCCTGTTGGGAACTGGGTGTTCTAAAAGATCTTTTTTTTTCCCTTGCTGGAATCCTATTAGAAAATTTCCATAGGCTCCACTGGCTTCAGATTATAATAGATATTCCAGCGGGAATCCTTTAGCATTTTTGACTGGGATTTAAAGCATTTGAAGGATCCTTTAGGGTTGATCTGTGGTTGAAGAACATTAAATTGTGGTGTCAAAAAATTATTTGTTTAAAGCTCTGTGCAGTTAAATGCTGTTTTTGCCCCAGGTCTAGTCAGAATCTGCTGACGTTTTCTGCATTTTCCGAGCCGCTTTTGGGGGAAAGTCTGTGGAATTCTGCTGAATGGATTTAAATGTTAAAGCGTGTTAAACGGAGCTGAAAGAATTGCATGCTGATTGGTAGCTGAAAGCAAAATGAAATTAGCCAAACTATTTCATAAACAAACTTGCAAAGTAATGAACAATATTGAATAGAACTTTGTAAGCAGTGGGCATTTCACTTCTATGGAAACCTGCAGAGCTTTATGGAGAGACATCACTTTTGCATCTCCATAGCAGATGTGCTTAGTCTATTTACTGGTAAGTAATACTATTTATAGAAAACTAGGTAGCACTTTATTTTGCAGTCCTGTTCCTCATGTAGATACTATGTACTTAAAGTAGTAATTACAATAACTAGGTAATAACTAGGTACTAACCCTGAACCTACCCCTACCCCATGTAGTAACTTTAGCAATACTTTCTTGTGTAAGTACATTGTAAGTACATTGTAAAAGTACATGTACTGTAAAATAAAGTGCAACTGAAAACTATCTTTTAGACTATTAAAACTGAAGGTATTTTATTGGCATCAATATTTGTGTGAAGAACCTTTGGAAACATCCATGTAAGCTTTACATTACACAAAATTGTTTTTAATCGATTGAGGTTATTTTAAGAACTGAAAGGTTCTTTGGGGAATCCAGAATGGTTCTTCTAAATTTTTACAAATAAGAGTTTCAACAAAGCTTTTAAAAGCAATGCCATATAAAAAAAAAACAAAACAAAAAAAAAAAAAAACATTTTGGGTTCCCCAAAGGACCTTTGAGTGAACAGTTCTTAAAATAAAATAAAATAATCAAATAAAAACAATAAAATAAAATGTAAAACATTTTAATAATCTTCCACTCTAAAGAACCTTTTGTGAAATGAAAAGTTTCCATGGATGTTAAAGGTTCTTCATGGAATCATCGATTCCAAAAACAAAAAGGAAACTTTATTTTTAAGACTCACTCTATATAACATTTTGGAACCTAAAATAATTTGAATTGGGTGGCTGTTTTAATATAAACAGTTATACAATCATATATAAGTATATAGTACAATGAGAAGGAGACAAAATGTTGAAAGAATATTCACTCAGAAACTGCT
Organism: Spinibarbus caldwelli; assembly: GCA_039654775.1. NCBI lineage: Eukaryota > Metazoa > Chordata > Actinopteri > Cypriniformes > Cyprinidae > Spinibarbus > Spinibarbus caldwelli. Next base: position 25,908,120 of record CM077246.1, on the reverse strand, counting down.
AGTAAGTTCCACAATTACAAAGAAATGGCAAATAACACATTAAACATTAAATTTTGGATGTACAAAAACTGAAATAGATGATTCTTGAAAATTGTAATCATCATTAAAACTGTAGCAGCATAGGCCTCTTCAAGCTTATTGTTGCTGTAAATACCATGTTTTGTTTGATTACTTGATTTAAGTCTGTGTATGGATCATTAGTCTCAAAATGGCACTCAAACTGTTTGTATGTCAGTGACATGTGTGTTTACAATTACTAAAACAACTGAATGATTTACAAGTGTAGCGGTACAGCAAATCTATAGTGCAATGTAAACCAGCGCGCCTTGATCTAAGATGCCATTGAACTTCAAATAGATGCCAGAGGTTGTGTGATGTTTTTGAACATTGTGTAGCGAGGGTAATTTCCTGAATGCAGAGATGATCTCTTGGTCCTCTCATCAGGGACTTTTCTCTAGTTCTCCTCTCTCTCTTTATCTGCCTCACACAAACACATACACACAGGCACACACATGTAGAATCACTCATGAACACACCAACACCATCTGCTGTTCTACCCACTAAAATGGTTACTTAGCAACTGCCATTTTTCCTCTAAATCTTTCCATTCTTGTACAGTGTGACAAAACGCGATGGATGTGTTTACTCTGCTCTACAGTAAAGAACCATATTGTTTTGAATCAATAGAAAACACCTTAACACCTTTCGTGGGCTTTGCTGTATAATGCCGAGAAGAACGAGAAGATGCATGTGTCTGGTTGACTAATGTTCCTGTGGGAATGAGGGTGTCTATTCTTAACTCAGTGGGACTTTAAAGAACAGTAATGTGTCCAGACAGTTATCCTTAAAAAAAAAAAAAACAATACTGAAAACCCTTTATAAACAAAGCATTCATATTGGGAATGCCTAATTAAATAACAATTATGTTACTTTCAGTGTATGTGTTCTATGCATTATAAAATAATTTACATTGAATTATTGAAGATTTAATGTGTGCCTGAGGTGATATTGTACCTCAGCTGAGATACTGAAGTTAAAATCCAACCGTCTAGGCTATAATATTCTGCTTACGCAGTTACCACATATAGGGTACAGGTACAACCAAGCTAAAGGTCCCCTAGGGGGAAAAAGCATTTTTAATTTTATTTTTTCCCACAGCGTTAAATAGCAACAAACAACACCACAGCACTTTTCTGAACACCTGTTTGGCGCCATGCAATGCAGAAAGTGTCAGATTTTGTGAGCTCTTCTAGTAATTTTTTTTTTGTAATGAGAAACCTGAATGCGGATATGAGAAATACAAAAGATGATTTTGAGTTTTGTTGAAGGTGATTAAATCAGAAGATTTTCAGCAACTGTGGGAAAGGTGAAAATATAGTATTTGAGGTAAAAAACAATACATAAATAAATAAATAATCCTTTGATTTTGGCAGAAGACAAAAATGCTAATATCAGTACTGCAGGTACTGTTTTTTTTTTTTTTTTGTGTAAAGAAATTATGCAACCTTTATATGTGCATTTTTTAATTATTAATGTTAAATGTATTTGTCATCGTATAGTTTAAAACAGGTAAAATTTACATTTTATTTAACACGCTTCTTGGCTTTTAGCCCTGATGCACTACCCTGTTGACCAGAAATGTTTAAAGTATAGATAAATTAATCTAAAATTAAAATGGCTTATTTATACGTGAATCTGTCTTAGTGGTGAAAGTAGTATACAAATACATATCACATGTCTTTTCATACAGCGGTGAAGATGTGTAAGCTAACTGTCAAAAAAAAAAAAAAAACCCTTATGATTAGTGTCATAATACCCCCCAAAATAGTAAGGTCTATCAGTGTCTATTTTAGTTATGCTGTTGATGCATAATCAAGGGCTTTGCCAAAACCCTCAGCAACCCCTCATGGTGACAAGTGCTAAAGCATAGTAAGAGAAAGAGAGTTCAGTGTGCAGAGAGTGACTACATGTGAATGTGTGCGTGTGAATGTGTGTGCTTGTGTGTGTGTGTGAATGTGTGAGAAAGAACTGCTGCATTGCAGCTCATAATGCTCACAACCACTTAAAGTATTCATCCATAAATGCCCTGAACATTATTTTAAAAGTTCGAAAGAACGTCTCGGTTACGTACGTAACCCTCGTTCCCTCGTTATGTTGTGACGGCATAGGGGATTTACTTGGAAGACCCAATCATCTCTGACTTTAAAAGAAAACGCCAATGAATATTGGCTAGTGGATTTTGCATACCTGAGCCACTCCCCGTGCACACGTGTATAAATAGGCGGCAGGTGCATCCACTCATTAGGTTTTACACTGAGGAGCTGAGAACGAGTCCCTGGCAACCAGCGATGGTTCAAGATTGTGGCATGGGGACATAACGTCTCCGTTCCCTCCATCAGGGAACGAGGGTTACGTATGTAACAGAGACGTTCCCTATCTGTCGGTCACTACGAGTTATGTCGTGACAACATAGGGGTCCTGTGGAAAGCGTCACAACCTGAACCCCGTCACAACCTTGTGGCATGCAGTTGCTGACAAGCGAGCGCATGACAGACAATTGCCATGTGAAAGGTCGCAACCTTCCCATCGCCCCAGCGCAAATTCGCTAACCTTGGTGCCCGCAGGAACCACTGAGTACATTGCTGCTGGAGATAGCCAAACTGCTGTTCCTTTCCCCTAAGAAATTCTCAACAGAAGGGATTTCGACCTTCAATGAAAGATTTGCTTCAAGTCTTTCCTATTTGTTGTTACAGCTTGGCAGTAACAATGGGGAAGTTAGCCTTCCGGAGAAGGACGCTATGGAGGCCACATCCTACAAGCAGGGAGGTGACATGTGGAGACACTGATATGGACTGACCCAAGCCTTGGGCAGTACTACATATGGAATGGCCTCTGGGGCAGGTCCTACCTAGGAGTAGGGAGGAGCGGCTGCCAGCAGAGCCTGACAGAACAATCTGTCAAAGGGAAGACACAGGTTTACCGAGAGGGAAACCTTACCATGGAAGAATACACATATGGAATTGCCCGCAGGGAATCAAGCCACATGGACACCTAGCCCAGTAAAGGGGCTGACCGGGGACCCGGGCAAGCTAACACCGATACTGGGCCTGGCGTCAGACTGCTCCCCCCAGTCTGACTGACAGGGGTGCTGGAGGATACTCAACCAGGGTTCGATGTCCGGGGAACTTACTGGAGGAGGAAAAAGGCGCTCGCATCCCTGGGTGAGGGGGAATGGCGCAGCAAGTGTGACACCGGCCATCTCTTCCCGCTACTTACCTGTTACCCAACACACGGGAAGAAACTGACTCAACGCGGAGCCTGTCTCGCGAAGGTGTTCGGTGTCGCCCAGCCCACAGCTCAACAGATGTCTTCCAAAGAGGCGCTGTGCGCCAGCACATAGGAGGAGGCAACACTCCGTGTGGAGTGAGCCCTCACCCCTATGGGGCATGGCTCGTCTTGGGATTGGTACGTCAAGGCGATGGCATCCACTATCCAGTGGGCCAACGTCTACTTGGAGACAGCCTACCCTTTCTGCTGACCTCCGTAACAGACAGAGAACTGCTCAGAGCTTCTAAAGCTCCGGGGTGCGGTCCACGTATATGCGCAATGCTCTTATGGGACACAGCAACACCAAGGCTGGATCTGCCTCCTCCGAGGGCAGTGCTTTCAGGTTCACCGCCTGATTGTGAAAAAGCATGGTGGGAACCATGGGCACGTATCCAGGCCGGGGTCTCAGGACAACGTGAGAGTAGGCCGGCCGGAACACAAGGCAATCTTCGCTTGCTGAAAATGCTAGGAGGTCCCCGACCCTCTTGATGGATGAGAGCGCAGTCAGGAGCGCTGTCTTCTAGCAGACAGGAATTTAAGCTCAACTGAACCCAGCGGCTCAGAGGGACCCCTCTGTAGTCCAGCCCAGACAACAGAGAGATCCCAGGAGGGCACCGGTGGTGGCCTAGGAGGATGTAACCCTCTGGCACCCCTCAGAGACCTCACGATGAGATCTCCCAGGGACCGGCCGTCCACTGCATCATGATGTGCTGCGATAGCAGCCATATACACTTCCAAGGTGGAGGGTGACAGCCTAGGCTCCAACCCTGCTTGCAGGACAGAAAGCACTACTCCAATCGTGCATTTTCGGGGGTCTTCTCAGCGAGAAGAACACCAGTTTGCGAGCAGACTTCATACAGGGCGTAGGCTTGCCTCGTAGAGGGAGTCTGCCGTGTCTCGTCCAGGAACCACACATGGAGGCTCCAAGAAGTGGACACGGGTGCCGCATGGTGCCGGGCCCCTGAGAAAGGAGATCCTTCCTCAGAGGGATGCGCCAGGAGTGGCTGTCACGAGGATCGCGAGTTCCGAAAGCCAGGTCAGGGTGGGCCAAAGAGGCGCAACCGGCAGGACCTGTTCCTCGTCTTCGCAGACCTTGCACAGTGTTCGTGCGAGAAGGCACACTGGGGAACGCATGCCTGCGCGAAGCCCAAGGCCAGCTGTGCGCCAGTGCGTCCAAGCCGAGGGGCCCTCGGTCAGGGAGTCATACAACTGGCCGCGGGAGGACTCGAGGAAGACAACAGGCTTATCTGAGCTTCCTCGAATTGACTCTAGAACAGAATCAGAATCAGAATCAGAATCAGAATCAGAATCAGAAAGAGCTTTATTGCCAAGTGTGTTTACACACACAAGGAATTTGTCTTGGTGTTAGGAGCTTCCAGTGCAGAAGTACAAACATAGTGCAGACAACATATAATTAAGGTAATACAAACACTAATGATGAAGAGAATAGACAATAAATTATAAACAACAGTAATAAAAAAAAAAAAAAAAAAAAAAAAAGATGTCGATAGACAGAACTGTGAATGTGCATGTGTCCTATGTACAGATGATGGTTTGATGAGTTAATTGCAGGTGTACAGTATGTGTTGTGTGTTATGTGTTGTTCAGGTGGGATATGGCCTGGGGGAAAAAACTGTTCTTGTGTCTGGCTGTTCTGGTGCTCAGTGATCTGTAGCGCCGGCCAGAGGGCAACAGTTCAAAGAGAGAGTGAGCTGGGTGTGAGGGGTCCAGAGTGACTTTCTTTGCCCTTTTCCTTACTCTGGAGATATAAAGATCTTGGAGGTTGGGTAGAGGGGCACCGGTAATCCTCTCAGCAGTCCTGACTGTCCGTTGTAGTCTTCTAATGTCTGTTTTGGTAGCTGAGTGAGAGTGAGGAGGCATTGCATCACTCATTGTTGACCCGCGAGCCTGAGGACCCGGAGGAATAGGAAATTGCTCTTTCTTTGACAATGTGGGTACCGCTGGCCCTTGAGCCAGTGGCGGAAAAGAAACAGAAGATTCTCCGCACGGCCCTCCTCCGGGGGAAGGAGCGGCGCTGTCCTCGCCATCTCCCAAGAAAGAGCAGCTTCCCACATCTCCGGGTTGCCCGTGTCAGGGCCACTTTGTCGCCTTCCTGGACGATTTAGGGGCCGGCTGGGACACGGGGGGCGCCACGCTCCTGCGAGAGCCTCGACGCGCCGGCCTAGGTGTTACCTCAGCAGCGGAGCGGCTCTGGGGGACACAGGAGGGCGCCCATGGCGATAAGCAGACTGGGGCTTGCCCTGTGGCGGAGTGGTGGAAGCTGGTGCATCACGCCTTTGGATAGGAGACGAGGACGATTCCGCCAAGTGGCAGCGTTTTGCAGGCACAGGTGCACCGCAACCACACTCTCCACCTGGGGAATGTCAACGTACCCCCTAGCCGCCCCCCCCCAAAGAGTGTAGCGAGAATGGGGGAGATAGACGAGCCGCTTCTGGCCGTAAAAAGGGGTCGTCCATAACTTCATCAGCTCCTTGTGCACTTCCGGGAAGAAAAGGACCAGGGCAGGGCGTGGTCGCGAGCCACGGCCCGTGCCGAGGAGCCAATCATCTCGCTGCGAGGACTCGGGACTGAGAGGTGTGCACGCCTCCAGCCCGATGCTCACGGCGGCCCGGGAAAGCACGGCCGTCAACTCTGGGTCCGATTCGGCGGCTGCCGCAACACCCGAGGGGGGCAGCCCCGCTGAATCTTCATCCTCAGAGGTCGATTGCCCATCCCCCGATGCTGCTATCGACATCTGATCCTCTATCGGTGCGCCGAATGAAACGCTGAGCACGCCGTAAAACGGCACAGCAGAATCACCGGGGAGCCGCACAGAACAGCTGCTGCAGAAGGAGTGAAAGGTCTGTGGGGACTGGCCCGGCGGAAAGGCTCTCACTGTAACCCTCAGATCGCCCAGAGCACTAGCCGATGGTTCTCTGCTCGTAGCAGAGAAGCCAGCACGGGTAGTCACAGAGGGAGCCCCTCCCATCCCCGTGAGGAGAGAGAGGCGCAATCGCAGCACTGCCATGGTTATATGCTCAAACCGAGCGCATAAACCATCCAGGATCGCAGCTTCAGCGTGCTGGATGCCCAGACACTGAAGACAACAATCGTGGCTGTCGACGGAGGATAGGAAACGACCACAACCGAGAGGACACGGCCGGAACAGCGTCTTGAAAAAAGACGCGAACCGACCATGATTTGCTCTTTTAGGAAATCTGCTCTTTTAGTTGAAGTGCCCAAGGGAATCGCTGCAGAGAGGGACACCGCCGTTCGCACCGTGACGCCAAACAGAACAGCTTCCAGACAGATGATGAAAGGCTTTGTGGAGATCAACACATTCATCCACTTGGCTCCGAAGCAAAAATCTAATGAGTGGTTGCACCCGCCGCCTATTTATACCCGTGTGCACGGGGAGTGGCTCAGGTATGCAAAATCCACTAGCCAATATTCATTGGCGTTTTCTCTTAAAGTCAGAGATGATTGGGGCTTCCAAGTAAATCCCCTATGTCGTCACGACATAACTCATAGTGACCGACAGATAGGGAACAGGATTTATTTGAAATACAAATCTTTTGTAACGTCTTTACTGCTACTTCTGATCAATTTAATTTGGGGAAAAAAAAATAAAAAATCTTGCGGATCCCAAACTTATATAGACTGTAGGCATGTGGGAAACTGATTACGTGATGGCAGATTAAAAGGTGCATTACTGTAGTGACTTAGCAGTGGTTTGCTCGGTTTTGATTTGATGGTTCTGAAGTAAGTATTTTGAATATAATTTTTCAAAGAAGTTGTGACCAGTTGTGAGAGACTGCCAATGATCCTGACTGCCCACATGTTGGACCTTGACTTGTAGAGGTCATGAAAGAAGAGCAGGCTAATGACTCTAATGACTCTCTTTGCTGAGCAGGTGATACATTACAGGCTAACGTGTTCTTGTGCCCTAACTGACCAATTATGAACACAGACTCTGGAAGAATTAGACTATCAAAGAAGGCCTGCAATAAAATGGAATTTCTTTATATGTTGCAGAAATAATCTCTGGAGCTTTGAAACTGATGGGTAAGATAAGCCGATCCTATTCATATTTATATGTAAAGCGCACAGATTTGTATGTATATAGACAGCATATATTGACAGCTTCTAAAATTTAAGCCCTTTCAAATAATGCACAGCTTACATTTAAAAACATAAAAATATTTACCAGGCCTGTAAAGACAGGTCAGAACTGCTGGAAACTTTGTGAAGGTGCCGCTGCAGGTGATTGAGATCAATATTCATACAAAAACAATGAATTACATTCAATATTCTGCTAATCTTGAAGGATGCACAATATATGAGTAATGTATGAGTCAATATCGGAGATTTTGAGCAATATATACATTGAATGAAGATACATTTTTCTCATGTTATTTGGATGTTGTTTTTTTTTTTTTGTTTGTTTTTTTTTGCTATGTCACACCATAGGACATTTTTATTTGTCAGTGTAATATCGATTCTTAAAATGTATTTGTTTAGCCGTAATGGCTAAATTCACTGTAAAACAGCATTTGATACAGTTGATTTTAGTTTGTAATTTGTTTAAAAATTTAGCATTTATACAGTAACTATTGAAATAATCACTGGCTTATCTTTATTAAATTGTAATATTGTGAGTGCCTACACTCTTAAAAATAAAGGTGCTTCAAAAGATCTTCAAGCAATGCCATAGAAGAACCATTTTTGGTTCCACAAAGAACCATTCAGTCAAAGGTTCTTTAAAGAACCATCTCTTTCTTACCCTTTTATAAACTGAAGAACCTTCTTTCACCACAAAGAACCTTTTGTGAAGCAGAAAGGTTCTTCAGATGTTAAAGGTTCTTTATGGAACCATTTAGACAAAAAGGTTCTTCTATGGCATCGTGAAGCACCTTTATTTTTAAGAGTGTAATTAATGAAAATATGCACGTCTCTGGAGTTGTTCATATGCAAAGTGGTTTATGCATTAAAAGTCCATTCATTGATCCAAATGTCAAAAACGTGTGTTGGAACCACAGTACATGAATGCTAACCAGAGCATGTTCAAGATATTGATTAAAGTAGAGCAGGTGTTTGAGTCTGCTCCACAAGTTCACAATCATCTCTGTTTTCTTGAAAAATATTCAGCAACAGGCTCTCTGTGGTTTCACTCTAACACCAGCCATTAAACCTCCCATCTGTAGGCAGATTCATGGCTCTTGATTATGAAGCTAATTAGAGTTGTGTCATCTGTGAGCGTGAGGAGGTTTGAAGAGGGATCTATGAAGATGCAGTTACACCAGTGCAACTCATCTGAACCTGCAAAACAATCAATACTATCACTGACTGGAGTTAAGCTTGTTATAAGTTGACTGTCTATATCGTTTTTTAGAAATATACCACTGATAGATAATCTGGATGGATAGCTATTGTGGACAGATACATACTGTGGATTAAGGGTGGGCAATATGACCAGAATCTTACTTCACAATATGACAAATTGTGTTTCACAATATCTCACAATGTTTTGATATATTATTATATTTTCTATTAATATATATATATATATATATATATATATATATATATATATAGATAGATAGATAGATAGATAGATAGATAGATAGATAGATAGATAGATAGATAGATAGATAGATAAAATAAAATTCACATTGTTCAGGCAGGAAAAGAGATGTATAAAACCATTATTTTCAAAAGGGATTCACTGTCCTTTCGATTGCATCATTGCATTCAGTCAGCACCTCAGCTTATGTGAGGAATCACCCTGCTGAGCTTCCGGCAGGCTCCTCCATCTAAAAGATGATTCAGTCTGCAAGAATGAGAAATCCTGTCTTATTCAAGACCCTTAGCTATGGGGATTTGGAGATGCGAGGGTTAGAGAGGATGAGGTGAGAGAGAGACAACATCCTGCTCAGTGTCAGCTTGGTAGTGTGTACCAGTGTTGACGTAAACTCAGTGGACCGGAGTGTTTCACTTCTGATAGCATATCAAACAGCACATGACAAACATTCACAAGGGACAACAGAACTCTGAACTGTATGTTACAGAGCTCAACAATGACCTGGGTCCCAGAAGCACTTGTCTCCATAGGCATTTCAGAAAAAATAAAAAATAAATAAAATAAAAATCTTAAATATTAAGACCTAGTTGCAGGCCAATTAATTTTACACTATTACAGCCTATTGTTAATTTATTTAAAAGAGATGCTTGCATACATTGTGTACAGTTTATGTTGGTTAGCAATCATCCCTGTTGAAAAAAAAAAAAAAAAACAGCATATGCTGGTTAGGTATGTTTTGAAGTATGGCTGCTGGTTTGAGCTGTTCATTAGCTGGTCATGAGCTGGTTAAGATGGTCCTGAGCAGGAGCTAGTTGCTTAGAACCAACTTATGGAACCAGCACTTGACCAGCTTAAACCACCACACGACCAGCTAAGGACCAGCTCAAACCAGCAGCCATACTTCAAAACATACCTAACCAGCATATGCTGGTTGTTTCAAAAGGGGTGGCAGCAGTACTTCATAAAATTAAAATGTCACAGGCCTACTAGGTACTCTCAATTACACAGTTAATGAACATACAAGTGCATGCTCTGGCAGAATTCAAACAGTCATCAGCAGCCATTATTTCTGTAAAATTAGAGATCAAAATTATTAGGGAAAATGAGGAAATGAGGAAAGTGCCAATCAAGGAACACACGCAAACAGAAAGAGTTGAAGTATCAGCAGTGAAGGTATAGGAGATTGTGGAAGAATCAATTTGCTATCACTGAGCGAGATGGGGAGCTGTTCTGTTTGCTCTGTATTTCAGTTTGAAATATTGGGCGTATACAAAAGTTACAATGTCAAAAGACATTTCAATACCACCCGTGAAGTTTTTGAGAAGAAATATCCACCTGGAACTCAGGACAGAGCTCTTAAGATAATGAAAAAAAAAAAAAAAAGTGTTTGCTGAACTGAATGCAATGCAAGCTACTGTCCTAGGCTATCCCAAGTGTCCCATTAGCAACATAAAAAAAAAAAAAAATTCTGCGGCTTCTTGTCAAACACAGCAAACCATTCAGTGATGGGGAACTAGTTAAAAACTGTTTTCTGGAAAGTTGTTTTCATGAACTGAGCAAAAACAGGATAAAAAGTTGGTAGAGTCTATTTGCACAGTCTAAGTGTGCAAAAAATAATATTAAATGCTATTTTCAGTAAGTAAAAACAGTATGTTTTCTTAGCGATATACAGGTGTATCTCAAAAAAATAGAATATCATGAAAAAGTTCATTTTTTTGTAACATTTCAAAACGTGAAACTTTCATAAATTCAAGATTCATTACATGTAAAGTAAAACATTTCAAAAGGTTTTTTTTTTTTTTTTTTTTGATGATTAGAGCTTACAGCTCATGAAAGTCAAAAATCCAGTATCAAAATATTAATATTTGCATTTGAGTTTTATTAAATGACCCTCCCTACAGTATAAATTACGGGTATCTCTTGCTCTTTGAACCCATAATAATGGGGAAGACTGCTGACTTGGCAATGGTCCAGAAGACAATCATTGACCCTCCACAAAGAGGGCATATTACAGAAGGTCATTACTGAAAAGGGTGGCTGTTCACAGAGTGCTGTATCAAAGCATATGAAATGCAGAGTTGACTGGAAGGAAGAAATTGGGTAGGAGAAGTTGCACAAGCAAAAGGGATGACCGCAAGCTTGAGAATACTGTCAAGCAAAGCCGATTCAAACACTTGTGAGAGCTTCACAAGGAGTGAACTGAAGCTGGAGTCAGTGCATTAAGAGTCACCACGCTCAGACGTCTTCAGGAAAAGGGCTACCAAGCCACTTCTGAAACAGAAACAACGTAAGAAGCATCTTATCTGGGCTAAGGAGGAAAATAACTGGACTGTTGTTCAGTGGTCCAAAGTCCTCTTTTCAGATAAAAGTAAATTTTGAATTTCATTTGGAAATCAAGGTCTGGAGTCTGGAGGAAGACTAGAGAGGCACAGAATCCAAGCTGCTTGAAGTCCAGTGTGAAGTTTCCGAAGTCAGTGATGATTTGGGGTGCCGTGATGTCTGCTGGTGTAGGTCCATTGTGTTATATCAAGTCCAAAGTCAATGCAGCCGTCTACCAGGAGATTTTGGAGCACTTTATGCTTCCATCTGCTGACAAGCTTTATGGAGATGCTGATTTCCTTTTCCAGCAGGACTTTAGCACCTGCCCACTTCCAAGTCGTTTTCTGACCATGATATTACTGTGCTTGATTGGCCAGCCAACATGCCTGACCTGAACCCCATATGGAATCTATGGGGTATTTTCAAGAGAAAGATGAAAAACAGTCGACCCGACAATACAGATGAGCTGAAGGCTCAATAGTGCCTCAGCAGTGCCACAGGCTGAACACTTCCATGCCACACCTCACTGATGCTGTAATTTGTCCTAAAGGAGCCCTGACCTAGAATTGAGTGCATAAATGAACATACTTTAAAGAACTTGAACCTTTTTTTGATTGACCATAGGAAATATTCTAATATTCCCTGAGCTGTAATTAAAAAAAATAATAATAATAAACAGATAGATAAATAAATAAATAAATAAAAATAATAAAAAATATATATATTTTTTAAATGTTTTACTTTACATGTAATGAATCTAGAATATATGAAAGTTTCACTTTTTGAAATGTTACAAAAAAAAAGAACTTTTTCATGATATTCTAATTTTTTTAGATGCACCTGTATACTATTTACACTAAGTGCAAATAGCATTAGATTTTGTATACACTAAGTGAAAATAGCAGTATTTTCTTAGCGATATGCTACTTATACTGTGCAAACAGCAATAGATTCTATTTACACGATATAAAATGGCAGTAATTTCTTTGCAATAAGTGTTATTGGTAGTTGGATGTTTTTTTTTTTTTTTTTTTTTTTTTTTTTTATATACTTAGTGCAAATAGTGCCACCTCAGTATTGTACATTATAAAGAAGTATGTAATAATAACTTATTGAGTGTATATTATCATTTTTAATTAAATTTTTAAAGGGATGCCATCTTACTGGGACAATAAAACCTTTCGTATACCTACCCCTAATCCTACCCAGGAAATACTTTATTATTGAAGGGATAGTTCACCCAAAAATGAAAATTATGCCAATAATTACTCTTCATGTCTTTCCAAACCCGTAAGACCTTCATTAACCCTTGGAACACAAACTCCAAGAGCTCTCTGACCCTCCGTAAACAGCAAGGGTACTACCACGGTCAAGACACAGAAACATAGTAAGGACATCGTTAAAATGGTCCATGTGACATCAGTGATTCAACCAAAATTTTCAGAAGCTACGAGAATACTTTTTGTGTGCAAAGAAAAATCTTGTGTTCCAAAGATAAACGAAGGTCTAATGGGTTTGGAACGACATGAGGTTGAGTAATTAATGACAGGATTTTCATTTTTGGGTGAACTATCCCTTTACATAACCATAAGGCACTTTATTTACATTTTGGAATTTTATTTATTTTTATTTTTTTTTTATTGAAAATAGACACCTTTCTGATCTTATGTGTGATGGGAAAATGCAGATTCAAACTTGGGTCGATCACGGTAAAAGTTACTGCCATGTGCTTTACTCCCTACGCCACTTGTTTAATAGGCATCTTTTTTTTTTTTTCTTACAGTTTTTCTCAGTCGCTTTGGTAAATTTCTCGAATCATCCTTGACATTTGCAAAACAGTAAGTGCATTTCTCAAAACAACTTGTACAAATAGCAAAACACCATGGATTACCTGCAAAAGCCAGTCTCTTGCTCAAAATACTTAACTCATCTCTCAAAAATAAATTTCTGTCAGTGAACATGTCAGTGCCATCAGAATGACAAGTCCTTGTGTATGGATAAGACAGTCAGATTGCTTAGTCATGTTGTCAATATAACAGTGTACTTTGGAGGGATGTTCTGATGTAAACTATGGCTACAGTTTTGATGACAATTATTGTAAATTGTAGGTTACATCTTAGTGTATGTGGGAGTTTGATTGCAAGAGACTGGACAAGATCCACATTTACTGTTTGTACTGTAATTTGTTGACAGACCATGTCATTGCGATACAGAAAGGAAAAGACAGCACTGCATAGCACAAAGAAAAAAACAAAACAAAACAAAAAAAAAAAAAAGTAGAAATGTGAACATAGGACAATCTCCTTAGGGAAAATTGTACATGCAGTGCTGTAGGAATTACAGTGCAGTCTTCCCACACCTCCTGACGTTCCTGTCTGTTGGGCCACAAATTCTCATCCACATCACAACGAATATCTTCTCTTGCGATGCAGCGTGGAAAGAATCTTTTAGAGTGTCTTATCCAGCCTCTGCAGGCATCTGCTGTGATGTCATCACACGCTGCATCCATGGCAGCCAGAAGGGTCATCTCTGTATGTGGCTGGCGATCATATACTTTCCATCTCCATGCTGAGAAAAATTCCTCAATGGGGTTAATGAATGGAGAGTAGGGTGAGAGGAACTCCATCAGCATCCTGTTGTGGGCTGCAAACCATTGCCTGATGATGTTGAAGCGATGGAAACTGACATTGTCCCAAACTATCACGTACTTTGGTAGGTCATCTCCAATCTGACCCCTCTCTTGTTCAGGGATGAGATCCCTGTAGAGAGTGTCTAAAAAGGTGATAAGAAGCTCTGTTTTGTATGGCCCAATAATGGGAATATGCATTAGCACACCATTCTCAGAGACAGCAGCACCCATGGTTATGTTCCCGTCCCGTTGACCTGGCACATCAACTGTAGCTCTGTGGCCGATGATATTTCGACCACGCCTTCTGCGTTTCGTTAGGTTGAAGCCAGCCTCATCCATGTAGATGAAGCTGTGCGGTGGTTCACTTGCTTCCAGTTCCATTATACACTATATCCAGAAGACACAAAATGAGTTTTATGAATTACATGCATTTTCATTTTGGCCAAGATACAGTTACATCAAATGTATACAACACATATTGCATCTTTTCTACAGCCATAGCAAATGTGTAAAGGTCACACTTACTGTACTGTATATCACTATACGATGTTGTACGGTTTACAGTGAGGTACAGTTACTGCATGCTTATACATGTTTTACCTGTACATACTGGTAGCGCAGCAAATGGAACAGTGTACAGCTGCTTCATATTCATTTGGTGTCTTTTCAGCACCCTGTCAATGGTTGAGATGCTGACTGTTTGGATGTTTTCAAAGATGTTGTTGTCCTCTATAATGGCACTCTTTATCTCCTTTAGTCTTATGGCATTGTTTTCTACAACCATGTCAGACATTGTAACATTGTGTTGTACCCCGGCTATATATATACTTGTCAGATGATGGCTCATGAGATGCACCTTCGTTAGAGAAAGTCAAGATTCAGCTGGGAGCAATTTACCAATTCAGGACAGATTTAGAAAAAAAAAAGTCTAATGGAAATGCTTGACATATTATGACAACTTGTTCAACCATTTTGCATGTAAAGACTTATGCTATGAACTAATGCATAAATGTTGTGGGGGGTGAGACTATTCAACAGAGACCCATTATAATACATTTTGATCAACATGACATAAGCAACTGATAATGTAGAGAATTGTACATAATCATTTGCATGGATGTACCAAAGCATTTGCAACTTGTTCAAAGAAATGAGAAACTGCTTTTTTGATGTGCACACGTGACACAATGATGTGAAGATTGAACAGGTAGTTTTGAGAATTTCAATTCTGATCTGAGAAATGTACCAAAGCGACAGAAAAACTGTAATGTTGACTAGTTCAACCACACATTGGTGTGCGGAGTTAGTGTAAATACCCTCTGACAACAAGGAGGTCTATTTGCACTTAGTGTAAGTAGATACTCCGTAAAAGGTTTATAGCACAGTAATGAAAGTAATGAACTTGCACTTCGAATTTCAGAAATTGACAAAACATCTAAAAACTAGGCTAGCCACTACTTCATCATTCAGTTTGTCAGCAGATGAATCAACAGATATTGCTCAGCTTTGTATTTGGGTGAGATTCAGAAACTTTTGAGGTTACAAAAGATTTGTTGGCAATGAAATTGCTTGCTTCACTAAGTACTATATGGACATATTTGCCCCTTGTTTGTTCATGAAGCAATGCTGTCTCCACCACTTCTGATGGTATATCCTCAATCACAGGAAAACATAAGGTTCTTGTTTCTGAAATGTGAAAAGTCTCCCAACTTTCTGGCAGTTCACTGCATATTGCACCAGCAAGAACTGTGCAGCAATTTGATAACCTCATGAAGGTTATGGACAAAGTGGTCAACTTTATTTAAACGCTAATCAACCAAATTTTGTTGCACTTTTAGACGAACTGGAGGGTGCCTATTGAGACCTTGTCCTGCACAGTGAAGTGAGATGGCTAAGTTGGGGAAAAGTCGATTTCTGGCTTTACTCCGCTGAGTTGCTTTTCTTAAATCGCTTTCTGGATATACTCCCCAAGATAGTTTAATTCCTTGATGACATTGGCACTGGAGAGAGAGTTCCAGTCTTGAAAGACAGGGAGTGGAAAACCAATCTTGCTTTTTTTTGCAGACATCACAGTTCATTTAAACAAGCTGAACCTGCAACTTTAAAGTGATGGAAAACATGTTGATGACCTGTTGGTCTGCTATGGGTGCATACTGTCCCCCACAGCAAAGAGAAAAATTTGATGCAACTGCCAATCAAATGCAAGAAAAAAAAAATATTAATATATATATATATATATATACACACACTTTTTTTTTTTTTTTTTTTTCTTCCAGATTTTGCTGGACATGCCATCAGACAGCCATTCACTGTCCCTGTGGAAAAATCATGCACTAGCCTGCAGCATTCGGTTTGCCCTGACACTCAGTTGAAGATACAGTACTCTTCATATTTGGATACATTTTCTACAGTGGCATGCATCAAGTCATGCTTCCGTGTGTGTCTTACTGACTACAACTTACAGCTGCAACTTCATTGTGCTATTACTGCTTTCGAGCCAAATTTTACCAAATTAATCTGTTCCCGACAACATCAGTTGGTCCCATTAATGGTGAGTAACCTTATACTCTATTCAAAAGAAATGTAATTTTCTAACTATCATAATAATCAAAACATAAACTGTTCATACATTAATATTCTGGTTGGTTTGCATTGGTAACATCATATGTAAATGATGTGTGGCCCATGAGACTTGCGCTTAGACCTGTTGTCACTTGTCATATATCCAAAATAGTTTGTGCAGTCGAGCACACTTTTGGCTTTCAAAAAGCTTATTCATGTGTCTGGATCGCAGTGGTTGAATGATGCTGCACTGTATAAATATGCTGGATTGTGTAGGCTGCATCTTCCAACACTTATAAATGGCCTGCAAAATGAGGAATTGCTATAAACTGTGCTATTCACAGATCCAATTAATTCCACTTTTGTACTTTTTTTTTTTTTTTTTTTTTTTTTTTTTTTATGAAGTGTTGAATTAATTACTCATCACATTAAAAGTGTTTCAGTAGTTTGGTGCTAATTTAAAAAGTTTTACACATTAATAAATACATGTTTTATTGAAGAGTCTGAGTCACATCTCAGATGAAGACTGTTCTCATAATAGTTCTATAAAATGTGTTTAATTATTTATGCTTTGTTTAGTTTCACTAAACGTCAGAGAGAATCCTGATAATCATTGGCTACTGCCTCTGTAGACACGCTAGAAGCATTGTGTGGTATGCTGATGCCAAGAGTGAAAATCAAACAATGAAACACAATTATTAGCATGCTTTACCAGTAGAGACAATGGCAGAATCTGTACCTGTACAGCTGAAGAAGCAGAAAAACCAAGAAAGAAAAAAAATAACAAGTGTTAACATTGGTACATCCGGATGGACTTTTTGGAATTAGCCTTTTCCTTTTCCTTTTCTTTATCACAATTTAGGAGAGCTGCTAAAAGGCTGAAACAAAATAGCTCCAGAACTCAATGAGCTACGATGCGCAAAGATGGTAGATTTCAAATTGCATACATCTGAGGGATCGTGCACCAGCCAAGCAATTGCTATTAAGATTAATGCGTATGTTAACAGAACAGATATATTCCTCTAGTTTGTAGACCTTCTTGGTGTGTACTCACAAAGCAAGCTGGTGCTGTGGAAGTTTGTTTGGAGTGTTCACATTCCAGCCAGATTCTTGCAAAACCGCCCTGAAACTAATCAAATGTCGCCCAGAGGCTGACAGAAACTATAAGTGAATAGGACATGACTGTTTTTTGCACTATTTATGACAATGCAAGAAGCATGAATCTGTCAATGGAGATATGATATGCTTTTGTTTCTCAGACGCATCATCTCATCTGCCTGGACATCGTCTCCACTCACACAGTCTCTGTCAAAGCAGTGCTGGACTTGCCAGAAATAGCAAAGACTGCTGATGTTGCATGTTACACAGTGAGTCATTTGCATAAAGTAGACACAACTAGTCAACTTACTTTTCAGTATGAGTAGTTGACTAGTAAAAATTCAGTTGTTTTCAAATCTGTCACGATTACTTAGCTAGCTTGTGCTAACCTTCAAAAAAGTATTGATTCTGTCTTGAAAAGTTTTTATGTTGCTAAAAACCAGTTTTCCGACAATCGAAGTGATTCAATATTTTACCATTTTCATGCTTTTGCAAGTGTGAAGTCAGTGCAGTCCCAATCAAGCAATATGACTCACCAAATCACATGCACAAAAGTACAGAATAGGTATAAGAAATAGACATTAAATATTTTTTGTTGACATTATGTTGACTTGGTTTTAACAAAAAAAAAAAAAACAAAAAAAAACAGTGAGACGTGACCAACAAATTAAAACATACCAGAGATAGAAAACAAGAATGTGTATTTTACCACAGATTCTAAATGGATTACTGACTGTAGGTCAGCTATGAGCTTACATATTCAATGATATGGAAATGTTGAACTTTCTTCTCTTTTTGCATCATATTCTTCATGCAATTTGTTTGAGCTGCACCCTGTACTGTACAGACGTGAATTTGCATTTCCTTCAGCCTGAGGCATATTCATTTCACTTTTGGTGTGAAGGGGTTTTTACATTTGTAAAAGAATAACTTTTTTTTTTTCTTTTTCTTTTTTTTTTTTTTTTTTATATTAAAAACAATCAAGCAAGCCCTGCCCAGATTTAAAATTAACTCAAAAGTAACATAACACATTACTTTCAAGTAACCAACGCAACAAGTTACTTTAAGGAGTAACACAATACTGTAATGCATCACTTTTAAAAGTAACTTTCCCCAACACTGTTTATAGTTACTGTACATAGTTCATAAATAGTACTAAGTAGTTTCTAAAAAAACAAAAAAAAAAACAACAAAAAAAAAAACGTAAAATATTTTATTATGGAATGTATGTATGAATAATAGAGCATGATTGATCATGTTTTATAGTATTTATTTGTTTGTTTGTTTGTTTGGTTTTTATTTATTTTATATGGATTTTTTTATGCTTAAACTAATTTAGCATGTTAAATGTAGCTAGTCTTACTGTATGTAGCTATTTCATGCACAAGAAGGAATAAAGTGTTGAGTATGTCTCTTGTCTCTCTCATGTTCTATGGGTGCATACTGTCCCCCACAGCCTAATGGAAAAGGTCAAACTAGCCCTTCAGATGACATTTTCACCCACTCGATCATGCAAATATGGCCTCCATAAATCAGTCACCTTTTCATAAGAACCGCTTTTGTCTAGGCCATCGCTTCTTCCAGAGCAAATACCTAGCCCTGGAGAGCTAACCCACTGTGGCAAACATCAGGGCAAGAGACTCTACTTGCCTGGACAATGGTCCCATTGAACTATGCCATCATCCAAATGAGAAGTGACATTATCCACCGTGACCCAGACGGAGCTGATGAGAAGATGGAACAGGTCCAGAGGGTCTTTGGCTGTGTGTAGTGTGACCTACTGCCATATTCTTCTCTCGAAACAAATCAGACAGAATAGCAGTGGCTCTGCTGATATGAATCTCAAAGCATGAAATTTTGCTTTGTCACCTCAAATTATATATGCGGGAAATTTATTTTATGCTCAACTACTCTAATTGACTACAGTCCCACAATATTTACAATTTATTGGAAGAAAATGGACATATTTTACTAGTGTTTACAAGTAAGTACATATGTTGTAGACATGTTGAGCCATGGTGCTCATTTGGATTGCACAGGTTTGAGTCTGGCCTATAATCTGTCTTAATTCCACATCCTTTTCTGATTTAATTTCATTATTTTGTGTAAAATATTTGATTGATAGAATGATACATCAGTTCAAAACAACAATTATGGCTCAAAGACAGCCAGTAAGTTTGTTTAGAGTGTAAAAATAAATAAATAAATGCACAACCATACTTTGCAGTTTGAGATTGTCTTTGTGAATACTGGTTATAGTGCTTATGTATTTTGGTATTTGCATTAATCATTTAGGGTGTGGGGGGGGGGAGACATTTAGGGCAATGCCTCTACACTAGTTATCTGGTTGTCTAAAAGTTCTCACAAGTGTTAAGGTTAATTTATTTAGTTAGAAGCTATTTTATAGCTTCAGTCAATGTTTCAGTCAATCATTTTATATGCATTAATTTTATGTAATTATTATATTTTCATATATTTCTAAATGTTAGTCATTTTTATATATGTTACATGCATTTCAAAATTGCATGCCATTTTAATCAGTTAAAATAACATTTGTATTGACAATGTATGCAAAATTGTGAGCGTGTTCAAAAACGTAGGTACGTTAGTCTAAAATAATATCAACAAAACACAACTGAAGTAATAGCATGTCAGTATACTGGAGTATTAGTTACTGTTAAGAAGGTACTAATTCTTCATGCTTTTATTAATTCATGTGTAGAGGCTTTTTTTTTTTTTTTGTAAATTGCATTATGTGTAGTACCTAATTAATTTCCTTTAGCTTGAGCAAGTCAATCCTTAACACACTAGTATGATTTCAGTATTTGAACCAATTATTTTTAATTAATAAAATAGGATTATTTTTCCTGTTTTTTTTTTTTCTACCAAACACAGTTAGTGCATTGTTAATAACTTGCAGTGTTTCTTTTCTCAAATTTTTGTCAACAGTATGTTTTTTAATTAAAACTGTTTAATTTTCACAATGTTGGATCTTGCATCTTGTCTTCATTATTGTTGACAAAATAAATAATAAAAAGGCCTTCATCAAGTAACATTTTCGTCAGCACTTTCATTAACAAGATTAACACCGGTTCCCCCAAACTGCGCAGAAAACAATGCCAGCGTCTGAAGGGGTGATAATTAACGTCTCGAAAATGTTTCTCTCATTTGCAGAAGAGGAAAGAGCTCCAAATACACCTCCATAAAAAACACGGGACATGTTTCTGCCTTTGGCAAGAGGACAATATCATCGGATAACGATCTTGTAGGAATCCCATGGAAAGGAGGAAAGCTATCAGCACTTAAGTCTGCTGTTGCAAACCTGAGAGCAGTAACATTCAACTTTTCCTCAGGTAATTAAAGCGCAAGGACACAATAAAGGTTAGTTTAAGATCATAACTCAATTATCCAAGCCCTTTTCTACTCTTCTCATGAACCAGTGGCTTTTATTTGCAGCTTTCTGGGTCCATTCCGACTAATAAGATGCAAAGGTGCTTCGAGGCAAGTCGCAACTGGTGACAAAATACTGTTGGCAAGCTTTACAACAAACAGCAATGGCAAATCCACGGATAGAGCCGTTACTAATGATCTGCACATTGCCAGCCTTCTGACAGCTGCCCTTGTCATATGGAGGATGTAATTAAAACAAACAGTGAATAGGCCCTGTGGTCAGCACCATTGCTGTGACTGCAATAACTTCTGACAGGTACACTGTAAGGGGCCCACATGATTTCACGCCGTTTTTAGTTCGCCAAGGTAATTCTCTAATGTTTTGAGCCCCTGAGCTCTTCATTCATGAGTTAAGTTTGAGGAGTTTTCATCGATTTTCTGCTCAACCACAATGGTACTGACCGTTATCCTTCAGAAATCTTTGCATCGGATCAATTCTCTATTTAGTCAGATATTCAGTAGAGTACAAGCTTGTTTCTCTGTAAATTAGCTTGGGTTTACCACTTGCAGAAGTGTTCAAAAAAACGTTCAGGCTCACTTGTAGTCTAGGAGACTGTAGCTGCGTCATGACTACGACAAAGCCTAAAAAAGTTTGAACAGCTGAGATCAGGGAAATTCGCAAGTACTCTCAGGTGTTGTGAAAGCAGGCCACGGTGATGCACATCACCGCAGCGCCTGGATTACATGTTCAGTCGCACACACGCACATGCCAACACCCTCTTGAGGACGTTACTCATGCTTTGTGTGAATTAATCATCATAATTAGCAGACCTTGTAGTACGCAACTTTAAAAATAGAAATGGCCTCACAGTGATGTAGCACTTTCTATTAAAATCGAAGGGGAACATGCTCGTGTGTGTGTGCTGTCCTCTCTGCTGTACCTTATCGAGCTGAGACACCGTGTGTTGACCTTGTATCCCGTTTGTGCTTATTTAGCGGTAAATTGGCACAAATGGTATTTTCCTGTTCTCACATCCCGCTGTGATTCTGCAGTTTATTTGTATCACATGTTAACCCCCAATCCTGCAGTGCTGAGACTAAACCACTCTGCAGCACGCTTAATGTGATTTACTCAACTAGGACATGCTCCTGAATCCGCATCCTTGTTGGACCTCGGACAACTTTCCTAGCAGGCAGTTCGGCTAAGGTTTGAGGGTCCAACAACATTGTTGTACTTTTTTTTGAGTTTTAGCTTGGGTAGATCCTATGATTTTTTTGGTAAGAATGTTGTTCCAGGACTAAACAAGGAATGGTTCCTACTTAGGTCTATCATAAGTGCATTTGAGCTGACCTCAGGTAAAATTTCATGTTATATTGTGGGATTTCAGCAAAGGTCGAGACTTTTAATTCTACAGAAGCTAGTTAGTCGTCATTTAGCACTTTTTAGCCAAAATAGGCGGTAGAAAACAAAGGCATAGACAAATGTGCCTCTACCTACATTTTGGCAAAACTCCAAAACAAATCTTTACATTAGAGGCAACACTAGAGGCAGTAAAATACTAACTTTTCTACACACAAATTATGATTACAATGGCAGTTCTTTGCACAATACTATATTATGACCTCGAAATACTTTTACCATGGATTGTAAACAAATACATCTTGACCTTTACATCATGTAACCAGCTCTATGCCTTTTCTGATGGAGTAAACTTGCTCAGTAGCTCACCTGGTGCATCATTGCACTTGCGATGCACTAAAACTTTTTAGTCACGATAAAAAATGCTCAAAGACGTGTAGAAACTAAAATGGAATCTGAAATCTAAAATGACATGGCTTCTTCAGTAAATGTGTTTTTATTGTATTGTTTGCTTTTGTTTGTTTGTTTTACATTTGCTATCAGTTAGGTTTAAGGTCAGGTTTAGTGTAGGTGGTGCGTTATTTTCAAATGCGATAACCTTTTAGTGCCACTGTAATAAAATGTTGCCAAAATCATGTTTATCTGTTTCAGATAAAATTGGATGGCTTTTAGCTCCACTCACTGGACATTTCATTTTAAAAGTGTCATGCAGAAAGTAACTTGATATAATTTTGAAGAAATGTCACCTCGGGCATGTTTTTCCAATGAGCCTGTGTTCCTTTTGCCCATAAGCAGCTCAGTACTCTTATTACTGGGACAATCCTCCGGAGTAATTTGGTGTTTAGTGTATTGCTTAAGGTCACAGTGTTCTCTGTTCATGAATTTCACCTTGCAGGGTTTGAACCGACAACCTGTCAGTGAACAGTGTAGATCTTACACCAGAACTAAACCCTATGGCAACTCCTTGTGCCTTAATAAGGTTAAACTAAAGTTTACAAGAGTAAAGCAGAGCATCTTGTTGGGTAAAATATACTGCCACTTGGTATATGTAAGAAGCAGAAGCTTGTATTTTTGTGGTAAAGCCACCCCAGTTTGTTATTTCAGCTGTAATGTTGTCTATTCATTGGGGCTACATTATAGGTGGAGGAATTCTAGTCATGTAATTCCTCTGGCTGAAATCTGTTCCAGCTCTACAATGATTTATGAATAGTTCAGCCTCGTCCCGACCCATTCATGTTATATTCCTCCTATGTGCCTTCCTGGCATCTTTGCAAATAGACAAAGCAAGCACAATTGTTTTTTTTTTTTTTTTTTGTTTTTTTTGTTTGTTTGTTTTGTTTTGTTTTGTTTTGTTTTTTTGTTTTGTTTTGTTTTTTTTGTTTTTTAGCATAGTTAAATGATGCATGTTAATTTGCATATTCCACAATCCTATTTAGTGTGCACATTTACTATTAGAGGTCAATAATGTGTCACCTGATGGTATATTGTTTCACATGGATTTTGAATTTGTGTATTTGAACATTCTTTTTATAAGCTAATGTTGAGCAATTTATTCTCCAATAAAAAAATAAAAAAAAAGAGTAGATTGTGTGTCAGGGATTCCCCAAAGTCACAGCCACCTCAGTCACCTCAGTCACCAGTCACAACACTCACCAGATCACAATCATCTGAATACTGATCACCCGCACCTGCAGCCATTAAATACACGCTTCATTCAGACATTCATTGTCCGGTCTACTGTTCACCTACCTGAACTAGCCTGACTCTCTCTCGACTCACCTACATGTACTTACCCACAGATCCTCCTGCGATTCCCGTTCTCCTCTGTTCCAGCACGATCCCGATCAACCTGCAGAAGACCCTGCATCAGTTATCATAGATAAGAACCAGCGAACTGCCATTTGTGTTTCTGCTCACCTCTTCTTAGTATCGGCTCATTCCTTCAGCAAACCTGTTAATAAACATACCTTTGTGTTCACCTACCTCTTGTCTCCGGCCTGTGTTGTGACAGAATACCAGAGCAACAACATTCACCTCCATGGATCCCCTGCACCAAACACCCGCTGACGTCCTGGAGGAACTCATCAATACCCTCCAGACTTCACTCACACCAGTTACCGCTCCTCCGGCTGCCTCTATGAGTCCAATGGCCATGCCTGCTTCCTACGCAGGTGACACAGTTGAGTGTGGCGACTTCCTGTTACAAGTGGCTCTCTGTCGGTGTCTGATCAGCTGCTGCGGCTGCGACAGGGCGGCTCCACCACCAGTGACTACACTCTGCAGTCTCGCACACTAGCGGCGACTAGCGGTTGGAATGAGGCGGCCCTCCTCAGTGCCTATCATCAGGGATTGAATCCAGGCATCTGTGCAGCTATGTCTATCTATGATGACACAATTGGACTGGAAAGCTTCATGCAAAGAGCCACCCACATTTCACTACACTTATCAGCCTGCCAACCCAGCAAAGCCGCTCACCAGCCTGCATCACCCGCCGTAAGTCCTCCAGTACCAGAACCCATGCAGCTGGACTCAACCCGTCTCACTCGCGCAGAACGCGCACGCTGCATTGCGGCCGGACTCTGCCTCTACTGTGCGGCGGCTGATCATTTCATCCAGAGCTGTCCCGTCAGACCCCCACGCCCTGCGGTGAGTACCCTTCAACTAGAGCCAGAAATTTCCACGCTATCGCTGTTACCAGTATAACTATTCACCCCAGATAATTCTGTTGCAATCTCTGCCCTCATCGACTTGGGCTCCTCGGGCAATTTTGTATCACAAGACGTCCTAAGCCGTCTACACCTGCCCCGTAAGCACCATGCCCAGGAGCTCCAAGTCGAAACCATCCAGGGAAAGCCGCTGGGGCGTGGACGAGTGAAATACACAGCTCTCCCTTTGAAACTATGTATTGGATGTCTGCATGAAGAAACCATCACTTTTCTGGTACTGGAGGGACCCACTGTGGATATCATCCTGGGAAGCCCCTGGCTAACCATCCACTCTCCAGAAGTCAGATGGGAACCATGTGAGATCACATTCCAGGATGTCTTCAGTAAGCAGGCAGCCAACTGTCTACCACCTCACAGGCCATGGGACTTTGCTATCGACCTGCTGCTCCATCCCAGAGCGCAAGGCGATGGAGGATTACATCCAGGAGGCTCTACGTCAAGGATTCATCCAACCTTCCACCTCACCTGCTGCCTCCAGCTTCTTTGTGGGCAAGAAGGATGGGTGCTTGAGGCCTTGCACTGACTCCCGTGCACTAAACTCCCAAACAGTGAAGCTGCCGTATCCATTTCCCCTAGTTCCAGCTGCCCTTGAGGAACTCCGTGGAGCTCACGTTTTCTCTAAGTTGGCCCTGCGGAGCTCATATAACCTCATTCGTATCCGTTAGGGCGACGAGTGGAAGACAGCCTTCATCACTCCATCAGGCCACTATGAGTAAAAGGTTATGCCGTATGGGCTGTCAAACTCTCGTCAATCTTCCAGAACTTCATGAACGAGGTGTTCCGGGAGTTCCTCTGTCGTTTCATCATAGTGTACATCGACGACATCCTCATATGGAGTGACACTGTGGTGCTTTAAACATTTTAACAAATTTGGTGTTTTAGAGACTTGCATAGTCTGGACATTGAGAAAACGGTGATTAAAAATGTTGCATAACAAAGTTTGTGCATTAAAGTAACTTTAATGAGAATCTCCTCTGTCTCTTGATTTCATCAGTCTATTTCAAAAGCTAAGGGAAAAGTTTGCTTTTTTTTTTTTTTTTTTTAACTATTAAATAAGTACATTTAAATAAGGTTAATTTAACTTTCACTCAGGACTGTTTTGGATAGACTCTTGGATCGTTAAATAAGTAAAACTTTTGACAAACTACTATACTTTAACTACAATACATTAAAGGGATAGTTCACTCCAAACTGAAAATTCTGTTGGTTACTCACCCATTAATTTGTTCCAAATCATTATGAGCTGCTTTCTTCTGTTGAACACGAGAAGATATTTTGAAGAATGTGTGAAACCAAACAGTTGACTTCCATAGTAGTGTTTTTTTTTTTTTTTTGTTCATACTATGGAAGTCAATGAGAAATCAATTGTTTGGGTATCCCCATTTTTCAAAATATAATTTGTTCAATCAATAATAAAAAAAAAAAAGTTATCTGTTTAATCTAATGGGGGAACTATGCCTTTAGCAAAATACTTATTTATACACCACTAGTAAGATTTTATTTTATTTATTATTATTAATTTATTTTATTTTTTTATTTTTTTGCCCTGTTTTTAGGTCTTTAATTAAAATGTCACTTGATGAAATGAAATAATAATAAACGTGAAGTGCTTTGTGAAGATTAGTTATGAGATCAAATCAAACTACTGTGGACTGTGCATGCTTCAAACATACTTATCTTTGAGAAATGTAGTCCAAAAATAAATAAATAAAATAATGAATTAATGAGATTAAATAAAAAAAATAAAAAATAAAAAAAGTGCAGTTCAATATTCAAATTGACAATCCATAAATTCTATCTTAATTAAATGGCTGTTAGCATAGTCAGTTTGCCATCAAAGACAACAACAAAATTAACAGTCATTTGTAGTAAATGAGTAAGATTAGATAAAAAGGTCACAGATAGTGCTGCACTAAACAATGATGGAAAATATAATTGCTTCAATATTGCAGTGTCTTCAACATGTGGTGAATATGGTGAAATGTGTTTGTTTCATTTGCTTTGTATATTCTCATGCACACGATAAAAAGAGATTGAAAGAGAACAATGCAAATAATTGTTTAAATGCTTAAAACAGAAATACAACAATTATTTATGGTGTTCTCACATAAGGAACCACCAATCATGAGTTGCAGATATAGTCTCATCATTTTACTGGCTACAAGCAGGTTTCAATCAATCACTGGGCGACGGTGCAGTGGTGGAGGTGAATTGATGGGAGTGTGCCACTGCTCTCTGCCATACCTTCTCTTGTGCATCAAATATCCTGGCTCGCAGAAGCCTGCGTGCCAAAGGACAAGGCATCCTTCAGGCGGGTGTCATCACTAATTACCCGACAGTTCCCGAAAACTGGGTTTTAATTCAAAGAAAAATAGGATACCCAGCATCCCCTTCAAAAACCAATTTGGAGAGCGGCATGTCGTATTGCTCAGTCATGATCGAGTTAATGCCTTTGGAGTCAGTTATCATTAATCAGATTTGGTGGGAATGAATTAACTCACAGCTACTGGATGTCATCCAACCCTATGGACTGTTTGTGTGTGAAGGGAGGTGCATGAAGTATTAAAGCCCGCTCTAATGTGAGATGAACATGTGTCAGTCACACACTGCTCTGTGACACAGAGATGATACTGGAAGTTTGCAATTGGCTGTGAGATAATATGTTAATATGATGCCATTGCCAGAACTGCTCAAATCAACTTGAAGGAAAAACCTAATGGAGAGGATTTCATATCTGACCTACCAAACAGAACAATTGCTTTATCCAATATAGTCAGTAATCAGACTGCAATTTTAGGGGTACTAGCTTCTTTTCGGCAATTCTTGCAACTCATGTAATCATGAATCACCTCAATGTACTCATGTAATCACCTTTGTAATGTCAACACAAGAGATGGCCCCCAGAGAAATACAAGAAAAAGATGAAGCCACACATGCTAATTAAACAATGTGTAAAAAGTTATTCTATTTACACTCTGTAAAAATAGCATTTTCTTTGTGATATGCTATTTACAAGTGCAAATGACGTGCAAATAACGATACTATTCTATTAACACTGTGTAAAAAAAAAAAAAATCATTTTCTTTGCAATACGTTTAATTGTAATTAGATGCTATATTTATACTTACTGCAAATAGTGGTTGATATTTGTTGTTGCAGTACATTAAAAAAAAAGTATGCAATAATAAGATATTGACTGTAAATTGTCATATTTATTAAAATTATTACTGGGACAATAAAGCCCTACGCCTACTGCTAACTCTACTCGATAAACACTTTATTATTAAATACCGTGAGACACATTATTTTCACTTTTCGGACATTTCCTTAATTCCTTATTTAGTATATGAAACCATGATTCGCACCCACAAAGATAATCTCAACACACTGAAGAAGGCTTTGAGCTAAAACGTTTGTTTTGTTTGGTGAATAATCTAAAATAAACTCTAAAAAGGAGATTATCTTTGTGAATGTGAATCATGGTTTCATATACTAAGTAATTTAATAGATTGACACACCAAAATTAAATTTTAAGTGACGAAAGTGCGCGGTGCAAATGGCTTTGTGAAACTATTTTTTTTTTTTTTTATTATTATTATTATTGAAAATAAATGCCCTTCCTATCTGATATGTGATGGGGGAAAAGCAGAAGAATGGGAGTAGAACGAGTTTGGCAAAAGGTGGATTTGAACTTGGATTAATCGCATCAAAAGATTTTATCACGCGTCTTACTCCCTACGCCACTGCTACTGTTCCTAAACATGTGTCATTTGTAATAATGTCTATTCCAACCAGACATTGGCATGTACAGCTACTCTAAATATCCTCTGCCAACAAGGTGGGCTATTTGCACTTAGTGTAAATAGACACTCCTTATTTAGAAACTATATTTGTTGGCGATATAGAGCAAATCAGATAATAATGTTCTTTAATTTAAGTGATTTAATCTTATCTTCTTGTTTTTGAATTGCATAAAATCAGTATCACATTTGCAGTTGTGTTAATATTCAGGAAAACAGCACTCTTCTTCCTCGGTTGATATTGCTTAGCTATACCATGTTAAAAATATAGAAAAACAATAAATGGAGACATAAATAGAGACAAGAATAAATAGAGAAAAACCCCACTGTGAGAAATTGTATATGTGGTGTGAGAACAGTGTTTTCAAAGATCGAGAACAACTTTCTTTAAGAAGCCTTTTCAAGGTTAGATGTTCCTTGAAGCCGAGAGAAGATTTGTTGCAGGTAAACACACATTTCATTGCACTGAGATGTTACGTTCTTTTCACATTTGTAAGTAAATGTGTCTTTCCATTTGCTTTTCTGTATTTCCATGACAAAAATGCATTACGAACTTGGCTTTTTGAACAAACGGCTCATTCAGACTGCAAAGTGCTTCTTCCAGATAGTGTGACATCACAAAGCCACTCATTTAAATAATTCCCGCCCATGAAATACACAAAAAGGGGGCAATGCCTGGTTGAAAGGCACTTGAGAAGAAAAGAACATTAGATGTGTGAAAAAGAAATTTAGTACTGTGTTGGTGCCATGTCATGGTTATGGTAAGGGGCGTGACATTTCTGGATGCGCACGCCAATCACAAAGCGTTAGGTCAGCTAACCAATCAGAGCACATTTCAGATTTTGGAAGGAAGAGTTTCATTGAAACAGGAGCTAAACAGCACGTTCAAGACAGACTGGGAAAGAGAGGAGTTACAATAATGTAAAATATGTGAAAAATAATGCGTTTTTGGAACAATCCAGCATTAAAACCTACATCCCAAACTAAATAAAGACTTCATAAAAGTGCACAATAGGACCCCTTTAATAAACAGTGTTGGATTTGTTTTACTTATTAGTATAAGCACAACATCTTGTACACATGCTCTACACATAAGAATATTTTCACGTCAGTTTTGGCCTTTATAAATCCCTATTTGTTCCTCACTTGTGACGAACGATGAGGATCTAGATGAGGATTTAGGATCAAATCCAATCGTCTGTTCATTTTATAAATGAGGCCCCTGATTTGTGTTTGCTTGATTAGTGATTACAGGATTGCAGCTACAGCAGTAGCACCACATGAAAGCGGCGAAGGGAAGGAACATGTGTTTGATTAGTAATGGGCCTTACAGCCAGTGAAGATCAGGCCTCCGGTTTCTCCAGCTGCTTCTGTGACACAATGGCACTCGGCTGCTTTTGATCAACTACACAGCGTGACACTCATTTGAGCAATCCATGTCCGCAGGCTTCCACTAAAGGCCAAGGTGTCTCATATGATAAGAGCCCTCTGATCAGGCTGATGGTGAAATCAATCAGAGGCCACATCACCTACAGCACACGCTAACACAGAGTGCACGCAAGGGCGAAACATAGATGCAAGTAAAAGCCACTGCCTTCTGGAAGACAGACCCAGAAAACACTCATATGAGGGCCATAATCCCAGTGCAGATCTATAGATGATCCGTGAATGCTGGACATTTTGAAAACACAACAGATGCAAGGGGTATTTTAAGTGAACTACAGAGTAAAACAGGCACAGTCAACTGTGCTACAAGAGTAAAACCTTTGCTTTTCTTTTTTTTTTTTTTTTTTTTCTGCAGCCAAAATCTGTTTGTCCAACACAGTCTTATGTATTCACAGGTATTCAATAAGAACCAAAAAAAAAAAAAAAAAAAAAAAAAGTTGGTACATTTTTTTTTTTTTTAATAAATTAATACTTTTATTCAACAAGCATGCATTAACTCATTAACTGTTACTATTTTTTTTCATCAAAGAACCAGGAAAAAAGTTTACAATAAAAATCAATCAATCAATCAATCAATTCCATTAAATACATGAATAACATTGATAATTATTAGAAATGTTTCTTGAGTAATGGCTATTAAAGATTCAACATACAAATAATAATAATAATAATAATAATAATAATTAATTTAAAAAAATCAAATACAATAAAATTAATAAATAAATATTCAGCGTTGATAAACGTTGACTGGCAACTGAAAATTCACCTTTGCAAACACAGAAATAAATTACATAGGCAAAAAAAAAAAAAAAATATATATATATATATATATATATATATATATATATATATATATATAGTAATATTTTGTGATATTACTGTTTTTACTGCAATTATGATCACAGAAATGCAGCCTTGGTGAACTTGAGAGACTTTAAAAATCATTTTTATACGGTCAGTCATATAAGAAGTCGGCCATCAGAATGATGAAAATGACCATCAAATATCTATCAGTGCTGATAAATGAGAGTCCTGACATGAAATTGTGATATTAATTTACATTAAAATCACAATCCCACATCAGTTTGCCAGTTTTCTGTTGTCATTGTAGAGTATGTTTCAGTGTCTAGTATATCTAGTAATATCTAGTGCAGCTTTTGTTAAAATATGTATAAATGTATAACAGTGGTTTTTTTTTTTTTTTTTTTTTTTAGAATACACCCTCTGTTTCTCATGCAAGATTGACACAGAGTTAAGTGGAAGTTGCTGGGAAATATGCATTACACATGCCACTGAAAAAGTAATATGCCTGTGATTGTTTAAAGTGGTACATGGAGGAGCTTGTGTCTAGACAAGAGGAGTAGCAGAAGTACGAAAAGCAATATAAAGGTACATCCATCATGTCTACTCTTCTCAGTTACAGATAGGCCAAACACTCAAAGGAAAGTTTGAGTGGCTAATCTACCCAGCCTTCATTCAATTTACTGCAGCAACTTGATAATTCTTCAGTTTTATTAAATTAAGCCATCCTCATAGTTGTCACGGATCGGCCAGGCTCTCTCACCACGTCATCACAAAGAGCACGCTCACCTGAATACTAATCAACTGCACCTGCTCCTTATCACCACAGCCACTTAGCCACAGTACATAAGCACACACCTCAGTCTCACTCATCGTCTGGTCTCATCTCTACGAAGTGGACTCTCCATGCTTTCCCAAGCTTTGGATCTACGTAAGACTTACCTGCTGTACTTACCTCCTGTTCTCCTCTCCAACATCTGTCTCCTCCATCGTCATCCTCCTATTTCCAGCATAGCCATTACTGAGGTGTGTGCTCTCCAGCTAATCCCTGATCTCCTGTAAGCAAAGACAATTCAGTTATTCCTCTGCTCATCTTATGAACCTTATTTGAAGTTCAACTCTCCTGCCATTCATCCATTCTGCTCTCCGAACTCATTCGGTTTAAATAAAGTATTTTATTTAAAATACTAACATCTGTTCTGAGTCTACTTCCATGACAGAAGACCGGACCTACTATCGTCGACAGAATGAGTTCCCCAGATCCATTTCAAGAGCTCGTTGATGCTCTCCGGTGAACCCAACTTGCCACCACTACCACAAAACCTGTCACCCCATCCGTATCCACCCCACCATCTTCTACACCAGTAGTTACCAGTCCCATGGGTCGACCGGCACCCTTTTCTGGCCTGGTGGAGGAGTGCAATGGATTCATCTTGCAGTGCTCATTAGCGCTTGAAATGCAACTACATCTGTATGTAACTGACCGCTCAAAGATTGCTTTCGTTATCTCCCTGTTATCAGGTCTCGCTCTTCAATGGGCAGAAACTATCTGTTCACAGGCGGGGCCAGCTACCCAGTCTCTGCAGAATTTCCTCACTCACTTCAAAGAAGTTTTTGGATGATCGGCTGGTGATTCCACTGAGTGAGCAATTATATAATTTTAAAACAAGGTTCTTCGACTATTAATGAGTATTCTCTCAAGTTCAGAACTCTGGCAGCGGCTAGTGGATGGAACGAGAAATCTCTTCTCACCACCTATCGGCAGGGACTGGAATCCTGGTTGCAGTTGGCGGCTTATGATGACTCAATGGGACTTGAACAAATCATTCAACTGTCTATTCGCTGTGCTAATCTGATGCAATCCTGTCTGTCTTAACGTACTGCTGCATTTCCTACACTAATACTCCGTCAGCCAGAATCCACCGGCACTCCAGAACCAGGCAACGAACACATGCAAGTGGATTCACAACGACTCTCACCAGCTGAGTGGCAGAGGCGGTTGAATAAAGTTTGTACTGCGGAGCAGATGGGCATGTGATCCTTTCATGCCCCTTACGTCCTCCTCGTCCAGTGGTGAGTGTTATAAAACCCTCTATTGCTAATATGCATCCGCTTATCACTTGCGTTCTCCTTACTGCCTCCGATATCTCCATCTCTGTCTCAGCCCTCCTCGACTCAGGTTCAGCGGGAAACTTCATCTCGAGGAGCCTCTGCCACCAGCTCAACCTCTCGCCCATCACCACCGAAAAGAATTATCAATTCCAGTCGGTAACCGGGCAACCCCTTACCCGAAGACACGTCTGCCACAGTGTGGGTCCCATCCAGTTGCAAGTGGGGACGCTACATCAAGAATCCATGCATTTTCTGGTTCTGGAGGGTTCCACTGCAGAGGTGATTTTAGGGCACCTGTGGCTCGTTCAGAGGTCCTGAAGTGGGGCAGTAAGTGCTTCTCTGAATGTTTTCCATCTCTACCACAGCCCAAGATGCTGGACATCCAGATCCTCCCTGCGCATTCCACCTCTATTGAAAGCCCAGTAGAGAAACAATCTGTTGATTATACCCACCTTTTATGCCCCCTTCAGTGATGTGTTCTGCCCTAAGAGAGCCTCTCAGCTACCACCACATCGGCCATGGGACTGTGCCATAGACCTCATACCAGGTGAGCCAGTGCCCCACGGAAAAGTCTACTCCCTGTCACTTCCCGAACAGAAGGCCATGGAGTAGTATATTGAGGAGGCACTTCAACAAGGTGACATTCGCCCTTCCACATCCCCTGCTGCTTCTAGGTTCTTTTTCGTGGCCAAGAAGGACGGAGGCTTGAGGCCTTGTATAGATTATTGATCGTTGAACAAGATCACTGTGAAGTTCAGGTATCCTCTTCCCCTCGTACCCGCTGCACTCGAACACCTGCGTGGAGCAACTGTTTTCATGAAGTTGGACCTCTGCAGCGCATCTAACCTCATCCGGATACGTGAGGGGGACGAGTGGAAGACCGCCTTCGTGACACCTACCGGCCACTATGAATATCTCGTCATGCCGCATGGACTGGTAAACGCCCCCTCCGTATTCCAGGATTTTATGCACGAGGTTTTCCGGGATTTCCTTCATCAGTTTGTCATCGTGTACATTGATATCCTCATTTATTCCCAGAACTTGGCCGACCATCGCCACCACGTTGCGGAGGTTCTCAAACGTCTCAGGAAGTACCAACTCTTCCTCAAAGCAGAGAAATGTTCCTTTCATCAAACATCTGTACACTTCCTGGGCTACATCATTAACAGCAGTGGCATAAAAATGGACAAGGGGAAGGTAGCGGCTATCACCACCTGGCCAGCACCCAACACAGTGAAGGAGCTTCAACGCTTTCTTGGATTCGCAAACTTCTATCGGTGCTTCATCCACAATTACAGTTTAGTTACCAGTTCCCTGACTGATCTGCTCAAGAACAAGCCCAAGTCTCTGTCCTGGACACCAGCAGCCACTGAAGCCTTCAACACGTTAAAGGAAGCTTTCACCAGTGCTCCAATCCTCATTCATCCAGATCCCAAGAAACCGTTCACCGAAGAAGTTGATGCTTCAACAACAGGTGTTGGAGCAGTACTTTCACAGCAGCAGGGGAATCCAGCTAAACTTCAAGTCAAGTTAAGCTTTATTGTCATTCTGCTACATGTGTGGACATATAGTGGAACGAAATGTCGTGTCTCGCAGGACCACGGTGCTACATACTAGTTAAACATAAGATAAACATACAACAATGCAAGTATAGGAAAAACAATAGAGCTATACAACAGCTAACAATCTGACTATACATATACTATAAATACTAAAACTACTATACCTAGTTGACTACACATACACAAACTGAGACTGTACAAGAACTTTACATAAACACTGTACATGAAATTGTGCAAAAAATATATATTTTGTACATTAAATTGTTGTGCAGAAGGGAGATTTTGTGTGAAGCAGCACATAGTGCAAAAAGGCTGAGGTGTTCATGGTTTCAGAGGGGGACAGGGAGATTGGAGTTAAGAGCTCTCACAGCCTGGGGAAAAAAGCTGTTGAGCAATCTGACAGAGCAAGCTTTGATACTCCGGTACCTTCTACCTGATGGCAGGAGCTGGAAGAGGTTGTGGGAGGGAGGGGTGGGTGGGGTCCTTCACGATGCTGGAGGCCTTGCTTGCACCCCCAGGAATTTAGTGCTGCCGACTCTCTCTCCACGGTTGAGCCGTCGATGGTCAGTGGGGGGTGGTCAACAGAGTTTCTCCTGAAGTCCATCACAACCTCTTTTGTCTTACCCACATTGAGTGACAGGTTGTTAGCACCACACCATTCAGCCAGCTGTGCCACTTACATTTACATTTATGCATTTAGCAGACGCTTTTATCCAAAGCGACTTACATTGCATTCAAGTTACAGTTGTTTTTTTTTTTTTTTTTTTTTACATTTTATCAGCTCTTGCTTTCCCTGGGAATCGAACCCATGATCTTGGCGTTGCTAGTGCCATGCTCTACTATTTGAGCTACAGGAAAGCTGTAGTGTGTCCTCTCTGTAGTGCGTTTCATCGTTGTTGCTGATGATGCCTACCACAGTTGTGTCATCAGCAAACTTGATGTGGTTGGAGCTGGACTTGGCAGTGCAGTCGTGAGTCCGCAGTGTGAAGAGCAGCGGGCTGAGCACACAGCGTTGTGGGGCACCTGTGCTCAGTGTGGTAGTGTTGGAGGTGTTACGGCCAACACGGACTAACTGAGGTCTTGCAGTTAAAAAGTCCATCCAATTACAGAGGGAGGTGTTAAGGCCCAGCAGGTTTAGTTTGTGGATGAGATGTTGTGGGATTATTGTGTTGAATGGTGAGCTGAAGTTGATGAACAGCATTCTTACATAAGAGTCTTTCTGTTCCAGGTGAGTAAGAGCTAGGTGGAGAGTGGTAGATACTGCATTGTCTGTGGAACAGTTTGGATGGTATGCAAACTGGAATGGGTCCAGCGTGTTTTGGAGACTGGACTTGATGTGATGCATGACTAACCTCTCAAAGCACTTCATCATGATTGGGGTCAGTGCTATGGGACGATAGTCATTCAGACAGGACACAGGTGACTTCTTTGGTACTGGACTTATGGAGGTGGATTTGAGACACGTGGGGATGACTGCCTGGCTCAGCGAGGTGTTGAAGATGTCTGTTAGGACATCCGTCAGCTGTGCAGCACAGTCTCTCAGTACACATCCAGGTATGTTGTCAGGGCCCGCAGCCTTTCGTGGGTTAATCCTGGATCGGGTCTTCGTTACATTGGCTGGAGAGAGACGGAGTACCTGGTCGTTTGGAGATGCGAGTAGTTTCTGTGCAGGTGTGTCGTTCTGTATCTCAAATCGTGAGTAGAAGTGGTTGAGTGCATCTGGTAAGGATGTGTCATCGTTACTGGCCTGTGGCAGGGGCTTGTAGTCAGTGATGGTCTGAATGGCTTGCCACAGGGTCTGAGTGTCTTTACTGTTGCTGAAGTTGTTGTTGGTGTTGGTGTGTGTGGGGTTGTGTGGTGTGTGTGGGGTTTTTTTTTTTTTTTTTTTTTTTTTAAGCATATTGATGTTTTGCCTTTTTGATGCCATGAGACAGATTGGCCCTTGCTGTTTTGAGGGCTGCTTTATCTCCTGATCTGAATGCTTCATCGCTGGTCTTTAGCAGCCCACGAACCTCTGCTGTCATCCACGGCTTCTGGTTGGCACGTGTGGTGATGGTCTTGGTTACGAAACTTCATCCATGTGCCGCCTTCTCCCTTAAACTCAGCCCGGCGGAGAGGTCAATTTCAACACCGGCAACAGAGAGCTCCTCGCCATCAAACTAGCTCTGGAGGAGAGGAGGCATTGGCTGGTCTGGGGAACCCTCAGATGTTTCCGCTGTTGATTTACTAGTTCCAAGAGAGCGAGATGGTCTGGGACGCAGTACACCATCAACTACAGCGGGCAGTGCGCTGACACAAGCTGGCAGCCAACCGTAGAAGACTGGAGACACCATCCTACCCACCAGGTCAGAAGGTCTGGCTGTCAACTCAGGACATCCGGATGCGCCTGCCCTGCCGCAAGTTAAGTCCCAGATTTGTTGGTCCCTTCACCATCCTCAGACAAATTAATCCAGTCACATAAACTACAATTACCAGCAACATCCATCCAACATTCCACGTGTCACTACTCAAACCTCACCATCCCTCTGTTTCTCCATCCACAGAGCCTGGCAGGACAGAGGAACCCCCTCTTCCTCTAATTCTGGAAGAAGGAACCGTCTACAAGGTTCCCTCCCAGAATCTACAAGGAGATTCTGGACTCCTGGCGTCGTGGTGGTCAACTGGAGTATCTCGTTGACTGGGAGGGATACGGCCCGGAAGAACGATCTTGGGTCCTCAGGGACGACATCCTAGACCCCACTCTTATGGAAGAATTCCATGGTTCTCATCCAGATCGACCTGCACCTTGTGGACGAGGTAGACCACCACGACATCGGGGTCCTCGGCCCTCAGGAGTGGGCCGTGGAGGAGGGGGTACTGTCACGGATCGGCCAGGCTCTCTCACCACGTCATCACAAAGAGCACCCTCACCTGAATACTAATCACCTGCACCTGTTCCTTATCACCACAGCCACTGAGCCACAGTACATAAGCACACACCTCAGTCTCACTCATCCGGTCTTGTCTCTACGAAGTGGACTCTCCATGCTTCCCCAAGCTTTGGATCTATGTAAGACTAACCTACTGTACTTACCTCCTGTTCTCCTCTCCAATGTCTGTCTCCTCCGTCGTCGTTCTCCTATCTGCAGCGAAGCCATTACTGAGGTGTGTGCTCTCCAGCTAATCCCCGATCTCCTGTAAGCAAAGACAATTCAGTTATTCCGCTGCTCATCCTACGAACCTTATTTGAAGTTCAACTCACCTGCCATTCATCCATTCTGCTCTCCGAACTCATTCTGTTTAAATAAAGTATTTTATTTAAAATACTAACATCTGTTCTGAGTCTACTTCCATGACAATAGTCAAACTGTGTTTTATTTACTCATGAACTACATAGGAAAACCTCAACTGAGCCACTCGTTACTGAGGTTAATGTAAAAAGTATGTCAGAAGAACAGTTAAATGAGGCTTTGTGTGCTTCTCTTTAATTTCCTTTTTTTTTTTTTTTTTTTTTTTTTTTTTGCAAATATACTGCAAATGCATATAGAACGAATAGTCTACATTCAGTTGAAAGTGAAAACTATAGCCATTTTCGAATGCCACCCCAAAGGTCCTCACAATACATAACGTATGGGCAATAGTAATGAATTTCATTTAGTGGTACCTAGATATATTGTACCTTGTATTTGTGTGAACAGCAAAAAAAAATCCACAAACCATAACAGAGATTTCTGTGCTATTCTCAGCTTTTGCGGAACAAGCACATGAGGTGAATACGATTCATGCGGCGTCATTATTCATATATCTGTTTTGTGCAAACCCAGTTTACATCTTCAGGCATGACAACAAAATAAAACAGAATGTGTAACAGCTGAGTCTGGAAATATTTATTTTGTGTACACAATACCAGGTGACCCTTCCATGAGGGAGGGCGAATTCAGAAGGTACTACTGAGCTGTAATGAAATATCTAACCAGATTTTCCCTTTTCTCATTGTGAGACAGGAGTAGAGAGAGTAGGAGTGGAGCGTCGACATTTCTGACCTAGATAGAGCTGAGTGGAGGCAGAATGGAAGGGCTTTGATTAAAAAGGCCGCTGCAAGGCAATGCCGAGCCCGAGATTAGTCAAGACGCTTGAGTGGCAGTTGATGTCTATTCTGAGTCTCCCTTATTCTCTCTCTCTCATTCTCCCTCGCTCTTTCTGTCTGAGGCCTTTCATTCACTCTAAGTACAAATGTCATCTCATATGCAAAAAGCATTACGTGCTCGGAGAATGTTTTGCAGGCTGTTGTCTATGTTACTGGCAAAGAAGTTTTTGTTGAAGGAAACAGATAACATTTCTGTTCACTTTAATTATGTTGGTGTGCGCAGCTGTTAAAATGATGGTTCACCCAAAAATAAAAACTGTCTTCATTTACTAACTCTCATATTACTCCAGAGCCGTAAGACTTCCTTTCTTCTGCCGGAATATGAAAGGAGAAAATTGGAAGATGGTTTCCTTTCTTTTTATGCAATTATATTGAATGGGAACTGAAGCTTTTGGGCTTCAGAAAACAGGCACAGATGCATCATAAAAGCATCATAAAAGTGGTCAATATGATATATTTCTGTAAAAATGGGTAAACTGCGATTGTTACCTTGGAGAGCTATTTCTGTTTGATTTAACCCATAAAAATGAATTGTGTTGGTATAAATTAATGTATGTGTTGATTCAGCAGTATTAAACAATAAAGATGTTTTGACATCCATTAATTTGTTCGTTCATTCATTCTTTCGTTCGTTCATTCGTTCATTCATTTATTCAGTGTGAGGCAAAAATTGAAGACATAACTTCAGACATTTGTTGTCCTACTCATGAGAGCTCATGATAAAAGTATAGCAAAGTCAGACTCAGGAAGCAAAATGTTCTTTTGAGACAGAACTTTTCAAGAAATTAGTTGATCCAGTTCACAAAACCAGTGTGAATTATTAATTTCCAAATCAAACTGATCCTGTTCAACTCACAGTGATGGCTCACAAAAGTGGACGATTTTTACTGATTACCATTTTAGTTGGAATATAACATATATTATATGGACTAATATTTTATTCTATTCTGTTTTATTTTATTTTATTTTATTTATTTTATTCAATTCAATTCAATTCAATTCATTGGGAAAGATCATTTTCTCATTTCTTGTCCTAAAAGAAAGAAATGCTGATGAGTAAAAACAAATATAGATTTTTTTTTTTTTTTTTTTTTTTTTTTTTTAACATTCCCTTTTAAGCAATGTATTGTAATAATGTAAGATACCTATCCTTTGAGCTTTGTAATCTTGTAGTTATGTTTTACGTATTAAGTGCCAGGCAGAGTAGAGATAGAAAGAATTATTAAATTTCAGTTAGTGACCTTGTTCGGAATCTTGTGCTTGACACTGTCGTGCATATTTCAGGAGGCATGATTAAAAGATTGCAAGATTGCAAAAGAACATGTCAAATTGGCTCAACTTCAAGGTGTAACCCTGCGACTTGAGCGCTGTTTACTATGAGTATACTAATAAATGCAGAGCAACTTCAACTGATATATTTCATGAAAACTATCATGTTTTAAAAGCCTTCACATCATATGCTCTCAAGCAATTACAAATATACATGTACAAGCTTAAAATAGTTGTATAGTATATAATAAATATGTAATAATATAGTTATTATTAAAAAAAAAAAATGTCTCTGCAACCTAAAGCATACAACAAATGCATGCCTTTATTTAATCACTGTGTTAAGTGACTTAAACTGTGTGTTGATATTTATAGCTTCCATTCAAGGTTGGTTTACCCTATCAGTATTTTTTTTTTTTTTTTAACTGAATTACTAACAAGGTTGATAATTTAGGGTGGCATCATTAATTACACTCAATTAGATAAGCAGATGGTCGATTCAGTGGTAGGGATGTGGGACTTTATCATTAACTCTTGTGGTGACTTTTAAGGTGGATTGTACTTGAATTAAAGCTTCTTAAGTGACGAGCCACAGCAACTAAATAGTTTTAGATAAAATTTACACTCCAGTCTTCTTTCAGATAAATACAGTTAATTGCCTGACTAACTGCTAAGCTCTCGTTCACATCTTCTAAATTTGCTGTGAAATGAAAACTACACATCGGCAAGATATGTTTCTTTGCAGTGCTGTGATGCTACTGTGAAATTGTAGCTTGTTAATATATAGTAAATCTGCTATATAGTAAACAACAACAACAACAAAAAACATTAGAATATATTAACAAAAAAATAAATGTAAGTAAACACAAAAGTAAATACAACTAATAACTCTTTAAAAAAATAACTTAAAACATAAAGGAAGCAGTGTTTCTCAAAATATTTTGCAGAAAAAAAAAGTATTTTGAGCAAATTCTTTATATATAATAGCATATGCAGGAGCAAATTCATGTGTCACTTGCTAGTCAGATTAGCCATTTGTCAACATAGACAGGCTATGTGGCATGCTCTCATGTGTAAAAACCATGCATAAAAATATGCAAGTAAAATAAAGTCTACATTCAAAATGGGTTAAAATGAGGATAGACATGGTCTGCCAACCACAATGTGCTTTATGCAGTGAATTATTGAGAGCACGTAAGCACTGCAAAAGACTAACTAAACATTCAAACTCAAAGGCAAGACAATGCACCACTAATAATATATGTATTTATAAGTTATTTATTAATGAATATCTTACTGAATTACCAATGTCTGAATTTAAGGGCTTTTGTTTAGTATGGTGTGTTGACACCATAATTTGAATCAAATTTGAAGCAAAACCACTTAAGAACTACAGTACTTGCATTTATAGAAGACCATCTTTTTTATTACAGGATTTCTTCTTCTTTTTTATTACAGGATTTTGGTTTTCTTTCAACTGAATTTAAACAGAATTATGCATAGAATTATTAAGTTATTGCAGTATGATGATGCAACGTCAGTGCTGGGAAAGAATTTGTCTCCGTTTTAAATCTTTCTCAGTGTCTTCAACACGGTACTCATTCTGATTCACTGACGAAGCTCTAGTGTTACAATTTGCCCAGTAGGAAAGATATGAATGTGTTGTTGATTGTCTTATGCATCCCTTCTTATTGATTCCTGTCACACTAGAGATGAAGAGGCTATGGTATTCACCATGAGATGATTGGAGAGATGTGCCAACCGACAGATACCAGTCCTTGAGGCATACCTCCATTAAAAACACAATCAATTCAGGTGCTGCTCTTTATCGACTAAGCTAACAAGATTATGGTAGTCTCCAAAGTGCAAACCTACATTTCAACAGTGTTCATATGCACAGACATTGCATTGCTTTTGCTTTCAAATCTAAGCAAATGTGTTTCAGATCAGTCTGATGCAACAGACTGCTGGATTTGAAGGTGCTACACAAGCAGCATAGCGCAACAAAGACAGATCTGGCTCTTCTATGGAGTTATTTATACTGTGATTTATGTGACTGTGATTTATGTTGAGTGGAGTCTGGGGAATTGGCTCCGCCTTGAGACTGGAAGGAACCTGTGACATCCACTCTTTGAATTAATAATTATTTGCCATGTTTTGAATTCTCCATGCTAGACATCTTGTCATATA
The DNA here is from genome assembly GCA_039654775.1 of Spinibarbus caldwelli. Classification (NCBI taxonomy): domain Eukaryota; kingdom Metazoa; phylum Chordata; class Actinopteri; order Cypriniformes; family Cyprinidae; genus Spinibarbus; species Spinibarbus caldwelli. The sequence continues at coordinate 25,865,822 of CM077246.1, read as the reverse complement.
TCAGGGTATGTCATTGTTGTTCAATGATGTGAGTATGAGAGTATAGGAGAGGATATCCCTCACATTATTGCATGTTTTCTGACTTGAAGAATATAGGAGAATTTTAAAATAATATCTGGGATATTTGATGATCCTTCTTGATGAATGCATATATAGAAATGTAAGAGACTTCTTTCAATGTAGAAAGAAGTCTCTCATGCTCACTAAGGTGGCATTTATTTGATTAAAAAATACAATAAAAACAGTAATATTGTGAAATTTTATTGCAGTTAAAAATTACTGTTTTCTGTTTGAATATATTTTAAAATGTAATTTATTCCCGTGATGCAAAGCTAAATTTCGGCATCCAATACTCCAGTCTTTAGTGGCACATGACACATGAAAAGAGTTTAGCTCTTTTTTTCTGGAACCTGTGACATATGTGTTCTGTATTTTATATATTGTATTCAAAATATAAAGCTTTTGTAACATCATAAAAGTCTCTACTGTGGCTTTTATCAATTTAAAAGTGATAATGTTTCTATGCTGTTTAAGCCATGATAGATATGCTGTCTTAATATTTTAATGCTTTTGAATTATCTTCATCTAGATTCATCTTCTGGCTTTCTTCAGCAAATATTGATACAAATAATTGTTATTAGTTTGATTAATCAGAATGTCATTTAATTAATTTGATTAAAAAACATTTCATTGTTCAACAGCCCTAATAATATGACATAGTAGTGTGTCAAACACGGCTGCGGAGCTCTTTTAATGTGTTGCTTTTGCTTTTGTTTTTGTCATCTGTCTTCCCGTGACAGGCTGTATTTGTGCTATTGTTCAGAAATATCTCAAATAAAGTAACAAAGCCACTTCACTGATTTCCTATTTCTCTGGAAAAGTCTTACCATGAACTGCGGAAAGTGTTTTGAGTAAATCCTTAGCCTTTGGACCTGCAGGATTGTTCTTCGAAACAGCAATATATTAGGAAGAGTCCCCATTGTACCTTTGTGAAACTGGGTCATGTCAGGCCTTAGGTGACACACACATATGATGTTTCTAATGCAAGCTGCCTCTTTTTTTCTAGAAAAGCAAATTGCAAAATTAATCAGCATGAAACTTGAGAATCAAGTTTATTGATTTAGTTTGCACTGAAGAGGAATTTTAATAGATGAGCTGTACAAAATGTAAATTATACACAGAGTGTATGTGATATAGAAGATATGTCGGGAAGTATAATAAAAGTACATTGTGAAACCTGTGATTTGGTCATTATGACGTTGTGTTTCCGTCTCATGGTTTGAAACATATGAAGAGTTAATTTGCAAAAACAGATAACTCAATTTTCAACAATTTTCAAAATCATGTTTTTTTCATGTTTTTTTTTTTTTTGTTTTTTTTATTGTGCATTCCAATTAATCTCAGTCAAACTGCAATTGGGTTATTTTGATTATGAAAAAAAAATAACTGAAAAATACTAGGTAACTAACATAATAAAACACAATAAAAACATGATAACATAATAAAAAAATAAAAAAAAAACATGATTTTTTGAAAAGTTATCTGTTTTTGCAAATAAACTCTTCATATATAGAATGAATAGTATGAGTCTATTCATAATGGGAAAAGGGCACTTTTATCTCCAGTAATACTGTTTATAGAACTTTCTATTCATCAAAGGATCATGGAAAAGTAACAGTTTGCAATGTTTTTGTCACGCCCCTGGACTGTTTTGTTGTAGTTTTTGCTCCCCATGTGTTCCTTGTGACCCAGTTTCTCCCCTGTCTGATTGTATTAATTTGCTCCAGGTGTGTCTCCTTAGTTCTTTGATTGTCCCGTCTTTAAAAGCCCCAGTCCTTTCAGTTAGCGTTTGTCGGTCTTTATATGTCTTGAATGTCTTCTTGTGTTCCCTATATGGATTAAAGACTCCCAGTTTGTGAATTCTCCGTGTCTCCTCGTTCCTGGCTCCAGCGTTCGTGACAGAAAGACCGACCCAAACAGTTACCTCCGTGTGTCTAACCTCCGTTTTGTTTTCCGTTGTCAATCAGTGTTTTTGTTTCCGTTGTGTTGCCCCATGGATCCCTACGTCCGGCCCGAATTCCTCCTCCTCCTGCTGGAGCAAGAGGACCGATCTCTCGAGGACCATACGCGACTTTTCCTGATGTTAGCTAACGCCACCAGCTACCCGGACGGCGCGCTCTGCACATTTTATAATGCTAGCTTGAACACCGCGTGCAGAGCGCTGTCGTCCGAGGATGGTCCTCGAGAGGATTTCGCCGCCTTCGTGGAGTGGACACTGGCGAGGCACGGATCCCCGTTCACCGTCTGTGCCGAGGGGGATCTCGCCAGTGCCACTCCTGACCCAGAGCCCAGCCCACCAACTCCCCGCAGTGCGGAGCACCAGCCCGAGCCCACCGATGACGGAGAGCCATTTCCCGCTACGATCCACGAGCCAGCGCCAAGCCGAGCGACTGAGCGGAAGATCGTCCCGGAAGTTGAGCCCAACACGTCAGATCAAGTGCGAGAGCTGATCACATGGGAGCCAGCCGTGGACGGTGTGAGCGCGGAGTGGAGCTCCGCCCCCTGCACCGCGGCTGAGGGTGAGCTGATGATACATCTGGGGCTGCGAAACTTTGAAGGGGATCTGTTAGACTGGGAACATGATCTGGAGGTCGACGCTTCCCCTATCCTCTCTCCGTCTCCGCTGGTTCCAGCCAGCTCCGCTCCTCCCGAGCACCCCCCTGTGCCCGCTTCCCGAAAGCGTCCTCCAGAGCCCCCCACAGTGTCGGCTCCCATTCCTGAGTTAACCCCTGGAAGCCCGGAGGATCTCAAATGCCCACCCTCCCACCCGCTCCTGCCTCCTCCACCGCTGTCGTCTGGCAGCCCCTCTGCTCGCCCTCAGCCCTCCATCAATGCGGTGCGAGCTCCGCGGGTCTGCCATCCTCCATCGCCGTGGCTGGAGAATCCCTCACCTCCACCTCCAGCCTCCGAGGCCCAGACTCCACCTCGGCCCGTAGACCCAGCGGCTCCACCTCGGCTCCTAGCTCCCTCGCCTCCACCGTCATCCATTGATCCACCAGCTCCACCAGGCTCCCTCGTCCCTCCGGCTCCGCCTTGGTCGGGCGTCGACCCGCCATCGCCTCGGGACTCCTCTCCTCTGGCTGCGCCTCGTCACTCCGTCCCACCGGCTCCGTTGGGCTCCTTCCTCCCTCCAGCTCCACCTTGGTCCTCAGTCGCTCTGGCTCCGCCGCGGATCTCCGGAGATCCGCCTCTGCCTCGGTCGCCAGAGCTCTCGGCTCCACCCTGGCCCCCCGGATCCTCGGCGTCACCCTGGCTCGTCGGCTCTCCGTCTCCACCTCGGGCTCCTCCTCCACCTGCTCCGCCTCCGTTGGTCGGCCCCCTGGAGTCGGCGGCCATTCCTCCTCCATGGCTCCTCCCTCCGTCGGCTCCACCATGGGCCATCATGGCTGTGGCCTGGGTCCTGCCAGGCTCCTCCTGCTCCGAGTCCCTCCTGTCTCCTCCCTGGCTCCTCCCTCCTTCGTCACCTCCCTGGTCTCTGTCTGCCGGCCCCCTCCCGGTTGTCCGTCCTCCTCCTGAGCCGCCGCCATTGTTCCCACCCGTTCCCCCCCCTCTGTTGTTCCACGGTGCGAGGACGCACCTTCCGGGAGGGGGGAGTAATGTCACGCCCCTGGACTGTTTTGTTGTAGTTTTTGCTCCCCATGTGTTCCTTGTGACCCAGTTTCTCCCCTGTCTGATTGTATTAATTTGCTCCAGGTGTGTCTCCTTAGTTCTTTGATTGTCCCGTCTTTAAAAGCCCCAGTCCTTTCAGTTAGCGTTTGTCGGTCTTTATATGTCTTGAATGTCTTCTTGTGTTCCCTATATGGATTAAAGACTCCCAGTTTGTGAATTCTCCGTGTCTCCTCGTTCCTGGCTCCAGCGTTCGTGACAGTTTTACTGTTTAAAAAATACTTTTCAAAAACAAATATCTTAATAATTCCATACTTTTGATTTATAGTGTATAAAAAGCTCATAATCTGATTGCAGGTTAACATGTCAGCTTGATTTTGAAAGTTGCATTCTTTTATAGTAATGCTAGTTTTTCAAATATACCTTGATTTTGTCTGTTTTCTATACTGTACATTTATATTACAACATTCGGTTGTATTCAGCATTTGGCCACCAACTGCTCTGGCCTTCCTGCAGAACATATCCTGAGGATCCTTTGATTGCATTTATTGTAATCTGAGTAATAATCCATACTTCAACATAATATAGTGTGACTCTTTGTTTTAGGCTATTTGTACCAATCTAACTTTAAAGGAAAGAAGAGTTTAAAGTTTAATGACATTTTGTAATTGGAAAACAAATCTGAATGTAAGGAAGAAAAGCTGATTCAACAGGAAAGAGAAAAGCAAGCCAATTTAGTAATAATCACTGTTTTTTTTTTTTTTTTTCTTTCCTCTTTTAATTATCTCTAAAAAGCAGCGCTCTGACCAGTCTGACATTTAAAGGCATTTTAACGAATGTTTCCCTATTCATGTGGATTAAAACTGAAGAGATGGTAATAACACACAAATTACTCCAAGTTAAAGGAAATAAACTCACTGTGTTGAGCTCAATGTGTATAATATCCATTCCTCATTGTGCATTTATTTGATAAACAGATTAACGCTGGAAGGTTATTAAAACAAAAGCCCACCCGAGGCAGAGCGTCGCACTGATTTTACCACGGGTAGGAGGTGCGTTTCTTAATCTAGCAATATTAGCACATTAATTTAGAATGTGCGACCAAAAGTGTTTACTCTCATTTTTAAACAGCTTTAAAAATGGCTCATCCAATTAGAATTTAGGTTCTGAACATTTCCCTTTTAATGTTTTTGTTGTGTATAATGACATGGCAGTAACACATCTCCTTCTTGATTGAGAATGAAGGGTTTGGTTTGGCTTGGTACCCTAATTTTGTCTGTCTTGTCTTGAAAACAATCACTCTTTGGACAGGCAGGCCAAAGGTTTGTTTTCTCTGTGCAAATGGCATGTCCTGAACAAATAAGATGAACATGCTTTTTGTGTTGGTAAGAAATCCGTCCATGCCAGATTTGTTCAATTTAAATAGAAAAAAAAAAAAAAAAAAAAAGGTTTTATGGTTCTGCTAGTTCCAGATGTGCAATATTTGGGTTGTTTCCTGAAATCCAAACTGCTACAATGCACCAGCTCAGCTGAAAAAAGAAAAAATAAATAAAAAATAAATAAATAAATAAATAAATAAATAAATGAATAAATCACTTAAAAGTATGCACATATACCTAAAACATTTAAATGAAAATGATCTGCATTAGATGCATAATGAGACTTATACAACATGCATTTTTTATTGTTAGTTCACATAAGAAACAGCAGGATTATGGATCATACCGCTGAAGGAACAGAAGACCATTGTACAGTTCTGCATTTGTGCCATAAAATACCTTATTCCCACTCCCAACACATTCAAACAGAAGAAGAAGAAGAAGAAGAAGAAGAAGAAGAAGAAGAAGAAGAAGAAGAAGAAGAAAAATCAATAGTAAGATTAAAATCCTATATTTTTAATGTAGAGTATAGAACATTTATACTTTTTGTATTGTTTTAATGTTATATTCTGTATGCCGTAATTGGGAAGGTGTTTACCAGAGCTGTAAAATAGTACTTGTTCACCAGTACTTCATTACAATACCTACATACAATTCCACTTTTCTCAAGTACTATTGAAAATTTTACTCAATAACATTTCCACGGAAAATGTGATGATTACAATGAATGGCAAATGGGCAAAATAGCCTGAGGTTACAAAGCAGAAGCTTGTATTTTTGTTAAAGCCCTTTTTTTCAGTTGTAATTTCAGTTGTAATGGTATCTAAATTAAGTAAATAAATATAAAAATGCATTAGATGAAAACGTGACTGTGTTTGCAACTTGAATTATAAACAGGAGATTAACATGCTGAAAATGGATCAACAGTGAAAACGTTATACTGAAAATACAATTAGCATTTAAAACATTCTCTTTGGACCTGAGGTGGTGGCATTTAATACCATGTCAGATTAAAACAAGTTTAAAAGTTTGAGGCTTGATGTGAAGTTCAGCTAAGGTAATTCAATTGATTTATCAAAACTAATGACCATCTGCTGACAAGAATATGCCAATTTGAGTTTGTTTACCCAACTATTCAAAAGGTGTATTTACAGTTATAAAAAACAGAGGTGCATTCATATATCTGCAGACTGCAGTGCAGGTATTGTATCTTGTTGTGCGATGTGTTGTCTTGAGTTGAAGACACTGTTAAATCATGCAGTATACCCAAGCCAGAGATTGTCAAGTTAGGCCCGCATTGCTGAGTTGTGAATGCCTGTGGTTATAGCTGTTAGAGAACAATTACCCTGTGGTTTCTCTAGGGTTTAACTGTTTGGTAGGGATTTGTGACAAACTTTGATTGCGTTGAAAGCCTGTCCGTTCTGTGATTAAGAGAGATCAGGGCTGAGCAAAACAAACCCAAGAGAAAAAGATCGAAATGGTTTCTTCGCCAAAGGAGTCACCCGTATACAATGGAATGGGGGAAGATGAAAACAGAGCTGTGGCCTGAAAGATTTTATTTTATTTAATTGCATGATGCTGATTTCATACAGGAAAGCCACATTGTGTGCTGGCTCTCCTCTGAGCAGAAGGCAGGGAAATGCTTGTTCTCCCTGCCAGCTGCTGAAACATACGCTGTAAAGCTGCTGGATATTTTTAAGATTGCCTTAGAGAAAGTTGAGGTGCTCTGAGCTGTTTTTTTTTTTTTTTTTTATGAATTATCTTGGTAGTTTTGAAGAAAGAATCAGTATCCAGCTAATAGGGGTTTGGTGTGCTGCCTGACAGTTTGCAGAGTAATCAGGTTCTAGTCAATATTTCCAAAGATAACATTAAAGAGATGCATATTAATTGGGTAGGAAATGGTATCACTTCAGAACTAGATGATAGATAGATAGATAGATAGATAGATAGATAGATAGATAGATAGATAGATAGATAGATAGATAGATAGATAGATAGATGGATGGATGGATGAATGGATGGATGGATGGATGGATGGATGGATGGACGGACGGACGGACAGAAAGTCAAACAGACAGACAGATAGACAGATAGATAGATTCAATTTTAAATATATTTCCTAAAATTCTAATCAAATTGTAATTCCATATCCTGCTACTTTCAGAAATTGTATTATATTTCACAGGAATTCTGAATGGTGCACAGTACACTTCAGCCTTTGTTTCACTCCACAACAAAAACAGGTAAACATGCTTTTAAAAATCTTGTATTTTTTTTTTTTTTTTTCTGTTGGAAATATAATGGGAAGCCCCGTGGTCAAGCATTTAAACAAATAAACAGTCCTCTCAGTGAATTGTATGTTATGCTTCAGAATTGTTCTCATCACCCTGAGCGCAGTGACCTTGAGGATATGAGGCCTCGTTGTGCTTCCTTTGTTTCTTTCTGCCTTATTGATGCCCTGAACACCAGCACACATCAGTTTCAGCTCCATCAACTACATTTTCATCTCATGATGCTTTTGGGGTCAGACTCAATGTCTGCTAGTAAACAAGGGTCAACTACTTCCTTTCAACTATGTTGTGTCCAAAGCGGAAATCATGGATTGATACTGAGTTGGTGTATTTGTGGAGGAGGAATTCTATGTATATATTGCTTTGTGTGTGTGTGTGTGTGTGTGTGTGTGCCCATGTTAGTCAAACATGATTAAACATTATCAATTTATGAAGAACATAAACATTATTTATTTTGTGGAACACAAAAGAAGATTTTTGAAGAAGGAAAAAAAAAAAAAAAATGAAAAAAAAATACATGTACTGTGTGTTATGTGTATATATGTGTGCATGATTGCATAAGAAAATAAATCTAGTTAGCCATTAAATGCATAGTAGCAATAGTGATGATGAAATACTCAGCTTTAGGACACATGGACTGCAAAGCATTCTCCATCAATCCATTAAATACAGACAGACATATTTCCTCAATATTGACATTTTATATCAGGTATACACACTCCCTCTGAAGAACACATTATAGTTTACTGGCATCTTTTTCTTGGATCTATATTAATTTCATTTAATTCCAGCATAAAGGTTTTATGACATTCCCAGGCATTTTGTAAACGTATACAATGTAAACGAAACTGTATGAATATGAACTGGTATATTACTTTGTTGAGCCCAGAAGCCCAACATCATAGATATTTGTTGATATTTTTACTGTTTTCTTTATTCTTGTCCTTTCAGAACACCGCATACTAAAATGAAAGTAAATAGGTTAGTTGAACTTTAAGACCTTGTTTCTACAGTATAACGGAAGAAAGACAGGGACAAAATTAAAAGCACAGTCAATGGAAAGTATATAGCTAAATATTTAGTAAGTATTAGTAAGCATTAAGTAAATATTTAAGTAATAATAATAATAATAATAATAATACATTTGCTAATTATTGTACTTTTTGATGATTTTTCCCCACCACCTTGTTACACTTATGATGTTCACGAAAAGGAAAAAAAAAAAAAAAAAAAAAAAACAGGTCTACAAAAAATAGCTTCTAAATAATTGATTAAATGTAGGCCTCATTGATCTGAGCTTATACGCCTCAGTTTTTGAGTAAACATTTCCAGAATTAATCTCAAACACTGGTGCTTCAACACGTTAAAGCTTGGCTGTTCATAATTCACATGCACTATTTTTGAAATGTCAGTGAATTGGCCTGCAGAACAGGCTATGCTAATGTGCCTGGTTGGAGGCCACTCATATTGTAACTCTGAGTAGGCTCATTTATTGTAGGTGTTAACTCTACAAATGGTTTGCACGCTGTGCTATGCATACTAAGTTCAAATGGTACATTCATGGTTATAGTTCATTCTTCAGCATATGGGTCAGAATAGCTTGTGAGTAATTACGTTGTCATTTTTGTTATTTAACATGGTCTGCCTAGCCAGGCGATATACAATAGGCGATAAAATAAATTTTGTCCTAACCAGCCACCAGACTATGGCAAAGGATGCATGACACAACGTTTTATTTTTATCCAAACACTATCAATCCTTTCCTTACAACTCTGCCCCATTTAGTAAAAACTTTTGACTAAATGGTGTTATGTACTGTATCCAACTGAGAGTCTGCTGGTTCAGTTGATACAATTATGAAATTACTATTCATTAACATGATCCCAAATCTAATTTTAACCTAAAAATGAAATCTATCTATCTATCTATCTATCTATCTATCTATCTATCTATCTATCTATCTATCTATCTATCTATCTATCTATCTATCTATCAGGTCAGTGTTATCATCACTGTTAGACATTTCTGTAATTTCTGCAGTTGTTTACTGTATATCACCCAGTATAATACTGAAAATTCCCTTTACAGTAAATAATTGTAATACCCTTTGCATCATGTGAATTTTCTGTGACGTCAGACCCCACATACAGTGACTTACTGTATTTTTTTTTTTTTTTTAATTGCTGTATACTACTTTATTTGCTGTAACGGCCTCTTTGGTGCCATTCTATTGAGTTTGTTTTATTTTCCTCATTTCTGTAGCATTTGGACCAATCAGACACACATTTGTTCATTAGATTTGACAAACAGTCACAGACCCCTCACCCAACACCAGACTCTGTGCCTATATGTCTGTGAACGATCTCCTGGCCAGGACACCTCAGCCAGATCTGATAAGCTTTATGACGTAAAAGTATGTAGAGAGAATCTTCCTCCCTAAGCAATTCTCTCTAAAACCGACACATACTGCTATAGGAAATGACTTTGTTCATTAATTCATAGACAAATTTTTCTATGACTTTCCAACCATGCATATCCCCATGTCTTTGTGTATGACTACTACCTCCTTGTATATGGTCTTGTGTATTGTATACTGTTTTATGCATGCTTATGATAGATCACTGGTTAATATCACCTCATTTACATCACGTTTGGTCTTTATCAATTCTCTATAGATCTAAGATGGCGCCGCAAATGGCAGCTACTGTGCTTTGCTCTTCAGTGTTTGTACTGTTTTTGTTAGTTTTTCCTGTTTTTTGTTTCTCAAACACCATCAGTTTTACCAGGGATGATCTGCTGAACATTCGGCAGAACACACCACAGAATCTTTTACCGGTTTTTGATTATTCGGACGTTTTGCTGGACATTGTTGTTGGCGGAGCCGTAGCTCTGGTCAAACGCTTCAGGACGCGCAGACGGGGGAAGCGAGCCGGCGCGCTCGTGAAGCTCAGACAGCGTGGATTTAGAACGGCGTTGCCTAGCATCCATCTGGCGAATCTCCGCTCTCTACCCAACAAAACGGACGAACTCCTTCTGCTCTCCCGGACAAACAGGGACTTTTCAAACTCTGCTGCTCTGTGCTTCACGGAAACCTGGCTGAACGACGCCATTCCGGACAGCGCGTTACATCTTCCGAGCTTTCAGCTGTTTAGAGCGGATCGGGAGGCAGAATCAACGGGGAAATCACGCGGCGGCGGGACGTGCTTTTACATCAATGAGAGGTGGTGTACAGATGTAACTGTGTTAAAGAAGATGTGCTGTTCTGATCTAGAAACGCTCTTCATTAACTGCAAGCCTTTCTACTCGCCGCGGGAGATTCACTCGTTCATTCTCGTGAGTGTTTACATTCCTCCGCAAGCGCACGTGAGCTCAGCTTTACAGAAACTCGCTGATATGATCACAGAGACAGAACAACAACACCCGGACTCTGTTTTAATCATTCTCGGGGACTTTAATAAAGCAAATCTCTCCCGTGAACTGCCAAAATACAGACAGCATGTTACATGTCCCACCAGAGACAGTAATATATTGGATCACTGTTACACAGCGATAAAGGACGCATATCACTCTGTTCCACGAGCAGCTTTAGGACTCTCTGATCACTGTTTGGTTCATCTTATACCGACCTACAGGCAGAAACTCAAATCTGGAAAACCTGTATTAAGAACTGTTAAAAGATGGACTAATGAAACAGAGTGGGATTTACAAGCCTGTTTCGACCTTACTGATTGGACTGTTTTTGAATCTGCCGCAAATGATCTGGATGAGCTCACAGAGACTGTAACATCTTACATCAGTTTCTGTGAGGATGTGTGCATTCCTACCAAGACTCATCTAACTTACAACAACGACAAACCATGGTTCACTGCAAAACTCAGACAGCTCCGTCAGGCCAAAGAAGATGCTTACAGAAAGGGGGATAAAGTCTTGTTTAAACAGGCCAAATACACACTGGAAAAGGAGATCAGAGTGGCAAAGAGGAATTATTCCGGCAAGCTAAGGAAAAAATTCTCTTCCAGTGATTCTGCTTCAGTGTGGAAAGGTATGAAAGAAATCACCAGTTACAAGTCACCATCCCCCAGCACTCTGGAGAATCAACACCTGGCAGACGGCCTGAACGAGTTCTATTGCAGGTTTGAAAAAACACCCCACACCCGCCCTGAACACCTCTCCACACAACCATTCACACAACCATTCACACCTCCAGCAACCCCCGTCTCCCCCACACCTGCAATTCAGATCAGCGAAGATGAGGTGCGCCAGGTCTTCAGGAAGAACAAAAGAAGGAAAGCACCAGGCCCAGACGGTGTGTCACCAGCCTGCCTAAAAATCTGTGCTGACCAGCTGGCCCCCATCTTCACACAGATCTTCAACAGATCTCTGGAGCTGTGCGAAGTCCCCTCATGCTTCAAACGCTCCACCATCATCCCCGTCCCAAAGAAACCCAAAATTACTGGACTTAATGACTACAGACCTGTGGCTCTAACATCTGTGGTCATGAAGTCATTTGAAAGACTGGTTTTGGCTTATCTGAAGTCCTCCACTGGACCCTTACTGGACCCCCTGCAGTTTGCCTACAGAGCAAACAGGTCTGTGGATGATGCAGTCAACATGGGACTGCACTTCATCCTGCAGCATCTGGACAGACCAGGGACTTATGTGAGGATCCTGTTCGTAGACTTCAGCTCCGCTTTTAACACCATCATCCCGGACACCCTTCAGAACAAACTAACTCAGCTCTCCGTCCCCACCTCCGTCTGTCAGTGGATCACCAGCTTCCTGACAGACAGGCAGCAGCTAGTGAGGCTGGGAAAATACACATCCAGCACTCGTACGATCAGCACTGGAGCTCCTCAGGGCTGTGTTCTCTCCCCACTGCTCTTCTCCCTGTACACTAACGACTGCACATCTAAAGACCCCTCTGTCAAGCTCCTGAAGTTTGCAGACGACACCACACTGATCGGCCTCATCCAGGACGGTGACGAGTCTGCCTACAGACAGGAGGTTAAGGAGCTGGCTGTCTGGTGCAGTCTTAACAACCTGGAGCTCAACACGCTCAAAACTGTGGAGATGATCGTGGACTTCAGGAGGAACCCCTCTGCACTCCCCCCACTCACCATCATGAACAGCACTGTGACTGCAGTGGAGTCATTCAGATTCCTGGGCACCACCATCTCCCAGGACCTGAAGTGGGACAATCACATAGACTCCATTGTGAAAAAGGCCCAGCAGAGGTTGTACTTCCTTCGCCAGCTAAGGAAGTTCAACCTGCCACAGGACTTGCTGAATCAGTTCTACTCCGCCATCATTGAATCCGTCCTCTGCACTTCAATAACTGTCTGGTTCAGCTCAGCTACCAAATCTGACCTCAGAAGACTACAGAGGGTAGTCCGGACTGCTGAGCGAATCATTGGTACAACCCTCCCCACTCTCCAAGAACTGTACTCATCCAGAGTGAGCAAAAGGGCTGGCAAAATCACTCTGGACCCCTCACATCCAGCACACTCCCTCTTTGAACTGTTACCGTCTGGTCGACGCTACAGAGCTCTGAGCACCAGAACGACCAGACACAGGAACAGTTTCTTCCCTCAGGCAATCCATCTCATGAACACTTGACATTAAAAGTGGAACACAACACTATTATAAATTATTTATTCAACACACATACTTATTTTTTTCATTTCAGATTTGCACATATTAGACCTGTACACCATAATTGTCTATATATTGTGTTTTTGCTATTTGTACATTGCCTATTTGTAAATTATTCTTTTATTATCTGTGCCCTGTCCTGTTTCTGTCTTTCTGTTGCACTGTAGAGCTTCTGTCACAAAAACAAATTCCTCGTATGTGTAAGCATACCTGGCCAATAAAGCTCATTCTGATTCTGATTCTGATTCTGATCAATTCGTCTTCGGATGACCTAATCGAGAGTGTATATTATATGTTTACACCTTTGCAACATAATAGTGTTCTAAGAATCTTTAGTAATCTGGGCATCAACATCCAATCCAGTTACAATGCAAAATTACCATGGTCGGAGACAAAGAGTCATAAACTTTCCCTCCAGAAGTGCAAGTCCCCATTGGCTCTTTGACCCCCGAGGGGTGTGACCTCCATAGGTTTTAAAAGGCCTCACTTCAGTGACCCGCCTTGCTTTTAGTCTCTTCACTTGTCTCCCATCCCCTCTCCATCTTCTGGTTGCTAAGTCCCAGGGCCAGCGCTACCGTGTCTGGCAGGCCTCAGCACAAGAAGTCTGCGGTTCTTTTAGATCCTAAGAGGCTGAGGAGAATGTGAGCTCCTCAGCAACCCTTAAGTTTTGCGCCAGGCCTTGCGGCCTTGACTTTCTATTCAACCAAGGATCCTCGGATCTCAGCAGATCTCTTTCTTAGCTCTTTTTCACTTTCTACCTGGGAAGAAACTCCCAATCACAATCGAGACAGGACATCTTTTTGGAATTCATCACTCTTCAACCCGGAAGAACGTGATCGTGAGTCCAAAACCTTGAAACCATCAACATTTTCATCCGAGACTGCATTCCGGACACTCGTCAATGACCAAGGCAATGCAAGTATCGTACATTTAACTAAACGAAACAGAGGTTTAGTATAAGATATAGACCCTGTTATAAACGGCGCTAATGGTTTTACTCAGGTGGTTAACTGACTCTTTCCATAACTGCATTCTCTGTTTTCTCTAATGACTTCATTCATCCACTTTAGCTCCCCTTTGTATGTATGCCTGAATGTATGTTTATTCGTTTGTTTGTTTAGATTAGTTATGTGTGTTAGCGTTTGTGTGCACAAATTATATGAGTTTCTGGTTCTGCCTTGCAAATTAATGTCTCTTTACGATTTTGACCCTTGCTACATGCTCTGATGCATTAACAGGAAAGTATTTTCGGTGGCCAAGGGAATATCCTTTCTTAGAGTTGATATGAACTTACACTGAATGTTCGCTGGACGAACAGATCAGTTGATGACAATTTAATTCTTCTGCAGTTATTACTGTCAGCCGATATAAATAATTGTAATTAATCATAATTAATTGTAAATATGTGTATACATTTCCCTTTTGAGCTGATTTGATATATTTCTTACATTTGGATTGACACGATTTGCCCTACACCGTGTCTACAACGCCACAATAGCTTGGGAATGACTACACTGGACGTGTCACATCGCTTAATGATTGGAAAATCCGTCCTTCATGTCAGAAACAGCGTGAGCGCTTGGAGTACATCTGTATGCCAAAAATCACTTTACTGTCCGCATCCACTGTAGATAGTATTTATACTGGGTTCTATATTGTCTTTTATCAAGTCGCGCCGCGTCACTCGCGTCCGAGGAAAACACGGTAGCAGCGGGGCAGCGCCGCGGGTTTTTCCTGGGGATGAACCCACCAGAGTGGAATAGTTCCGGGGAACATCTGCGCTGTGTGTCGATGCACCTTACAAGAGAATAAGACCTGCAAGCAATGTAAAAATATATGTACGTTTGTCTGTGTTTGTACCAGATTTTTGCACACCAGTTTAACCTAGTAACATTTACCCGTCAACATGGCAGTAACAAACTTTACTATGGTAAACTGCGCTGTCATTTCAAATGACTTTTGTCAGCTTATTGAATTAAGTTACCGAATTAAAATGATTTTAACGAGCAACGCTTATCTTATATTAACATTAGGTTAACTAATGTGAAATTTTTTTCAGGTGTTAGTAGTTAATGTTGGCCAGTAGCCCATTGAGAAAATAAAATCGTATGTTAGCTAAGTTAAACAAGTTTTATGGCTAGCCTTTTCTTATTTTAGAATTAGTTTGTTATAGTTTTTAATGGAATTTAAGATTTACTGCATTTTTTTGTATTTGTGTTTTAAAGGCAACTGCAATGAAGCATCAAGAAAGGCATGAGCATGCCAGCCTGAGACTGATAATTCATGGTAAGAGAACCACTATGGTTTTAAGAGGTTTGAGTATTCGATATGGGGTTTGCCTTTTAAAAGTGTGCCATTTCTACTTCTTGTTTTTCAAAGAAGACATTTCTGTCACTAACAAAGTGGATGGTGAGCAAAGGTGGTGGCCACATTTTGGAGCAGCACCTGGGTTTTGCAGCTGACTATGCATTCTTTGGCTGTTTGTCTTTTTCTCCATTATGTTTCTGTTGCCTAAAGATTATTTTTGAGGATACATCCAGAGAACACAACATAATGCACTGTGAAGATGGTGAAGATGCACTGTTCCAGTATTGGAAGACTGTATTTTTAAATGTTATACATGCAGTGTTCTAAATAAAGAATTTTATATTTTGTAATTATTGTGTCTGTTTTAATTGAATGCCAGTAGTACCTATGTAGAGTAAAAATAAAATGAATTCTATATACAACTAATCAAATCTAATGAAATCTACATTAAAATGAATGAATTACAGTATTATACTGATGAATTGGATTTTTTTCCAGTAATTTACTGTAAAACAGTACAGTTTACAACTGTAAATAAAATACAGTTTGCTACTGTAAATCTTAATTACAGTAACTTACTGGCACTGTAAAAACTCTTTGAAATGTCTAACAGTGATTGAATGAATGAATGAATGATGCATTTATATAGTGCTTTAATGTGTATTGCCGTACACCCAAAGCGCTTTACAATCATGTGGGGGGATCTCTCCTCAATCACCACCAGTGATTGTTAACTAAAGTGAAATTCAAATTAAAACTTTTAAAAGTTGAACTTTTTTTTATTGAAAAACTTGTTACATCAATGTTAAAGATTATAAAGATAAATGTGCATGACAAAGTGACTAAAAAGCTAAATTAAGCCAAAATTACAATGGAAACTAAAAGTAAAAGCTAATTTATAATATTAATAATAATTTAAAAAAATTATATATATATATATATATATAATAGTAAATAAAAAAATGCTACAATAACTCTGCCTCAGGTATAATGTCTAAAGTGTTGAATGGTGTTACAACTGACCCATGGTGTAACCATTCCTATATATATATTTTTTTTTTTTACACAACAATTCTGCTTTTCTCTTTACTACTTTGCACTACAAATACACTACCTTTCAGGCTGATAACAACTTGAAATACTCTAGAAATATTGTGTAATGCTGTAAATTGTCAGACCTGGTTCAGTCTGGACAAATTCTGCTGCACACAATTGTTAAATATTTAGGAGATATGTACTGTGGAGACACTGGTTTAAAATGTATTTTGCAAATCTGAAAATTATTTATTTGTTTGTCACAAGACCCACGTACCACTTTCAAGTTAGTAATGCTGTCCAGCAAAACTCAAGTGTCATACCACATCCATTCAACACAGAACATTAATTAAACCGTCCAGTTAGGCTGCTACGCTCTGCACTTACTGTGTCACAGAGAATTCATGCAAAATTCATGAACCACATGTAAATCTGACACTAGACTCCTGCCAAGGGAAAGGAAAGCTAAGTACCATCAAACAAAGAGATTTTGGCAGCCATGACACACGGCACATTGATCTGAACAGAGAGGACAGCAAATGATTGGGGACCATAAGAACAAGTTGAGACCATTACAGGGAATATGGTGAGTGAGATGTGCATGACCCATCTGCCCTTTTAATTATGCCGAACTCCGATTTCAAACTTTTTTCCCCACCAGCTCCAGTGTAGTCTAATGTTCAGTGTTGCATGCATCATTGCCTATGCAACTTAACATACTGTTTCAGCCAAGCAGAAAAGATGGCGTTCGTTTGAGGTAAGGCTGAGTATCTAACGAGACCATAACAGAGAGAAAATGAATTGTTTTGGTGGAAAGTGAGGTGGAAAAAGTCTCTTTGCAATTCAAAGTAGACATTTTAATGAAATCCTTGGAGCGGCGAGCTTCAGTTAGCAGTTAGCATGGGGCTATTTCAGTACACCGCTCTTCTGAAGGGATAGAATCAGTGAGTCACTCTTTAGCTGGAAGTTGCTTCTTGGTTTTCCACGTAATTGAAGCCCTTCAAACTCGAGGAGGAAAGCTTTGATCTTTCCAATAACAAGAGCAGCCATATTGCTAATGAATAAGGCACTTCCAGGTGAATATGCTAAGTGAGATCTGGCTGAGAATTGCCGCCGAATGACTCAATTGATAGTTAAATGATTCATCATGCATTAAATATGATTGGGGACCTCCTGAATCATGATCGCCATGAGTGTGGATTCAGAGAGAGACCTAGTTTGGAACTTCATTCCATTAGAATTAATGTGCACTCATAACTACCACATGACTCAAAGCCAGAAACGGCATCCAGTCCCTCTCAGGATTTAACGGTAGATTTATGTCATCCGTAACTAATTTTGTCTGTTTTATATGAGGCTCTGCAAATTCCCAACTAGACGAGCTTTTCCACATGCACTCGCAAAACACATAGAAAAGGAAAATCACCAATGAGATCTCCTGAATATCTCAATTCCTTCTCCTAGACAGCTAGGAGATTAAAATGGGAACAAATTCCGACTTTTGTTTAACTCTCCTGCTTCAGGTTTTTCCTTCAAAGAAAAAGACTCTAGTAATCCCACATAATGTCTGTTCTAGAGTTTCAGAAGAGATCTCAACAGTTGCCGAATATGTCTACTTCTCTACTTCTCTACGGTATTTCAGTATGTTAAAAAAAAGAGTGTCAAAATAGTAGAATGTCTGAAAATGCAGTATTCATAAAACTGTAAAAATATAAATTGCATCCTGTAACACTTTACCATCCCATGAGGCCATGGGAGGGTAGTATTTCTAAATGTTGAGATAAAAGCATACAAATATAATTTCTGACACAGTTAGCGATGGACATTTTTTCAAAACACTGCTTCATGAAGCTTTGAAACCTTTACGAATCTTTTGTTTTGAAACATTGGATCGGAGTGCATATCAAACTGCCAAAGTCACATGATTTCTGTAAACAAGGCTTTTGTTAGGTCATAACTCTTTTGAAATGTTTTGAAATTTCAATGCTTAACCAATGGGGGGAATCAAACGGATTCACTGAAATCACACCCCAGCGACAAACCATTGAACTAGTGATCTTGGATCAGTTTTATAAATTAGTAGACGTTTTAATGAGACATTTGTATAATAAAAAGGAATAATAGTAGTTAATAGTTAATAGACTTTTTAGCTGAGCCATCCATAGAACAAACAAAATAAGCCCTGAAAATTAAAAAATGAACACATATTTTACCAGCACTTAATATTTAATGGTATATGTTGATTAGTAATTAAACTTTCAATAACTTACTTGCAATGGATTTGTAAAAAACACAGATGTTTCAGAAAGGTTTTCATGAGCAAAAGAAACACTTTTTATATACTCTTTAATACAGTACCATCTGTTCAAGAATAAAGTTCAACATAAACATATACTATTTAAATTGCATTTATACTAATTTGACCAGCAAGAGTCACCAGCATGTGGTGTTTTGAATGCTTCGAAACAGTGAATCATTTTGTGAAGCAAATGGTTAAGTTGATTTGAAGCTTTGAAAAGCTTCATTTCTCTCACCACTACTGTATGTTATATGACAATGCTAACATGAACAGCGCTATTCACACTGCCATGTCTATCCTAGGTTTTGTTTATGTTCATGTTTTCATGACTTTTATTTTGTAAATTGTCATAGTCATGGTTACTGTATATATATATATATATATATATATATATATATATATTTTTTTTTTTTTTTTTTATTGATTCAATAGGCTTGTCTGACTTCATACGGCTCTGCACCGACTGATCGGTGAGAGTTTCTGCTTGCAGTCAGGGGCGGAATTGAAAGTGTAGGCGTCAAGTCGGACACTTTCTGCTCTCTGTAGTGACGCTTGAGCAGTCTTTGCATACTCTATCACAGATGAAGTGTATTAAATGCAATATTTGTCAAAAACACAGATGTTTCAGAAAGGTTTTCATGAGCAAAAGAAACACTTTTTATATACTCTTTAATACAGTACCATCTGTTCAAGAATAAAGTTCAACATAAACATATACTATTTAAATACCAATAAAGTGGGGCCATATACGTATGCTTTTATCAGTGTTTTTTGATAAACAATATAACATGCAACTGCAGTAAAAAGCTTTTACTGTTCTAAAAACACAAATTTGTGAGCATTATTGGGATTGAAGATGTCAGAATAAATCTGAAGCACACGTCATCGTTGTCATGTGGTGAATTTGGTGAATGTGAAACAGCTGTGTTGTCATCAGTGTTTCTGCAGCAGCTCTGGAGAAACTGCACCGGCTGAGTCAGCCGACTGCTCTTGGGGCACTCTCATGGTACTTTGATGCTGCAAGTGACAGTGACGTGGGGTCGGCGCCATCTCAAGTCAGAAAAAAATTTTTAACCGCCATGCACTGCTTCAAGTCAGATTTCGATCGATCTGCACAGCACTGCATGAAGTCAAACACACCTAATGTCTTGACGTAGTTTTTTTTTTTTTTTTTTTTTTTTTTGTGTTTTTGTCATGTAATCCCCATAGCCCTGTATATATAGCCCTCATGTTTCCTTCAGCTCTTCACTGTCAGAAAAAAAAGCACACAAAATTTTTTACCTTTAGGGGTACAACAGCTTGTGACTGGGGAAGTACCCTCAAAGGGACATCATTGTACCTTCTTTACCCCTAAAGTGTGCATATTAATATCTAAAGAAGTAATATGTACCCTTAAGGTAGTAATATGTACTCATATGGTACCATTATGAACCATAAATTAAATTGTATGTTTACTTACGTCTCATGTCTTACGAACTAGTAAGTGG
This sequence comes from Spinibarbus caldwelli, assembly GCA_039654775.1. NCBI lineage: Eukaryota > Metazoa > Chordata > Actinopteri > Cypriniformes > Cyprinidae > Spinibarbus > Spinibarbus caldwelli. The sequence goes on along the minus strand of CM077246.1, from coordinate 25,845,706 downwards.
AAGAAACTAAATATTTGCCAAAAAGCTCTCGGGACATATACATCAGCAAAAATGACAAGTATACTCGCCGTAGATTGAGTGACATTATTGCTTTGGGGTTCTCTGGCTCGTAACTTAGCGACCGGGCACTGCATATGTGCTATTTTTTTGTTTTGAAACCTTTAATGCACATGTAAATGAATATGTGAATCAGATTACAATGTTTAGGGTTTTAAACAAAACTTTTTGGAATCTGAAATTAGATTGCATTCATATGGATTTATGAAAATGAGTGCATGTAAAGATATTATAATTGGTTCTCTTTGATTTTTGTCACATTGTGCCACTCGCTTCCAGTGAAGGCACAGTGTTTTTTTTTTTGCATATCAACAACTGTCTCATTTTCATTTATTTCTCTTAATGATTTTAAGGAGAAACATCTGAGACAAAGCAGACGAAGCATAACGGAGAACTCCATTAAGTAAATAATTTGTGGGTTTTGGTGCCACATTTGCATTTTTAGATGAAAAAGATAAAGGAAAGTAAAAAAGGATCACCTCAAGCAGACCTCTGATCTCGTTCTCTGAACAAAGAGAGAGAGAGGGAGAAGTGCAGACGCGGAAGTGAAGCGTGTAATGAAAGTGCCCAAAGCAGCTTTCGGCTCCGGAGGGACCCTGCGTGGGTGCCTCGCTGGATGGCGAACGGCTCAATTTAAGAGGGTTAATTATGAGGTGCCACCAGAAGACTCGGAAGACTTATTACAAAACCTTTGCGCTAGCACGTACGTTAGCATTCTGCTTCATGGAATTGTTAGAATCATACGAGGTGCTGAATGGATAATTACGATCACACCGCCCCCTTAGAGTCACATCTTTAGGCCTGTCTTACTGCGTTTCCACCACTTTGCCTCATGGGCAAAGAAAAACAACAGACAAGCTTGCTGAAGCAAAGGAACATTTTTGGGTCCTATTATCATTCCTTGGGTAAACAGTGTAAAACTGCTCCAGAGCTTGTGAGCTAAATAGAATTATCACTGATTAAACTGGTTAGCCACCAGCTGCTACGAGAAAAACAAGAGAGGAAAGGAGCGTTTCTTTCCACCTTATTAGCATTCCTGTGCATTTCTCATGCTAAACATGTCAAACATGGGTTCTGCCAGGGATCAAGGCTTTAAGAGCTTTGCTTCTATAAGCTATTGTCCTTTCTTGGGGTCAGTTTGTGTAGCGTATTTCACAAATTAAAAATGGGCATTCAAGACTCAACCACCTCCATCATAAATCATTATTCATAAAGTGTCGGCAAGGAAACTGCGATTACTCAAAAAAACCTTTTCGTGACTTTTCATGCTTGCGTACTGTTGGCCAAACCAAGGGAGGCTGGCTGCCATCCAAATCGCAGAGGAAAGCACCTATTGACAAGGAGCGAACTCCCACTGTTACTCGCTTCCTGTGCGTAATGCCCATAGAAGTCCTCGCCCCCAATCTCCAGGGGCGTTCGAACAGCCAAAGAGGAACTTTCCAGCTTTTTCATTACATCTTTGAATTTAAAAAGAGATGTGTGGACCTGTAGGGCTTGCTGAGAGTCTTTGAATAGATCCTTACACATCTAAAGTAGACCCCAGGTCAGATACTTAGTGAGTTTGGAGGCAGAAGAGTGACTTGGGATGGGATCCAGTCAGACAGGAGATAATAAAAAGGAATATAGGCATCACAGTATGGAGAGCTTTGTAAATGGTACCATCTGTCGGAGCACATTGTCAACATGCTGTGAAGGTGCCAAATGCAAGTAGGTGAATATCTCCTGTCCTTCCTGCTGCTGTCGTATGTGCTGAAAAAAGACCTATGCTAATTAGGGAGTAAGCTGTGGACTCTTAAGGAATGGAATTCTTAATGAATGAACAAGGTCTCCGTGGACCGTTCAAGGTCAAGTGTGCAGGGCATATTCTGAGAGATGAGGAGGTTATATAATTGCTCAGCCATATATAAAATAATGTTTCTGCAGTTAAGCTATAAAAAAAAAAAAAAAAAAAAACACTTTTAGATTGTATTCCATGCATAATGGCCTGTATACTGTAATGAAATACTGCAATGTCCAACTTTAAGGATCCTGAATGCATGAATGAATGAATGAATGAATGGTAATTTAGAAACTGGGCAAGTTGCATAAACTTTGCCTGAACAACTAGCAGTTAGCCAAGGGGTAATGAGGTTATTTATTTATTTATTTGTTTGTTTATTTATTTATTTTTATGTAATCCATAAAAAATGACCAGTCTTAAAGAAAAAGGCAATAATAATAATAATAATAATAATAATAATAATAATAATAATAATAACAAAATAAAATGACTTGTAAAAACTTGTTGACTATTCAAAGTTGCTTCCAAGTTGTTTTACTATTATTTACATATTTTAAAAATGCTAATTTATGCATTTGTGTTTCTGTATAATATTTTAATATAAATTTAATTGTAAAGTTATATGGGACAAAATAAATAAAAACTTGACTAATGATGGCTAATCATTCACAATAGGACCAACATTTACAATAATACCAACATGCATTTAATTTTCATTTGATGATGATTTTAAGACCTTCTAGCTACACTCTGCATTATGAACAAATGGTGCAACCAAATTGAGTACAAAGCTACAAAATAACTAGAAGTCACTAAACCTCTTGTATGAACTTTATATCCTAATTTAAGTAAAAACACACAAACAGCCACACTTCTGCTCTAGCTTTTATACAACTTTGGTTTACTATCGAAAATCTGTATTGCAGTACTGCAAGGTCCTGCATGATAAATTGCTTGTGAGTTGTCTTGTAAATAACTTTGGATTAAAGCATCTGTTAATTGGCTAAATGTACCACTATTACTCAACAACATGGTTTGGAATTCTTTAAATTCGAAGCACATTCTGTGATCTACAGGGGTAACTGAGTGTGGATGTTGCAGGTGGTCTGGATGTAATAAAGAGTGTACTGGATGTACTAAACCATTCTCACTTCCAGTCCAGTGCCTCAAGACTGCAGTCAGATGTCTGTGAGGGTATGAGCCTGAGCTCCTGAGCCCATGTTGCAATAAGACAAACTGACATGAGCACCAAGGTGAAAGTCTTGGAGTTGAAGTGGGGAGATTGTAGACTGAGACAAGTGCTTTTGTCCCAATTGCATTGTCACTTTTTTGTTGTAAGCAGGAATTGTGTTTGAAAATTGATTTAAACAGTAGCATGTTTGACAAAAATCCAAAATTGTACTCTTGGTGGAACAGGAAGTTATGAATTGAGATAGGGAAAATGGGACTGGGACAGAATATTGGCTAGAAATGAAAAAGCAGATGTGCATTATTATTAGGTAGGTTATGGTTTAAAAATAAAATGGACCAAAAAAGAGAGTTTTAACTCACAAATGCATAATCAATCAATAAATAAATAAATAAATAAATAAATCAATCAATCAATTAAAAAAATAAATAAATAAATGTCCACACAAAGGATGAAATACTATAGAACCTGAAAAATTAAGGTGTGACCATTGGACAAGAAATGCTCATTGGGGCATCAGGGACATAAAAACAGGTTGAGAAGAAAAGATACAGTATAAACTGCAAAATACTTTAAGAATTAATGTGAAGAATCAAGTGTTAAACCAAAAATTAAACCACCAGGAACCCTTTAGTCTCCAGTGCCACCATTTTCCAGAACTGCAAACTATCTGGAGTCTCAAGAAGTTTAAGGTGTGAGGTTCTCAGAGACTTTGCTAAGGTAAAAAATCCTGAAACATGACCCCCATTTGATAAGAATCACAAGCTAAAGTGTTGTGAGATTCTGCGTTGTTTTGGACAGAAGATTTAAGGGTTAGTTCGCCCAAAAAATATTTTTTTGTCATTAATTACTCACCCTTATGTCGTTCCAAACCCGTAAGACCTTCGTTCATCTTCACAACGCAGATGAAGATATTTTTGGTGAAATCCCAGAGCTTTCTGATCTGCATAGACAGCAACACAACTGACATGTTAAAGGCCCAGAAAGGTGGTAAGTACATGTGGTGAAGAAGAAATTGTTGAATAAAGTTGTTATTTTTGTTTTCTTTGCGCACAAAAAGTATTCTCGTAGCTTCATAAAATTAAGGTTGAACCACTGATCTCACATGGACTATTTTAACGATGTCCTTGCTATTTTATGTTAATTTCTAAGAAACTTTAGAAAAGCCAACTTCTCTAGACTGAGCTGTTCCCGCTGTCATGTCAACACTTCAGAGGAAAATGACATTAAAGGACCGTTAAAGAATGCTAACAAAAGTGCTTGGTCAGTACTCATCTCAGCATAAAACCTTTTTTAGACTGAAAGTGACACAAGCACATTGCCAACAAAATAGACGCTTCCTCCCACCACCAAATCGGCCTGATTTCCATGATTACAAGACAAACATCCAGAGCCAAAATTCGCTTTCCTCTCGGCCGCCTCATGAAGTGGGTGGTTTGTTACTTTGTCTAAATACTGCATGCATTATTCTTCCCTGTTCCGGTGCAGAAAGCGCAAGGTGACTGTGGCTGTCTCCAAACCTCACCCTCCACTGCCCGCAATACATCAGCAGAAGCTCACAGCCGCCCTGCCTAAAAGACAGCTGGGGATGCTGGGGCCCAGAGACCCCCGCCCTGACCCTGCTGCCTGCTGCCCTATGATAGATGATGATGTCCAAATATTCGAAGCGCTGCAGAGGCGACAGATAACACCTCCACTGGGTGTGGGGGAGCTTATCGAGCAGAGGCGGCAAATCCCATCAGCTGTAGAAAGGCATATTTAAATTGCTTGGCTGGGTCGTGTCGATATTGAATTGCAGCCGGCTAAAAGTGTGAGGTTTTAATGTAATCACAAGAAGCGGCGAAAATGCCAGGGGAACATTTTATTCACAGGTGCCTCTTAAGTTATTGACAGAGAGTTGAGCTAGGGAAAATTACAGGGTAAATGTCTTATTTCTGAGGAAAAATCAAATATGAAGGTATGCTATATGTATTATCTTGGTTGAGTAACCTCAGAGCTGATCTTTTCTGACCACAGTAATGCTCAGGAAATTTCAGGAAGATTTGTTCGAAGATTACGGCAAACTTGTTGCCCCTAAAAGTTTAGCCATCTTTTCAAGGTTTTCTTTGAAACAGGTAATGACATTTACTGTTTCATAAGAGTACATTGAGGACTTGAAAGGGAATTGCATGCAGGCCACAGGGTACAGGGTTTGAAGCTGTGATGTGCTTTTTTGAAACTTCATGGACATTAGAACAACCACACAATGCGATTATCAGCGCAAAATCTTTTGAAATGTGCATCTGGTGTCTGGAAAGGAACAGTCATGTGTCTTGTCTTATCTGACACTGATGGCCCATGTAGGGTAATTTGTTCAAGGGTGGCACGAAAGGCATGATTGATTTAAAGGGATAGTTCACCCAAAAATGAAAATGATGTCATTAATTACTCACCCTCATGTCATTCCAAACCTGACCTTTGTTCATCTTCAGAAAACAAATTAAGATATTTTTTGATGAAATATGAGAGCTTTCTGACCCTCCATAGACAGTAATGTAACCGAAATGTTCCCAGGCCAGCAATTCTTCCAAATCACGTCTAAGAGACTTCTTATAATGTTGTACATTCTAACAACTATTAAAGGGATAGTTCTTTATTTAGAACTTTATTATACAATGCTAAATAATGAATGGAGGATATGTGCATCTTTGGTATGCGCCAATGATAGCATCACTGTGACAGTTCTGGTTGCTAGGATGCGGCTTGGGCGTGAGTGAGTTGGTTGCCATGGAAATGACACAAATGTCAGGTTTCTACACAGCATTGAGAAACTATCTTGTCTGTTTAAACCAGCGGATCCACACAGTAAAAAAATCCACATTTTCTGTATTGATTCAGTTCCCAGAAAATGGAGGAACTTAAATGGCAACCAGCTGCATCACCATTTCAAACCCATAAGAACATATAATGTCACTTTCTTTCTTTCTTTCTTTCTTTGGATGAACTTTCCTTTTGACCTCTGTAAATGCGTATATGACCAGATGAACCATGCTGATTTTACAGGTCTTTACTTTACAGCCTTATATATACAGTATATAATTAAGTAGCTGACTTTAAGACTTTAGTGCTTTAGTACCAATACTTTCTGTAAGGGATGTGACGGATGTGTAAGAACGATGTTCTTCAGCTTGTCTGTCAGAGGGAGGGTCTCAGAGAGAGATGAAAAGTGGGTGAATCTCAATGGCTTCAAAAACCAAGCCACTACGGGCCGCTTCCTCTTTCATTCCATGTCCAAACCAAAAGCCAACAAGAACAGAAGGCTTTTGATGAATAAATGCTTTTTCATCCATGACATTGGCAGCACTGAGGCTTATGTAGGACACCATTTGACTTAAAGGCCATTCTAATTATCACTAAAATAACTCAGAAAAGCAAAGTCATTCATGGCTTTGAACAACTGCACATGAACATGTTGAGGAATGTTACTTTTTAAATGTAACACAATGCAATATTGCAATAAAAATACCTAATTAATGGTTTAATGTTACTATTATACAAAAGTACCAAATTGTGATACTGTGATTTAACCAAAGTAATGTTACAGTGACCAAAGATTTGTTAAAATTTGACCAAGGATTTATTAAAAGGCAACACTTATTAAGAGTTTTTGGGCTTGTTGTTTTATATATATATGTGTATATATATGTGTGTATATATATATATATATATATATATATATATAAATATATATATAGTTACAAAATTACAAACAGCCCGAGTGTCCACCCCAAACGAACAGTGTATAATGATTAAGAGACTTTGGGCTTGTTGTAATTGTATGTGGCTTATTTCAAAGATAGCATGTTTGCATTTGAGTTTATATATACACACACACGTATACTCTGACACAGTTCCACAAAATAATAAGCAGCACAAATGTTTTCAACATTGATGATAATACAAAATGTTTCTTGAGCAGCTAGTCAGCATATTACAATTATTCCTGAAGTAATGATAATGGAGTAATGATGCTGAAAATTCAGCTTTACCATAGGAATAAATTACATTTCAAATGTGATGCCAAGGACAGGGAAGTAGGAGGAAGCAAGCATCTGTGTGCAACAGTTTAATAACAGAAAACAAAACAAAACATGAACAGAGTCCAGCGATGCCAAATCCAGGGAAATAGAAACACTTAAAACAACTCACAAGGAAACACAGGGAAACTAGGACTTAGACATACAGAAGGTTAAACAAAGAAACAAAGGACACCTGGGGACACAATCAATGGCAACCAATCAGGAATGAAACTACAATTGGACTACAAAAAAAATAAATAAATAAAAAAAAAAAAAAAAAAAAAAAAACAGTACAGGGAATGCTACAAAGAAACAAAATTTTGTCTTCATTTGGTTTCTGGGGTGCACTTAAATTGTCATGCCTGATTGCTAGGGAAATGCATTATTTTCCACATATTTTACGTTTTTGCAGCACCTTTCTTCCCAGTCTGATTTAAGTGCACTAGCTGCATCCCATATGATTTACTATGTACTTATGCACTATGTACTCAACCATGTAGTGTATGAATAATATAAGGTTATTTTGTTCATTCAGCATTAGAATCTGATAGCCCCTTCCCTTCAGCTACAGTATGTATTTAAAGCTGTGACAGTTGAGAGCATGAAGTTGAGCATCCAACATTCCACACTTAGTTTTTGCAGATATTTAAGCACATCATCTGGGTATTTAAAGTGTACTTTTTCTTTTTGGATTTTTCACTGTGAATGCACTACTCGTCAATATTTCCATACCAATTCGATCCCCATTCAGATGCTGAGAATGCTTAAGAACAACAGGATCATGCAGAACCTTTACAAGCACGGATTTTACATGACATTTTTTTTTTTTTTTTAAATGCTTAAACAGTAACATTACACACTAAGGTCCCCCCTTATATTAGGTGGTCTTAACTACTATGCACTTTCATAAAAAAATAAAAAAATAAGTACAATGTACTTATTGTGTTCATATTGTTTTGCAAAACACTTTTGTTGATATTGAGTTGGGATACGGGTAAGGTTACAGCAGGTTTGGTGGTATGGGTAGGTTTAAGAGTCGGTTAAGGTGTAAGGGATAGTCAACAGTGTTATAAATGTAATTAAATAAATTAATTAATTACATATGTTATTGCATGCGGATATTTATTGATTTATTTATTTATTTTAATATAAGTACAACGTAAAAACATGTAATTACACAGTAAGTGCATTGTATCAAATGATTAATTTGAATGTAAGTACATAGTAGTTATGGGACCCACAAGTTGGAAAAGTACCTTTAAAATTTACATATGAATGAATATAGAAGTGTTTTGTTTCTCTTATGTTAGTATTTTGTACAGGTTGTTAGGGTGTTTTTGGGTGATTCTTAAGTGTGATTTACTTTAGTCAGTGATAGTTCACCAATACTTTGGGAACATATATAATGCATAATTAATCAAGGCATCCCAGCATGCTTAGTTGTTAAAGACTGTAACCCAGGCAACAGTAATCTGTTCAAGTGTTCAATGAGAGTGGGCTGTTATTTCACAAAGAGCCAAAAGTGAGAGGGAGGCACAAAAGAAAGTTTATTCAAGCTTATTTACAATTCATAGCAATATGGCCAATTTATTTCACTCTGTCTTTGACAGCTCGTTTTATGTTCGCAATAATACAAGATAAAAAAAAAAAAAAAACATGGCTTTGTGACAAGGTGCAGACGGCAGTGCGGATAAATCAAAAGTGTGAGAATAGGCAATGTGAAAGTAGTATATGTTCAAGACATGTACTATAATTAGAGTAGAATATCACATCAGGCATGTTTTATTAACCCAATAGGGATTTTGCTCTGTCAAGCTAACACAAATCAGCTCAGATGGTTAGTTTATTTTAAAAAAGAGAAAAAAAAAGAGAGAGAGAAAAGATACTTGTTTAGTCAGCTTGTGTATGCGACAAAAAAATTGCTTCATTCTGTCACTTTTATTCAGTCAAGTGGCAGTTATGAGTCTGATTCATCCAGGGAGTTGGTGTCTTCCTTCAGTTTTGATCACTCCTCATAATTCCACTCAGTGTTCAGCTGTTTTGTTTGACAGCAAACTGTTCGAAATGAAAGCAAGCAGCAGTTCGAAGGCAGCGTAGGATGGGGTTAGTGGTGAGGTCATTCAACAAGTTCATCAGACTGACCCATCTGGGTCAAAAGTGGCATCTCTGTGCTCATCAGATCATCTATTTCAACATGTGTGAATGTCTTACTAAGTTTAATTAGACCAGAGAGTCAGTGAGTTGCAGAAATTCCAGACAGCAGACTGGAATAATTATTATGGGCAAATCTTCAAAGTTTCAGAGTTTTATTCTAAACTCGTGCGTCCACTGACAGAAAAGTGAATCTTTTCCATGGGAGTCCTCATTAGCATCATGTTCAAATCATTTCTCCTCAAGCTCAATTTAAAGGACAGGTTCCCAGAATTAGGTTTAATTTTTTATTTATATTTTTCAATTGGCCAACAGACTAGAAACCTTGGAAGGGTGGAAAAAAAAATGATAAATGGCAATAATGATGTTAATGGCTTGAGGCTTTGAAAATTCAGTGTTATCCTGATTTGTTTCTTCCGTTTTGGCAGCTTGTCATGGTTAGACAGTGGCAGATCGATGTTGTCAGTCTCATTTGATAACAGACACATGATTCTAATTGGAACAGTCAAGCTCTCCAGGTCCAAAATAACATCAATAATTTAATTCTAAATTAAATTTAAGCTGGTCAAAACAGGTCTGTGTAATAAGAAAGGTGGCACAAAGAAATCTGTAGTGTTGGGGATAACGCATTATAAGTAATGCATAACAAGTTACATAATCAAAATACTTTTTTTCAAGTAACTAGTAAAGTACCACACTACTTTTAAATTTACAAGAAAATATCTGCATTACTTTTCTAAATAATAAACGCAAGTTGTTTTCACATTTATTCACTAACACCTCTTCTGTCCCCATGTTTTGAGAGAAATTGGGAGTGAGGTGCAAAGGCAGAGGCTTCCTTCCAGCCTGATCTCACTGCAATTCATACATATTTTACAGGGTGGCTAATTTGTATGAATTCGTACGACCTCATTCATACAATTTCATATGATTTTTGAGAAATTGTATGTATTTTACGATGGCACAATTCATATGAATTTGTACAAATGACCTACACCTAACCCCACCCCTAAACCTACCTGTCACTGGGGTTTAGACAAATAAGAATTAATTAATCATTTCCATAAAAAGTAATTAAGTAACACAATTGTATGGAGTAGCACTATGGAATATGGAGTATGGAGTAACACTATACTACAATGCAGTACTTTTAAAATGAACTTTCCTTACTTTAAATCTATGTAATACATTATTTATTTATTTATTTATTTATTTTTATTTTTTTTTATTTTTTTTTGAAGATAGCAATAGTAGTAGCCTATGTAGTTGTGTTTAATAGCAACATTGTTTTGGTAAAATTAAAATCGTATGTCTAGAGTAGGACTGCCACTGAATGAATGAATGAATGAATCACATTACTCAACATTTGTATATTTTACAGTATGTACTAAATGAAGATATGTAATTCACAAATGTAGCAAAACTTTAAAAAGCATCTGAAAACAGACATCAAAACACAAGGTTGTTGCCTGATAGTCTAAACATATTTGGAAGTTTAAAATGTACTTTTTTATTTGACGTTTTTATTATTTGCTGTCACTCACAGCTGCACTGCTGTACCAGTTATATCAAAGTTAGCTGAAGTCAGTCGAAAGGTGAAAGATTTACTCACTGTTCACATGAGAAACATCAGTCTCTCAGTGTGCTGGTAACATTATGTCCTCTGTCTGTTCTCTGTTACAGCCTTCATCCATCTCCCTCCTCGGATCAAAACCATCCAATGTTTTTGAATGGATCTCAGTGGCTAGAACACATTTATATCCTCTGCTGGGTACTTTAAAAATGAATAATTGAGCAGGTCATATTCTGTTTCATTCATTTAAGCAGCCATGAAGAACCATGTTTGTCCTGTTTTTATAGGCATTTGACAATTACAGGGGTGACCTCCACTCTCTCCCTAACAACAGCTTTGATTTCTCAGTAGATATGCCATATTAAGATTAAAATAAAAAATACTTTTTTTCCTGCTATTTGTTTATTTGAAGCTTTGAAGTCATCTACTATATATGCTAGTGAGATACTAAATGTTGACTAAATTAAAAATGTTTATGTACTTCAATTAATTTTAATTTCATCATGAAGAAAAAAATCATGTTGTCATGATATATGTTTCACACATATAATATGTTTCACACATGTAATATATGTTTCACATAAACAGCTCAGTAACCCAGTAAAGGTTTTTAAATGTTTTTTTTTTTTTGTTTTTTTGTTTTGTTTTTTTTGAAGTCGGCTTGGGCAGCAAGCTCCTCATCTCATGTGGTGACCACATCCATGTGTTCATATGTAAAGACTGAAATTCTTCACGCCTGCATTGTAGGCTAATATTCCTCCTTGACCTTGACACATGTAAATCATGTACACATTTAACATTACATTTATGTTCTGAATACCTTTATCTTAATTTACCTTTGTCCACAAAACTAACAAAGTAACCTAAAGGTCTCACACTTTTTTGTGTGTATATAGGAATGCAGCATCATAACTACAGTATATAGATTCTAGTAGTCAATCAATTCTGCTTATTAGTTAAAAACCTCTAGCTGTTGGCATTGTCAGGATAAAATTTTGGTCTCCATGTGGAAAACAGTATAGGTAACACTTTAGTTTAGGGACTAGTTCTCTAACTAGTAGTATTTAGAAACACAGAATGTTTTTTTGTAATTTTATTTATCATTAGGGTTAGAGGATAGAACATAAAGCAGTATTCTGGTCATTTCTCAGCCCAAATTGATGTGATTAATTTACAACTTAAAATATTTAATTTCATGACAGCCTTAATTATCACTAGAAAATGACATGGTGCATCTCAAGGGTTTTATCCTATTAAATAAATTTAATTCAGTATATATTCTTTATTTATAGAATATATTTTGGTTTAGCATAGAGTTTTCTTTTGAACATTCACCTGCTCATTAAAATAATAAATCAATCAATCAATCAATCAATGTTTTTATTTATTTATTTATTTATTTATTTTTATTTTTTTTTTTATAATAAACCGAAAGGCTCAGGTGCTTTCTGAGGGAAACCGGTGGGCACGAGTGCTTCTTGTGGAAAAGCGACATGCACGAGTGATTTCTGTTGAAAAAACAATAAAATAAAAATGGTAGGCATGAGTGCTTCCTGCAGAAAATAGATGGGCACGAGTGATTCCTGTAGGAAACCACTGGGCATGGGTGCTTCTTGCTGAAAAAAAAAAAAAATATGGTGGGTGCGAGTGCTTCCTGTTGAAAAGAGACAGGCACGAGTGATTCCTGTGGGAAGCCATTTGGCACGGGTGCTTCCAGTTGAGAAAAAAAAAAAAAAATGGTGGGCACGAGTGTTTCCTGTGGAAAAGAGACAGGTATGAGAGATTCCTGCTGAAACAAATGGTTGGCACGAGTGCTTCTTGCAGAAAAGAGATGGGCACGAGTGATTCCTGTAGGAAACCAGTGGGTATGGGTGCATCCTGCTGAAAAAACGGTAGGCATGAGTGCTTCCTGTGGGAAAGAGATGGACACAGATTCTACATGTTGGAATGACAGCGGGTACCTGTGCTTCTAGTCAAAAAGAGGTGGGCACTGGTTCTTCATGTGGGTAACTGGCAAACATGAATGCTTCCTGTGGGAAACAAATCTGTGTGTGTAACACTGTGAAATAGTCTAAAGAAAAAGAAAGGGAAATAAATTCACTGAATTAAGTTTTCTAAAATGCATATGTCAGTGCAACAAAGCAACTAAAAAGAACGAAGAAGCACGTGCCATGGGAGTTCAAACCGTGCGTGATCCCGCGTTCATATCACGACAATATTTTTATTAACACATTTAAATTACTGGTCATGTTTTAGATGGACGTCTTTGACAGCAAACATTCACTGGAGGAACTCGACTTGACCGCTAACTGAACTGCAAGAATCTTGTGGAGAAAAAAACAAACAAAAAAATAAAAAACACAACTGCACACAGAAGAAACATATTCATAACTTATAAGATAGCCTACCAAGAGAGTGCATTTTCCCTGAAACCTGTACTCTATATAAGAGTTTAAACAAGTAGTTAAATAATAAGTGACTTACGACACAATATTGCTAATGTTGCCTGATTTTACTTGATTTGGTTAATGAAAATAGTTCCAAACTAAGATTACAGCAGAACAGTCGCGTATCTCGGTTAAGGCTAGATGGTATACAAATTTATCTACTGGGCATGCACAAATCAGTATAGCATAACTTTTGTCACACTGTACAACAATAATTACTGTTTTTGCATTATTGTAAGGGGTAGGTTTAGGGTTGGGGTAGGTGTAGACATTAACAAAACACAATCTAATAGGTAGAAAATTAACTTTATTGTTAGCTTCCGGTTTTAGCTGTAGCCTTTCTAGCCACAACTGAGCAACACACAGCAGTGTTTCGCTACGGAATAATTCAGTGTTTTTGAAAGAATTGGGAGAGTCAATGATTCAATAACCTATTCATACACACAGGCACGAACGAATCGTTTCAATAAATGACCCAATGACTTAAGACGGTCACTTGCTGCCACCTACTGGCAGTTTATTTTCACATTTAAAAGGAGTCTAGCATTGCATTTTCCCAACATTTCATATTTGTATTTTAAATTCTGATTTAAAACCCTAAGCAACAAAATGACCTGGGAAATACTGAAGTAAATTTGAATATGCAGTAGTCAGTTTTAATCATATAAAACGTAATTTCACAACAACATGGCTAAATGGCATTGGGGAAATGATGTCAATTGGCATTTCATGTAGGCTGGGCATGTATAAAATTTATGTCAGCTTACGTTATTTGCCTTTTGAAAAAATGAGGCAATACTTTTCTTTTTCGCTGACTTCATCTTTCTGGTTGTGCCAGGCAGACTACAACAAACTTGTGTTGCAGCTGTGACAGACACCAGTAAGACTACTAAATTTCCTGCCTGTTTAGGACAGCTATCAGACACACCATTAGAAGAAGACAATGTACCGTTCACTGTCAAATAGGAATGGGCATACATGTAGGCTAACACCAAGCGTAATCGTAATTTATTTTCTCCTTGTCACTAAAAGATGTCTGCAATAAACATTTTAAAACTTTGGTGTATAGCTTGAATTACACTGAATGTGATGTCTATTTTTGGAAGTTTTAGTTAGTGAATAGTGCAGGCTATTCCCTTATCAAAAGTGCAGGGGTCGATTGCTGTCTTTTCAAAAGTGTCCCTGCTCCGTGTGTCAATGGTGCACCTGCAATTAACCTATAGGTTTTAATGAAAGCAAAGTCTGAAATATACTAATTCAAAGTATTTTAGAAAATTAGAAAACATCTAATTCAAAGATTACAAAAAAAGTATTGAATGTAAAAATAATAACTATAACAATATGTCTTATATATATATGAACTGTAACTTTTACTCCACAAATCTAAAACATAGGTGTGTCCACATGTCCCTCATTAACAAACACACAAAACATTTTCATATTCAACATAATACAATGTCACAAATCACTGTTTTCCAGAGACACAAAATTAGATCAATTAACCTCAAAACTGTTTTGACTGACTCCCCAGTGTTGACATTCAGATGAAATGACAAAATTAAAAATAGCCATTCATCAAATGTGCTGAGATGAGATTTTGTGCCCTCAATGGTCAAGAGAAAAAAATAAATAAATAAATAAATAAATTATAATATATCATGGCATGGTCATCTTTACTCTTTAAAGATAAGAGGCATATGCTTATAGGTGTCATAAATATTAAAATACTTAAGTCCATCTTAAAGTTATAATAAATGATTACAACTGACAGACTGCAATCTTTTATCTGTAAATTGTAGTCATCTGAACCAATGAACGGCTATTATTCACCGTGGTTTATCAGAGACCATATTAGCCTATAAAGGTTTCATCCTGTACCAGCCTAACCATTCATTGCAGCCATAGGCTTCCCGCTTGTTTATGATTAATGTTATAATAAAATCAAAAAAAAAAAAAAAAAACTCTGAAGTGTGCTTTTAATGGCCCATCTAATTAATGAAGATAGAGGAAGACATTTACCTATTTGCATTTAATCACTCAAGACCTGACACCTTCAAATGCTGATGAATGTAATGGGGATCCTCTTTTTGCACTGCATTTTCAAGAAACTAATTGAAGGAAGTTTGAACTGCACTCAGGCCCTGTGAGAATAGCACAAACATCCTCTGGCTGAAGACACTAATGGGACGCAGTTCTAACTATTGTGTCAAAAGGTTCAGATTGTTTTGTTCTTCTAGTTTTGAGAGATGCTAAATTTACTTGCAGTTTGCAGGAAAAGCTATCATCTGAAAAAGACTGCATTAAAATAGAGCAGTTTTCTTCTATTATACCTGTCTAATTAATGTATTCCTTTCTGTTGCATAAAACAAATAATCATTGTTAGAAATTATGGTGGTGCACACATTAGATTTACATTTACATTTAGGCAGTTAGCAGACGCTTTTATCCAAAGCGACTTACAAATGATGACAACAGAAACAATCAATTGTAGTATTAAAACAACTAAAACTGATCCAAAACTAAAAGCTAAAACTTTATAAATACTATATACACACATTAAAAAAAAAATAATAATAATTAAATTAAAAAGACAAACGCATACAACAAAATTTCTAAACTTAACATTTAAATGAAAACAAAATAAAGCTACAAACAATTCAAAATATTAAGAGAACAAAAGGTACAGGTGCATCTCAATAAATTAGAGTGCCGTGGAAAAGTTCATTTATTTCAGTAATTCAACTCAAATTTTGAAACTCGTGTATTAAATAAATTCAATGCACACAGACTGAAGTAGTTTAAGTCTTTGGTTCTTTTAATTGTGAGGATTTTGGCTCACATTTAACAAAAACCCACCAATTCACTATCTCAACAAATTAGAATACTTCATAAGACCAATAAAAAAATAAATAAATAAAAAAAAAAAAAACATTTTTAGTGAATTGTTTGCCTTCTGGAAAGTATGTTCATTTACTGTATATGTACTCAATACTTGGTAGGGGCTCCTTTTGCTTTAATTACTGCCTCAATTCGGCGTGGCTTGGAGGTGATCAGTCTGTGGCACTGCTGAGGTGGTATGGAAGACCAGGTTTCTTTGACAGTGGCCTTCAGCTCATCTGCATTTTTTGGTCTCTTGTTTTTCATTTTCCTCTTGACAATACCCCATAGATTCTCTATGGGGCTCAGGTCTGGTGAGTTTGCTGGCCAGTCAAGCACACCAACACCATGGTCATTTAACCAACTTTTGGTGCTTTTGGCAGTGTGGGCAGGTGCCAAATCCTGCTGGAAAATGAAATCAGCATCTTTAAAAAGCTGGTCAGCAGAAGGAAGCATGAAGTGCTCCAAAATTTCTTGGTAAACGGGTGCAGTGACTTTGGTTTTCAAAAAACACAATGGACCAACACCAGCAGATGACATTGCACCCCAAATCATCACAGACTGTGGAAACTTAACACTGGACTTCAAGCAACTTGGGCTATGAGCTTCTCCACCCTTCCTCCAGACTCTAGTACCTTGGTTTCCAAATGAAATACAAAACATGCTCTCATCTGAAAAGAGGACTTTGGACCACTGGGCAACAGTCCAGTTCTTCTTCTCCTTAGCCCAGGTAAGACGCACAAGAGGAATATGACAACTGTAGCGAAATTCCTTGACACGTCTGTGTGTGGTGGCTCTTGATGCCTAAAAATAAAAAATAAAAAATAAATAAAAAAGGTGATTTTGTGTGTATGGAGATATTTCTTTGAGACGTTGCCGTGTTTAAGGAAGAACGATGGAAAAAAGGGATCAGATATAGAAAGCTCATGCTTCGTGTGGATGAGCCCTTAGGCAAAACTGAAACTGATCCGTACAGTTGTGGTACATTTACGAGAAGTTATACATGCAGTGATGTTGTGGCC
The DNA here is from genome assembly GCA_039654775.1 of Spinibarbus caldwelli. Taxonomy (NCBI): domain Eukaryota; kingdom Metazoa; phylum Chordata; class Actinopteri; order Cypriniformes; family Cyprinidae; genus Spinibarbus; species Spinibarbus caldwelli. The sequence goes on along the minus strand of CM077246.1, from coordinate 25,828,552 downwards.
AAATTTCCAAAAGCCCTTTCTCCATCTCCATTGTCCAATATACCTGTACAGCTTGTTTTGTGGTAGCACATTGGCTATTGTGAAAGTACTGATGTAATCATAGCCATAATCATCCCGATTTAAAATCCTAAATATCAAACATGTTTGATATTATCAAGGCAGCACCAGTATGTCTGTGAGCAGATCAGGAGGTATAGCATTTGATCTGTGAATGCCTCACATTACCAGATAATCTGCGCCGAACATTGTAACTGACCTGGACTAGATTTTTTTTTATCAGATTGTTGGGAGGGGTAAATTGCTAAAAAAACGATCCATATTCTTGACCCCGGGAAAATCAGAGTTTGATCAAACTAAACTCAACTTACCTAGAAATCAGCTTTGTGAAATACGCCACTGGGCAATGTTTTGATGGTGACACATAGACACATTTTTTATACTTTTTGAGGAAATCTGCTTACCAGTGGATTATATACAGTTGTAGCATCTGCATGCTTTTTAACATCAAAAAGCTAAGCGCTTTAAAAAAAAAAAAAAAAAAAAAGTTAAATGATGGATGCTAATATCTGACTTGTCTGAGAAGTACTTAGAAATGAGTATCACAGCACAACTAAAATTAATTGTCCAAGTTTGTAAACAAGCTTGGGGTCAAACTCAGATGTCAGTGGCCACTTTTTTGACGGACAGGCTGAGAGTACCATGAGTGTCAGCTCATTTATCAACATTAATATGCAGCCAGACCATTCAAGGGCGCAAAAACCCACAATGCATCCCTCAATTTCATGTGGGGGCTTTCAACAGTTCTAAAAAGGCCAAACTGAAGCACAGTGCATCCATCAACTGGACATCATGATGATGTCCATCTTCAGTCTGAAGGCATGCTCTGCAAATAAGTTGCTGGAGGGCTAAGAGACAGCAGTCAGTGACTAAATGGATGGTCCTCAGAGAACGCAATGTGACTTTTGAAATGCTAAACACATGTCATGTGAAGGTGGCTGCACCTTCTATGAAGACTACATTTGCGTGATTCTTTGGTGTTTCAAAGCCAAGTGAGCTGACATGATAATCATAAACTATTGAGTTTCAGCACCTAACCCATTCCCTACCCCTGCACTTTACCATTTCACCTAACCTAACATTTTGTTTGTTTTGAATGGCAGTGTGAACAGCAAAAATGACACAGAATTCAGATTTGGTCCACTTTCAAATGTGTAAATACACTGAATATGCATCCACAAACATGCTGCTTGTTAGAACAGCAGTGGCTCTATAGGCTGACACAATTCATGCATTTTTTACATCAATCTAACTTGACATTTGTCATAATTACATGCTTCATTGAACTTGGCATGAATAACCTAACAGACAACTAAAATGGCTAGTGGCACACTCATTAAAATAGGGAGCAACACCTCTATGTTGGTCCAAGTTAAAGGGCATCAGCCGCAACAGTTAACTATGGATTGTGTGAAAGCATCAGTTTCCAAAGACATGGTCAAGCCTAACACAGTGCCAAATAAATATAAAAAGGCTCAAGGATAAGCGTGTCAAAGAAGGCGAGAAATCGCTGTGGCTATCTGCCCATTTTCAACCCAGACTCGCTGGAAAAATATGCATATGGAAACATTTTTGCAAAATGTTATTATGCTGTTTCCTGCATATTTCGCAAAAAAAAAAAAAAAAAAAAGTCCACTGTGAGAAGTGAATGTGATCCTGGCAACGTTTTATTACGTTGGCAGTTGTACGTATCGCATAAGTTCAGAAATTAAATGCCCACTGAGTGGTGCAAAAAGGTTAATATTCTGTTATGTTATGCGTTAACAAAAGCAAATGTCAGATAAAAACTTATTTACTGAATAAATCATGCCATTCTAGCTTGTGTCTAAAAGTCTTGGAGCTCTTTTTATCTTTTATGTTTCACGACTCGTAACCGAGCACTCCACATGGAAAGTGCAATGTTGTGTCAGGTGAGCTACCAAGCAAGTTTACTACATCAAAAAAGTCATACACATGAATCAAGTTATGTGTTGCAAACATGAAAATGTATTAGTTTACAAATTTTGCACTATGGTAAATATGAGGTTACAACATGGCAAGGAACAGCATGAAAATAAGTCTGCCCATAAAATTATAAATTCTGTGAATAGGAATCAAAGTATTAGTGTTTCACTGCCCCTAATGTTCATGTCAGCTGAAAACTGGATGGTAGATCAGCCACCAGTCAGTGTCAATGTTCAACAAATATCTCATATGGACCACATTTAAAAAGTTGTGTGAACAACCTTTACCAAGAATTTGAGCAAAAATTGGTAATTTTGGCTTTGAGTGTGACCATAGCCTTTGACTATAAGTAATTTGATCTAATAGTAGATAAGTAAAAAGGTAGGAAGGTTTGTGAAAAGGAGATGTTCTGCTGGTTGTTAAGGTTATAGCCAGCACCACAGCCTGTCACGAACCCTTCTGACTCTCATCGAATTACTAACCAGCTCATTCGTACAGCAGAGGAAACCTGAGCTGTGGAAGGTTTTTATCCTTTAAGGGTTTATCCTTCATAATTGCTGCGATGTGCATCTGCTGCCCATCTCTCTTGGTGACCTCTAAATATTGCTAACATACCACTGAGGTGAAGACACCAGAAATTGTACACAAAGATTAATAACAGCCAGCAGGTACCGGACAAATCGAATGCCAGGTCAAACCATTAGAAAACACACCTTGGGCATTCTTCCGACAAATGTCCACCCACTAGATTAGACATGTGTACATAGAAACAGCTTGTGAAGACAGAGACTCGAGCAACAGCAATGCCTTTCCTTAGGTTAAATCAGCTTACCATACTGTGTCTCAGTTTCAGGGCTCTGTGATGGGCCTGGGGCAGAACATAGTGGATGTTTCGGACTCGCGCCATTGCGGGTTTTCTGTCTTCTATATTGTTTAATCTTACTGCCTGTATGTCTTTTTAATTAACCATCCAACAGTTTAGAACATGCTTATCTGGGCTCTTGAATGCATGTGCAGAACTACTTGACTCTAGTTCATTTCTTGAGGAGAGGAGATGATTAGACAAGATAAGGAAGTGGTGGACAGGGTAACAGAATGCCCATGTTTGTATGAGAAAGAGCACCTGGGGCCTGTACCATGAAGCTGGTTTAGCTGGTAAGCCGGGTAAGTTTCAGTTTAGTTTGCACCAACTCTGGGTTTTAGGTACCATGAAAATGGTTTGGCTTTTAGCTGTGTTCATTGCCATAGTAGCTTGTGCTCCACAGCTAACCTGCAGGTTATGTCCTGGTTTAGAGATCTCAAACTTGGGAAAATTTGGCCAATCAGCCTCAAGGAAAGTGATACATCTCTGATGCAATAAAGCCACTCCCCAGTTTCTCTTACTCTAAATTAAAGGATGCTACATAGTAAAACATTTTTAAAAATGAAAAACATCTGATTTTTAGAGATTCTTATAATTATTTTATATGATTTATATAATTATTATACCCTTAATGCATTACACAAGCCAGCTTAGTTTAATATTAATTATTAAGATTTTAGTTTAAATTAATATAAACATATAGATAATATGCAATATAAATAAGTTTTAGAATCAATAGCTTTAAGCATGACTACATATGAGTGTTTTTATACATATAAATATTATCAACTCTATAAGCTAACTTTACAACTTTTACTTGCACTTAAATGGTGAGATGTTTCCTTTAAGTTGTCCTCTTTCATAGATAGACAGTTTCGTCTTGCTGTGTAAATGTGTTTAAATTATTCATATTGTTCAATCTTTTAATCTTTGGTAGTAAATCACACTGACCCTCTTATGAGAAGTGAATCACAGTTTCAAGGCATGTGATTGGCTGCTCATTACTGATGTCACACATTCATGTGCACGTGCTCCATTAACTCAGGATCAAGCCTGAGATGACAGAGAAAGCTGATGATCAGCTTCATGGTACCAACAAAGCCAGCTTGGACTGGTTTGGTTTTGTCAACTCAAAACCAATCCTGTAACCCTGAGTTTGTTCAGCCACCATCATGGGACAGGCCTCCGGTTTCTTTTGACTTAAGTCTACACGTTGCACTGTAATACAGTGTAAAGCAGGGTTAAATACAAATAAAAGACCACAATTCAATATGCAAATACATTCAAGAAAGAAGACCAATCACAATTTAGTATGCAAATACTACAATGGTAATGTTGCTGTTGGTTTAATTTGGAATGGTAAACATTCTAACAGTGTATGTAGGCTGCATAGAAGATATCTATGAAAGCTTATTTGTCCCACGAAAGGTAATTGAGACTTTTTTTTAATCACAAAATTCTGACTTTTTACTCACAATTCTATTTTTTTTTTCTTTTACATACACTCAGAATTGTGAGATAAACTTGAAATTCTGAGAAAAGAAAAATCAAAGTTGTAATATATAAATATAAGATATAAATATGAGATATTTTATTTGTTCATGGCGGGGAAATAATTAATTGCACGATATAAAAAAATGTCAGATTTGCAAAATGTAAAAAAAAAAAAAAAAGAAAAAAAAAGAAAAAAGATATCAATGATAATGTCCATCTTTAGTCTGAAGGCACGCTCTGCAAATAAGTTGCTATTGCTGCAGGGCTAAGAGACAGCAGTGTGGAGGGTCCTCGGAGAATGGCAATGTGACTATTGAAACACTAAACATTTGTCATGAAGGTGGTTGTACCTTCAAAAGACTACGTTTCTGTGATTATTTTGTGTTTGAAAAAAAAAATAATAATAATAATATATATATATATATATATATATATATATATATATATATATATATATATATTTTTTTTTTTTTTTATGCTATAACGATATGTATATATCAATGTGAAAATAAAGTAAAAAAATAAATAAATAAAATAAAAAAATAAAAAATTAAGTTGACTTCCAAAACAAGCTTTATGTTATTTAATGATTAATGAACACATCACGAATGAGATTATGTGTCTAATACATGTTCATAAGAAGACCTTTAGGCACTCGTTAAAATTAAACATGGCTAAGAGCACAATAATTGATTACTTTTTTCTGCCAAATTGTATTTACTGATGTGATTTTGTTCATCTGGTGTAAGATAACTAATTAAATTCCTCGACTGAACAGGGGAGCATTTAAATTAGATTTTTACCATTATTTGAAGTAAAATCCTCTGGAATTTGTGAGGTACCTCGAGATTCAAAGTTTATTAAAACATCTAATCTGACAAAATGATCGGCGGGAGCTTTATCATCTTTTAATTAGAGTTTCAGCCAACTGCAACAAAGCTTTTCAGGGACAAATAAAGACCCTGATCAGTTATAGTGATGGCTTCACTCATTTAAAATTAAACTAATACTCTCTAATGAAAATCATGTGAGATTATGAAATAAAATTAACTTCATTTTAACAGTGCTTCCTTTTCACAATGCACAGCTACGCTTTAAGAAACAGTTAAGCCAAAAATGTTGGTTCATAGTGACCATGTCTGTTAAGCTCCCAATAAACCAACCAATAAATAAATAAATGCAGGCATACATGCAGACAGACAGACATACTAAAAAAAAAAATAATAAAAAAAAAATAAAATAATAATAATAATAATAATAATAATAATAATAATAATAATAATAATAATAATAATAATAAAATACATTAATAAAAAATAAAAATAGAAGTTGTTCATCATTTTAGAATAATATGATTTCATGGCAGCTGTGAATATTATAGGATGATAATGCACTGTCAAAAGATTTGAAATAAGGGTGTATATATAGAAGCTGTGAAGGGATAGAAACCAGGAGCAGGACAGTCAGTGCTGACTGACAATGTGAGGACACCACATGCATGCAGATAGGAAGTGCAAATGTGATTTCTTACAAAGTTTCCTACATATTGTCGTCTTTCTTTTTAATGTAACTTTGCTCATCTGGGGTGAAATTATATATGCATTAGCACTGCACCAAAAATGCCATAAAATGTCATTTCTGTCTTTGAATTGAACTGAAACTGCAACAGATTTGGACAAGAGCCATTCTGACATGGAGAAAAACACCCTGCATATCAACGATCCAGGTGAAATCATATTTAATATAATGCTAGTCGGCAGTGTAGCATGTAACACCATTGTGACATCAGTACTTAAAATAAACGAAAAACACTGATGCAAACTCTAGCTAAAAAACTACTGAATACCCCTTTAATAAATTGTTATTCCAAACATAAATCATTAAAAATGACAATTTTCAGAATCAGCCAAGAATTTACGTGAGTGCATCACTAATATTTATTTTAATATTCTCTCTAACATTGTCCTCTGAAGCACCTTTGCGGTCTGTGTTTTATTCAGCACAGATTATATATATTGATGGCATCCAATTATTAAGAGCTTGTGCATAAGAAATCAGGCCATTTGAAATAGTCTGGAAAGGAAGCACGGTGTCCCAGCGGAAGTCTGAAGTCAATGTGAAGTCATCAAATCGATCATCAGTAAAACCGGCACAGCGTAAACAGAGAAATACACACATGAATCAAAATCAGCCCAGTAAGGTCACACATACATTTCCTCCGAGAGCAAACGACACAGAGAAAAAGGCAGAAATTCCCAAGACGTGGAAAATAGCAGTAGACAAGCGAAGAAAAAGGCATTTCTGCATTTGCGAGGTGTGAGGTAGAAAAAGAGAGGGCCGTAACGATCCACCGCTTCAGTCACATGCAGTTGACTGCCGTGTCCCCGCCGTGTCAACATAATCCGCCCAAGTCTTCCAGCAGCAGGCTAGGTGACAGCCCAGAAAGGACTTAGTGCCCTTGTATCTATCAGCGTCTCTGTGGACTGGCACCTAGCAAGGGCTTATCCAACTCATGGGTTTGTCAGGCCTGAGCAGAACCCAGAGCACCGTCGCTCTAACGCTGCACAAACAGCTTAACGCCTCTCATATCCAATGCATGAGGGAAATCCTTTTACTATTGCTTCTGTGAGTACAACGTGCCGTTTTGTGAGCAAATGCTGAATAAGACAGATCATTATTCAAAACTGTCATTCAAAAAATGCTTACCTTGAACTCCATACAAGAATAATGACTGTGTTCAGAAAGGAATACTACTACTTACTGTATACTGTACAGTACAGGCTTATTATATACTGTGGTGGCATATACTATTTTTTTAAACAATAAATTAAATCGGTAATCAGTATAACACCAATACATTTCCAGTAATATGCTAGAAAGGTATCACATGTTGTGATATTTAAAGAGTTATGTAATTATTTAAAATTTTCATATACAATTATTTAGTCAGAAGAATGCACAGCTAATTTGAAATGCGAAAGATGCTTTTTGAGTCCAAAAAATGTTGTTACTACAGCACAAGCTAATGGGGTCATGCTAGCCAAACCTTGAAGCCTTGATCAGAGTGGAAATAGGAGGTCAAGTTCACACTGCATTGTGGGATACAGTATTTAACACAGTATGCTCTGTTATTTGGTGCATTTTTTTTTTTTTTTTTTTTTTTTTTTTTAGCAATTACATAGTAGGTCATCAGGGTATTATATACTGAAAATGTGTACTGTACTGCAGAGTATACATTGTACTGTAGTCAGAGATGGGCATAAATATATGAAAATGTATTTAAAATCAAAAAAACAAAATACTGCTTGCAAAAATGTATTTAAATACAAATTCAAAATACTGCCTGCAAAAATGTATTTAAATACAAATACAGTATTTTGTATTTTGAAAATGCATAAAATACATTACAGAAATTAATTACAGATGTTATTACATGCAGGTATTTTTTTTAAATATAAGTACAATGTAAAACATGTATGTACAAGTTCATTGTATCAAATGATTCATTTAAATGTAAGTACATAGTAGTTAAGGCCACTTAATGTAAAGTGGGACCCTATATCTTTATCATTACCGTTATATATAGTTTGTCTCGGGGTGCGCACACAGTAAGCTACCTTTCAGAATGCAAGCAGGCCTACAGAATTATTGAGTTCTCTTTCATAGCATACTTATTAATTCATATCTCGCTTTATTACTCATGTTTTTAATCTCCCTAAAAGGTCAATAAGCCTTGCCCACTAAAACCTGCATTGATATATTTACATATTACAATATAGAAACGATATAGAAAATGTTCAGTCATTCGCACTTTATATATCCACCAACATATAGCTATATTGCCATATCACCCAGCCATAGCAAGCAGTAATGCTTAAAGTGTAATAAATACAACTGACTAGCTAGTTGATAAAACCAAAAATTTATCAAAATAAAACTAAAAAATTATCAAGCCTGACTGGCTAGCTCTAATGTCCAGTGCTAGTGATAATTATTAAAACGATTATTTTCCCCTTGCTAGGAAATAGATAATTTTGATATCCAACATTTTTGAGTTGTGCAGACCATAAACTTTAAACAGTTGCTGCTGCAACAAGCATTATCACCTCATGTTGATATAATGCATATATAGAACTGCAATAACTATTTCAAGCATTTTGTATTTTTATACACAGCAAAATAGCATGTATTTGACAGAAAATCCAGAATTGTCAAGCCGACAAAGTAAATAGTGCTGTGAAGGTTTAAATGGTTGTCAACGAATGGGACATTTTACTCAAAATTAAATATCTTCAAAAGATTTTGGCTTTAATAAAATTTCCCCAAGAAACATTGGTGTCCTCCATGATTCTTTCCAACAGCAAAGCACTTGAATGTGACAAGCTCGTAATCACAACTTCAGAAGTGGGAAGTAGGACATTTCCGCACATGAAGGCAGCATTATTCCTAATTTCCTTACAGGAATCATGGAAATTCATTCACCCAAATCTAGACGAACTTGTACAGCTGCAACTCACATGAAAGTGGCATGTCTGAACTAGCTGACATATGAAATCAACTGCATAATAAAGAGATTGACTGGCAAAATGTATTTTATGTATTTTGAAAATACAAAAATACTAAGCTTAAATGTATTTAAATACAAAATACATTAGATTTTTTTTTTCAAAGGTATTTAAATACAAAATAGTATTTTGTATTTCAAATATGTATTTTAAATACATTTATCAGAAATACTGCCCATCCCTGACTGTAGTTTGCATTTCTTCTCTGAGCTCAGAAACAGAAACTGAACATCTGACAAGACAGCATCATCCCCTTCTATCTTGGCAATAGCTGCTGCTATTGGTTTGAGGATTCTCAGGCTAATGGTCACTCCCAGAACACATCATCATGATGGCACTTTCAATGCAGTCTGGGGTCTGGGATATGGCCATCTCTTTCTCCTCCAGTAGACTATTGTTCATGATGACAGCCTCACACCATCAATGAATGCTGGGCTGCAGGAGCTTCAGTGTGTGTGGTGTGCTTGTTTTTTTTTTTTTTTTTTTTTTTTGTTTTTTTTTTTTTTTTTATGGTTTCTTTGAGAAGTAGACTGTTGAAGCTACATGTTTGCCCTTCACATATTTTACTACTTGTTTTGCTTTCTTTTACTGTGTGGCCTCAGTAGCCCTGCTGCAGTAAGTAGTGTGCTGTGTGCATAAGGAATGTCCAGGGTAGAAATTCAACGGAATTTGCAGTAAATCTGGTTGTGTTAACACTTTATTTTAAGAACCAGTTCTCACTAACTAGTTGCGTATTAACATGCATATTGCTAGCATATTATTAGTTTTTTATAAAGCACATATTATTGGCTTATTCTGCATGACCATAATTTATATGCCCCACTCAAGCAATAGTTTAAGTGTGATGTAAACAAATATATTAATTCCCACAATGATACCTGGATTCCACTCAAATTGTTAAATATGCTGTGTATAGGGGTATAGAAGAAAAAAAAAAAAAAAACTTTGTTACAAATCATGATTCTTGAGATGTTATTTCAAATTGTCATTATGAAAAATTGATTTTTACTGAAGGGTGCATTCTATTCAGTGGTGATCAGACATATTACCTTCACAGACATCACCTTCAGCCATAAGGGACTTTTCCTATACAATATTTTCCGTTCCATTGCACTTCTGTTCCATTTCCTTATTTCCTGTGTAAACACATGCTAGACCAGGGCTATTCAGTTCTATAGATGGAAGGCCACGACCTACAGAGTTTAGTTCTACCCCTAATCAAGCACACCTGCCTGGAATAATTAACCAGTCTTGAATAATTTGATTAGCTGGTTCTGATGTGTTTAATTGGGAGTGGAGCTGAACTCTTCAGGTCGTGGCCCTCCAGGACTGGAATAGAATAGCCTTGTGCTAGACACACATCTTTCACTTCACACTTCACGTTTTTGGCAGCATTTCACATGTGAGCACTTCTTTTAATTGAAAAGAAGGTCAACTTTTAAAACGTGTTTTAAGACACAAGCTTCAGGTATTGGCCTTTGTGCAGAAATTGCAAGATGCTTGTGTGATGTGAAATTCATGTAAACACAGTCAGTTCAGTCTTAAGGGATTGTAAACAGGCAAAACAGAACATCTTATTTATTGAAATAAATGTCTTGCAATGTAAATGCAGGATAAAAAGATCTCCTGCAGTCTACGGTGTTATTATTAATAATAAACAAACAGAAATAAAAAAAAAAGTAGCCTAAGCCTCACCATTACATTTTGAAAGAACTCTTTGTTTGTGTTTCTTTGGTTTTCACTATTTGTATTTTTTTTTCTTTTTTTTAAGTTGAAAAATTTCATTAAACAGTACTGTTTTAATTTATTAGTTAAACATTTTATTTCATTTTATTTTATTCATACTATTTAAAATTGGTCAACAGAAATCAATATCCTGCACATTACGTGGCAAAATGCTAACTTCATTTAAAAAGCACAATAAATATTGAATAAGCAGCTAAATATAATTGTAATATTGAATCTTGAATAGATCTGGTAATCCCCAGCCTTAAAATGTAGTGAAATTATATATATATATATATATATATATATATATATATATATTTTTTTTTTTTTTTTTTTTTTTTTTTTTTTTTTTTGGGGGGAAGTAATGGAGTATTGCATTCCAATAGTAGACCAGCACTAAACCAGAAACATAATCGGTATCTTTTGACAGCATAGTGCTGTCATTCAGCCGGACAGCTGAGGAATGAAGCACAGGTTTTACCCAGATTTCCTATGGATTTCCCTACACCTATTGATCAGTTCCCTGTATATAATGACATACAGTTCTTGAGTTACAGTGCGGCCAGGGGCTCTCTGGCCTAAAGGACACCCGCAGGCTCTGGAGTAAACAGCAATTTACTTCTGGCTCAGCTAGCGTAGGCTGGTAGCTTACCTCACTGATTTACAGGCTGGCAAATACACTGAGGGAGCGCTCTATCTCAATAGGTCTGTTATCAATCTCTTCGTTATCCGACTGGATCAAGCACTGGCCACGATTGCAGAAGAGTGGGGATCAGACCAATAGGTGAATCATGGTCAGGCTAGCAGCATGTGGGCTTGCAATTTCAGGCAAACAAGAGAGTTAGTGACCAAAGCAAAATAAACAGTTGGAAAAGCCTGTTGTAAATTGTAACGAAAGTAAATAGATTTGGCAAAGAGGAGGTGCTTTTGTGCTGACAGTGGCAGGTTTGGCAAGTAATATTCATAAATTTGCTTGTGTGTGTACTGTATATACAGACATACATATATATATATATATATATATATATATATATATATATATATATATATAGTCAGACCTGTGTCCTGTCTTGTCTTGTGTTTTGTTCACCCTCGTGTTTCCTTTTGCCCATATTTGGTTTTGTTCCTGTTCCTGTCTTTATTGGTTCATTATTAGTTAATTCAGTTCCAGCTGTGTTTTTTTAATTATCTCATTTACGTTTAGTATATTGTGCGTTCTGCCCTGTGTTTCCTGTCCAGTATTAACGTCAATGTCCTGTTTCTTGTGCGTCTGCCTGCCTTGTGTTATCCTTTTTGGATTTTATTAAAGACTGTTACTTTGAGTTACTCCACGTCTCCTCGCTTCCCTTGTGTGTGTTAATCGTGACACATATATTATTTACAGATCAGTAAATATGTCTAGCTAATCTTCATGGCATGCTATTTCTCCTATCATGATGTCTAGGGACATTTTGATCTTTGCAGTCCACTTTGTCCTCAGTTTCCAAACTTCTTGAGTCAATGGCAATTTGCTCTTTGCCTTTTTTTAGGACATGCAATTGACCTTTTGCCAGAAATCCATCGCAGCATTTTGTCAGTCCTTTGGGTAGTTGGGAAAGCACTCAGACAGCCTGATGATGGACATCACATGTGTTGCTGGACAGAAGCAGGAGCTCTGATGGGATTTCATAGCTTTTAATGGGAACTAGGAATACGGCAGGTAAGGTGAGATGTTTTATAAGGAGGCTTTTGAGAAGCATGCTGCCAGTCGTTTCCTCCACTGGGTCACACATCCCAAAATATCACTATTAAGTTAGGACAGCAGGGAAGAGCAATAGCAAATGCTAAAAACAATATACAACCCAATTTTTTTTTTTTTTTTTTTAAATGTGAACAAAACAAAAATTAAAATAATTTGAAATCATGAGCCAATATTTTATTCACAATAGAACATAGATAACATAAATGTTCAAATTGAGAATTTTTACAATTTTATGTACAAAATGAGCTCATTTCACATTTGATGCCTGCTACAGGTCTCCAAATAGTTGGGACGGGGGAATGTTTACCATGGTGTAGCATCTCCTCTTCTTTTCAAAACAGTTTGAAGACGTCTGGGCATCGAGGTTATGAGTTTCTGGAGTTTTGGTGTTGGAATTTGGTCCCATTCTTGCCTGATATAGGTTTCCAGCTGCTGAAGAGCTCATGGTCGTCTTTGACATATTTTTCATTTACTAATGCACCAAATGTTCTCCATAGGTGAAAGATCTGGACTGCAGACAGGCCAATTCAGTACCCGGACTCTTCTACTACGAAGCCATGTTGTTGTAATAGCTGCAGAATGTGGTTTTGCATTGTCCTGCTGAAATACACAAGGCCTTCCCTGAAATAGACGTCGTCTGGAGGGGAGCATATGTTACTCCAAAACCTTTATATACCTTTCAGCATTCATAGTGCCTTCCAAAACATGCAAGCTGCCCATACCGTATGCACTTATGCACCCCCATACCATCAGAGATGCTGGCTTTTGAACTGAACGCTGATGACACACTAGAAGGTCTCCCTCCTCTTTAGCCCGGAGGACACGACGTCCGTGATTTCCAACAAGAATGTCAAATTTGGAAGTATTCCTGAAAGAGCTTTAGTTTAGTTAAATTTTACATGTTTTTCATGTAAGATGAAAAATATATTTTAATATTAAAAAAAATAAATAGTTTGAATAGAATCTTGTACTTCCCTCATGTGTCTGTATGCATCTGGTCTAAAGATATATGGCGTTTGGCTCAACTATGTTCAGATTTAGAGAAAACTTTATTTTACAGTGTCCTTGTTACATATGTTACATGTATTTAATGTAGTAATAATAGCAACTTATGCATAAGTACATGCAATAACCATAAACCAAACCCTAACCTTACCCCGTAGTAAGTACATGTTATTAAACTATATTACTCAATACTTGAAGTAAGTATGATTGAAATTGTATAATTTTGTTCCTTATATTTTTAACTGTATGTGGCCTCCTCATATTTGCTCAACCTCAAGCCACTCTTTATCTTTATCATCTAAACAGGAAATTATGCTTCTCCATTCCCTTGTTGTATTCATGCAGCTTGCTGGAAACTTGCTGTACTGACAGCTCTGTTTCAGAATCTGGACACTCAACAAGCTTGTATCTTTCACTGAATGCTGACAGTCAACACTATTGTGATAATTAATTATCATTTGGCTTAACAGTCATGTTATGCCAACGCAGGCTAATTTTACAGCTGGCATATGGACAGTATCAATATGTGCCAGCTAGAGCAGGACGGATGCCCATTTCTGAATTTTAGTTTCTCTGCACGTTTCTTCTCCCAGTAGTTTTAACATCATCTCTGACATGCTCACCAAACACATCAATGCTGAACAAGTGATTTTCCATCTTCCTTCTTGGTAAATTGCAACATTTAGATTCAGGCTTCCAATTTAAAAAAAAAAAAAAAAAAAAAAAAAAACTTTAAAAATGTGATTTCACCAATCAGTGTCAATTGTGGTAGGCTGTATCTTTTTTAGGGGTTCAACATGTAGCGCTGAAACCCTATTATAATTGTTAAGATTTTCCAAGATCATCATTCTGACCTAAAAGTGTTCGGGCAGACCGAACCTTAAAGGTGTAATGATCTGAAACTTTGAGGGATGGTAGTACCCACCCCGTCTACAACATCACCAAGGCTCACACCAATCATCCTGTGTTCGAATCCTGACTCAAGGACCTTTCCTGATCGTGCGCCCCTCTCTCTCTCCCACTTCACTTCCTGTGACTTCTACACTGTCCTATACTAAAAAAGTAAAAAAAAAAAATTATTTGTTTATTTATTTATTTATTTCACGAAAATCACGGAGTCTGGCCACTGTGTGGCTTTATAATAGAAAAAAAAACAAACAAACAAAAAAAAAAAACATAAAAATAGCTGTAACTACGCATCCATTAGTCCGATTGACTTGAAAATTTACATGCAATATCTGTGTCCAAAATGCCATGGCTGTGTAGGAGCAAGTTTTGTATCTCGAAAAACATGGCTGCCATAAGCTAATGAATTTGGAGCACCAGTTACCATTATACAGGGTTAACAGAGGCTGATCGGAAAGATACTCGGTGGGCTTGACTTGCGGCCCTAAAGATTTGCAAGCAATTTGAAAGAAATTGGCCAATGGTGGGGTGGGGGTCAGCTTTATGCAGCTGGTAATAAAAACCTGTTTATGATTGTAAATGTGTAAAGCACTATAAACAAGCTCTGTGGTTGATAATTTTGCACCTGCAAAACAAATGCTAGTCTGCATTCTGTCATTCATCCCATTCAGTTTGGTTTCCAGGAGAATTGGTTGCCTTTGTTGACATTTTTAAAGTGAATGCCGGAATTATTTATTTATTTATTTTTTAATACGTCATTGTCTGTGTGTCGAGTAATGGAATGCATTTGTGGTCGGAAGTAGGAGATATCAAACAGAAATAGCCACATCTGACTTTGAATGGAACACTGCATTATCCACATACATCCTGTGACAAAGCTCTGGGCGCCGTGCCTGTATGCTCTATTCTCAGCAATACAATCAATACATGCCCTGCCTTCTGCTGCCTCATGCATTTCAAGATGTTCCAGAGAAGAACGATGAAACTGTTAGCTAAGCAACATATACCAGGATCCTATATACCATACATTAACTACAGGATACACAATTTTCTTGTCTTGCATACACTGACCATACACTGTCAGAATAAAATGTGCAAAAATGTACCTTTGGGCGTACAAAGGTTTGTACCTTCTTTATCCCTAAAGAGTGCATATCAATACCTTAGTATGATACTAATATTATAATATGCACCTTTTCAGGGTAAAGAAGGTACAAATGTGTCCTTTTGAGAGTACTGTCCCATTGACAAGCTTTTTTATTATTATTTTTTATTTTATCTTTTAATTATTATTTTTTATTCAATTTTTTTATTTATTTTTCTGCACTTTTGTTTCTAACAGTGTATTCAATTCCATGTAAATTCAATTTACAAAAAACAGGTCACACTTTATTTTAAGGTCCAATTCTCGCTATTAACAAACCATTAATTATGACTTTTGTCTCATTAAACTCCTAATTTGCTGCTTATTAATAGTTAAGGTAGTTGTTAAGTTTAGGTATTGGGTAGGATTAGGGATGTAGAATATGCTCTTGCAGAATATGAGCACTAATAAACAGCCAATATGTAAATAATAAGCATGCTAACTTATTATTATTTTTTTTTTTTTTCTTAATGCATGCTGATTCAAAGCTTCAGGGAGATCCCTATTCTTGCACAAGTAATTTTCAGCATACTTTTCTGTCAGTTTACATTTTGTTTATTCTCTCTCTCTCTCTTTTTGTGTGTGTGTGTGTGTGTGTGTGTGTGTGTGAATGTGTGTGTGTGTGTGTGTGTGTGTGCGAGCGTGGTGGGAAGAGTGGAGAGTGTTAGTTAGAGGGGACGTTTCTATTATCTTGAAAAACCCTTCGTTTCTTAAGCCGCATGCGGCTTTTGTCGCTTGACAGCATGGTGTCAGATCCTGTACAGGCAAACCCTCACCTGTCGATGCGAAATGGGTGCAGGTGTGTGCCCGAGCCTGGCGTTAGTGTGGAGGAGGTACTTGTGGTGGTGGGAGTATTGGTTGGTTTTGAGAACATTCTCTCAGCATCCCGAATGAATAAGGGTAGTGTTTTTGAAAGCAGAACAGTTAGTGAATCTGTTGACAGAGAGCGGAATTTGGATTAAAGAAATGTTTGTGCCGGTGACTCCTTTTTAACGACTTCAGCAACTAAAGTAACAATATCCAATGTGCCACCTTTCATATCAAATGATGACATTACTAAAGAGTTGACACAATTTGGAAAAATTGCAAGTCCAGTAAGAATGATCCAATTAGGATGTAAAAATACAGCATTGAAACACGTTCTTTCTTTTAGACAGCAAGTTTTGATGTTTCTTACTTCACCTGAGCATACGTTAGAGATCGCGTTCCGCGTGAGTCATGGAGAACATTCTTATATGCTGTATGCAAGTACCGACAACCTCAAGTGCTTTGAATGTGGAAATTTGGGCCACAAATGTTTCTCTTGCCCGCATAAAAATGTGGATAATGAACAGCGGGTTACTGTCGAGTCAACGGGGAATGGATCATTTAAAGACAACGACAATACTGACACTGTGGAAATTATAAAGACACTACAAAAAGTGACAGAGAAGCGAAGGTTTTCTGTGGGAGTCACTAAGCAGCATAATGAGGTAAGTGAAAGTGAAGATGATGATGCTGAGGGTAGTGAGAAAGCTGGATGTAGTTCTGCTGTTATTGGACATTCAAGTAACGTTAATGAAGTTGAAGATGTTGTTAATAGTGAGAATGTGACTCAGACAGATGTACAAGCAATAGAGGAAGGTTCAGTAGATGAGTTGGATGGAATGTCTCAATATACTGATGATAGCATAAAAGATGATGAACAATGGTCTGAAGGAGCAGAGATTTCAAAAGTGATGAATGAAGACTTGTATACTGTAGTGCAAATCAATGAATTTCTTCATGAAACGAAGGGATAAAAAGTTGAAGTGACTGATTTTTTTTTTTCCAGATTTGGACAAGTTTATAGAATCTGTCATGTGGGCAAGGAGACATAGTAGTCATGAAGAATTATCACAGCAGAAGCGTTTTAGACTAAAGAAACACATTACTGCAATCAGACAAAAAAGTACAACTGGAAAAACTAGGCTAAAGAGGGGGAAAAAACGAACTAGTCACTATGGCTAATATGTTTTTTTTTTTTCTTGTCTGTTTTCTTTTCTATCTCTTTTTCTATCTTTTTTTCTTCTGGAGAGGTTACGGGTGGGATCCCTGAATGTTAATGGGATGAGGGATAGGAGGAAGGCAGAAACAAGTATAGAATTGATCAGGTTGAAAAATTTAAATGTGACTTTCTTGCAAGAGATTCATTGTGATGTGAATAATGAGATTGACTGGCAAATGTGGTGTGGTGATGAGTGTATTCTTTCTCACGGGACAAACTTGAGTGTAGGAGTTGCAATTATTTTCTCTCCAACCACCAAAGTTAAAATCATGTCTAAACAAGAAATTGAACACGGACGGTTATTGGCAGTTAGAGTTGAATTTAATGGTCTTTTTGTTGTTTTTGTTAATAGCTATGCACCAAATAGTGGATTTGGTAGGATAAATACTTTTAATAAATTGGAGTTTGTTTGTTTTTGTTTTTTGTTTTTTTTTTTAAACAAAAACAATCAGAAGATTTGATAATTTTAGGAGGGGATTGGAACTTTACACTTGATCCGTCTCTGGAGAGGAATGGAGAGGAACCAAATTTCAACTCACCTGCCGTTTTAGCTAATATTATAGATTCTTTTAATTTTATAGATATTTGGAGAGAAAATAATGTCTTGGTAAAACAGTTTACTTGGGTAAAGGTGAATGAGGGAAGAATTTCAGCTGCACATTTAGATAGATTGTATGTATCAAATAATATGAAAAACAGAGTTATACATACAGCTATTATCCCCCCACATTTTTCTGATCACAAGCTTATTACTGTTGACTGCACATTGATATCTAGAAGAAATAAGAGTTCCCCTTTCAGTCGGTCACTCCGAGTCACGTCGGATGACCGACGAAATTGGGATCTCGCCAGAGAGACCAATCCACTTCGAGTGTAACTAAACGAGCCAATGGACATTGGCATGCGATTATTGCATCCAGCTGCCGCTGATCACAGCGTGAGCATAAGAGGCAGCTGATGCACCGCATCAATTATCCTTTCGCTTCGGAGCCGAGCGGTAGTGAAGCTACTGCTCCCTTTCCCAAGAAGAGTGTTCTGTGAACGAGTGCGGGCGTTACGGTGCAGCAGCGGTGGTCACGGTGTCCGGGAGAGCAGAATCATCTTCTTCCCGCTGGCAGCCACACTTGGAGTGTGCGGTGGCCAAACTCCCCTGCGTGCTTCAGCACCTCAAAAAAAGAGCATTCTAAGAGCAAATTTCTCTAAGAGAGTACACGGGTGATCGCGTCTTTTTAAAGATGTCTTATCACCCGTGCGTTTCTGGCTGTGGTCGCTTCCTGGCGCCTCAGGACGGTCACGATTGCTGCCTCACGTGTCTGGGCATTCAGCACGCTGAGGAGGCTTTCGTGGATGGCTCATGTTCTTCTTGTGGGGACATGACCATCTCGGAGTTGCGTCTTAGACTCCACTATGTCAAACATGGCGGAGTCCCTCTGCCTCTGCCGCGGTCCAGCGTGCGCGCCGCTGGGTCCGGTGGGGGCAGAGGTGATCTGAGGATTACGGTGAGGGCTTCCCCAAGTGGAGCTCCTCGCCCCTCAAGCACTCCGCAGCCGGTGGAGCTGCCGAAGGAGCGTGCTGGGCCCTCTGCTCGGGGTGCACCAGGCGTCTCCTTCGGTGGTCCCCCTGACGACCAGATGTCGATCACTGCATCGGAGGGCGGGCCCTCTCTCTCCGGGGATGACGACTCGGCTGCGCTGCCCCCTTCGGGTGTGGTAGCGTTGTCCGAGCCAGACCCAGAGATGACGGCCATGCTTTCCCGGGCCGCCGAGAATGTCGGGCTCGTGTGGAATCCACCACCGCGTCCCGATCCTTCGAGGCTGGACGAGTGGTTTCTCGGTGGGGGTCGCGCTGGTTCTCAGCGCCCCCCTCCGGTGCCATTCTTCCCGGAAGTGCACGAGGAGCTGACAAGATCGTGGAGGGCACCTTTCACTGCCCGAAACAAATCTTGTAGTTCTTCCGCTCTCACCACCCTCGATGGTGGAGCCGCTTTGGGGTATGCGGGCATCCCCTCGGTGGAACGGTCTGTGGCCATGCAACTATGTCCAACAGCCGCTTCCACCCTGCGGGGTGATCCGTGTCTCCCCTCACGGGCCTCTAAGTATTCGTCAGGTCTAACTGGCAGTGCTTATAGAGCCTGTGGGGAGGCGGCTTCCGCCCTCCACGCTATGGCGTTGCTGCAGGTCCACCAGGCCAAAGCACTGAAAGACCTGCACGAGGGTGGTCACGACCTGGCGGTTCTACATGAGCTGCGCGCTGCGACGGACCTCGCGCTACGAGCGACGAAGGTGACCGCACAGTCTCTGGGTCGTGCGATGTCCACGTTAGTGGTCCAGGAGCGCCATCTCTGGCTGTGTCTTGCTGACATGAGAGAGCTGGAAAAGGTACAGTTCCTGAATGCTCCCGTGTCACAGACCGGCCTTTTCGGCGACGCTGTCGAGAGCTTTGCCCAGCAGTTCTCGGCAGCCCAGAAGCAGACTGAGGCGATCAAACACATCATGCGCCGGAGGAAACCTGCTGCTTCCACTCCGGCTGCAGCCCCTCAGCCTGCTCGTCGCCGTGGGCGCCCCCCTGCGGCCGCCCCCGCTCCCGCGCAGCCGCAGCAGCCTTCCACCAGGCCGCGTCGTGGAGCCGGTCGCAGGCAGGACGCCCAGCCCGTCCAGGCCCCCGCCAAACCTGGCGGCAAGCGCAAGTGCAAGAGGCCCTGAGACGGGCGACCCAGAGATGGAGGAGACTGCTCTTCGGGAGATGGTGACCGCACCACTCCCTCCCCCGGTGGAGGGCCGGGTGGAGAATCCTGTGTTTCAGTTTGTTTTTGTTCCGCCGCTGGCCGAGCAGCCAGCGGTACCCAAAACATCAGTAAAAGAGCGGTTTCCTCAATCTCTGGGTCTCAAGAGGAGGAGAGTGGTGATCCGTGCATCACAGGATCGCTTCCCTCCTCCTCTCTCGCCAGCAGGCAGCAGGTGGTTGCCCAAGAGCACCCCTCCTGCCCATTCGTGGAGGCAGGTAAGGGCAGTAGCACTCCATTCCCCGCTTCAAGTCGTCAAACGCCGGGCTGTCACAAGCCTCAAGCCGGGTTCCTGTGTCTCCTCCCATGCAAGGAGAAATCAGGTGAGTGCTACACTACACACCCAGACCCCGCCCCCTGCCGTCACAGGCCAGGCCGTCACAGGCCCTGGGGCCGGTCCCTGTGTTCCACCTCGCTGCCCCACCGCGGGCATGTCGGTGGGCCCGTTGGTTCCACTGGTGCGGTCTCTCGGAGCCTGGTTAGCGCTCCCCAGCCCGTCCCGGTGGCTCCTGCGGACCATCAGACTCGGCTATGCGATTCAGTTCGCCCGGCGTCCCCCCAAGTTCAGGGGCATCCGGTTCACGTCAGTCAAAGCCGTCGATGCCCCTGTCTTGCGCGCGGAGATTGCAGTCCTACTGGCGAAGGATGCAATAGAGCCGGTCCCTCCAGCCGATATGAGGTCGGGGTTTTACAGCCCTTACTTCATTGTGCCCAAGAAAAGCGGTGGGTTACGACCGATCTTGGATCTGCGAGTTTTGAACCGTGCACTTCACAAGATGCCGTTCAAGATGTTGACGCAGAAACGCATTTTTGGATGCGTCCGTCCCCTAGATTGGTTTGCAGCGATCGACCTGAAGGACGCGTACTTTCATGTTTCGATTCTTCCGCGACACAGGCCATTCCTGCGATTCGCGTTCGAAGGTCGGGCATATCAGTACAAGGTCCTGCCCTTCGGGCTGTCCCTCTCGCCTCGTGTCTTCACCAAAGTCGCAGAGGCGGCCCTTGTTCCCCTGAGAGAACAGGGTGTGCGCATTCTCAACTACCTCGACGACTGGCTCATACTTGCACAGTCTCGAGAGCTGTTGTGCGCACACAGGGACCTGGTGCTCAGGCACCTCAGCCAGTTGGGCCTTCGGGTCAATTGGGAAAAGAGCAAACTCGTGCCAACGCAGAGGATCTCTTTTCTCGGCATGGAGTTGGATTCGGTCAACCAGACAGCACGCCTCACCCAGGAACGTGCTCAGTCGGTGCTGAACTGCCTCAAGACCTTATCAGGCAGGACAGCGGTCCCACTGAAACTCTTTCAGAGGCTCCTGGGGCATATGGCTGCAGCTGCGGCCATAGTTCCGCTCGGTCTGCTCCATATGAGACCGCTTCAGCACTGGCTCCATGGCCGAATCCCGAGGTGGGCGTGGAAACGCGGTACTCACCGGGTTCAGATTACACCGGCCTGCCGCAAGACCTTCAGCCCGTGGTCAGATCCTTCGTTCCTTCGGGCAGGAGTGCCCCTGGAGCAGGTATCCAGGCATGCTGTGGTATTCACGGATGCCTCGGCCACCGACTGGGGTGCCACGTACAACGGGCACGCAGTATCAGGGGTTTGGACGGGCCCCCTTCTGCGTTGGCATATCAATTGCCTCGAGTTGCTGGCAGTACGCCTTGCCCTGTGCCGCCTCAGAGGGCGCCTTCGGGGCAGGGACGTTCTGGTCCGTACGGACAACACTGCGACCGTTGCCTATATCAACCGGCAAGGCGGTTTGCGCTCCCGTCGCATGTCGCAACTCGCCCGCCACCTCCTCCTCTGGAGTCAGAAGCATCTGAGGTCCCTTCGTGCCATCCACATCCCAGGAGTGTTCAATCAGGTGGCCGACGAGCTGTCTCGAGCGGCACTTCCTGGGGAGTGGAGACTCCATCCCCAGGCGGTCCAGCTGATTTGGAGTCGGTTCGGAGTTGCTCAGGTAGACCTGTTTGCATCTCCAGAAACCACCCACTGCCAGTGGTTCTACTCCCTGTCCGAGGCAACGCTCGGCACGGATGCACTGGCACACAGCTGGCCCCAGGGCTTGCGCAAGTATGCGTTTCCCCCAGTGAGCCTGCTAGCACAGACATTGTGCAAGATCAGGGAGGACGAGGAGCAGGTCCTGTTAGTGGCTCCATATTGGCCCAACAGGACCTGGTTCCCGGAACTCATGCTCCTCGCGACAGCCCCTCCCTGGCCGATTCCTCTGAGGAAGGATCTGCTTTCTCAGAGACGGGGCACCCTCTGGCACCCGCGTCCAGACTTGTGGAAACTTCATGTGTGGTCCCTGGACGGGACGCGGAGGTTCTAGGTGACCTGCCCCAGGAGGTAGCGCTCACTATCGCTTCAGCACGAGCACCGTCCACAAGACGGGCCTATGCGCTGAAGTGGAACCTGTTCGTCGAATGGTGTTCCTCTTACCAGGAGGACCCCCGGAGATGTTCGATCAGAGCCGTGCTTTCCTTTTTGCAACAGGGGTTGGAGCGTAGGCTGTCCCCCTCCACCCTTAAAGTATATGTTGCTGCTATTTCTGCCCACCACGACCCCATAGAGGGGAGGTCGGTGGGGAAGCACGATCTGGTCGTCAGGTTTCTTAGGGGGGCCAGGAGGTTAAATCCTCCGAGGCCTCCCTCCCTTCCCTCTTGGGATTTGGCTTTGGTGCTAAGAGCCCTACAAACTGCCCCCTTTGAGCCATTGCAGTCAGTCGAGTTGAAGTTTCTTTCTATGAAAACCCTACTCCTGACTGTATTGGCCTCAATCAAGAGGGTGGGGGACCTGCAGGCATTTTCGGTCGACGAGTCGTGCCTTGAGTTTGGGCCGGCTGACTCCAGTGCAACACTGAGGCCCCGGCCCGGCTATGTGCCCAAGGTTCCTACCACGCCCTTCAGGGACCAGGTAGTGAGCCTGCAAGCGCTGCCCCTGGAGGAGGCAGACCCAGCCCTAGCTTTGCTCTGTCCTGTACGCGCACTGCGTCAGTACGTGGATAGAACTCAGAGCTTCAGGACCTCAGAACAGCTCTTTGTCTGTTACGGAGGACAGCAGAAGGGGAAGGCTGTCTCCAAGCAGAGGATGGCCCACTGGATAGTGGATGCCATCACCTTGGCCTATGAAGCACAAGGTGTGCCCTGCCCGCTCAGGTTGCGTGCTCACTCCACTAGGGGTGTCGCATCGTCCTGGGCGCTGGCTCGTGGTGCCTCGCTAGCAGACATCTGTAGAGCTGCGGGTTGGGCGACTCCCAACACGTTCGCTAGGTTTTATAGCCTACGTGTCGAACCGGTTTCATCCTGTGTTCTCACCTCAAACGGGTAGTGGCACTGAGAGGTCTGGCTCGGAGTCGGCTTGCGGCGTCCTTACGCCTAAATTCTCCAGAGAGTTCCTTAACCAGGCAAACCCTGTTGAGTCCTCCAGCACTCCGGCGTCCGGACACGGCGGAGCGTCCGGCGCCAGGCCTTCAGCCAATGAATTCTTGAAATCTGGTGCGAGGCTAGTGCCCATATGAGAGACCCTGTCGGGATCCCATATGTGTATTCCACGGTATTCTTATTAGAGCCGTGTTTCCCCTGGCGGACCACGTTCTGCCATCTCTAAAGATGCAGCCTGAGCCATCTCAGAGACTTCCATGTGCAAAAGGGCCCTCTGGGTTACTTCACATGTTTGAATGTCACTTAAACCCCCTTTTGGGAGGAGGTGACTCCGCAGTGTGCCTCTTCCAAGTGGAAGGGCACGCTTCCCAGTGTTATCCTAGTCCTACTGTTTGGGTTACTCAAGGAACACCAGTAGTTGACCTTCTCTGTGTAGAGCCCGGTCCTATCGTCTGCCTTATAGGAAGGGTCAGGAGCCCTACACAGGGCACTGGAAGGGGCAGCTCCTGTGGCGCTTTGGTAGGGATCCCAATTTCGTCGGTCATCCGACGTGACTCGGAGTGACCGACTGAAAGGGGAACGTCTCGGTTACGTATGTAACCCTCGTTCCCTGAAGGAGGGAACGGAGACGTCACGTCCCGTCGCCACAGTCGCTGTACCACCGCTGAGCTGCCGGGTCGCCGGCTCGGCTCCTCAGCGAAAACATAATTGATGCGGTGCATCAGCTGCCTCTTATGCTCACGCTGTGATCAGCGGCAGCTGGATGCAATAATCGCATGCCAATGTCCATTGGCTCGTTTAGTTACACTCGAAGTGGATTGGTCTCTCTGGCGAGATCCCAATTTCGTCGGTCATCCGACGTGACGTCTCCGTTCCCTCCTTCAGGGAACGAGGGTTACATACGTAACCGAGACGTTCTTATTGGCATTTTAATGTAAAGTTATTGCAAGACAAAAGGTTTTTTGAATCCTTTAAACATTTTTGGGAAACATGGAAAAGTGAAAAAAAAAAAAAAAAAAAAAAACAGATATGAAAATGTTATTTTTTGGTGGGAAATTGGTAAAACACATATAAGAGAATTTTGTCAGCAATATAAGTATTATTCAAGTTTGTGTTTAAAACAGACTTTGGAGTGTCTTGAAAAAGAAATTCTAGTCATTGAAGAGAACATGATGAGAGAATCTTCTGTTAATTTACAAGAGTGGTCTGATAAGAAATCAAAGTTGAGTTCTGTTCTAAATAAGAAAGTCAAAGGTGCTCTTGTGAGAAATAGGTTTTTATCAGTAAAAGATACGGATGGTCCTATTTCTTTTTTTTTTTTTTTTTTTTTAACTTGGAACACAAAGTGTACAAGAAAAAAAGATGTATAGTTTGAAAAATAGTCATGGTCGTGACACAAGTGATCCAATAGAAATGCACAGATTGGTAGTGGATTTTTCGACTGAGAACACAGATGAGAAAAGCCAAAATGAACTCTTGCAAAATCTTCTTCATTTAACCACTGAGGATAAACAAACTTTGGACTCGGCAATTACCTTTGGTGAATTAAGTGCTGTAGTTTCAGGACTTGCCTCAGGTCATACTCCAGGTATAGATGGACTTCCTGGCGAGTTCTATAAGGACTTCTGGCCCTTAATTGTAACTGATCTCTATGAAGTTCTAACAAGAAGTTTTTCATGTAGGTTCGCTTCCTAAAAGTTGTCAAAGAGCAGTTTTAAAATTACTTCCCAAGAAAGGTGATCTTACTTTAATAAAGAACTGGAGACCAGTTGCTATTCTGTGTTACAAATTAATAGCAAAGTGTTTGGCTAATAGCTTAAATAAAGTGTTGCACACAATTCTACACAAAGATCAATCCTATTGTATAAAAGATAGATGTATCAGTGATAATTTGCATTTAGTACGTGATGTTATTCATTATGCCTTTAAAAATAATATTGATATGGGACTTCTATCTTTAGATCAGGAAAAGGCTTTTGATCGAGTTGATCTTCAGTTTCTTTTTAGAGTTTTAAAGGCTTTTGGTTTAAGAGATAAATTTGTTGCAATGATAAAATAATTGTACAATGATGCCACATGCATGGTAAAAATGGTAGGTGGACTGAGTGTTCCTGTTAAAGTACAGAGGGGCATAAGACAGGGAAGCTTTATAGTTTGGCTATTGAACCTCTCCTTTGTAAATTGAGAGAAAAGTTAATGGGGTTACAGATAAATGCTCTAAATTGTAATGACTGTGTAAAAGTCTCAGCATATGCTCATGATATCACTGTAATTTTAAGAAGTGAATATGACGTTCAAGTTTTAACAGATATTTTGAAGAGTTATGGGAAAGCTTCAATTGCCAAAATAAATTGGGACAAAAGTGATGCCCTATGGTGTGGTTCAGTTTCTAGTAGTCCGAGACTCCCAAGTAGATTACAGTTTTTCTGGGATAAAGTATCTGGGGGTATTTTTTAGGAAAAGAAAAATTTAAGAGGCTTAATTGGGAGGGTCTGGTGGATAAGGTGCGTGCTCGGTTGTCTCGCTGGCATTGACTGCTCCCCCAGCTATCATACAGGAGAAGGGTTCTAGTCTGCAACAATCTGGTAGCCTCATCCTTGTGGCACAAAATGACTGTCTTAGAACCTCCCAAGGAACTGGTGGAATATGTTCAAAAGCATCTACTGATTTTTTTTTCTGGTCTGGTCAGCATTGGCTAAAAGTATCTGTGTTATATCTGCCCAGACAAGAAGGAGGTCATGGACTGGTGGACATTAATAGCAGAATAAAAGCTTTTAGGCTACAGACAGCAAAAAGGCTACTTTATGGAAAAAAAAGGTAAGCTGGGCTGGAGTAGCTTGCTCCCTTCTAAGAAAAGCGGGCAGCATGGGGCTAGACAGGTATCTTTTCCTAATGGATACTGAAAGTGTTGATTTGTCTGGACTGACACCTTTTTATCGTTCAATGTTGAAAGCCTGGGAATTTTTAGTAAGTCAAGAAACCTCAAAGATGTGCAAGGCCTTGGATGAGAGAAGAAGCTCTGTTGCATAATCCCGTTGTGAATTTGGACATTTTAAAGTCAGCGTCAATGATGATTGCTTTAAGGAATGCTGGAATTACAAAGATTGGACATTTAATAAAAACAAATGAATGGATATCTGCTGAGATGCTGGCCGCTAAGCTGGATGTGAGGTCAATTCGCTTGACGCAGAGACTGTTGAATGATTTTCTTGAATGTTTACCTATGAATTTTAAAAATGGTTTGGAAACAAATGAAAATGTGGATGTCTTTTTCCCTGAGCTAAAAACTGTGCCTGCTTTTGATGCTTTTCAAGAGAGGGAGGGTTGTTTGCTCAACTTCAGAACTCCTGAACTAGAACTTTTCAGTGAAACTGGAAAAAAAAAAAAAAAAAAAAAACACTGTATATCACGTGTCAAAGTTTCACATATGAACTCTCTAAAGGGATTAAAAGAATCCAAATGGCAGGAGGTTTTCGGATCAGAGACTTCCCCTAAATATAGCTGGAGGATCTTGCCCTTACAGAAAAACCACATGAATTTCACGTTTTCCACGTGATCACGTTTTCCACATGTGATCACATTTACATTTACATTTAGTCATTTAGCAGACGCTTTTATCCAAAGCGACTTACAAATGAGGACAATAGAAGCAATCAAAACCAACAAAAGAGCAACAACATGCAAGCGATATGACAAGTCTTGTTTAGCCTATCGCAGTACACGTAGCAAGGTTTTTTTTTTTTGTTTTTTTTTTTTAAACAAGTAGATAGAATATAGAAAAGAAAGCTAGTGTTTTAGTTTTTTAAGAAAAGCTAGCAGTTAGAGAATAAATATGCAATTGATAGAGGGTGAATTGTGTGTGTGTGTGTGTGTGTGTGTGTGTGTGTGTGTGTTTTGTTTTGTTTTGTTTTGTTTTTTTTTAAATAAAAAGAAAGGAGATAGATAAAATAAAATTAGAAAAGAGAATGATAGAGTTAGAGGGTCAAATAAAGATGGAAGAGATGGGTTTTTAGCCGTTTCTTGAAGCTGCTCGAATTGAGTTGGGCAGGTCATTCCACCAGATGGGAACAGTTAATGAAAAAGTCCGAGAAAGTGATTTTGTGCCTCTTTGGGAAGGCACAATAATGCGGCGTTCACTTGCAGAACGCAAGCTTCTAGAGGGCACATAGGTCTGAAGTACTGAATATAGGTAAAGGGGTGCAGAGCCAAAGGTGGTTTTGTATGCAAACATTAATGCCTTGAATTTTATGCGAGCCGCTATTGGTAACCAGTGCAAATTAATGAACAGATGTGTGACATGCGTTCTTTTCAGCTCATTAAAGATTAATCTTGCAGCGGCATTTTGGATTAAGTGTAGAGGTTTGATGGAATTGGCTGGAAGACCTGCCAAGAGAGCATTGCAATAGTCAAGTCTGGACAGAACAAGAGCTTGAACAAGGAGTTGTGTTGCATATTCCGAAAGAAAGGGCCTGATCTTCCTAATATTATATAAAGCAAATCTGCAGGACCGGGCAGTTTTAGCAATGCAGGTTCTTTTAGCAGGTCATCTACCACTGTACATGGAGGAAAAGGTAAGCAAACATGTCTTTAATTAGTAGTGTTTACACATTTAATGTTGAATTTCAGTTTTTATAACTGTAATGTGTTATATTTTAAAACATTTCATACTTTTCTGCATCATACGTTTGTAACTTAGCATCCTGTTTGCGCACAATTATATCTTCGGTCATTTCGACTGGAAATAAGCTGATTAAGGCGCGGTCACAGTCTCCGTTGGTCGGTGAATTTTCAGGTGAATGTCGCACTTGAAGAAATCCGTTTGGGACAGGGAGTAAAACCTTTGCACTGCAAGAGACAGCTGCCAGTCGATCAGCTACCACTGTATAAGTGTATCTGGCGATCCGTTACCATTGAATGAATGAATGAATGAATCAGCTGTTTGATTACTTGCTTTTGAAGATGGTAACTTGCCGACACATGCTTGCGGTTTACAATATTTAATGTATAATTTCCTTTTTCAACGATTTTATGTAGCTATTTTCAAAATGTTGTATTTAAGACAATGTTTAAGTATTATGCAATCATAACTATGTGAATAAACTCAGCAAGTAGATAGATAACGTGCATAAATCCACCAGGCCCCTGTAACTATTTTAACACTTTAAATGTCATACATATATATTGTCAAATCTAGCCTAGTCAATGCAATAATGCTACATTAATTTACCAGGTTATTCATTTAACTTATAGTTTTTATTTTAGGCTCTTGCTCGCTCAGGTTGTTGAGACTACATGGCTACATAAATAATTAACAACTAATTGTTTTGAAGCAAAATTGACAAGATTGTTTAAAAGAAGAAATGACCCACTGTGGAAATTCAGTCAGTACTGTGTTCTTAATGTCTTTCTATTTACTTTTAGGGATAAGCATTTCAACAGAGCCACATCACCAAATGGTAAAGTTCATTTTACCATTTACCAAAGTTCAAAATTACACATTTTGTCACTGAAAGTAGTCCACTTTTTTTTTTTGTTTTTGCTATTTGATATTTTGTCTTTTACTATTTTTCTATTCTGGTTGCATTAAAGATGTGAACACGTTATTTGTGTATATTTGATTGGAATATTTAAAATCATGTTTGTTGAGGTAACTTCACCGTCAACAGTATACTCTTCATTTTTTTTTTTTTTGTTTTTTTTTTTTTGTTTTTTGTTTTTGTTTTGTTTTATAGAAATTACACACCGGTCCATTCCACTTTCCTTCCTGTGTGTTTGGCTTTTTCAGAACCTGCACAGTGAGTCTCCTTGAATAACTGACTGGACGACTCTATGTATTTCATCAAAATACAAAAGTGTTTTTACTCATACTGTTGTTTAGTCAGTTCATCAACATTTGATTGGTTTTACTACATCTGTGTTACTATATCTGTGTTGTTTTGTTCAAACTAATTTGCCATTTATTTGAAAGGGACAGCTCACCCAAAAACTAAAGCCTGAAACTGAAAACTTCAGTCACATGCGACTCATGGCTCCTAGAAAATTTTGCACATACTTTATGTTCTGAGGTGAATATATCTGTTGTTTTCTGCCCGTCAGAACAACAAATCAAGTTCTTGCATTGTTTTGGTCTGGAGATCTTCACCTCATAAAAGACAATACACGAGTAATACTTCTGACTTTTCTGTGATTCATGTTTTGTGTAGTGTTTTAAACCTTGAAATCTTCATCTTTCTTTGGTGAGCTGAAGTGAAATGTTGAGCAAATATATTCTCATAAACGCAGTCCTCCACACCAGACCAACAGAATTTTTTAAGTTTTAGTTTTCACCATTTTTTAATTTCCCCTTTTGTGGTATCAAAAAGAAAGGCCATATGGCATAAGAATAAATAATTACTGAATTTTCATTTTTGGGTGAACTTTAGCTTGGCATCAGTCTTTGTGAGATTATTTGTCAAAAACAATTTTAAATTAAAAAGAAATAATAATAATAATTTATGGTTAAAAAAAAAATAATTAAATCGAACACTACTATTTTTGGACACCATGGATTTGTTTCTGATTTGTATCTCTCTTTCATTTATTCATTTAGGACAAGTCTGATGAGTTTGGAGATGTTGCCGGTGCCCTCTTTACAGGGCTCTTTACCAAGCTGTGAAAATCTCATGTCATCACGGAAATATGACTCTAGTTGTTATAGGTCTAAACACAACACAATTACAAAATTGACTAATAAATATTGTGTTAATTGTACTTGATAGTGCCTCTCGGTGTACTTTCAGGTAGAGATGCACCGATTGCAATTTTCTTGGCCGATTCCGATTTCCGATTTTTAGGAAGTGTGACCTGGCAATACCGATTTTTGCCGATTCCGATTTTCTTTCTAAGAACTATAATTGACAGCATATACAAACAAAAATCTATGCAAATTTCAATGCAAAAATTATTTACATAAAATAAATTATTAAACATTACAATTCCCCCCAATCTGGACTAAGTTACAGATTTTCTCTCACTTAAACAACTTTCAAAATAAAGTGCTCTGTGACTGGAAAGAGGAAGAAATGGCTAACTTAAAATGAGTTGCTGTATGTAACAAAACAGATGTCATTTCCCACTATGTTTATAAATGGTTAGTTTTTCCCCTTAACCTTATTAAATGTGTCATCTTTCACATCAAATTCTTACTTTGTTTCAATTAATTCAGTTAGCATAATAAGAAACTGTAGAGTTGTTACCATTCAAATGAAATTGGTATTAAAAATCTATCTTTCCACTGCTGAGGAAACAGAAGCTGCATCTGAAGTGGCATTAGATGCATTTAGACAGACAGTTTGATGAAGCTGAGGTGCCATAAATGCATTTACACTGCAAAATTTCAAATGCATAAATAATTGTATAATATTAATGTTTCACATATTTTTTTAAACATACAAATAAATGTTGAAAAAAATGCAATGATACTTTTAAATATGACTAAACCACCAGTAGGTGGCGGCAAGTGTCTGTTTTAATGAGTGAGTCATTTATTCATTCATTCAACCGATTCATTCAAACGTCTTATTCATTCAGAAACGAGGCAAGTGACTGTCCTTATGAATGAGCCACTGAATCATTGACGCACTCGATTCGTTCAAAAACGTGTTTGATTGGAACTATTTTCGTCAGCGAAATTGTGCAAAAGCAGTCAATATATTGTCCAAAATCTAAGTCACTTAATTTTAACTTCTTGTTTATTGAAATACTATTGTATAAAATAAGTGTCACATTGCAATCGTGTTGATATTAATATTCGGGGAAACATCATGGCCATATAATGTTGCTTATCTAAATCATATTTTGAAAATATCTTTTTTTTTTCCCTCCCGCAGCATGCATCTATACATTTCTTTGAGTTACTTTGTGTGTGCTGTCTCTCTCACACACTCACTCAGGCTGTGCACGACATAAATACATTATCAGTCGCCGTTTACACTGAATGCAATTAAAATTAGAATCATTCTCACGCGAAACGATGTGTTTAAACGCGACTGTGAGTGTGCGTGTGGCTGTGACGTCATATCCTGCGCTGCTGGCAATAAAAGAATCGGCTCGGAATCGGCAAGACGTGAGACTGACCGGCCGGTCACCGATCTGGGCCGGTCATGCGAAAAATCGGCCGATTCCGATCACTGGACGGTCAATCGGTGCATCTCTACTTTCAGGTTCTATGAACTTCATGCCATGGGAACTGTGATTGAATAACTTTTTTTTTTTTTTTTTTTTTTTTTTTTTTTAATGTATGAACAAATCTGAAATGGCACATTCCCAGTTATTATAGCGATAGTTCACTCAAAATGAAAATTCTGTCATTAATTACTCACCCTCATGTCGTTCAAAACCCATAAGATCTTCGTTCATCTTTGGAACACAAAATAAGATATTTTTGATGAAATCCGAGAGCTTTCTGACCCTGCTTAGACAACAATGCAACTGAAATATTCAAACATATCTTAATTTGTGTTCCGAAGATAAACGAAGATCTTACGGATTTGGAACAACATGAGGGTGAATAATTAATGACAGAATTTTCATTTTTGGACGAAAGTATCCCTTTAAGATTTATATAAATGCTTTAGACTGTAGTTATTCTTTTTAAATTCTTCATAATATGAATAGTGTATAAGGATTGCTTAATAAAACAATGGAATTTTACTATACAGTTGAGGTCTTTAACAGGATTAAATATTTTTTTGTGTATATTGTGCATGAGTTAAATATTGACTAGAGTTTTTAAAGTCATTTCACAATCACATTGCAACACAAGCAGGTTTATAATATACGTTTCACATGGGATTCACAAGTTTCACATGTGTTTCACATGGGAATTTACATGTATTTCACATGTGATCCCATGGGTTTCACATGGGTTTCACATAGGAAAGTACCATGGCTTTCACATGGGTTTCACATAGGAAAGTACCATGGCTTTCACATGGGAATAGGGCTGTCACAATATTAGATTTTTCATATCACGGTTATTGTGGCCAAAAGAATTCACGATACATAAAGATACTGATAAACACAGAGCACAAGACTCTGGCTTTTTCTGTCTTTGGAGCTCCTATGAAATAAAAAGAGAAAATACTGTCAAGTTCAACAGTATGATGAATAAATATCAATGGTAACACTTTACAATAAGTTGTCATTTGTTAACATTAGTTAATGTATTGACTAACATGAACAAACAATGAACGATACATTTATTACACAATTTATTAATCTTTGTTAATGTTAGTTAATAAAAATACAGTCATTCATTGTTCATGTTAGTTCACAGTGCATTAATGTTTACAAACACAACTTGTGATTTTAATAATGCATTAGTAAATGCTGAAATTATCATGAACTAAGATTAATAAATGCTGTAAGTATTGTTCATTCCCCTTTCAGTCGGTCACTCCGAGTCACGTCGGATGACCGACGAAATTGGGATCTCGCCAGAGAGACCAATCCACTTCGAGTGTAACTAAACGAGCCAATGGACATTGGCATGCGATTATTGCATCCAGCTGCCGCTGATCACAGCGTGAGCATAAGAGGCAGCTGATGCACCGCATCAATTATCCTTTCGCTTCGGAGCCGAGCGGTAGTGGTTAAAGCTACTGCTCTCCCTTCCAAGAGAGTGTTCTGCGAGCGAGTGCGGGCGTTACGGCGCGGCAGCGGTGGTCACGGTGTCCGGGAGAGAAAGATCGTCTTCCTGCTGACAGCCACACTAGGAGTGTGCGGTGGCCAGCTCCCCTGCGTGCTTCAGCACTAAAAGAGCATTTCTCTGAAAGAGCAATTTCTCTAAAAGAGCAACACGGGTGATCGCGTCTTTTTAAAGATGTCTTTTCACCCGTGCGTTTCTGGGTGTGGTCGTTTCCTGGCGCCTCAGGACGGTCACGATCGCTTCCTCACGTGTCTGGGCATTCAGCACGCTGAGGTGGCTTTCGTGGATGGTTCATGTTCTTCTTGCGGGGACATGACCATCTCGGAGTGCGACTCTGCTATGTCAAACATGGCAGAGTCCCTCTGCCTGCCGTGATCCGGCGTGCACACTGGATCCGGTGGAGTCAGAGGTGATTTGAGGATTACGGTGAGGGCTTCCCCAAGTGGAGCTCCTCACCCTTCAAGCACTCCGCAGCCGGTGGAGCTGCCGAAGGAGCGCGCTGGCCACGCGTTTCCTTCGGTGCCCCCTCTGACAACCAGAGGTCGATCACTGCATCGGAGGGCGGGCCCTCTCTCTCCGGGGATGACGACCCGGCTGCGTTGCCCCCTTCGGGTGTGGTAGCGTTGTCCGTGCCAGACCCAGAGATGACGGCTATGCTTTCCCGGGCCGCCGAGAATGTCGGGCTCGTGTGGAATCCTAAAAAGCCACCGTGTCCCGATCCTTCGAGGCTGGGCGAGTGGTTCCTCGGTGGGGGTGGCGCTGGTTCTCAGCGCCCCCCTCCGGTGCTATTCTTTCCGGAAGTGCATGAGGAGCTGACAAGATCGTGGAGGGCACCTTTCACTGCCTGAAACACATCTTGTAGTTCTTCCGCTCTCACCACCCTCGATGGTGGAGCCGCTTTGGGGTATGCGGGCATCCCCTCGGTGGAACGGTCTGTGGCCATGCAACTGTGTCCAACAGCCGCTTCCACCCTGCGGGGTGATCCGTGTCTCCCCTCACGGGCCTCTAGGTATTCGTCAGGTCTAACTGGCAGTGCTTATAGAGCCTGTGGGGAGGCGGCTTCCGCCCTCCACGCTATGGCGTTGCTGCAGGTCCACCAGGCCAAAGCACTGAAAGACCTGCACGAGGGTGGTCACGACCTGGCGGTTCTACATGAGCTGCATGCTGCGACGGACCTCGCGCTACGAGCGACGAAGGTGACCGCACAGTCTCTGGGTCGTGCGATGTCCAGGAGCGCCATATCTGGCTGTGTCTCGCTGACATGGAGCAGGAGAAGGTACAGTTCCTGAATGCTCCCGTGTCACAGACCGGCCCTTTCGGCGACGCTGTCGAGAGCTTTGCCCAGCAGTTCTCGGCAGCCCAGAAGCAGACTGAGGCAAACACATCATGCGCCGGAGGAAACCTGCTGCTTCCACTCCGGCTGCAGCCACTCAGCCTGCTCGTCGCCGTGGGCGCCCCCCTGCGGCCGCCCCTGCTCCCGCGCAGCCGCAGCAGCCTTTCACCAGGCAGCGTCGTGGAGCCGGTCGCAGGCAGGAAACCTGGCGGCAAGCGCAAGTGCAAGAGGCCCTGGGACGGTCGACCCAGAGATGGAGGAGACTGCTCATCGGGAGATGGTGACTGCACCAATCCCTCCCCCGGAGGAGGGCCGGGTGGAGTATCTTTTGTTCATTTTGTTCCGCCGCTGGCCCAGCAGCCAGCGGTACCCAAAACATCAGTAAAGAGCGGTCTCCTCAATCTCCGGGTCTCAAGAGGAGGAGAGTGGTGATCCGTGCATCACAGGATCGCTTCCCTCCTCCTCTCTCGCCAGCAGGCAGCGGGTGGTTGCCCAAGAGCTCCCCTCCTGCCCATTCGTGGAACCAGGTAAGGGCAGTAGCACTCCAGTCCCCGCTTCAAGTCGTCAAACGCCGGGCTGTCACAAGCCTCAAGCCGGGTTCCTGTGTCTCCTCCCACGCGGGGAGAAATCAGGTGAGTGCTACACTACACACCCAGACCCCGCCCCCTGCCGTCACAGGCCAGGCCGTCACAGGCCCTGGGGCCGGTCCCTGTGTTCCACCTCGCTGCCCCACCGCGGGCATGTCGGTGGGCCCGTTGGCCCCGCTGGTGCGGTCTCTCGGAGCCTGGTTAGCGCTCCCCAGCCCGTCCCGGTGGCTCCTGCGGACCATCAGACTCGGCTATGCGATTCAGTTCGCCCGGCGTCCCCCCAAGTTCAGGGGCATCCGGTTCACTTCAGTCAAAGCCGTCGATGCCCCTGTCTTGCTCGCGGAGATTGTAGTCCTACTGGCGAAGGATGCAATAGACCCGGTCCCTCCAGCCGATATGAGGTCGGGGTTTTACAGCCCTTACTTCATTGTGCCCAAGAAAAGCGGTGGGTTACGACCGATCTTGGATCTGCGAGTTTTGAACCGTGCACTTCACAAGATGCCGTTCAAGATGTTGACGCAGAAACGCATTTTTGGATGCGTCCGTCCCCTAGATTGGTTTGCAGCAATCGACCTGAAGGACGCGTACTTTCATGTTTCGATTCTCCCGCGACACAGGCCATTCCTGTGATTCGCGTTCGACGGTCGGGCATATCAGTACAAGGTCCTGCCCTTCAGGCTGTCCCTTTTCGCCTCGTGTCTTCACCAAAGTCGCAGAGGCGGCCCCTTGTTCCCCTGAGAGAACGGGGTGTGCGCATTCTCAACTACCTCTACGACTGGCTCATACTTGCACAGTCTCGAGAGCTGTTGTGCGCACACAGGGACCTGGTGCTCAGGCACCTCAGCCAGTTGGGCCTTCGGGTCAATTGGGAAAAGAGCAACTCGTGCCAGTGCAGAGGATCTCTTTTCTCGGCATGGAGTTGGATTCGGTCAACCAGACAGCACGCCTCACCCAGGAACGTGCTCAGTCAGTGCTGAACTGCCTCAAGACTTTATCAGGCAGGACAGCGGTCCCACTGAAACTCTTTCAGAGGCTCCTGGGGCATATGGCTGCAGCTGCGGCCATAGTTCCGCTCGGTCTGCTCCATATGAGACCGCTTCAGCACTGGCTCCATGGTCGAATCCCGAGGTGGGCGTGGAAACGCGGTACTCACCGGGTTCAGATTACACCGGCCTGCCGCAAGACCTTCAGCCCGTGGTCAGATCCTTCGTTCCTTCGGGCAGGAGTGCCCCTGGAGCAGGTATCTAGGCATGCTGTGGTATTCACGGATGCCTCGGCCACCGGCTGGGGTGCCACGTACAACGGGCACGCAGTATCAGGGGTTTGGACGGGCCCCCTTCTGCGTTGGCATATCAATTGCCTCGAGTTGCTGTCAGTACGCCTTGCCCTGTGCCGCCTCAGAGGGCGCCTTCGGGGCAGGGACGTTCTGGTCCGTACGGACAACACTGCGACCGTTGCCTATATCCCGTCGCATGTCGCAACTCGCCCGCCACCTCCTCCTCTGGAGTCAGAAGCATCTGAGGTCCCTTCGTGCCATCCACATCCCAGGAGTGATCAATCAGGCGGCCGACGAGCTGTCTCGAGCGGCACTTCCTGGGGAGTGGAGACTCCATCCCCAGGCGGTCCAGCTGATTTGGAGTCGGTTCGGAGTTGCTCAGGTAGACCTGTTTGCATCTCCAGAAACCACCCACTGCCAGTGGTTCTACTCCCTGTCCGAGGCAACGCTCGGCACGGATGCACTGGCACACAGCTGGCCCCAGGGCTTGCGCAAGTATGCGTTTCCCCCAGTGAGCCTGCTAGCACAGACATTGTGCAAGATCAGGGAGGACGAGGAGCAGGTCCTGTTAGTGGCTCCATATTGGCCCAACAGGACCTGGTTCCCGGAACTCATGCTCCTCGCGACAGCCCCTCCCTGGCCGATTCCTCTGAGGAAGGATCTGCTTTCTCAGAGACGGGGCACCCTCTGGCACCCACGTCCAGACTTGTGGAAACTTCATGTGTGGTCCCTGGACGGGACGCGGAGGTTCTAGGTGACCTGCCCCAGGAGGTAGCGCTCACTATCGCTTCAGCACGAGCACCGTCCACAAGACGGGCCTATGCACTGAAGTTGAACCTGTTCGTCGAATGGTGTTCCTCTTACCAGGAGGACCCCCGGAGATGTTCGATCAGAGCTGTGCTTTCCTTTTTGCAACAAGGGTTGGAGCGTAGGCTGTCCCCCTCCACCCTTAAGGTATATGTTGCTGCTATTTCTGCCCACCACGACCCCATAGAGGGGAGGTCGGTGGGGAAGCACGATCTGGTCGTCAGGTTTCTTAGGGGGGCCAGGAGGTTAAATCCTCCGAGGCCTCCCTCCCTTCCCTCTTGGGATTTGGCTTTGGTGCTAAGAGCCCTACAAACTGCCCCTTTTGAGCCATTGCAGTCAGTCGAGTTGAAGTTTCTTTCTATGAAAACCCTACTCCTGACTGCATTGGCCTCAATCAAGAGGGTGGGGGACCTGCAGGCATTTTCGGTCGACGAGTCGTGCCTTGAGTTTGGGCCGGCTGACTCCAGTGCAACACTGAGGCCCCGGCCCGGCTATGTGCCCAAGGTTCCTACCACGCCCTTCAGGGACCAGGTAGTGAGCCTGCAAGCGCTGCCCCTGGAGGAGGCAGACCCAGCCCTAGCTTTGCTCTGTCCTGTACGCGCACTGCGTCAGTACGTGGATAGAACTCAGAGCTTCAGGACCTCAGAACAGCTCTTTGTCTGTTACGGAGGACAGCAGAAGGGGAAGGCTGTCTCCAAGCAGAGGATGGCCCACTGGATAGTGGATGCCATCACCTTGGCCTACGAAGCACAAGGTGTGCCCTGCCCGCTCAGGTTGCGTGCTCACTCCACTAGGGGTGTCGCATCGTCCTGGGCGCTGGCTCGTGGTGCCTCGCTAACAGACATCTGTAGAGCTGCGGGTTGGGCGACTCCCAACACGTTCGCTAGGTTTTATAGCCTACGTGTCGAACCGGTTTCCTCCTGTGTTCTCACCTCAAACGGGTAGTGGCACTGAGAGGGCCGGCTCAGAGTCGGCTTGCGGCGTCCTTACGCCTAATTCTCCAGAGAGTTCCTTAACCAGGCAAACCCTGTTGAGTCCTCCAGCACTCCGGCGTCCGGACGCGGCGGGGCGTCCGGCGCCAGGCCTTCAGCCAATGAATTCTTGAAATCTGGTGCGAGGCTAGTGCCCATATGAGAGACCCTGTTGGGATCCCATATGTGTATTCCACGGTATTCTTATTAGAGCCATGTTTCCCCTGGCGGACCACGTTCTGCCATCTCTAAAGATGCAGCCTGAGCCATCTCAGAGACTTCCATGTGCAATAGGGCCCTTCGGGGTTACTTCACATGTTTGAATGTCACTTAACCCCCTCTGGGAGGAGGTGACTCCGCAGTGTGCCTCTTCCAAGTGGAAGGGCACGCTTCCCAGTGTTATCCTAGTCCTACTGTTTGGGTTGCTCAAGGAACACCAGTAGTTGACCTTCTCTGTGTAGAGCCCGGTCCTATTGTCTGCCTTATAGGAAGGGTCAGGAGCCCTACACAGGGCACTGGAAGGGGCAGCTCCTGTGGCGCTTTGGTAGGGATCCCAATTTCGTCGGTCATCCGACGTGACTCGGAGTGACCGACTGAAAGGGGAACGTCTCGGTTACGTATGTAACCCTCGTTCCCTGAAGGAGGGAACGGAGACGTCACGTCCCGTCGCCACAGTCGCTGTACCACCGCTGAGCTGCCGGGTCGCCGGCTCGGCTCCTCAGCGAAAACATAATTGATGCGGTGCATCAGCTGCCTCTTATGCTCACGCTGTGATCAGCGGCAGCTGGATGCAATAATCGCATACCAATGTCCATTGGCTCGTTTAGTTACACTCGAAGTGGATTGGTCTCTCTGGCGAGATCCCAATTTCGTCGGTCATCCGACGTGACGTCTCCGTTCCCTCCTTCAGGGAACGAGGGTTACATACGTAACCGAGACGTTCTTAGTTCATGTTAACTAATGTAATGAACTAATGTTAACTAATGAACCTTATTGTAAAGTGTTGCCATATTAACATCTAAACTGATACTTTAACTTGTGTACCCCTGCTTTAAGTTCTTTAACCTATCGTTGCACCTGCGCCACTGAAGTCATGTACTTAGTAAGAGCGCTGCTAATTCAGTTTTAATGTGCGCAGATGAGGCATTAAGTGCATGGCACTGCGACCAACTTAACATTTAACAGAGTTTAATGTAGCAATGTGGTCGCTCAGTTTTTCTAGATCAGTTTTAATCGTTTAACTGTTAATAGATTTGAAAAAGAAATAAAGTGTTTCTACGCACAGGCCGTATTGATTGCAAATACAAAAATAAGATGAGTAAAGAAAACGCGGTACTTTAAAATAATCACCCTTAAATATATGAACACAGAAAACCTCTGTTAACAGGTTAATGTACCATTTCCCATTCTATGACTAATAAAATAATCACAACTTACTCCGTATAACTGAACATGGCTCTTCTCAGAGTAGCTGCGTGCGCTGCGTCATCTTCTTGTTTGACAGGTGTCAGGGTTAAGGCACAATACTGTCACCTGGAGGTCATCCAGGTACTGGCGCTAGAGTGTTTACATGTCGTGTTATCCTAAGAGTCCTGTTCATTTTAAATATTGCAGTTATCGCCAATACCGGTATATCGTCACACACTAAATTAACACGATATCGATAATCAATGCTTTGGATATCACGGTTATCGTCAATACCGGTATATCGCGACACCCCTACATGGGAATATACATGTTTCACATGTGATCACATGGGATTCATGTGGGAATATACCATGTGTTTCACATGGGAATTTACATGTATTTCACATGTGATCTCATGGGTTTCACATGGGAATATACCATGCATTTCACATGGGAATTTACATGTATTTCACATGTGATCTCATGGGTTTCACATGGGATTCACATGCGATCGAATGGGTTTCACACGGGTTTCACATAGGAAAGTACCATGGGATTCATGTGGGAATATACCATGTGTTTCACATGATAATTTACATGTATTTCACATGTGATCTCATGGGTTTCACATGGAAATATACCATGCATTTCACATGGGAATTTACATGTATTTCACATGTGATCTCATGGGTTTCACATGGGATTCACATGCAATCGAATGGGTTTCACACAGGTTTCACATAGGAAAGTACCATGGGTTTCACATGGGAATATACATGTTTCACATGTGATCACATGGGATTCACATGTGATCCCATGTTTTTCACATGGGAATATACCATGGGTTTCACATGGGGATTCACATGTGATCCCATAGGTTTCACACAGCTTTCACATAGGAAAGTACAATGGGTTTCACATGGGAATATACATGTTTCACATGTGATCACGTGTTTCACATGGGAATATACCATGGGTTTCACATGGGGATTCACATGTGATCCCATAGGTTTCACACAGGTTTCACATAGGAAAGTACAATGGGTTTCACATGGGAATATACATGTTTCACATGTTTTCCATGTGATTTTCACACGTGAAATTTCACATGTGCAGAAAAACACACATTTCCCATGTGCAAAGCACACACTTCACATGTGAGTTTCACATGTTTTTTTCACACGTGAAATTTCACGTGCAGAATCACATGTATATGTGGTCACATGTGCCCACATGTGCTTTTGCACATGTGAAATTAATGTGTTTTTTTTTCTGTAAGGGTGTACAAGCCTCCCATTGAGAAAAGGTCTGGAGACCTTCAGTGGAGAATTGTGCATGGTTTAATAGCTACAAACAGATACAGAGCACACCTTGATCCACAAGTAGGGGAGGAGTGTCCTTTCTGTGAGCAAACAGAAACTGTTTTTCATTTATTTCTTTACTGTGGTAGACTTGAAGCTTTGCTATCTCAATTAGAAGAATGGTGCAGAATTTTAGGAGAAATATTTTCACCTCTACTTTTTATTTATGGCCCTAAGTATAACAAAAACAAAAAGCAAAACGTGATGCTTAACGTTTTGTTTGGGCAGGCAAAAATGGCAATCTGGCTATCACGTAAAGGTAAATTAAATGGTATGGGGTCAACTGATAGAGGATCAATTTTAAAGAGTTTAATACAATCAAGGTTAAAGATGGAAATGCTTATTATCAACTGGTTAAAGACATTGAGACTTTTAACTATACTCGGGGGGTGAACAAGTGTTTGTGTGAAACTGACATTGATGGTTCTTTGCAAATTTATGTTTAATTGTTTTTTTTTTTATTGAGATGTATTGGCTTGGTTTTAAACTTGGTGTTGTTTATTTATTATGTAATGGTGGGTATTGTGTGTAGATCTAGTGTAATTATGTAATTTTCTAAAGGAAAATTGTAATTAAAGATTTGTTTAGAGTCAAACTCTCTCTCTCTCTCTCTCTCTCTCTCTCTCTCTCCCCAATTTAAACAAATTGCCAAACCTTCTGCTCCAATCTCTCACATCAATTGGTTATGAATGTGAAGGGTTATTTACGAATGGTGTAATAATTCTTGATTTCGTTTTCAAGCGACCTTCATAAAGCTGAGGGCATGAGTCAGTTTAATACTGAAGAATGCAACAGTATGTTTATTTATTTATCGCAGTGTTTCATTCATCCAAATGTTTTATTTATTTTATTTTCAACACTACCAGCAAGCCACAAATCTAATACATTTAGATGAAAGTGGTTGTTTCGATTAGTTTTAAACTCCAATAAAGCACACAAACTGATACTGCACAAGTTAAACTGGCAGGAATACTACAGTGCATCTTCAAAATCTCTCTCTCTCTCTCTCTCTCTCTCTCTCTCTCTCTCTCTCTCTCTCTCTCTCTCTCTCTCTCTCTCTCTCTCACACACACACACACACACACAGAGTACAGTGCAGTCTACTTGTGTTCATGCACCACCAAAATGCCGCTGTGGTGACATTCTCACCTCAGATCAAAGGATATGATGTGTGTTTGAATGACACAAAACAAAGAAATGACAAGTCACTTTTATAAATATACTAGAATAATTCTAAATGTAGCTATACGATATTTAAAATAATGTAAATTGTAAATATGATAATACTAGTGTAACTGTTAAAAATATAACTATATCATATTTAAAGTCTCCCTGCAGTCAATGATTTTAACTCTTAAAACTCATTGTTCATCATGAAAATGACATACTTAAACTTTTTTTTTTTTTTTTTTTTTTTTTTTGTCCTGAAAAATATATCCATGTCTTAAATTGGCTTGACTGTACACCCTTGTCTCATTTAGTATACGGCAGATCTATAAATATACAAATTAGCCCCGCCTCCATTCAATCACAGAAGCTTGGACCTGCTCCACTTTAGCTCAGTTTGCAGACGTAAATGCCATAGTAAATGCTACACAAAGGCAGTGGCAATGAGTTAATGGCTATATCTTTGTCATTCATTGCAGTTTCGAGAATGAATCCTCGAGTGAATGTATTCAAATTCTGAATGGATTATAGTCTAGACAGCATACAAAGAGCAGTTCCCCTGCAATCACTGCTGTCACTTGCCTTAGTTCATTGCGATCTCATGCCGTTATAATCAATGAAGCTGCACAATTAATCTCATATTTACATAGGGCCCCATGTGAAATCCATTTTATTTTTTCCCAAATTCTGTTTTTTTTTTTTTTTTTTTTTAATTATATATATTTTTTTCTAGACTATTGTAATGGTTAAATTAAATTTTATTAATCAAAAAGCATGTCGTTCAATAAATCAATAGACGTGCCTGTTATCAATGCTGCAAAAACACGTTACCTTTGACCATATATGAAAAGCCCTGACCCGCACGTTGATGGGATTGGTTAGATGTTTGTGACTGTAGGAATTAAGTGAGGTTTCAAACTGCGTTTTTGAGACTGATTTTGGTACACCGAAGTGTTAAAGAGAAAATATTTGCCAATAGTGTAGACTGATGAATTTGCACATAATTTGTCTTTCAGCATATTAAAAACATTAGACAGACATGTAAACAACTTCAAAACTTGATTCACACCACAGGTGGTCTTTAAAATTATGTAAAATTATAAATATAATTGTATTCACATTTTTGAGATTGTATGGAATAAAAGATGCTAACACATTCTATGAAATAACTCTGATCAATTAATTTTGAATGATGCAAAAATTATTAAATGATGACTGAATCTGATGACCAAGTAGTCTCCAAAAATATCTTGATTATGAGTTTTGTTTAACAGTGATGTGTCCTTATAAATGTGATGTGGCCAATGGTCTGATTATTTTAAAGGCAGAATGATGTGATATAAAAATTGTAACCTTGGTGACAAGAGCATGAGTCATCCAAGTAAGAGTGGCACCATTTTGCCGTCTGAATATTTTGACAAGTGAAAGGGCTTTCTGAGTGCAGTGCACTAACATTAGGGTCATAATGTCTTTGCCCGTCACTGCCTTCACTGTGTCAAATGTCACTGAGCAGTGACATAGCTTCAGGCTGCCCATGGTATTTTAAACTGACAGAGAACATTGGAGAGCTCCAGTAGCACTGGTTACTACCTAGTCTGAGCAACTGCTGTATGGATGGGGCTGCTGAATTGGGGGTTGAGATAATTGGGGGAGAGTCTGCCAGTGTTAATTAGCAGTTCATTAGCAGACCGGGTGAAAACTGGTGAATTCACAGTTGAGTAATAGCAGCCATCAGCCTTTGGCCAAGATTCAGACAGGTTGAGTCACAAAAACAGCGGGATGTACCCATCACTATAATGGAAATAAAAATTAATTTCAATTCTGAATGTTCACAACACAAAAATATCTCCAGATTTAGAGTGTTTTAGACCAAATAGAACCTGAATATTGGATGTAGATGTAGTGTTTTCAAAATCCCTAACACTAAGATATTGAATTTAAACATAACTTGGGGAAAATGCACTGTAGTAGTAGTAGTAGTAGTAGTTGTAGTAGTAGTAGTAATAATAATAATAATAATAATAATAATAATAATAATAATAATAA
Organism: Spinibarbus caldwelli; assembly: GCA_039654775.1. Taxonomy (NCBI): domain Eukaryota; kingdom Metazoa; phylum Chordata; class Actinopteri; order Cypriniformes; family Cyprinidae; genus Spinibarbus; species Spinibarbus caldwelli. The sequence continues at coordinate 25,784,274 of CM077246.1, read as the reverse complement.
TAACATTATTATTATTATTATTATTATTATTATTATTATTATTATTATTATTATTATTATTATTATTATTATTATTATTATTGTTGTTGTTGTTGTTGTTATTATCTGTGTTTCTGTGACTGCAAAAAAAAAAAAAGTGTAAACATTTGCATTGTTTTACATGATACAGGGTTAAAAGTGGGATCAGAATGTGTAAGCACAGTGTGAAAAGCCCTATTTTGGTTGAAAATTTAATTGAAAATTTAAACAACAAATCTGTAGTTACCTTGATGAATATACTGGCTGAATCAGCCATTTTGAATTTGAATTATTATTATTATTATTATTATTTTATTTATTTTTTTATGTATTTATTTATTTATTTATTTATTTATTTATTTAGATAGTTTAATTTAATAGTTGAGAGAACCAAAAAATCTGAATGCATCCAGTTGTGTTGAATTTTTCTAAGCAATTTTTTTTGTTCGTTCATTTGTTTGTTCGTTTGTTTGTTTATTGAGAGAACCTAAAATCTGAATGCATCAGGTTGCATTAATTTTTTCTCAACAATATGTATTTATTTATTTAGTTAGTTAGTTAGTTAGTTAGCTAGCTAGTTGGTTAGTTACTTAATATGTGTGCTGATGCCTTTCTAAGTGATCAGACATATTATTTTCACCTGCCAAATGAAAAATAAATAAATACATTCTCAAAGACGTGAAGAGCACTGAAGGAGGTTTCCAAGCCAACACCCTACCAGCCAACTCCAACACCCTTGGAACTGCATAACAATGTGCTAAAAAACCTTTCAGATCACAGCAAGTGCAAAGCAACACCCTGGCAACCACATTACAATGTGCTAAAACCTTGCTGAATACACAACGACTGCATAACAATGACCTGGCAACCGTCCTCAATTCTATAGCATTATTATGGTGATGAGTTATGCATAGGTAAATGTCACTCACACTTCAGAAAATGTAAAAATCTAGTTTGCATTAAAATCTAATATTCGAGAGGCAAATAATTATTTTAGTTGTTGAAAATGTCTTTGCCACTTGGTCGGTGAATTAAAAGAGAATATTAAACCAACATTGTTGGATTAAGCCAACATGATATTTTCTACAGGTATTTAGACATGGATTCCTTCATAAGATTATGATTCATTCTATCCTCCCACTCTGAGGGTTGCCTGGGCTTTTATTTGGGTAAATGAAAGCAGGATTTAACAGAAAAGGTTTTATTTTTAGAAGTGTTTTATTTCACAGCCCGAGGATGCGGTGAAAACAAAGCAAACTATTTTTGGCCATAAGAGTCTCAATAACTTGTTCTTTGGTTCTCATTCAGTTGCATAAGTTTTACATCATGTGCCACCCACTGAAAGAAAATACTTTGGTTAGTTTACCAGGGAGGGAAGGGCAGGTCAAGTTAGTATAAATTGACACTTCAAAGACCTTGTGTGATATACACAGCACATTGTGTGCCAACATTACCACCTACACTGAAAGCACAGGGTTATTGAACTCGCTAGCTGGGGAAATGAGTGTTGAATTCACAGTGAGTTGACACTTCATAGCATGTGTAGCCTTCCATAATTTATAAACCATTTTCGCTTTGATTAAGGCTTTGAAATGAAAGACACTGTCAAGATGAAGTCCAGGGTATATGAAACATTGATAAGTGCACAGTTTACCAGTTGAGCAGTCATGCTTTCTTTTTGCAAAGTTATATTTGAGAGCACAAAAGATCATTTCAGTTGTTTACGGTGTTGGGAGTAAAATAGCAATTTCCTCTCTTTCTAATGGTTGCAAAAATAGCTGTATGCACACTAGTTGCACACTTTTGGGGTTTGCATTGAGATGAATTGGAATGCTAACAGTTTTGGGTATATTAGACATCCGTGGCTGGGACAATCACAGCCATTACACCCTGCTTCACAGCATGAAGAAGACAATACAAAGGTCCAGCAATAGCACGTTAATGGGTAAGTCATTGTAGGCTATTGCTTTGCCTGAAATAATTTATTTGAGACAGCACTTTATTTCTACAAAGCTTTTTATGTGAGCAATCGAGCAAAAGGTGCCTGTCAAAATGTACTTAGACACAAAAATGCTTTTACTGTCATTAAAGAAAACCACTTTATTATCATACGAGAATGAAGAGATAGAGCCAGATGCATTGGTGCTGATCTGAATATATAAATCATTGCGTTTATTCACACACGTGTCCCCGAGGAAACACTCAACATGAATACATCCGCATTCATATATCACGGTGGCAGGAATAAAATGGAAAAATATGCCAAATGCCAATAAATCACTGCTTAATTTACTTTGCCCTGCCGGTTTGGAGAATTCACTGCCTTTCTGCTTGCAATTGAGAATAACCGTCCCAGCAACTCTCCAAAAGTGCTAGTTGGTGTGATGAAGAAAAGAGACCAAAATATTGATGGATTTTATTATATGTTTTAGATTTAATATTTCACATGTACACATCATAAATTAAATTGCAACACAACATTAAGGGGTTAAATGCATAACTTACATAAATAACATAATTATATTACATTACATAAAAGTATATTACATAATAATATTTTGGGTTATGGATGTTGTAGCCTTTGATACAACACTTTTGTGATGTTCTTTAGTTGTTGCATGAACTTTTGATGGTAAATATGCATTAAAAAATCAATATGGCATTGGATGCAGAAAATGATTGACTGAATAATGTCTGACTGCTGATTTGCTTTGCTTATAAGTTATAAGTGAAATAATTCACCCTTTGTAGAAAAAAAAAACTGTCTTGATTTCTTTTTTTTTTTTTTTTGTCTTTTTTTTTTTTTTAATATGTTGCTCACAGAAAGCTACCGTAAAGCTTCAAACTTGCAATATAATCAAAAAGTTGTATTGGCTACTTTTGTGATTATTCTATGGTGCTTTTGGGCCCCTTTTGATGTTTGAACACTTCAGTTCCCTTTCATTTTAATTGCATATAAACGAATTTCGAATTTTTGCTAATACAACATCAGAACGAGTATATGGTAATAAAACATGTTTTTGGGTGAACTATTTCTTTAAATCTTTTATCAGTTTACTTTCACTCCTGTTTCTTGCCTACTCAATGAGCGGCATAAGAGTATCAGGAGTGTGTTCCCAGCTGGCGAGATAAAGGACGCCTGCAATATGTGATTGCCAATGATAGGACTTTTGAAAGGAACATACTCTGGTTTTGAATTATTGAGCAGCACATTCAAGGGACGCCCGTGCTGATTACTACACCTCAAAGAGCCATAATGAAGCCATTCCCGCAAGGACATGAATTGGATACATCTAAAATGTCAATATCAAACCAGGAAGACCTATGGAAATAGACAACCTTATAATGTCCTTTAGTCTATAGAGACCCAGAGATCTCTCCATCTGGCTGAATGCAAATCCCATTAGAGAGACATTATATTTAGATGTGCATTGTGTCATTGTATCCTCCCTGCTGAGTATATACTTACCTTAAGTTGCTGTGGTAGGCTGTTCTGCAGTTAGAAACAATAATGACACCTTCAAGATGTCCGTAACCTTTGCATTTAGACTACAGAAAAGGAATAACAATATACTATGTGTAATATAGTAATATTCTAATAATGAAATATGGTTATTCCTGGGTTATTACTGTGGTTTCTGTGAAAACACAATATGGGAACAATCTTTTCATTTGCTGTCATGGTCTTGCTGTGAGGTTGTATTACAGAAATTATGTTCACGGTAAAAAAAAAAAAAAGTGTTGAAGTGGAAAAAAAAGAAGAAAAAAAAACAAAAAAAACAATACGATGCTTTGAGATTTTTTCCCCCTTTCTTTCTTTTCCACCAACAACAATCTTCGTAACAGTCACCAGTAAAACACATTTGAATTTGATCACCCACTCAATGCAAATTGGCTCAATTTTAGAAATATATTCTAGTCAGGGTAACTAAAGATGTCTTGGTAACACTTTGGTATAGAGACCAATTCTCACTATTAACTAGTTGCTTATTAGCATGCCTATTATCAACATATGTTTATTAGTGCTTATAAAGCACATAATCTGCATGAGCATATTCTACATCCCTAATCCTACTCAATACCAAAACTGAACAACTACCTGTACTACAGCACATTATTAAATTGAAGCACAATTCATAGTCGATGATTTGTTAATAGAGAGAACTGGACCTTAAAATAAATGTGACCAATTTTTTGTTTGTTTGTTTGTTTTTTTCCCAGCAAATTATCAATTAGTAAAAAATAAAATAAAGAAATAATAATAATAAAAACAATAACAATCATCACCATTATCACCATAATTCCAGGACAGGGTTTTATATGACATTTTAATATGAAGTGAATTCAGCAGTTTTTGTTTTGCAAAATATTATCTTCTTCAGAGGCAAAAATAATATGCAATTATTTTTAGATAGATGCATTTGGACCTCAACACAAACTTCAATAACTGTGACAACCAACAAACATCATTAAGTAAAAACAATGAGCTCTTAACATCACCACACAACAGTGACAACAACAGCAGTATGAATAAAGTTAGTAAACAGCCAAACAATAATCCTCAATGGTAACTGCATAATTTATTCATGCATATTGGGAGCTTGCAATCCTTTGAACAAATCTTTGCAACATTCTCTAATATGCCATAGTTAAAAAAAAAAAAAAAAAAAAAAAAAACCTGGGACAATATTTAGGGGAATATTGCTGGTCTAACATGCTTTTATGTGGATTCAAAAGTAATTTGCTTGATATGTGACTAAAAGCCCCATTGATGAAGAAAATGCAATTCTTTATTTTACAGTGTAATGAGGCACTTCCTTTTCAAAAACAATCCACAGAGAGTCACATGGTTTTTATTGTAAATAATGTGAAACAAATAATTTGGCTATTTTATATTTACTTTATTTTGTTATTTATTACATTTACATTATTGTCTTCAATAAAGAACACTGTCTGAAAATAATTTTAGCTCTGAGATGCATCCTTAAGAGAATATTGACCGTGTGGCAGAGCTTTTGATGGAAGAGTTTCTTTCCAACTCTATTATTTTCTTTGCCAAACAGCAACACACGCAGTGCTGCTTATTAATGCTTTCTGCAGAACATTTTGTATTCAAATCAGATCAAACTGAAAACAAGCACAGGTTACAAAAGTACTCTAAGCATGGCTGATAACACCAGCAATATTACAAACATAACATTATGTCAGTGCATATTCATTACTGTTAATGCATTCAGCATTGTGTGAAATTCTAATGGTTCTAATGGCAACCTTTAAATTGCACTCCCATATTTTTTATGTGATTAGAGTAAAAAAAAAAAAAAAAACAACAACATATATATATATATATATATATATATATATATATATATATATATATATATATATATATATATATATTACATTTTCATTAATGGAATTCTGAAAATTTTAATGGATGTAAGTAGTTTAATGGACGTATAAAAATAAACTTTCATCCTCCCAATCTGGGTCATAAACAAAAACAACCCAGATCTGTTTATTTTCCTGCCTTTCTGTTTTAATTGATCTATTTTTAACATTTATTGATCTTTTATTTGATCATTTTTAGCATTCCTTTCTCTTTCCTCACATTTTCAGTGTTAATTAATAAAAAAAAAAAAAAAAGTTCCGTTTGTAGCTCACAATGCTAAATAATGCAATGACACTTTAGTTCATTCATGTTTAAAGTTTTTAATTACCAGACAATCAGTGGCCATGTGTAATAAATGTCAGTGCCAATGTCCTTATAACATAGAATGATACATTTTCGAAAAATTGACTGTCATGTGAACACAATCCTCAAGCAAAACGAAATATGGTCTTAAGGTAAAAGTCTAGAATCTGAAGCCTAATGTGAACTAAGGCCAGCTCCTCAAAAAAAAAAAAAAAAAAACAAGATTTCACAACAAACTGAATTTTGCATCGCTTAGTCTCCCAAACCTGGCATACGATGACTTAATTGTGTAGCGACCCGTCCAAAACACGTTGGATTTCTCCCGATGGTCATTCCATTTCTCTCATAAAGATATCGTTCACATCTAGATCTAGAAATCAGTCATTTTTGACACTGCCAAACTTGGATTCAAGCAGAATAATGAATGACATTATGAGAGCAAAGTGCCAAAATTGTAAATGCAGCTTAGATTTGGGTCGTGAAAAGGTCTGAAATGTGCTCGCACGCCATTATGTGTTTGAAAAGACACTTGAGGACAGACTTTGCTTTTGAATCACAGAGGACTGACTTGCCAATTAACACAAAGCCATTCTTTAATCAGTACAAAATGCCTTTAGAAGGAGATTGTTAGCTCCAATTTCAAACTGGATTATCATATATAACTGCCTGTATAATTGGATTTATCATTTTAGGTCTGCTTTGCATGATTGATAGATCTGCAGAAAGCACTGTGATTCAAGGTCAGAATGCAGATATGATCAGTCTCAGGGCTGTTAGTGATATAACAGCAGCGGTCAGATAGGGAAACTGGTTTACTGTAACAATTCTGCAACCATCTAGCTTTGGACTTGACATTTTTTTGTAATAGCATGCAGCCAATACATATTTGTTTTCCCCCTTCAGTATGTACAGTTGTAGTTCTAATTGTATTTATGCTATTAGTTAAATAAGCAGTTATTTGTTTGTTTGTTTCATTCACTTCTGAAATGTTCAAGGCATATCTATATTTTTATTGCTACCCAAAAAAAATAATTTTACCATTCTCTGTCTTTTATAGTCTTTAAAGGCCCCCATGAAATGATAAGATTAATGGAAAAGATCTAGACGATGAATGCTACAGTCTTTAAGCTGCAAGTAGGTCTGCAGTGTAAATAATTCATGTGTAAAGTTATAATTTTTGTCAATGGCTCTTGTATGTAATAGCCAGCCCCTCCTGGCTCATTTGGAATCAAACCCCTCTGGTAGTGTAATGATGCAAGAGAACTTTGTTAACTATGTAATATTCCTGTGGAGAATCGATTAACTCCATAGACATGCAGGTGGAGGAAAGACAGTTTTGAAGTAAAATAAAACCAGCTGAGGACTTTTTTTTTTTTTTTTTTTTTCTCCTACTCTTCTCTCTCTGTCTCTTTCTCTTGCTTGATTTAAAAAAATGTAATCAGCAAAGTTGATGATTGCAGGAGTTTGTGTCAGTGCAGGATTCTACTACAGTAAGCCCTCTTGTCAAATTATAGATGCTATTCAGTATTGATTGCTGTCATCAAATCATTGAAAAATCAATGCTTTATTATTATTATTATCATTATTACTTTTATTAATATTATTTGTGTAATCCCTGACAAATGCAGCTACATGCAATCACTACATATTTTCAAATTCCTGACAAAGGACGTTTCAACCCAGGCTTATTGGGGGGAAAAAAAAGTGCCTGTGGTGGCATATCTGCATAATTGTATTATGTTGTTTCTTGCGCATTTTACAAAACACTTTCTAAGTGAAATGTCCAGTGACTGGCACTAAAAGTGTGTTCAGTTTTATCAGAAACAGATAAACGTGAATCTAGCAATGTTTTATAGCATTGGTGGTTGTACATATCACGGCAGTTAGGAAATGAAATGTCTGGTGAGTGGTGCTGAAAGGTTAATGCTGTATCCTATTTGAAAAATAACATACCACCTACAATAACCCTAACCGAAAGTGTTAACAAAAGCAAACGTAAGATGATAACACATTTGCTGAAGCATTTTACAAGTGTTTGACCTTTTTATTGAGTGTTGTGACCCATGTTCCACAGGACTCATACCCGAGTGCTCCACATTGCAGTGTATTGATGTTCCATGTGTATTACAGATACACTACATCAGAAAAGCCATACACATAGAGCTGGTTCTGTGATGTAAATGTCAAATGTATTTGTTTACAAATCAAGGCCAGTGTAAAATTGTTTTGAGGTCATAAAGTATTGTGCAAGTAACCATGCAAAAGTAAATTGTATTAATCAATAATCTGCCCCAGTAAGTTTCTCATTACTTGTGTGAAAAGGAATACAAGTTGTTGGTGTTTTACTGCCTTAGCTGGAAACTGCAGTAAATTGTATATATTGAAAAATAAATAAATGCATACATTTTGATGTTTGCATCACATAACTGTCACGGGTTGTTGAAGAATGAGAACAGCAAACGAAGATTCTTACTTCCAAACAGACTTTACTGAGAATACGGGCGTATAACAACACATAACACAAGACAATAACCAACAAAGGATAGAACAGAATCAGGACTATAAATATACACGGTAAGTTAAGTGAGGCCAAGTATGGTGACCCATACTCAGAATTTGTGCTCTGCATTTAACCCATCCAAGTGCTCACACACAGCAGTGAACACACACCCAGAGCAGTGGGCAGCCAATGCTGCTGCGCCCGGTGAGCAGTTGAGGGTTCGGTACCTTGCTTGAGGGTCTCACCTCAGTCGTGGTATCCTGCAGGACCTGAGACTCGAACCCACGACCTTCAGGTTACAAGTCTGACTACACAGGAATAGCTGGACAAGGATTAAATAATAAGAAACCATGGTAACTAATGGGAGCTCATAACAAACATGACAGGAACTGAACTAAACTGAACATAATTGTGACAATAGCTCCCCCTTCAGAAGGCGTGACCTCACGCCACAACCGTAGAAAAATAGAAAAGAGGAAGGAGGGCGGAGGCTTAGGTGGAGGGCGTGGTGCTGGTGAAGGACAAGAACCTAGAGAAGTCGGAGACCAACACCATGGGTGGAGCTGATGGTGGGAGGAACCAGGGTGGAGCTTTGGACGAAGGATTGGGTGACACCCAGAAGCCGATCAATGGAGGCGGAACCAGGGTGAGAGGAGGAACTGGTGGAGCAGAGAGGCCGACAGACCAGGGCGACATCGAAGGCCTGGAAGCCCAAGGTGGAGCGGCTGGCTCGCTTGACTGAGGCGAAGCCGGGGATTTGGCTGACTGGGGCGACGATGGAGCGAGATAGGATAACAGGGAAACCAGAGGAAAGGAGGAGCCTGGTGAAGCCGAAGGGGTGGAGGGTCGAGGCGCAGCCGGAGACCCGGAAGTCCGTGGCAAAAGCTGAGTGACGACCGACCGAGGTTTGTCCGGATGTACGAGGGAGCCCAGAGGAGTCCTAGGGCAGACAGGCCTCAGTGGAGACGGGGGAATGCGGAGTCGGTGGGCTGACAGGCCGAGGTGAAGACATGGGCCTGGAGGGCCGAAGTGCAGCCGGGGACTCAATACTGAGCTGGTGGAGGGGAAACCTGAGGTGAGGCTGAAGAGCCGCAAGGAGCTAGCGGCGGAGGCAGAGCCGAGGAGCTGGACAACACCAGTGGGGCCGATGAATCCAGAGGACTGACTGAAACCAGCGGAGGAGATGGGAACAGAAAGTCTGACAGGGACATCGGAGGTGGAAGATCTCCGGATGGGACCGGAGCCTCTAACAATCCGGACGGGACCGGCAAAGAAGACAAAGATTTGAGGGTGGGTACTTGGGTGGGTACTCGGCTCTGTTTCCTGGACAAGCCCTGTTGGTGTCACAGGCTCGATAACTGTGAGGGAGAGGCCGCCATTCTGGAGCATCCAGCCCAAATACCCCAGCCACCTTTGGCTTTCCGGTCTGAGGAGGAGACGTAATGCTGGTAAGTCCATCCTTTCTATGTGTTTTATACGGTTGGTTATTCTGTCATGGGTTGTCAAAGAATGAGAACAGCAAACAAAGATTCTTACTTCCAAACAGACTTTACTGAGAATACGGGCGTATAACAACACATAACACAAGATAATAACCGACAAAGGATAGAACAGAATCAGGACTATAAATACACATGGTAAACGAGGTAACTAAACAGGAACAGCTGGACAAGGATTAAATAATCAGAAACCATGGTAACTAATGGGAGCTCATAATGAACATGACAGGAACTGAACTAAACTGAACATAATTGTGACAATAACTAGTTCCACATGTATGGCTTTTCTCATGTAAACTTACTCAGTAGCTCTCCTGGTACACCACTGCATGCTATCCAGAGTGCTTAGGTATGACTGTGGTGAAACACAAGACACGATAAAAGAGCTCAAAGATTTGTAGAGGCAAGGCAAAATGGCATAGTAGCTTAAAAGTAAATGTGTTTTCATCTCAGTATTGGTTAGGCTTAGTGTAGGTGGTACGTTATTTTAAAACAAAACTTTAGAACTGCAGAAATATCACCAAAGGCAAGTTTTTCCAGTGACCCTGCTGTTTTTGACACATTTAGACCCACATTCTACATCCACAAAAATAGACTCTAATTATAGATTGCTATGGCAGTAGGTCCACATAACATTACAATAAACATTGCATTACTGTAATTAGTTTTTAAGGATGTAAAACTCTTCTTCTTCCAATTTAGAAGCTTAAAGGGATCCCCGGGTATTAAGACATGTATAGCTTAATATAACATAAATGATGTCTCTTATTTAAATGTGCAGTAGAAAACCCATGAAAATGTATGTTATTTAAAAAAATCGACATCGTTTTCGGACTATGGGGGGCGCCATTATTTTATGTGCACAGTACATTCTGCGTCGATGACGTCAAATGGTTGCACTCGGTGAGCTACTGGTGCATTTTTTACCGCAACACAACTCTGAATACACAGCTCAGAAAATAAAATAGTGATACGATACCACATTGTGTGGCTTTTGGTTGTAATTTTCAGTCGAAGAGCAACAAGAGAAGCAATGTAAGACTTCACTGCTTTCCTAGCGATAATGGGAAGATGCCTGTGGACGAATAAAACTTCCTAAAGACCCGCTTCTTTTTTCTCTCCACTTTAGCCCTGATGCCTTTGAGTCTTTTAGTAGACCACAGCTACTGAAAGAGCTTACAAACGGCTGAGACAAGAAATGCTAGATGCCATCTGTTAGGATGTAAACATGACCCGCAGCCGCTAGAGGAGTTTCTCAGCGTGGATTTCCCTCGATATCCGGGGCGTTTACACTCCTTGTGAGGAAAAATCCATGGTACAGTATTTGGTTTAAGCCTGTACGTATACCCATAGCAACCTGTAAGCTCTTTCAGTAGCTGTGGTCATCATATCAGTATTTTATTTTCCGAGTTGTCTATTCCAAGTTGTGTTGTGTTAAAAATAGCAACAGGTAGGGGCAGTAGCTCACAGAGTGCAACCATTTTACGTCATCAGAATAATGGCTCCCCCCATAGTCCAAAATATGTATAAAACGATGTGATTTTTTTTTAAATAACATAAGTCTTTAATGGGTTTTCTAATACATATTTCACTAAGAGACATCATTTACATTATATTAAGCCATACAAGTCTCAATACCCAGGGATCCCTTTAAAAAATATATTTTTAATACTTTCTGCTGAGATTCTGATTAGGAAAATGATCAAATCTTTGACAATAGTTGCCCAGGCAAATAAAGTATACATGAGAAATTAAATATTGACTTTTATCTAAAATTACATGTGATCTGCCCATTCAAATACTGTAAATGCCATGTTATGTGTGTACAATGATCAGGGCTAAGCAAAACCTAGCGAGAGCACAAAGAGAGGAATACACTTGGTGACAGTGAAAGAGATGAAAAAGCAAAGAAGAGTCATCCCTTTTATTTTTCAGTAGGACAGTTATGAAATATTGCTCAGGCACTTCTGTGCCGCTGCATGCTGCATCCGGGCGGTTTCGCCAATTGGGCGACTCCCGGTTTTTGAGTGGGGATAAAAACAAAATGTCTGCCACACTTTGGGCTGGTCTGTTTGTGCTGTGTGCCTGGACCACTCACCCGCTGCCAGTCAGACACATGGTGCCAGCGCGCAAGCTCCTCCAACTGATGCTCCGCTGGCGACAGCTGTTCTCGCGCTGACTGAAGTCTGGGCACATGGCGAGGCGTGGCCGTCTGCGCTCAAACACAATCGCTGCAGTGCCATGCCTTGGAGCAATGGCTTAGGCATGCGTGTCACAACGCATATCCGTCCTTCTGTTCTGTTCCTTACTGTCACACAAACATTATTGCATTATGAGACACCAGTCTGGTCAGTTGCGACTTGGGCATGGAATTGGAGACTTGCACTCTGGGCACAGCAGCCTTGACCGGGAGGACTTCCTCCAAACTGAGCCTGGGGTACGTCAGTGACCCAGTTTGCAAGCAGGCTAAAAGTTTGGGCTCTTTCAAGTCGGTTGGGCACATAACCTAAGAAACACTGTCACTCCACAGGAGTGCGATCAATCGTTTGAGGATAATCTGACTGAAATTGCGCAATTTTTGAACAAGCACATGCTTGATCGAACAAACACTTCACCAGATGTACACCTGTGGGATGCTATTATTTTAAAACGCTACTAGTGACTATAAAAAAGCACCTTTGGGGAAGGATTCATGCTAAGAAAATACAACATCAACCATATCACTTTTTGAAACACCATGACAAATTAAATGTGTAAACTGAATAAACTCAACTGAAATAGTAAGATAGGACAACAGTAGCATGTTCAGTCTTGTACTGAACATATATAAGTACATATGTACAGTGTGAATTCAATGAAAGATGTAGAAGCTACAGGGACTAAATGGCAAATCAATAGACCCAATCATCCATTCTCTCATAGGGTTAAAGCAGAATTATATTGGCTTTTGAGAATTAACTATTGAGAAATAGGCTCAACTGAGAAAGGTCTCTACTGGTGAAACCAACACAGCTGGCTTATTATATTAATCGCTGCTTTCGCAGGTAAGTATGTAATTAGAGTTAAGACCCAAATAGTTTCCTTCTTAACATGTAAACATCCCCATTAGCTTTGATGTTAAAACCCTCTTGGTTGAAGTAATGAGGTAAAAACTCTAGCCTGTGAGGGCATTGTTTAGTACGTCCAGTAAGACAAACTTTAAACCTCTTAATTGCGTCCTGTGGTCATGCATGAGTGTTTTGGTTGGTTGTTGATTTTATCTTTGCACTTAACTAAGGGGTTTTTCATTGATTCATCTATGTTAAAGCATCGGTTCATGGTTTAATTAGTCATGTGGTATAATGAGCTCATTATAGTAAAGGAAGTGGTTAATTAAAGCACTGTATATGTGGTAAGCATAGCAAATGAAGAAATGAGACACTAACAATAGTATGCAAACTAACTTTTGGGATTTATTCATCAAGCATATGCCCAGTATAATCAGAAGTCAAGATTAAAAAAATGATGAAAAATTATGTTACTTTTCATTTATTATACCCTTTAAGGAAGAGGGATCAATCTGAACATCATCTCTCATAATTAACATTTTTTATAATTAAGTTGGTTTAGCAGAAAATGGCCTAAAGTGATTGTATGTTTCTGTTTTCACTGTACTGTTAGATCATCTTGGCAAACTGACAGGAGCCCAGAGCCATTTACTTACATTCCTTGATGCTACAGAGTTGAAATAGTTAGATTAAATGCTCTACCTGAAGCAAGACGCAAATATGTTGAAACAGCTCATGAACAGAAAATCACCTTTAGTTTCACAATATATGCTGCACAATGTGATTTACCCCAGTAGGATACCAACATCCTCTGTCGGTGCAGGAACAACATTATCACCAAACAATGAAAGCCCTCACTTTAACGCTGCAATTATAGAGAAATTAATGTTGCTCATGCCCCGAAGCCTAACTAAAAACTTAACCTAAGCTTAAAATCTGTTTGACTAATAAAAATGTTGTAAACCAACAAAGGATGGTGATCCAGAAACATGTAGAACTGTAAGAGGTAAAGCAAGATTTACCCAAATAGGAGATTTTACTGGATCTTTTGATGGAGTACCCCTGTGAAAAACAAGTACACTTTAGAAAACTTCTAAAACGAGTAGGCTACTTATTATGGAAATAATATGCTTTTAAAGATACTTACAGTAAATGTAAACTGAACCTATGGTTTTAGACACTTATTTACAATTAAATGAAAATGTATTGTATAATATGTTACTAAATTAAATTTATAGTAAATTCAGTTTTACCTTGACAGTGCTTGAACAAGCACAGCACTGAAAAGTGTACATTATATATCAAATAAAATATACTTTATTGTAATTTCTATTGAAACGTCAAATATTTTTAATTACAAATTTGTAATGATGAAGTTCCAGTTTATTAAATAAATCATCATTCAATGTAATATAAAAGAACACACTACAGATAAAATTATATTTTTAAAATTTGAAGTAAACTACAAGTGCACATTCAATAAAAATTAAGTGCACACTGAAGATCCAAAAAGTAATATAGGCATCCTAAAACTAAATGACCTTATGACCTTGAACAGTTCGGTTGATCTTCAACAATTTGGTTGAATAGACATTGAGGGACAGAAAACTTACAGTAATTACAAATATTTTAATTTGTGTTTTGAAGAATAACAAAAAAGTCATACGTTTGTTGGTAAAATTCAAGCTTGAATTATTGCAATTCTTCTCAAAGCTGGTTGGCTTGACTGATCCCGTACAATATTTCATTTTCTTCATGTTCTGAAGAAAATTAATGGGTAAATTGTTCAGAAACAAGACTGCAGAAAAAGCAATATACACTATAGTGCCAAAAGTATTGGGTCACCCCCTTCTAATGAACAGGTTTGACTACTTTAGTAATTTCCATGAGTACAAATGTTTAAGCATATAATGATATTCTAGGGAATTGTGTGCTTCTAATTTTATAGCCACAGTTTGGACAGGACCTTTTTCTATTCTAACATGACAATCCCTCTGTGTATAAGGCAAGGTTTAAAAAGAAATGATTGATTCAATCAGCGTGGAAGAACTTGAACTTCTAATTTGTTGAGATAGTGAATTGGTGGGTTTTTGTTAAATGTAAGCCAAAATCATCACAATTAAAAGAACCAAAGACTTAAACTACTTCAGTCTGTGTGCATTGCATTTATTTAATACACGAGTTATACAATTTGAGTTGAATTACTGAAATAAATGAACATTTCCAAGACATTCTAATTTATTGAGATACACCTGTATGCCCATGGTGTGGACACTTGAAATCTCATGACACTTCTGGAATGAAACATCTCATCTTGACTCAGGACTAACATGAAATTGCATCATCCAGGAGCAGTTCCACTGAGCAGTAGCACCATCTTTTGGAGCTGTTGACTCTGAAAGACACAGTCTTTGTAGCTGTCTCTGGAGAACAAACACCCCGTGTACGGCTTCATTCAGCCCCTCTTCACACGCTGACGGGATCAATATTGAAGCTTCAAGAGAGAAGTCCAGACTTTAAAAAACATCCCGAGCATATTTTAACCTTAAACTTGGAGTTGACAGGCTCACTTCAGCCAGCTCAGTTACCTTGGGAACCAACTTTGGAATGAGAAGATGAATAATGCAAATATGAGAATCTGTGACTCTAAAAATAAATAAATAAATAAACTAGCTGACGGCCTGTTGATTTGCCCCACAGTAGTGATGCTAAAATAAAAAGACATTAAGTTGTGCATTGCATGAAACAAAGTCATTCTCATGTTTTAGTTGAGTTTTAAAAAAAGGTTTCAAGATGCAAAAGCCCCTTGGCAATTCACCCAGTAACACCTTATACTCAGCTCTTTCCTATACAGTCCTCCTCTGCCTGAGAAGCAAAACATCGCTGAAAAATGACAGCTGTGTGACAATTAAAGAGTTCAGCCATCAGCAGCCACCACTGGGGGGAAATTTTCTTGGCTGTCAAATGGCTTATTTTATTCAACCACCTGGCAATGACTTGGATAGCAGACAGTCAGTTAAAAGGCCAGTGTTGGGTAGCTTCAAACTGTTTACTCTCATTTAGATAACCATTGTTCCTGCTTCTGCCTTTCAAGCTCAAAACACTTCACAGGCCTTCTGGAAGAAAGGAAAACCAAATTTCGTGAGTCTATTTCGAGGAAATAAACATGTATAGGCTGAGGAATGTTAAGCAAAAGTACACTCCAAAAAAAAAAAAAAAAAAGTTGTCAAATTAACTTTTCCATGCAATTAGTTTAGGTCCCTACAAGCATAATGTTTTGTTGAACTGAATTCATAGATTTGCGTTATAATAATAATAATAATAATAATTATTATTATTATTATTATTATTATTATTATTATTGTTATTGTTGTTGTTGTTGTTTGTAAAAACATCATTAAAAAAGATAAATTAGCCAAAATCAAAAGTAGAATTTATTGCAAAACTAAAATTTTTCAATATAGTAAAACTTGTTTTCAGAAAAGAAATGTTTATTTATCTGTTAAGTTTAAGTGTAAGTTTATTTAATAAGTTTATTTACTTATCTGAAATAAGTTTATTCCTAACATTTTGCATAACAAAAACATCAAATATTTAACCAAGAATATTTACATATGTTATTGCAAAATTGATAAATAAATATGTTTGACTAATAAAAATAAATTACTGTATATACTGTATATGCAAACCCCCAAAAATGCATTGTCTATAAATTTTAAAATGATTTTTGTCACTTATAAATATTCAAAATGATTGTTTTCATTTCGGTTCATTTTTTGTTAAACTAGTCCTTAAAAGACAGGGTTTTTAAAAGTATATTTTGATAGCCCATTGGCTGAGCCCATTTTGGCCTCTTTGATAGTTCATTTTGGCCTCTGCATATGTGTTTCTCAGCAGGGATCTGTTTCATTTTCAAACGTTTTGCTCAATGGGTTCACTGCAATGAAGCTTAACTAAAACATGATCTATACTGTATATGAAATGCAAATTTTGTATTGAAGAAATGTCCTCTTAGAAAAGTTTCAAGGGACACATCACAAGCACGGTATGTGTGTCATCTCAGCTGCTGAAAAATTTAGTAAACCTGAATATCATATGTCACTTTTTAATGCACTCAAACAAACCGAATAAAAGATATGAGGCTTTTTCTTCATATGATGATTTTCTATTAAATATTCATATGCATACTTATTTAATATAAAATCACAGCAATGTACAGTACATGATAGGCCTACTTGATTCGTTATGCTTTGCCTTTTCGTAATTATCAAGCATCACTATTGCTGGTATTTATACTAAGTGTTAGTGATTTTAACAAACCCCTGACCATTAGTTGCAAAATTAACTGCTAACTGCTTACATTACTGTTTACATTTTCTTGTGTTAATGTAAATCCCCTCTTATGAATTTGACCAGCAGGTAACCAGCTAGCAACACTAGCAACATGCTAACAGCCACCCACAACATCCTAGCATAGGAGTCACAATTCTGCAAGATATCTGTTGCTAGTTTATGAACATCCAATGACAGAAAAATATACATTTCTGCCTCTTTACATCTGTCTCTTCTTCCAAAGAAGCCAAAACCAGGTTAGCCATGGATATTTCAGTAGTATAATTAATCACTGCATGGCTGTCAAGCACAAACAAACAGATTCCAAGTGCTGCCAGCTTTTGCTTGGGCGTTACTCCTAGGCCTTTTTTTTCTTAGACAAATTCACTTTCTGACCTATGCGTGTCTTTCTCTGTTCGCATCTCCTTCTCTCTCTGGTATTGCATAATGAGAAATTATTTACTGTCTCCTGCTGAAGAGCTGCATATTGTTTTATTCATCAGTGGAAGTGGCTGTACAAGACTGCGGCTAATGTTAAAACGTGCCGTTGCCTGACTGTCAAATTAGTGATGCAACAAAGAGGGCTTTTGCTGCAAAACACTTGTCTTGTTAAAATCGCTTAGGCAACAGCGGCACGGAGAAAACACAGATGTTGTGGTTAGTGCTGTGACCAAACCATAAAAACGTCCTCTGTTTTGGTTAGAACAACAAACAGTCAGACGCAAAACATCACAGAAAGAATACCTCAACCTGGCAGAGTATGATTATTGGTGTGAAACAATGTTCCCGAAGATTCAAGCTTTCATTCAGCTGAGAGAAACAGGCATCTATGGTTCAGTACAGTATGGTACGGTATGCAATTATGTCCGTTTCCATTGTCAGAAGTTGTGAATGGTACCAAAATAGCGAACCGTACCACTTTTTTGGGAACCCTTCCGTTGGGGTACCTAGCACAGCAAAGGGTACCAAAAGAGTGGAGCTAAACTCACTGCAGAACGTTGATTGGTTGACTAGAATCATCACTTTTGTGTGAAACAAGGGGATAAAGTTTCTCCTTCACTCGTTCTACTCTGCTGTCCATAAGTGTTGGGCTTATTTACATCAGAGTGTGCAAACACAAAAAAAAAAATAAGTCTATTGTATAATTTTATATTTTCACACAGACAATAGCTATTTCTCAATATGTGTTATTTTCTGTTCTTGAGGACTTGTGAAACGTCATCGCTCAAAAACCCGAATAATTTTCAAAATATTACTGTTATTGTGTCATGAAATGTAATTTTAAGAGTCTTTCAGGCAAGAATGTAGTTGTTTAAAACTCAAATCTGTGTAAAGATAGCGCCTATTTGAAAATTTGCTATGCCGATTTCAGAGTTCCAGGCGATCACCGGGCGCTTAGTGCTCATGTATCCGCCTAGAGCAGCCTCAACTCGGCTAGTCCTTACGACATTTGCAGCTGGCTTTGTTGTATCTGTAGTGATTAAACATGAGATACAATTCATTTTGGGTATATATAAACATGAGATACAATTCGTTTTGGGCATTCGTGGTCTCATGAATCTATTATTTGTTCCTGGTCATATCGTTTTGGCTGAGCACAAAGTTATGTTTAACTCTATATATTTATTTTGAACTTTACTGTAGTACAGCGCTGACTTTGTAGCATACCTTTGACTGATTTTTTTTTTTTTTTTTTGTCTTTATTTCCTCTTATATAAGCCTCTTATACTTTGTACTTATACTTTTACAACAGCTATTATTGTTCATTAAAACTGATATTTAAATAAAAGAGGCAGAGTTGTGCTTATTGTCGCGCTTTATCGTCGATCGCTATTTTCTGGCATACACCACACCTATCAAGTAAGGGTACTGTTGGCTGTGGAAACGCAAGCTGGATCAGGGTGTTCGGTCCTGAATCGTACCGTACTGTACTGTACTGACTCGTACTGCTCGGTGGAAATGAGCCATAAGGGGGAATTTACACAAGACCGATTTCAAATCAAAACAGAAAACATTTTATGCCTTTTTGCCATTCATTTAAACAACAATAGCGTCTTGGGGGTCTGAAAATGCAAAGTTTTTTTGTTGTTGTTTTTTTTGTTTTGTTTTTTTTGAGAACGGTTCAGTTATCACCTCTGTGTAAACTTTGAAAATGCAAAATTGTGAAAACAGTGATGTTATGCTGATGTGTATTATGTGTTCAGTGTATGTTGGTACAGGTGCAAAAAAACACGGAAGCAGTCCAGGCGGATGACATAGGACGTCGGTATTGCGTGATTAGTGACGAGCGAGGAGAGAGAACAAAACAAAACGCCGGTCACGAATTAGAAGCACAAAACAAGTAATTGTAAAGAAAAATGTCAGAGGATTTTGATATAAGCCAAGAGGAGACCGGTTTTCCTTTGCTAAAGTAAGGAAACTTTGTTTCCTTTGCTCCTGCATATCTCAGAGTCACGCACGCGATGCCTACCTGGACGACTTCCGCATACGACAGTCAGCGGAAGTGAGAAAAAAGAGTTTATTGTGTTTGAAATATGTATATTTATCTTACAAAAAGGCATGGATTTGCTACAGAAGGCCTTTATTCACCCCCCGGAGCCATGTGAGGGACGTTTTATTATGGATGCGCACACTTTATTTCACGTCTTCTGAACTGTTGACAAAAAAACACCCGCTTACCACATTGAAAGGCTTGGCAGGGCCAGGACAATTTTTAATATAACTCCGATTGGATTCGTCTGAAAGAAGAAAGTCACATACACCTAGGATGCTTTGAGGGTGAATAAAACACAGGCTAATTTTCATTTTTGGGTGAACTAACCCTTTAAGAATATTAAAATAGTTCCTAATTAGTAAACCGGGAAGTGGAAATTAAAGGGTTAGTTCACCCAAAAATGAAAAGTCTGTCATTAATTACTCATCCTTGTGTTGTTTCAAACCCGTAAGACCTACGTTCATCTTCGGAACACAAATTAAGATATTTTTTATGAAATCCAAGAGCTTTCTGACCCTGCATAGACAGCAACGCAACTACCACGTCCAAGGCCCAGAAAGGTAGTAGGGTTTAGAACGACATGAGAGTGAGTAACGACAGAATTTTCTTTTTTGGGTGACCTATCCCTTTAAGGCTATAGTGTATATCAGAATCTTAGGTTGGCATAATTGTTTAAAGAAGTTCTCCTTATGGCTTGCTTGCTTGCTTGTATAGTTACTTATTGATTTATTTATGGTTATGAGTTGAAATATCACCTGGTCATCTTTTTTGACAGATTTCATGAGATTTCCCATCAGAAAATGTATTACTTTTTTTTCCAGGGTATTTTCTTCTGCTGGAATGCACAATTCATTGTATGTCCTTACCATGCAATACATTTCAGACTAGTTTATTTTACGGTCTGAATTTCATAACAACACAACATGCTTTGGGCTGATTGCATTTTAGTACTACTAAAACAAAAAGTACCTCCTGTCAAAGAATTTGCATTGTCAGACATGAATTTTAAACATGTTAAGTTTAAGACACATAACTGACACATTGCTTGGGAAAGATGATTTTTCAGCATGTTCATCTTCTCTCTGGAGATGTGGTGTTGGCCAGGCTACGTGCTGTGTTTGATGAGAGGGACTCTGTTCAGTTTCTTGCCTCTAGGGATGGGATGTGCATAGGAGAGGGGTGTAGAAAGGGAGCTCTGGGAACAAGCTTACACAGACATGAATTCACTGACAGGCCAAATGCTTCCAGCTCAATTAGCATTTCAAAGGTAATCTGTCACATTTTAAAAGTAATGTCAACTTTTGAAGGCATGTTGTAGTCTTGACTGCTTGTAATATGACAAGAAAGGTGAGTCTTTTATTAGATGTCTTGCACCTGAAACAGTCACACATTACATTAAGCAGGGTGTTTTTACTACTGTTCCTTTAAGACTGCATTTTGTCAGTGGTTAAGATTTGCTGACATTAACTAGCATACTTCACATAGTTGTGAAAAAAAGGCCTTGATATGCAACTGTACCAAACAATTTCTGAACGGCCTGTTTTCAGACTTTAGTTTTCAATGATACAGTAATGCATTTAAAGAAATTACAATATGTCTACACTCCCAGTAAAAAAGTTTGGAATAATTGAGATGTTTTAATAATTTTGAAAGAAATCTCTAATGCTTACCAAGGCTGCATTCATTTGATACACAGATAAACTGTAATATTGTGAAGTATTAATTTAGCATAACTGTTTCATTTTGAATTATATTTTAACGATGAAGTACCATTCAGCAGTTTTGGAAAAGTACATAGAGTAATTAAGATAGATAAATAGATTCTAATAATTCTAATAATATTTCACAATGTTACTGCATTTTTTCATCAAATAAAAGTGGCCTGGGTAACCATAGCTCTTTTGGCTTATTTTATTTTATTTTATTTATTATTTTACAAAGTTTTGACCGATAGTCTACATAGGACTGTTTTATTTTTAAATAGTAAGAAAAAGCTTGCTTTCCATGATGTGTTGCCTGCCTCTGGTCAAACAGTGGTTACCTCCAAATCAGTTTTTACTCAAAGTTACAACATTCCTGTAGCTCAAACAGTAGAGCAGTGCATTAACAACACTAAGGTCATGAATGTGATTCCCAGTGAATCATATAAAATGTATAATCTGCTTTAGATAAGTGTTAGTGCGTAAATGTAAAAGTTTCTTGTAATGTTTATATAAACATCACCCTGCAACATGTCTAAAAATGTGCACTACCCACTGAGTTGCACAGGCTGACTAAGTGTTTTATTCTTTTAAGTAACCGTGATAATATCTGCATGAATTATGTCTATCCTCACCCACAGTGTTTTAACACTACAGGTGGTGTTGTGGTAGATAAAAATCTGTCAGGCTATTAGCAAGCACACTAGAGCATATTGTTCTATATTTCATGCAGCATACATAATTTTCAGGCAATAGTAAAATACTAAGATGCAGTCATACTAGATTGTGCTTACTCAGGTTATTTCCACAAAATGAAAGGCTTTGTGCTCCAGCACAATCTATAAAACAAGATTTAATGTATGGTCACAGGTTCACACAAAACACAAAGTACCGCCTGAGATCGCAACAAAACTGCGTTAGGGTGGCAATTAAGAGCACTTTTAAAAGAGTCTTTGAACCCAATTCTTCTATTTAATGGAACACATAATTCAAAAAGTATGGCTTTCCAAGGACGAAGGCCTGCGATAATGGCCATGAATGTTTAATTGTCTTTATAAAAGTTGGAATTGTGTTCTAATGTCTGTAACCCTGTGCTTTTTGTCTCTTTGAAATACCTGCATTTAACTGCTACAAATGAAAGTAAAATAATTATTTATTATATATTTAAATTATTGTTGTTTATTATATATTTATATATAACATGATTGATTGATTTTTCAGATTTTTTTTTTTTTTTTAAAGAGATATAACCACAAAAAAAAAAGTGGTTTTGTGTTTGGGTATGTGTGTACCCTGGTATGTATGGAGTACCATAAAGTGTCAAAAAATACTTTGTAGAAAATGATTGATGAAGTTATGTTAGGGTCAAAAAACTTTTAAATATATTTAGCATTTATTCCCATATCTGACACAGTTTAGGGACTGAATTTTGTGAATAAGTATTCCTATTAATGAACTATTGCGGCATGAAAAAAAAAAAAAATCAAAATGATTTTTTTTTTTTCATTTGAAAGTGAGTATTTATGCAATGAGAACAAAACTATGAATATGCAAAATTCTGAATTGATTTTGTTTGAAAACATTTCAGAGTATATGTTGTTTATGTTGTTTTGTTCACATATGTACACATAAAATTTCTATAATTATATATATATATATATATATATATATATATATATATATATATATATATATATATATATGTGTGTGTGTGTGTGTGTGTGTGTGTGTGTATATATATATATATATATATATATATATATATGAAAATTTGTTGGCCCCCTTCCTGATTTTTTTTTGTTTTGTTTTTTTTTGCATGTTTGTCACACTTTAATGTTTCAGATCATCAAACAAATTTAAATATTAATCAAATATAACAAGTAAACATAACATACAGTTTTTAAATGAAGGTTGTTTTTATGAAGGGAAAACAAAATCCAAACCCACATGGCCCTGTGTGAGAAAGAAAGTAATTGAGATCTATCAGTCTGGAAAGGTTATAAAGCCATTTCTAAAGCTTTGGGACTCCAGCAAACCACAGTGAGAGCCAATATCCACAAATGGCAAAAACATGGAACAGTGGTGAACCTTCCCAGGAGTCAATCCAAAGAACTGCAGGCCTCACTTGCCTCAGTTAAGGTCAGTGTTCATGACTCCACCATAAGAAAGAGACTGGGCAAAAAGAACACAAAGGCTCGTCTCAGTTTTGCCAGAAAACATCTTGATGATCCCCAAGACTTTTGGGAAAATACTCTGTGGACTGACGAGACAAAAGTTGAACTTTTTGGAAGGTGTGTGTCCCATTACATCTGGCGTAAAAGTAACACAGCATTTCAGAAAAAAGAACATCATACCAACAATAAAATATGGTGGTGGTAGTGTGATGGTCTGGGGCTGTTTTGCTGCTTCAGGACCTGGAAGACTTGCTGTGATAAATGGAACCATGAATTCTGCTGTCTACCAAAAAATCCTGAAGGACCATGTCCGGCCATCTGTTCGTGACCTCAAGCTGAAGCGAACTTGGGTTCTGCAGCAGGACAATGATCCAAAACACACCAGCAAGTCCACCTCTGAATGGCTGAAGAAAAACAAAATGAAGACTTTGGAGTGGCCTAGTCAAAGTCCTGACCTGAATCCTATTGAGATGCTGTGGCATGACCTTAAAAAGGCGGTTCATGCTTGAAAACCCTCCAATGTGGCTGAATTACAACAATTCTGCAAAGATGAGTGGGCCAAAATTCCTCCACAGCGCTGTAACAGACTCATCGTAAGTTATCGCAAACGCTTGATTGCAGTTGTTGCTGCTAAGGGTGGCCCAACCAGTTATTAGGTTTAGGGGGCAAACACTTTTTCACACAGGGCCATGTGGGTTTGGATTTTGTTTTCCCTTCATAATAAAAAAAAAAAAAATTAAAAACTGCATGTTGTGTTTACTTGTGTTATCTTTGATTAATATTTAAATTTGTTTGATGAACTGAAACATTAAAGTGTGACAAACATGCAAAAAAAAAAATCAGGAAGGGGGCCAACAATTTTTTCACACCACTGTATATATATATATACATACACACATTTACATTTAGTCATTTAGCAGACGCTGTCATCCAAAGCGACTTACAAATGAGGACAATAGAAACAATCAAAACCAACAAAAGAGCAACATGCAAGTGCTATGACAAGTCTCGGTTAGCCTAATGCAGTACACGTAATTTAAGAAAACGAGTTGATAGAATATAGAAAAAAGAAATATATATATAGGTGCATCTCAAAAAATCGTGAAAAAGTTCTTTTTTTTGTAACATTTCAAAAAGTGAAACTTTCATATATTCAAGATTCATGACATGTAAAGTAAAACATTTCAAAGTTTTTCTTTTTTTTAGTTTTAATGATTGTGAAAGTCAAAAATCCAGTATCTCAAAATATTAGAATATTTACATTTGAGTTTCATTAAATGACCATCCCTACAGTATAAATTCTGGGTATCTCTTGTTCTTTGAAACCACAATAACGGGGAAGACTGCTGACTTGGCAATGGTCCAGAAGACAATCATCGACACCCTCCACAAAGAGGGTAAGCCAAAGAAGCTCATTACTGAAAAGGGTGGCTGTTCACAGAGTGTTGTATCAAAGCATATCAAATGTAAAGTTGACTGGAAGGAAGAAAATGGGTAGGAAAAGCTGCACAAGCAACAGGGATGACCGCAAGCTTGAGAATACTGTCAAACAAAGCCGATTCAAACACTTGGGAGAGCTTCACAAGGAGTGGACTGAAGCTAGAGTCAGTGATCAAGAGTCACCACGCTCAGACGTCTTCATGAAAACGGCTACCAAGCCACTTCTGAAACAGAAACAACGTCAGAAGCATCTTACCTGGGCTAAGTAGAAAAATAACTGGACTGTTGCTCAGTGGTCCAAAGTCCTGTTTTCAGATAAAAGTAAATTTTGCATTTCATTTGGAAATCAAGGTCCCAGAGTCTGGAGGAAGACTGGAGAGGCACAGAATCCAAGCTGCTTGAAGTCCAGTGTGAAGTTTCCGAAGTTAGTGATGATTTGGGGTGCCGTGACGTCTGCTGGTGTAGGTCCATTGTGTTATATCAAGTCCAAAGTCAATGCAACCGTCTACCAAGATATTTTGGAGTACTTTATGCTTCCATCTGCTGACGAGCTTTATGGAGATGCTGATTTCCTTTTCCAGCAGGACTTTAGCACCTGTGCACTGTGCCAAACCCACTTCCAAGTGGTTTTCTGACCATGATATTACTGTGCTTGATTGGCCAGCCAACATGTCTGACCTGAACCCCTTATGGAATCTTTAGGATATTTTCAAGAGAAAGATGAAACAGTTGCTCCAACAATACAGATGAGCTGAAGGCTCAATAGTGCCTAAGCAGTGCCACAGGCTGAACACTTCCATGCCACACCTCACTGATGCTGGAGTTTGTGCTAAAGGAGCCCCGACCAAATATTGAGTGCATAAATTAACATAATTTAAAGAACTTTTCTGTTTTGCAAGAACTATTCTAATATTTCGAGATACTGGATTTTTGACTTTCACAAGCTGTAAGCTCTAATCATCAAAATTAAAACAAAAACAAACAAAAAAAACTTTTGAAATGTTTTACATGTAATGAATCTAGAATATATGAAAGCAGTGGTGGAAAGAGTACAGAAAATTTGTACTTAAGTACAAGAACTGTTACATTGCTGAAATAATACTCAATTACAAGTAAAAGTACTGGTGTTAAAACAGTACTTAAGTAAAAGTACAAAGTACTCCTCTCAAAAACTACTCAGATTACTAGTTACTAGTTACTTTTTAGACAGCGATATTTAATGATTTACCAAAAAATAAAAAATAAATAAATAAATAAAAATTCATTCATATCATAGATATATGTGATTAATAGCTACTTTAAACAAAACACACTTTTATCTTATTGACAAAGTATGTGAATTAGTGGTCATGATACCTTGAAAAATATCAATATCAACGTACCCGTGAACCGGAAGTTGCAACTGACTTAAGTGTTGTGATGCATTTCCAAGCAAAATGGAATACTGAATAAAGGGCGGGGTTTTATTGTTGTGCACCTCCACTCCACCTCTTGCTCATAGCAGATTCACAGTTGGATAGGAGTGGTTAAGAATATCTGCTTGTTACGTCTAACATCACGCTTCACCACTTCTGGGTCCTAACGCTCTGCCAGACGCCCCAAAAAAATAACAAACTGTGCTAATATACACCCACGATGTCATGTAATACTGAAAAATTATAACCCTAACCTTTATCTCCATACTGAAATCCCAGATGGCCTGACAGTGATTCAGCTAAAATATTAGTGTCAGGGACACTGTGAGCACGGAGACTGTAGTGTGCACAGCAAATTTTTAAATGCTTAACTTAAATATGTAATATTAATTATACAGTGCTCTTAAATGGCTGTTGAGATAGTATTCTCAAGTGAAATGAGTAGAGGCTTGGACTCGGAAACAGCAGTCCTTTCGTCATACTTAACAAGAGGATTCTCTCCGAGCCATCAATCTGCAAATTTTCAGTTTTTGATTAAAGGTTACGACGGCAGACAATTTTTTCTTTTTTTTCCCAGTGTATTGACATGCACAGTTCAATTGTTCACCACAAGACTAATGTGCACTAAAAAAGTAAGTAGGGTCACTTTTGATTTCATGATGACTAATCATTTTCAATACCAAACTACCACATACTGTATACTGCCATTTTAATATTTTATTTATTTTTTTTTGTCCATCCATTTTTTCAATTGGTTTAACCCAAGTCTTCTAAAAAGACACATTCGCTTTATATGATGAACAGATTTTAATATAGGCTTTTATTTACATACATATAAATATTGATCAATTACCATTACAAAAATCTCAATCTTAAACATTTGCTCATTCTGTGAATTTGTCTTTGAAATAGGGTAACTTTGTTGCAAAAGCTTACAACATAAGGGAGCTTGAATTCAAATGTGATTTCAAACTGAATTGAATTTACAAAAAAATGACAAGTAGTCAGTAATAAAATTATAAAACAAATGACCTCAATTCAGTTGAGGTATTTGAAATATGACAACACTGAATTTTTAGAAGCAGTGATTTAAGAGCCATATATGTTAGGCCTGTTTATTTAGACAAATGGAACATCAGATGGCTTTGTTTGACCTTTAATGTCTGTACAATGTAGTGATGCAATTAGGGAGACTAAGATATTTATATGTACAAATCTGACAAATATCCCAATTCCAAAACATTTCTAGCATAAACTTATATTGTAAAGAAATTAAAGTTCCATCTTTGATTCTGATGACTTTCTGGGGCATTTCACTTACAGCCAAAAAAATAAAAAATAAAAAAATTCCAGTAGGATTTTCATCAGGCAGGCGTGGATCTATTCTGAATGGTTGATAACTTTTGACAAAGTTTAATCCAGGAGCAAAGAGAAATAATTTCTACTTTAAAAGCACGGAGAGATCGCGATTGCGCAGTCTGTGCACAAGCAACATCGGAGTGGAAGGACAGGCAGTTAATTTGTATAAGTTAGGCCTATTTGAGAGCTCGCATCCAGTTTTCTGCGATTACATGACTGTGTTCTCATGTTACAATAAAGCGCTCGGTAATGATTAATATTATGCGGAATACCTGCAATCCCGCGCGGACATTCAGACTCTGTAACTGACAGGAGGCGTCTCTGTATGAGAGGAAAGAGCGAGACGCAGCTTGTATCGGTGTAGGCTAGGGGAGAACGGGGCACAAAGTAACACTTTTTGACTTTCTCAAATTGTGTGAATCCACATGGGGTTCAAAGTATATATATATATATATATATATATATATATATATATATATATATATATATATATATATATATATTATCCACAGTAATTTCACACTTGTCTAGTACAAATATGCCGCTTTGTTTCATATTTACAGTGTATACGTTTTTTTCTTTATTTGCCCTCAAAAATTGGAAATGTGACAACATGCCCCGTAGGTGGGGTAAATTGTAACATCTGAAGGGCACGTTGTAACATGACCATATGACAGCTTAAAATGTTATCTGATCTCATGAAAAAAAATATACAAGACAAACTAAAATATTTTGTCAATTAAATAAAATAATTATTTATTTTAAATAAAATAATGGCGTTTCTTAAGAATTAAAAATAATCTGATTTTTGAGTTTGAATATGAACACGTTGCAACCAGGCTTGGGACGGCCCACATAAACGAGCCAAAATGCTTTACATGTCTTGAAATAATAATTTCTGAACATTAAACATTGACTGTCAGTTTTTATTCGCCTTTTTCTCGTCGTTTCTCAAATGTATTAAAGTAAATAGTGTGAATTACATCGCTAATGCCATAGAATAGCACGGCAGGGTACATAACGCAGTGTTACAACATACCCCATCTGCACAACTGGAATTTAAAACCGGTTATTGTCTTTTGCTAGTTATCAAAGCATTAAAAAATAATCTAAACTGATAAATAACAGATTGGAGATTAAAATAATAGCAGATTTGTCTCATTTTAAATGAGTAATAAAAACTGAGATGAAAAATTTACTTAAGCCATACATATAATTTTACTAATTTTACTGTGGTAAAATAAATGTTCAGCGATATCTTCAAAAGACTTTTAAATTTTGGCGCACTTTTTTCTCTATATAATGTTCATATGGTAACTAGTAAATACTGTAAATTTGGTTATGCTAGCATGTGTGGAAATATTTAAACCACGTGTGTTACAATTAACCCCGCGTTACTTTGTGCCCCGCGCTCCCCTATACGGAAGATATTGTGGAAAATGAGTAATGGAACCATGTTAGATATGTCAGTATCGGTATCAAAATATAGATATTTATGATAACACTACCATGTAGTTTATTTCTCCAAACTTTGAGTCCATAAATCACGCTGAGCTCCCTCACTAGCTATGTTTCCATCCAAAGATTCGAATTTAAATTATGCGCAAAACTGGAATATCGCATAAAACATATGCGAATAAAGCACCGTTTCCATCCAACGAGTCAAAGAGAACAAAATTGTCACTTCCTGGTAAACTGTGGCACTAAATATTACTAAGAATATTGGAGAAGCCATTGAATATAATAATTTTCATATATGATATAAATTACTTGTGCCTCAGAGAGAGCAGACGTAACACAATAAATGCTGTCACTGCGTTCGGAGGATGCCAGCTGTTTGGGAACACAGTCGTGTAAGACAATTATACAGAAATACTTTGATGACAGACTTTGCTCAGGCTTTTCAGAGTGACTACAACAAACTTATAGATGCTGTGAACGAGATCGGTCAGCTGGTTAGTCAAGTTATCCCGTCTCATAGCGCAAAGTCACATGACTTTTTTGATGCGCATGGAGGAATTTATTCGGTAAATGTGTTTCCATCGTAGTTTATGCGCATTTTTTCTTATCGGATAAAAAGTTTATCCTACTCAGTTGTGCGCATAATTTTTTTATGCGCATTTTCAGAATTTATGCGCATCTTGGCATTTCCATCCAGCGAATTTTTTATGCGATAGTCCAAAATGCGCATAAAAATAGGTGGATGGAAACATAGCTACTGTCTGACCAGCTCTTCACCTGCTGCAGCGGCGGCTTTTCTCGGTTCAGATATCAGGGCTTTTATTGGTCCGTTTATGATCGGATATCTTTATCTTTGGCTTCTGAAGTGCCGTCAAAGATTTGAATATTCAAATTGTGCGTACTCAGTAGTAGGGCTGTCAAAAAAAAAAAAAAAAAAAATCGAATTTCGAATATTCGTCGAATTTAAAATAAAAATCCACATTCGAATGCAAAACGTTGCATTCGAATTTTAGGTGTGCGTCAGGCAGCCTTATCAGTGGCGCACGAGATGACGATGTAGGTAGGTGTCATTGCATTTTAATGTTTTTATTTATTTTATTTATTTATTTATTTTAACCTATCCAGTTAAACCCACTGGATACGTTGTTCATTCTAAATACTGCGGAAAAAAGAGAACATCAGTGCGAGATGATGTTGTTTACGTCAAAACTGAAACCAAGCCGTTCACACAGATCGCATATTTTGCGCATTTTCTAGACTCTAGAGGGACATCTATCACCGCTGCACTCGCGTCTCGCAAAAGAGAGTTGGATATTTAGAAAGACATTTAAAAGTATTGTAAGTTCAACTTCGAAAAAAAACATGTCTCAAAAATTTGTGGCGGGACGGGTCTTTCCCCATTCGACTGCGTCTCATGTTTTTAAATGAAAAAAGTAACGTTACTCTTTGTGATTGGTTTTCCGTGCTTTGTATTAAACTGTGTATACATGATGCTGTTTTTTTTTTTTTTCTAATTGTTTAAGCAACTTAATTAATTATATATGCTTGAACATTATTTTAAACATTATGAACTTTTTTTTTTTCAAAGATAGTCGTGTTATTGCTTTGAAAAACTGTGGATTAGTAATATTTTGCTCGATGCGCCCTCTTGTGGCCTCGGGAGAGAAAGCCAAAAGCTTTTTTTTTTCCTCTAACTGAATTAATTAATTAATTAATTGTCTTTTAAATTCGAATATAATTATTTAAGTAAATTCGAATTTAGTTTTTCAGCCATTTTGACAGCCCTACTCAGTAACAAACTATGCTTTAAAAGTAACAAAGTACATTATTTTGCTTAATTTACAAAATTAACAAGTAAAAGCACAGCTTTAAAAATATACTGCGTTAGGCTAACCAAGACTTGTCATAGCACTTGCATGTTGATGCTCTTTTGTTGGTTTTGATTGCTTCTATTGTCCTCAGTTGTAAGTTGCTTTGGTTAAATGACTAAATGACTAAATGTAAATGTAAATTATATATATATATATATATATATATATATATATATATATATATATATATATTATATAGTAATATTATATGGTATTAAGTGGTAATAAATGAGCAATATCACACGAGTAGAAGTACGATATGGCTGTATATCGCACGGCTGTGATTCGACCGTAGATAATCACAGTTACTAATTAAAACGTCACTTTAGAAATAGTAACTAAGCAACGTTGAGTTGCTTCATTGAAAACTTATTGTATTACTGCAGTAAAAGCTTGTATTATGTAGAGTGAAGTATTATGAGAGAGATGGACTGAGTGACTGTGATTACCTGTATCTGATACAGCATCTCCTACAGACCATAAAACATAAGTCAGAATGTCCACTGAGGAAAGCGTTATCTTTGTCGTATCGTCAATATCCTTTCATCCGTTAAGCTTGATTTGTGATGACAGCACTGCTCATTTGTTAGCCACGTCGTTGTTGAAAGTAAAAATAACTTCTGTTCACAAAAGTGTTTATTTTTCAAAGTAAAAGTCTTTACTGCAGCGCTGACTCGTAAAAACAGTCTCTTGTCGCCATCTAATGGCGGAACAATGTAACTAAAATCACCATCACGAACACGCACCATGCCTCGGTACTAAACACTATTATTAAATACTATTATTACTTATATAAAATATTATTTATTGAATAATCATATTTACTGTAATAAACAACAACAACAACAACAACAGCCATCATAAAAGTTGCTAGGCAATTCAGACAACCGTACAAAGACAACGCGATATACAGCATTGAATTTAAAAAAAACACGATAACATTTTGCCAAAACTATTTGCTCTGGAACAAATAATAGTTTAATGAGACCAAAGACTGGCCGTTATATTTACCCAAAACGAATTATATATCGTGTTTAACCACTACAGAGACATCAGAGCCAGCGGTAAATTCCAGAAGATCTGGCCGCAGTCAGGCACTCTCTGTGGGTGTAATGAGTTCTGAACTGCCGCTGAACCGATGGATCTCCCGAAACCATCCGAAACCATGATACCCCCCCCCAATCCCCCCCCCCCCCCCAGGAATCTTTGATGAATCGAAAATTATATTTGAATTATAAAGCTTATGTAACATTATAAATGTTTTACTGTCACTTTTAATCAATTTAATGCATTCTTGCTGAATAAAAGTATTACATTCTTAAATAAATAAATAAAAATCTGACCCACTGTTTTATGACACTCCCCCATCTTCCCTATAGCCGAAACAGACAACATTAATGCTCTTAGCAATAAAGATCTGTAATAGTTAGTGTTTTCTCTCCAATGTCCCAATGTTTTGATTTATGTCCCTAAAAGACACCGACACAAACAAATGATACATTAGTTTGATATCTGTGTGAATCTCCAAGTATAAAAGAAGCCCGGAGGACACTAATTTATACAGTTCTATCAAACTTCCTGGGATATCTTTGAAGGTTATGCATCATATGAGGATTTATGACTTCCAGTTCTACCCTCTAGATTTATAACTGCCGCTGGAAAGCATAAAGTATGAGAAGGCATTTTAAGTAAACCGTGACATTTGTGAAAAATCAATCAGCAAGGTTACAAAGGCAACAGCGGAGAGGGAGAATGCTGTGAGATGCCGGCAACATAATTTGGCTTGGTGTCAGAGAAGCAATGTTCAAATTAAGGATCAAAGAATTTTTGTCTAGAAAACTTTCAAGCCTTCAGTCTCATTTCTGATTATATTTTTTTTCTTTTCTTGAGTTGGTAGGAACACCATTAAGGGTGACATACAACATCAAACTTCATTTTCTGTGAGCAGGGTTCAATTATAGAGGCAATACTGAGGGAGCAAATTGCCCAATTAGACATAAAAACACTTAAAGCATTGCGAGCGGAACACTTAGGTGGCTCTCCTCCTGCTGAGAAACAGAGACAAAGGGTCACTGGAAACATGTGTTTTTGTAGTTATAGGTGTAGTTAATGGTCACACATGGCTTCTGACTTTCATTAGACGTCCATAGAGAAATTAAAGATGGAGTAGTTTAACTTGCCAAACAGCAACAATGAAGCTAACCAGGAGAAAAATTATCAAATTGGCATTGCAACAATTCCCACTTCTGTATTCTGCGAATGTCTCATTAAAACTGTGTGTCACAGTGTCTTTTGCTTGTAGATATAAATGTTTCCCATCTCTAAACATTATGATTCTTTGCGGGCACACTTTAGTTTAAGGACCAATTCTCACTGTTACCAAACTATTAACTACGACGTTTGCCTCAGTAAACTCTTAATTTTCTGCTGATAAAGAAATAATTTCCGTCTACTGTTTTTGTTGTTGCATTTAAAATAGGGCTGTTAATCAACTAAATATTTAATCAAATCAAAAAATGCTGATTAATGAACTGAATATATAGATGATATGCCTATTCAGTCTTTTGAATATTCTCAAGCTTTTGTCTTTTAATTAGATTTATTCAATTAATTTAATTTATTCATCAGCATCATGTGCAAGCAGTGTGTAATTTTTTTATAAAACAACGTTATATAAAAATAATATGTAGCAAAATAATAATAATAATAATAATAATAATAATAATAATAATAATAATAATAATGTTTATATCGTGCCTTTCTGAGGCTCAAGGACACTTTACAAAAGCAGTAAACCAATAGACAGTCATTTCACATAGTCACAGTCAATTCACAGTCAATTCAGATAATCGATTAAGTGGACAGTAAACATTTGCCCAGTCCAAAAACAAACAACAACAACAACAACAACAAAATGATTGCAGTTGCATATCATGATACAGCAAAGACACACAGCACAGAACTGAGTAAACAACATAGAAAATGAGATGAGCCCCAGAGACAGATCCCCTCTGAAGACCTTTTCACCTAGAGGGCCATCAGGACAAGACCAAAGGAACCAGATGAGTCCTCTGCACAATCTGACTTTGTTGCAACCTAGAATTAAACTGCTGGTATAATCTGGCCAGAGGGGAACGGAACACTATTTTGACACACTATTTCCCTGCTTTGACACAATCTGCATTGTAAAAAGCGCTATATAAATAATGGTTAAAAAAATAATAATAAATAAATAAATAAAAAATGTACCATTGTCTATCTGTAAGATAGGAAGAGAACCTATGTTATATGTGTCATATATAGTGTTCATAATTATTAGGCAAGTCAATATTCTGATCTTTCCTTTTTTTTTTTTTTTTTTTTTTTTCTAAGCACATTTTACCAATTCCAAACCATGAATCTTAATAAGTATTATTAATTTTGTATGTAATCATATATGAGTGATATGTTAACTACAGCTGGAAGAGATTTGTTAACAAATGCAAATGTGCATAATTATTAAGCAGGTTTTCTTTTACAGGTAAAATGGGCCAAAAAAAAAAAAAAAAAAAAAAAAAAAGAGAGATTTAACAGAAAAATCAAAAATGATATGCCCACAAGAAGGATGGAATATGTTTATACATTGTTTGAAATAATTGTACATTGGTTTGAAATTCCCATATTACAGATTTTAGAATTATTTAAATAGTAGAATTTGCAATTATAGTAAAACTAATTATTTTATAATTTGTATGATTTGTATAATTATTTTGTAGTTTAATGTAAAAGTTAAAGCTTACTTAAAAGACATTTTAAAGTCAAAGTTAAGGTTCAGGTCAGTGGCAATTAAGGCTCTTGGTTGTTTTTTTTTTTTTTTTTTTTTTTTTTTTTTCACAAATACATTGAATAACAAAATGTAAATGAGAAATAAATGGTTTATCATTTAGTTGCCTAAAAATGCCTGTCCTTGTGTGCTGTTAATGAAATTTTAAATGAAATTTGAAAGTTTGCATCTTTCCAGAGCTAAAAAATAAAATAATACTAGTACTGTGTTTTCTGTATGTCTAAGTGAAATCACTTTTACTTCATTTTTTTTTCTCTCTCTCCTGAATGAGGCACCCAGATTGTCCCTCTCCATTATCGTACAGCTCCAATTATGCCGAGTTCCAGTGTCCTCAATTACACATAAGCCCACTCCCCAGTGGAGGGAGAGCGAGAGGAGAGCAGGAGGGCTGGAATCTCATGCATTTACACAAGACTGAGAGAGATGAACTGCAGGAGATGGTCCTGGCCTCTGTATTGAGCGATGTCTGCTGGGAACTGCTCTTTTAGCACTGAACATTTCAGACCATTAGCGCTGCTGGGAGAGGAGGAAATTAGAGGGGAGACATCACATATTCCCCTCCCTTCTCTTCCTCTTTCTTTCTCTCATTGTCGCTCCTGTCACAGCAAACGTCAGAGGAAGAGGGTTGAGGATCTCAAAAGCTTCAGTGCAATGCCTTTGAAGGAGCCAAATTATCTTATCAGGATGAGTCAAGAAAATAATTTGGATGTGTTTTGATATTCAGGTTGAAGTGCATGGATTGCTATTATTCTGCATGTCTGTGCTCAAATGTATTACCTTGAGCTCTTCATTTAAACTCTGACAGAGCTGATTCAGTGCTTTGAGTCAGATAACTTTAACCAGCCATGTCAGTAAAATGCCACGCTCAGGTATTTTATTTCCACAATGTGACATGCTTCTGAGTGAAAAGACAATATATGTAAATGAAGAAAAAAAAGTGAAGGACGTGACTTTATATTATTCATTGGGAACGTGACTTTATTTTATTCACTGAATAAACTGGTATGCTCAAAACTGAGCATACCAGATCTATCTATCTATCTATCTATCTTGTCCTACACAGTATATGTTGTATTTTTTGTATTAAAATCAAGAATATGTTATTTGTTCATTCTCTTTAACCTTTATTTAATTGACTACAGTAAAAAAATTAAAATAAATAAATAATAATAATAATAATAATAATAATAATAATAATAAAATTAAATAAAAAAAAAAAAAAGTGTTTTCACTGTCCAACTTAATTTAATTTTGTAAATATAAAGAAATTTTGATTTTGATGGCTACAATACACTCCAAAAAAGTTGGGACAAAGGCATGTTTAACACTATTTCACATCAACCTTCCTTTTAGTTACACATTTTAATAATTTGGGAATCAAGGAAACTAATTTTTAAAGTTTATAGTTAAATTTGATGTACATTTTCCCCCAAAAAGCTGAAATGTGGACTTATCTGACCACAGCACACATTTCCACTCTGTTTTTGACTATCTGAGATGAGCTCTGGCCCTGAGAACCCTGCAGCATCACTACATAGAATTGGTGTGTAGATTTCTCCTATATATGTGGGATTGTGGTTCTTTATGTGATGTAATTTCTGTTTCTTTTGAAAAACACCTATTGATTTAAATTTGTGATATAAACTAACATCAGCAGTTCTGTTGTATTATTCTTGAGATCTGAATCAATTTAAAGTATGTTTGAATCAAGTACATTTCAGGACAGAACAGTGGTTGTTTTGGCAGTGCACAAATCTGCAAAACATTTTCAGTAGACACACACACTTTAGTAACTGAACACACAAAAAAAAAAAAAAAAAAAAAAAAAAAAAACAATAAAAACAATACACCACAATATTACAAAAACACAATAACCCACAGCCAGGTCAGCTGAAGTATACAACGGAAATGTGAAAGATATTCTGCAAAATGCTGCATGCACATAGGCTCATAAGGCCTACAAAACAGATCTGACAACATTAACTTGTCTAAAAACCTAAAAGTTTTCTTGGCAAAGATGTGAATGAGAGATAGAGAGAGTATGATTGAAGTAATCATTGCAGCACAGAAGTTGTCTCTGAACGCATTGGCCAGAGAAACGATGAGACTTAAAAAGCATCTTGACAGCTCTAGCCCCTGACCTGAGTCCAGTGCAGGCTCCAGCCCCAGAACAGTGTCCAGTGCAGGCTCCAGCCCCTGACCAGAGTCCAGTGCAGGCTCCAGCCACTGACAAGAGTCATGTTAGAGCTGCAGATTCCCGGTTTAGCCCACGGAGGGCTCCTGTCCCCGAGTTTAGCCCAAGGAGGGCTGTAGTTCCCGAGTTTAGCCCATGGAGGGCTCCAGTTCCCGAGTTTAGCCCACGGAGGGCTCCTGTTCCCCAGTTAAGCTCAGTGAGGGCTCCTGTTCCCGAGTTAAGCCCAGGATGGGCTCCTGTTCCCAAGTTAAGCCCAAGGAGGGCTCCTGTTGCCCATTTAAACTCAGTGAGGGCTCCTGTTCCCAAGTTAAGCCCAGGAAGGGCTCCTGTTTCCGAGTTAAGCCCACGGAGAGCTCCTGTTCCCGAGTTAAGCCCAGGATGGGCTCCTGTTCCCGAGTTAAGCCCATGATGGGCTCCTGTTCCCGAGTTAAGCCCAGGAGGGGCTCCTGTTCCCGAGTTAAGCCCACGATGGGCTCCTGTTCCCGAGTTAAGCCCACGGAGGGCTCCTGTTCCCGAGTTAAGCGCAGGATGGGCTCCTGTTCCCGAGTTAAGCCCACGATGGGCTCCTGTTCCCGAGTTAAGCCCACGGAGGGCTCCTGTTCCCGAGTTAAGCCCAGGATGGGCTCCTGTTCCCGAGTTAAGCCCACGATGGGCTCCTGTTCCCGAGTTAAGCCCACGGAGGGCTCCTGTTCCCGAGTTAAGCGCAGGATGGGCTCCTGTTCCCGAGTTAAGCCCACGATGGGCTCCTGTTCCCGAGTTAAGCCCACGGAGGGCTCCTGTTCCCGAGTTAAGCCCAGGATGGGCTCCTGTTCCCGAGTTAAGCCCACGATGGGCTCCTGTTCCCGAATTAAGCCCACGGAGGGCTCCTGTTCCCGAATTAAGCCCAGGAGGGGCTACTGTTCCCGAGTTAAGCCCACGATGGGCTCCTGTTCCCGAGTTAAGC
The DNA here is from genome assembly GCA_039654775.1 of Spinibarbus caldwelli. NCBI lineage: Eukaryota > Metazoa > Chordata > Actinopteri > Cypriniformes > Cyprinidae > Spinibarbus > Spinibarbus caldwelli. The sequence continues at coordinate 25,746,309 of CM077246.1, read as the reverse complement.
CCACGGAGGGCTCCTGATCCCGAGTTAAGCCCAGGATGGGCTCCTGATCCCCAGTTAAGCCCAGGGAGGGCTCCTGATCCCCAGTTAAGCCCAGGGAGGGCTCCTGATCCCCCGTTAAGCCCTCACTGCTGTAGCGGCCGGGGCCATGGAGGCTGATCTGCCATGGCCTCCTGAGTCCCCTGATCCGCCATGGCCTCCCGAGCTCCCTGCACCGCCATGGCTCCCTGAGCTGCCTGCTCAGCCATGGGTCCTGGAGCCGGTATCGCCCTGGAGGCCTCCCGTCCCATGGAAGTCCATCCCTAGAGGCCTCCAGAGCGCCCACCCCCACTCCCCGGTAGAAGTGATGAGGCGCGTGGACGCTCCTTCCGGGAGGGGGGAGTAAATGTCAGACCTGTGTTCCATGTGTCTTGTGTTTTGTTCCCCTTATGCCCATATATTTTTTTTTTTTTTCCTGTTCCTGTCCCCGTTTAGTCCTATTACTTTCATTAGAATCCAGCCGTGTTTGATTTTGATTCCCAGGTGTGTCCCTTTAGTACCCTCATTATGGATGCTGCACACTGGTGGTGGTTGTGGAGAGACCCCCCACATGATTGTAAAGCGCTTTGGGTGTACAGCAATACACATAAAAGCGCTATATAAATGCATCATTCATTCATTCATTCATTATGTTTATTATAAAAGCCCTGTGTCTTGCCTTGTTCCCTGTCCGGTATTGTACGTCTACCCCTCGTGCTACGTGTGTGTTCCTGCCTGTTCCTTGTTCCTCGTTCCCTGGATTAATAAAGACTGGTTATTGTGAATCTCCTTCGTCTCCGCGCTCCTTCGTTCCCTCCACATCAGCCCGAATGTGACAGCTGGACGGTAGTGCTATGTTGGCTTTAACAAAGATCTTCCTAATGCTGAGGAGCTGACTTTGAGTATTCACAGATCTCCTAGTCATTTTCCCAGCCGCTGCTTTGCGCAGGACTCTGCAGTGCTTCTTATTATGGTACTTCAATGGCGAGAGCACGACAATTTGCTGCCAGCAAAATCTTAATGCGGGCTTTTCTTGTCTCATCTCTCACCCAGCACAACTTCAATTTTGTCAGTGTCCTGGCAGCCGATAAAGCATCATCACTGTCAAGTAAGGAGTAAAAGACGTGTTTTCAGTAAGGAGTTAAGAGCATGTTTTCATAGCATTTCAGAAAGTTTACGGAGTTTCTAAACTATTAGGCATTTGTATTTAATATTTATTTATGCATAAGTATCCAAGGCACATGCTTAGACACATATGTCCATGGGCCCAAAATCGCTGGCGAGGGTGAGCAGTCTATAAGTGTACAGTGGAAGACGGTACTAAAATCAGCAAAACTTTTTTTTTTTTTTTTTTTTTTTTTCAGATTCATCTCCACTTCCACGTTTTTCTATGTAGCTTGTGAAAGTTTTGAGATTAGTTTGGATGATCCTCTCTCTACTCCCCATCATAGGGATTTTGCTAATGATGTTCTGAAAAGTACATCTACACTGGAGAGTGGCTGCAGCTACTCTACTATGTAGGCAGCAATCAATTTGTGAAGCGCCTTTGAGCTAATCATTTTACTCAGGCTGTACAGCGAATTAAAATAACATTTCTTCTGTTTAGTTCTGGTTGGGCGCAGTTTTTATCATTGTCTTACGGCTAAGATTCTTTTATTAATACAACACTGCTGTGCTTTACTTGCAGTGTATTTTCCAATTTTGAAAAGATGTTTTGTGTAGAGAACAAGTGTGATCTATCTATCTATCTATCTATCTATCTATCTATCTATCTATCTATCTATCTATCTATCTATCTATCTATCTATCTATCTATCTGTCTGTCTATCTGTCTATCTATCTATCTATCTATCTATCTATCTATCTATCTATCTATCATCAGGAAATAGGAGTTTGAGGGGTGAGAGTGTATGGTGTGGAAAGTGTCATCTCTGTTTATAGAATGGAGGGGGGGAAATCACACTTTGGGAACAGAGCAGAGGCTGAAAATCATGTGGAAAATTGGCTAACTATATATAGATGGAATTGAGAGTGGTTTTCTTCCTATTGTTTGAGGCTTGACCTTGCTCCCATTGTTGAAGATCTGCAATTACAGTGCAGGCCACTTGATCCAAGCAGACTGTATTTGGGTCGCACTGAATTATTGTGGATAAATAAAAACAACCTCTAAATATCCCTTGGAGCAGTGTTGTGGCATAATTCAGAGTTGTCAGAGGGTACAAAGACTGCAGTTTCAACTCTCAAATACTTGATAACCTGAGTGAAAAGGCATTAACAGCTTATCTTGTCTTGAGTGCTCAAAAATCACATAATAAATATTCTACTAGCTAGAGGAAGCATTTCTTTGAATGGACGAAAGGACTGATGATCTTCTGTTAACGATGATGCCTGAAAATGAAGCTTTAATGGCAATACGATTAAATATTTTCACCCTTATTTATTTGGCTACTATCAATAAAATAATAATAATAATAATAATAATATCTAAACTGAGAAAAAAAAAATCCAGACACTTAAGTTATTCTGAACACAACCTTTTTTTTTTTTTTTTTTTTTTTTTTATGTACATTATGTACAGTAGTTATGTTAAATATAGTTTAGCATAGTGTGTTACCTTAACTAAGTATGGTTTTATTCTTACAACAGTATGGAAAGTAACTGTATTTTGAATCATCAATTTATTTGATTTAAGAGAAGAAAAAAAAGAAAAAAAACAGATTGGTAGTGGAGGTTCTTTGAGTAAATACTTGTTGACGTTGTGATATCAGGATGAGATTGTTTGAGATTGAGATTGGGGGGTCGGGGGAGGTGGGCTGTGTTGAGTGGGGTATGAGTGGTTATGAACGAACGAATGAAACGCATTTGTCCGTGTTTCACTCTGTCTCGAATCGTGCTTGCGGAAAGCGCTTGAGAAACAGTGTCTCTTCCGTGGCTCGGTACGCTTTCAACTTTTTTTTTTTAGTCTCGAGCAAGACTGTACGACATTCTCGTTACATGATTTGACTGATTTCTCATTCCATGATTAGAAAGGGCGACAGCCCTTATTCTTTAAATACTTGTCAACAAGTATTTAAAGAAATGATCATTTATGTTTTCATAACCGTTGGCCAAATTCAAAAACAAAACTAAAAATAAATCATCTTTGAGAGCAAGGGGGCCCCCTGGTGTTTCGGGGGCCCTACGCAGCTTGCGTATTTTGCGAATAAGGAGGATTGACTCTGAATTTATCCCTGAAATATTTCATGCACCAAGTGCTGAGACCTATGTGTGGTACTTTTATACTGTATATTCATAAGTATTCATAATAAGTATGCATGTGATGTTGTCAATACTTTAAGAGAACAAGCACTTCACTCTCCATCAAGGACTCACTTAATGAAGGGCACCAAAAGTCTACTTCAGTACATTTTATATAGTGTAATTTGCAGATATGTGTGTGTGTGTGTGTGTGTGTGTGTGTGTGTGTGTGTGTGTGTGTGAGCGCGTTTTTGTGACAAATGAGGACATAAATTTGTATAATGACAAGGATATTACATAGGTATTACAAGGAGAAGGTGACTTTTCAGGACATTACCCCATGTCCCCACTTTTCAAAATGCTTATAAATCACACAGAATGGAGTGTATTGAAAATCTGTAATAGCACAAAGTTTCCTGTAAGGGGTAGGGTTAGGTGTAGGGCAATAGCACATACAGTTTATACAGTATAAAAACCATTACGCCTATGGAATGTCCCCACTTTTCACAAAAACAAACGTGTGTGTGTGTGTGTGTGTGTGCACCTGTTTTTTATATCCCCATGGGGACTGAATACACACAGACTCATGGGGACTTCGTGTCACGGTGGGGACCTTAATTGAGGTCCCCTCGGGTAAACAAGCTAATAAATCACACAGAATGAAGTTTTTTTGAAAATCTAAAAATGCAGAAAGTTTCCTGTAGGGTTGGTGTAGGGCAATAGCACATACAGTTTGTACGGTATAAAAACCATTACGCCTATGAATGTCCCCACAAGGATAGCAAAGCAAGTGTGTGTGTGTGTGTGTGGCTTAAATTAATTCCAATAGTAAATTAGTTTTAAAAACAGTAGTTACATCAACATGAAAAGATCCACAGATCTCTTTTCTTTAGATTACACTTTACATAATTTTGACAATATGTTTTGTTGCATTTTCAAAGTGCGTAGGTGTGGATATTTAAATATTTCACTTATAGTTGAAAGTTGTTGAAATAAAAAATAGGCTAAAATAAAATACAAAACCAAATCAATTCAATAGCATGCAGCCACATTTATAATTAGCATAAATATGTAAATTTTTAACTTATGTGAAAACAACCAGACACACACACACACACACACACACACACACACACACACAAAAGGTATTTGCAATTGAAAATGTAGCAGTGCTATCACAAACACTACTTGACTATTCTGTAATACCAAGCTTGCTGTGTTTTTTTTTTTTTTTACCTGCCGGCACTGACTGAACACAGGTCCTTTGAAGCATTAACCTGAAATCCCAACAATCTCCTCTTTCCTCAACCGACCAGTCACACTACCCTCTTTCCCGTGAAAAATGGATTGTTCCATTCTCCCAGGTGTGATTGCATAATGCTACCGCATAGCGCCATTCTGCACCCTCGACAGAGAATGAGGTCATATATGGAGAAACATACTGGAGTTGGAAAACTTTCTCTGTTTTGAGCAGCTCTTACTGACCACATACATGGACCACTATTTTCAGCCTGCACTTCACAACTGCTGTCAACTAAACAAAATATACACATAACGTGCTGGTTTGGCTCTGATGTGCATTCTAAAAATCTAGTAAATAATGCTGAAAGAGTATTGTTGATTTATTTTATTTTATTTTATTTTGTTTATTTATTTTTGTTTGTTTGTTAAAGGAATTTAATTAATGCATCTCATTTCTGCTTTTTTTTTTAGTCAAACCAACAAGCACTGCAGGTGAGCTAGATTAATGCATTCTTTTTTGCTGCTCTAATAGGGCTACACTAAAAAATGGTTTTATGGTTTAGTCCCACTCTCCCTTTTCCCAGCATGCACTGGGTCATGAATTATTACTATGATTGTGATGTTTTGACATTTTATTTACACAGTTATTGATTTTGTCATATTTAACTACTCTACAGGGTCTGAAATTAATAGGAGCCTGGGGCAAGAATGCTATCAAAATGAACAAAAATGTCCCCCAAACTCTAGATAGGGGTAAAAAAAAATAAAAAAATAAATAAATCCCCCTGCACAATTACAATTTTAATTCCGGAAATGTTGGGACATTTTTTTTTAAATATTTAAATAAAATGAAAACTAAAAGACTTTCAGCCAAAATTATATTCACAACAGAACATAGAGAACATAACAAATGTTTAAACTGAGAAATTTTACACTTTTAGCCACTAAATGCAATAGCGTCTGTCTGCGGACTGCAAGAGAGGGGCATAACTGGAAGTGGGCATAACTTGAAGAAGGGGGGCGTAACTTGAAGTTGTCCAAATCACACAGAACCACACAAGGTGTCAAAACGAGATGTTGTTGGCAAGCTGGCCGCTTGTATAGAGACATTTATAGAGACATTAGAGAATTTGTTTTTTTTTTGTTTTTGTTTTTTTGTTTTTTTTCCGAAATAACCGTTTAAATTGAAGTGTGTAAGTCATTTTCATACAGTGGTATTGTTTATGGAGTTAATAATATTTTTAAACTAAGGTGTAAAGTAAGCAATATATAAGCAAAAGGTGTAAAGACGCTATCCCCAGTTTCACAGATAAGGCTAGTCAAGAGTAGTCCCGGACTAAAATACATGTCTGGGCTGTTTTAACTGAAAGCAACTTGAACTGACTGATCTTAAAATAATTGTTTTGTCTCAAGATGCACATCAGTAGTGTTTTTATCCAAGGCACGTTTATAAAAGCTACTCAAATGTCCTAATTGAACTATGGCCTAATCCTGGCTTAATCTAAACCCGGTCTGTGACCTACATAATATAGCATATTTGTGATTTTGCTGTAAAAACACATTTTATAAATCATAACTAACAGGGGAGCTACATTAAGTACACGTACATCTCAAAAGTGGATTTACAAAAACCATACACATCTTAAAGATGATAACTAAATGTCTATTTAACATCTGACAGGACAATCTTTGATAAGTATTGCAGATGAGCACATCTAATAGACATGAAATGGGCATCTGAGTGAGTTATGTATGTTGTGTGCTGTTATGTAGAATTCACTGTTGTCAACACTGCTTTAGATGAATGTAAGTCATGTAAACAAACAAATCTACATAAAGTAACTAAACATAAGTTATCTATTTTATTTGTCCATTAGTAATATTGATAATTTAAGGAACATTTTTGTTGTTTACATCAGCAACTACCTCAACATGTAAATGCAGTATTGAGCAGATAAATCACAGAGGTGACTGAATCTTGTCTGGATGTTACAGGACAGATGAGACACACGTGTGTTTATCCAGTGAAGAGTGACTGATGAAGGAATGCTGCCATCAAAGGCTTTGAGTGAGTACACTACAGAAATGAATAAAACATCTTTTTAAATCTTACGTTGTAGTTTATTTTAATTATTGTCATTTCAAACAACTATTACAGCACTTTTCTTATTCTTGATTCCTTTGCTGCAGATCTTTTGTGGTGGAGCAGGACCCGCAAGGTAAGGTGACAGAGACATTTGTGAAAAAAGGGAAAACCTGAAACAAAAGGATAAAGTAAGATCATTTTGTTACTTCTAATACAGAGATCAGATGACATTGTGCTGTTAAAATGACTGCTTTTGTATTATGTTTGGGCATTTTTGTATGATCTGAAATGTCTGCAGACTGCTGTGAGCAGTGAGGATGGAGAGTCCACAGCAGCATCCTGGAAATGGTCCAGTGATATGGATGAGACGCTCCATCACTCCACCTACCCTTACTGCCTCATCTGGACCGGACTTTCACAATCGGTGAGCTCAGAGCTAGCGAGAGCATCTAGAGAAAGACCAAAAGACACTGAGGATGTGATTTTGGTCAAGTTTGTTCTGCTGGTCTCTGTTCATACAATGAAGGCTGACTTTCAGAAGCTTCAAAAGCATCATCAAAAAATGTCATGAAGCTTTTATCCAAAGTGATTTACAGTGCTCTTATTACAGGAACATACAATCCCCTGGATCAACCTGGAGAAAAGAGCCTTGCTGAAGGAAACACCGGTGGCGACGAACCAGCAACCTTCTGCTCACCAGTTCAGTGGTTAAGCCAACTACAAAAGTAATAAAGCTACAAAAAAAAAAAAAATGCATGTAATTGTAAACATGAAATGAATTTGGCAAGAAATGGAAAGCTGACAACATGAATTGTAAATGTTTAACTCTGTTTAAATGTTTTACAGGTAGTCATACTGGAGAGCAGGCACACAAATGTTTGGAACAGACACAGTGGCAGCCAGATTGTCCTGCACTTCTTCTCCTGCTCTTGCCTCAAGGTTGTGTGGTTCAGGGGGCCATCATCATGGTCTTCCTCATCCTCTGGGTCAACGATGTCCCCATTGAGAAGAGCAAGATGGTGAAGCACAGCGCAGCAGCAGAACTGACACATCTGTGTTGAGATGGCAGTAGGATGTAGGGTTCACCATCTGTAAATACATGATTGTTAGAACAATAAGTTTGAATGAAGCTTTGTTTCATCTGTTGTTGACTTGTATATGTATGTATTTATTGTGATGCTTACTTTTATTCACTCTTTTACTCATTTATTCATGTTTCTTATTGTTGTCAGTAAATAAAATATATTTTATTAATTCATGTATTAATTGCTTGACTGAAAATTTATGTATTCACATCGACTGCATTTGTTCAACTAGTGTATATTCATGTATAGTTATGTCACAACAAAAATTATATTTTGCTTGTTTTACTAAAATGTCATTTTAAGTAAAAAAAAAAAAAAAAAAGTCATATAATTATTGGTTAGCACTTATCATTATTATTGCATGTAAGTGTTGGAGTGGGCAAACGATGCAATTCATTCTGGGGTAATCTTAATTTTTAAGTAGTAATACTTACAATTTTAGAGTATAAAATCAACAGTCTTCTCCAAAGGCGAGATCTTCGACCAGCTGCCCGACATATCCTTTGCACTAACATTGCAAACGCTGAAGAAAACCATACTAGATTGTTGAGTTAGTGATGCTATGAGGTGTTAGTGCACCTGTCCCTCTTTTTTTTATTATTATTATTGCCGAACTTATTACATAAAAGATCAGGGAAAGATGGTTGTATCTAACAATGAACAATCATAATGGCATAAAATAGTAAACAAAAATGTCATGTGTTCATCGTAGGATGAGATAATATACACAGAAAAAAAGCACAGTGACAAGGTTAAATATCTTTGAATAATTCATCATGATGAATAATTCATCATGATAATTCATTCATTTTTTTTAGAAGCCTGAGGGATGAAACAAGAAAGTTAAATTCAACAAGAAAAAGAAGAAAACAGAGAAGATTTAAGCCTTTTTGCTTTATTTTATCATCCACTTTTGCTTGTGGATCATAAAATAAAATAATTATCAAAATATTCAAGAGATAACAATTTTGGGTTTTCGTAATAAAAAAAAAAAAAAAAAATGTTTTAAGGAAAAAACTGTGGATCACTTGAGTTAAAAATATAAGAACTTAAATCAGCCCAAAATGTATTGGCTATACTACAATCACAAAATAAAAGGGCAGCTGTTTCTTCAACAAGACCACAAAATAAGCAAACTGTTTTGAAAAGAAGAGGAGATGCTACCCCATGGTAAACATGCCCCCGTACTAACTATTTTGAGACCTGTAGCAGGCATCAAATTTGAAAATGAGCTCATTTTGTGCATAAAATTATAAAATTTCTCAGTTTAAACATTTGTTATGTTATCTATGTTCTATTGTGAATAAAATATTGGCTCACGTGATTTGAAATTCTTTTAGTTTTCATTTTATTCAAATTTAAAAAACGTCCCAACAGTTCTGGAATTTGGGTTGCATACTAAATCTATTACAGCAGTTGTGATTAAAGTGAAATGTGAAAATGAATGAAAAGTGTCGATTGTGGCATTACATTTAGATATGCTCAAGCATTTTTGCAACATTATAACCAATCTATGGAGCCCCAGACACAACCTACAAAAGATAAATAAATAAATAAATAAATATTAATATCGTGGCCAGGAATTAGCAATTATTTCCCACAACTTACTCATTCACCATCATTATTTTAAGTAAATCTTTTTTTTTCCACATCTCATCACACGTTTTTGTTGAGTTCATGAATGCAATGGCCAATCATATCATGATTAATTAGATGATGAATCGCATATTCTCTCATTATAAACAACAAATGCAGAAATTGTGAGAGATTCATGTCATTGTACATACAGCTTCAGTGATTGCAATGGGAGTTTTTGCGAGAGTGCATAACTCAGGCTAAACTGAACTCATGGGCTGCTTAAATGACGGGGAACGGTTTTAGATTGCTTTTGTCATGAATCCTGTCCATGCACTTCCGTTCACTCACCACCAGAGGTCAATCACTCACCACATTGACTCTCACACCATACGTCACCTCAAACTACAATTCCCATCATCCATTGCACTGATTGCACATGCACAGCTGAATCCCATCAGACACTCTTTATAAGCCTTGGACTTCCTCTCCCTCACTGCTGAGTATTGATCTGCACATAGCTCTCTTCAAGCGCTAGCTGCCTTACCATGCCATTCCGTGTTTCTGTTCAGTTCCTGTATTGTCCTGCGTTTACCACTCCCCTAGTGTTAGCTGCTTTACGGAACGTTTGTTGTTTTCTAGTCTGTGTTCCCAGTATTTACCCCTGTCTCACTGTTCGGACTCTGTTTATTCCCTTGCCTGGATTATTGCTGTGTACCTGGATTTACTCTCTCTGCCTTGCCCTGTTGGATACTGTTCGCCGATCATCGACCCACGCTTGTTCTAGGATTGCTCTGTGTCTTGCCTGTGTTATACCCGTTTGCCATTGCCTGAACCTTGCTTGTCTTCTGACCATGCCTTTAAATAAAAGCCTGCAAATGGATCCACACATCTCACGTCTCATCAGCCCTGTTACAGAATACTCGGCCACACAAGGATCCAGCGGCTTTTCAGAGGAACATTGGCCAGGTATGGACACAGCACGTATATTACTAGCTCTTAAACAAAGCCCGCGTTCACTGGAGAACTATATTCAAGAGTATCTAGCCATTGCCTATTACTCAGATTTACCGGACTGTTTGTTGATTGAGTTTTTTTGCGATGGCATTAATCAACCGCTGAGGTCTAAGCTCAGAAGCGAGGGTCCGCGTTCATCACTTAGCCAGCTTATGGACTATGCTCTGTTTCGTGTTGACTCTTCATTCACTGTGGGTGTCGCGGAGGAAGAACGCAACACCCCATTCACTAGTATGATAGCAGCTGCACTAGAGCAGACTCACAAAATGGCGGCGACAGCAGAGCCCGTTCACAAAATGGCGGCCACAACAACATCCCGTCGTGTTATTGCTGCCAGTCACGAGTCAAGTCAAATCACGGCTGATCTTCTAGAGTCTTGTCACGTCTCAGCTGATCGTCCAGAGTCACAGCACGTCTCAGCTGATCGACCAGAGTCATAGCACGTCTCAGCTGATCGACCAGAGTCACAGCACGTCTCAGCTGATCGTCCAGAGTCACAGCACGTTTCAGCTGATCGTCCAGAGTCACAGCACGTCTCAGCTGATCGCCCAGAGTCACAGCACGTCTCAGCTGACCTCCCAGAGTCACAGCACGTCACAGCTGATCTCCCAGAATCACAGCACGTCACAGCTGATCTGCCAGAGTCTCGTCAAGTCTCAGCTGATCTGCCAGAGTCTCTTCACGTCTCAGCTGATCTGCCAGAGTCACAGCACGTCTCAGCTGATCGACCAGAGTCACAGCACGTCTCAGCTGATCGACCAGAGTCACAGCACGTCTCAGCTGATCGACCAGAGTCACAGCACGTCTCAGCTGATCGACCAGAGTCACAGCACGTCTCAGCTGATCGACCAGAGTCACAGCACGTCTCAGCTGATCGACCAGAGTCACAGCACGTTTCAGCTGATCGTCCAGAGTCACAGCACGTTTCAGCTGATCGTCCAGAGTCACAGTACGTCTCAGCTGACCTCCCAGAGTCACAGCACGTCTCAGCTGACCTCCCAGAGTCACAGCACGTCACAGCTGATCTCCCAGAATCACAGCACGTCACAGCTGATCTGCCAGAGTCTCGTCAAGTCTCAGGTGATCTGCCAGAGTCTCGTCAAGTCTCAGCTGATCTGCCAGAGTCTCTTCACGTCTCAGCTGATCTGCCAGAGTCTCTTCACGTCTCAGCTGATCTGCCAGAGTCTCTTCACGTCACAGCTGATCTTCCAGAGTCTCGTCATGTCACAGCTGTTCATCTAGAGTCCTGTCATGCCCTGTCTGTTGCACCCAGATCATCAAGGTCAGTCTTCCGGTATCCCAGTCTGATGTCTAGTGTGAGGGATGTACCGCTGGTGTTGGCACGCGCAGCTGGTATCCCCAACCCAGCTCACTTTAACTCACCTGTTCCTGAACTAACTTCCTTGTCTGAAGCACTTCCCTTGATGGGGATTGTTTTATGTTGCATTTGGGCTGCGTACACCACCATAAAACTGCCTGAGTTGGCAACATCCAATGTGATGTATCCAGAGGTGGTGGTGCCCAGCAACAATTTCTCTCTGTTACCCTATGAGACTGCTGTAGAACCTCCAGAGGTGGCGGCATCTGCTGCAGAACCTCCAGAAGTGTCAGTGGTGCTCAATTATGAACTCCCAGTGTGTCTTGTCACAGTCAAGGAGACTGTCGCCTGTCCTGTCACAGCCAGAAGGGCTGTCCCTGAACTCTCGTCTAGTCCAGAACCGGTCATGGAGGCCGATTGTGAACTATTGTCTTGTCTCGATCTAGCCAAAGAGGTTGTCTTTGAATTATCAGCCTTGTCTGTCATTGCCAAAGAGGCCACTGATGAACTGTCTGTTTGTACAGTCACAAACAATCAGTCTGAGAATGAGCAGTCTGCCAACTCAGTTTCAGCCAAGGAGTTTCCCTTTGAACTATCTGTCTGTCTTGTTCCTGCTGAATCTGACTGTGAATTATCTGCCTGTGTAATATCACCTTCTGAAATGTTTGCTAGTCCAGTCTCAATCAGTGCACCTGGTTTTGATCTGTCAGCCGGTCCCCTGCTCCTAAGTGTGTCTAATTCTGAACCATTTGTTTTACCAGTCTCAGTCTGTGAACTTATTCCTGAATTCACGGTATGTCATGTTCCAGTCCATGAGTCTAATATTGAACTGCCTGTTTTGAGCTCGGAACCTATGATTGCACCCCATGTCTGTCCCATTAACCCTGTCACTACCATAGAGACCATTTATGAACTGTCTACCTATCTGGTTTCAGTTAAAAAACCTGATTTTGAGCCTTGTGTCAGTCCTGATTCATGCAGTAGGTCAAATGTTAAACATTTGGTCTGTCCAGTTTCTGTTAGTGGGTCTGAAAATGAACCATCTGTCTACCTAGCTTCGATCACTGAACTGTCTGCCAATCCAGTGTCAGTCAATCCATCAAATTGTGAACTGTCTGTTGGTTTATACTTTGCAGCTAAATCTGATTCAGAACTGTTTTCCTGTCCAGTTTCAATCAGTGAACTCGCTTATGAACTGTCTGCCCGCTCAGTTGTCACCAGGGAGAATATTGATGGACTTGTGTTCCATGCCCCAGTCCTTGAGACCGTATATGCTCTCTCTGTTTTTTGTGTCTTAGTTTCTCCTAGGCTCCAATCTCTGCTGTGGGTTCTTGATCAGCCTGTTCTGCCATGGTGCTCTCCTGATCCGTCGTGGTATGCTCCTGATCTGTCGTGGTGCTCTTCTGCTCCGCCGTGGAGGTCTTCTGCTCCGCCCTGGTGGGCTTCTGCTCCGCACTGGTGGGCTCCTGCTCCGTCTGCTCCGCCCTGGAGGGTTTCTGCTCCGTCTGCTCCGCCATGGTGGTCTGCTGCTCCGTCTGCTCTGTTGTGGTGGTCCTCAGTTCCACCTATACTGCCAGATCTGTCCTGGGATCCAGCTCTGCTGGCTTTGTCTCAGTCCCCTGTCCCTCCGCTTGCACATGGACCTGGCCCTCCGTCTCTCCCCCTGTTTCGCCTCCTCTCCACCACCCTCCTGTATTGTACTGTATTGTATTATCTGGGGAGCGTTTGGAAGCCGCTCCTTGGGGGGGGGGGGGCTCTGTCATGAATCCTGTCCATGCACTTCCGTTCACTCACCACCAGAGGTCACTGGCTCACCACATTGACTCTCACACCATAAGTCACCTCAAACTACAATTCCCATCATCCATTGCACTGATTGCACATACACAGCTGAATGCACTGATCACACATACACAGCTGAATCCCATCAGACACTCTTTATAAGCCTTGGACTTCCTCTCCCTCACTGCCGAGTATTGATCTGCACATAGCTCTCTTCAAGCGCTAGCTGCCTTACCGTGCCATTCCGTGTTTCTGTTCAGTTCGTGTATTGTCCTGCGTTTATCACTCCCCTAGTGTTAGCTGCTTTAGGGAACGTTTGTTGTTTTCTAGTCTGTGTTCCCAGTATTTACCCCTGTCTCACTGTTCGGACTCTGTTTATTCCCTTGCCTGGATTATTGCTGTGTACCTGGATTTACTCTCTCTGCCTTGCCCTGTTGGATACTGTTCGCCGATCATCGACCCACGCTTGTTCTAGGATTACTCTGTGTCTTGCCTGTGTTATACCTGTATGCCATTGCCTGAACCTTTCTTGTCTTCTGACCGTGCCTTTAAATAAAAGCCTGCAAATGGATCCGCACATCTCACGTCTCATCAGCCCCATTACAGCTTTATGTACAGTGCCACTTGAAAGTTTGTGAACCAGCTGGTGAACAAACATCAACATCGCTTTGGTCAGATGCTTTCTTAACAGCGTTTTTTTTTTTTTTTTTCTTCACCATTGTCATCTTTGTTTTGTGTTTTTATTTTGTTATTGAGGAAATTGTATTTGATGAATATGTAAAACATATTTACATATTAATTTAAATGTCATTCTCAGCAGCATGGATGGCACTGATGTTCGACGTTCGCTGACAATATACTGTCACAATGGTTTTTCAAACTTCTTTTTACTCCCAAACGAAAAACAAAAAAGAACTTCATCATAAATATATTGAGGCTTTAATGATGCCTTTTGTTGATGTTGATAAAATTGTATTTATTTATTTATTTATTTATTTATTTATTTATTTATTTATTTATTATTTATTTATTTTATTTTTTTTATTTATTCTCTTTGATTTAAATAATTGGTTGGATTGAAATATTTGACATAAAAAAAAATATCAGAGAGAAATTTAATAACGTATTTATAGAAGTCGCCCTTACAAAGGTAAATCAGTTACAGGTGGCAAATATTGCTCCTTTAATATAAAAAATAATTTTCAGATCCTGTTCCTCTATGAAAATTATCAGTAATTTTTCATGTACCAACCATTGAGGTGTGTGTGTGTGTGTGTGTGTGTGTGTTGTGAGAACTTGTTTATGCTACATTGTGGGGGCCAAATGTTCCCATAGGGATAGTAAAACCTGAAATTTTTGACATTGTGGGGACCAGCCTGCAAGGGAAAAAAATATATAAAAAATAGTGAATGATGTTTATCTGAAAATGTAACAATGCAAACAAGTTTTCTGTAAGGGGTAGGTTTAGGGTTAGGGGATAACAAATATTGTTTTGTCAGTATAAAAGTAATAGAAGTCTATGGAGAATCCCCACAATTCACTGAAACAAACATGTATTTCGGGAGGGTTTTTTTTTTTTTCCCCTCTCTCTCTCATGAGTCTCACGATTGTTCATGTAATGAGTATGTTCATATGATGTTGTCAATAGTTTAAGCCAACAAACACTTTGCTCATCAAGTAGTCTCTTAACGAAGGCCACTGAAATTCTACTTGAGTACACTTGCATTTTACAGTCCCAAATACCAGGCAACCTCACACTGTATCTCAGTTCAATAATGTGTGAGGAAATGCTCCTCGAGGTGTACTCAAAGGAACTCCTCCAATTGCTCTTCTTGCTCTGTACCTCCTCCATGCCCTTCACCAGTAAAGCGTTAGCAGGCATCTGCTGCATCCTGAATTCCATTTGTCCCCACCTTAACTTAGATGAAGCCTGCATCTGAGTAAATCAGCTAACTTAAAGTGACAAGAGATACTGAAGACTTCCACTGAGCCACAACGGACTGCTTCAAGCTATTTGTTACAGGAAGTGACACGGAATGCTATCGGAAGCCTCTCACATTCAGCGGCTTAGGGACTCAGGAGTGCTCCAGAGAAACTTTGTAAGCTGCTGAATATATTAAAGGCAATGCGCTCCTAAAAGCTTCTTGAACCGAAAGCCCTCTCTACCCCGAAGTTTCCCGCCGGTTTAGGCCCATGGTGACAGATGACCATCATGTGTGTGCGAGCGTTCGGAGGGGGCGCTCCAGGCTTCGGGTCAGAGCGGTGAGTCAGAGCATGATGATACGTTATAAAGGTGTAATAAATTTGCCAAAGGGACCCGGCCTTGTGAGTCAGTGTAAAATGCTGCAGTCCACTAGTATTAATGTCAGAAACGCTACTATTTGTTTATGAAGTGGGCTGACGACAGGTAAACACTGTGAAACACTTGTTGTATCAGTTGGAGAGGCGTTACACTCTTTGTGACAGAGTGCCCAGTCTCTGTTATGAAAAATAGATGAAAATCTTCTGCCACAAGTGTTATTTCTGGAAGCAAGCCACTTTTCTGAACCTGAGGAGCTTTCGCGAAATTATCACAGCAGACAACTATTCAGCGAGAGGCCATGCTGTCTCGCCTCCTGTGAAATCTCCTTCCCGGCATTCTGCAACCGCGCTTGACTGTGACCAACTCTCTATTCATGGCTACTGAAAACACTGTAAATGAGCTTTCAACAGGTTCATGAGCTTTATATGGATGAATCCTGCAAAAACATGGAGGTTACATTTAACCCCACAATCAAAAGAAAAATAATAAAAAATAATTAATTATGTTTTCAATTATTAAGACATTAAAATGAAGGTTTTCACATTTTGAAAACACTTTTTTATTTCTGTAATACATTTTGGCAATTACTTTGCCATATAAATTAGCTTTTACATTTACATTAAATCATTTAGCAGACACTTTTATCCAAAGCGACTTACAAATGAGGACAATGGAAGCAATCAAAATCAACAAAAGAGCAATGATATGCAAGTGCTATAACAAGACTCAGTTAGCTTAACGCAGTACACGTATCAAGGTTTTATACATATATATATATACTGTATATACTGTATAATATATAGAAAGAAAACAAATAGAATACAAAAAGAACAGAGCAAGCTAGTGTTAGAGGCCTTTTTGCTTTTGTTAATTGTATAATAAATAAAAAGAAAACAGAATACAAAAAGATTAGAAAACCTAGAGTTATTTTTATTTATTTATTTATTTATTTTATTTATTTATTTTTTTTAAGAAATCAATAAATAATTTTTTTTTTAAGAAATCAATAAATGAATAGAGTGCAAGTCTAAAAGGGGCAAGTTTTTTTTTTTTTTTTTTTTTTTTTTTTTTTTTTTTTTTTTAAGAATAGAATTAGAATAGAGTGCTAGAGTTAGAGGGTCAAATAAAGATGGAAGAGATGTGATTTTAGCCGATTCTTGAAGACGGCTAAGTACTCAGCTGCTGGGACTGAGTTGGGCAGGTCATTCCACCAGGAGGGAACATTTAATGTAAAAGTTAGTGAAAGTGATTTTGTGCCTCTTTGGGATGAACAATAAAGTGAACGCAAGCTTCTAGAAGGCACATAAGTCTGAAGTAATGAATTTAGGTAAAGGGGTGCAGAGCCAGTGGTGGTTTTGTAGGCAGACATTAATGCATTGAATTGTATAGTTTTTATGTTTATAATTTCAGTTTTCATTACATTTTAGTCATTTGTAGTGACTTTAATGCTTTTAAAAATTGTAATAATAATTATTATTAATATTATTATTATAAATATCAAAAATTCTATTAGCCTTAATTTATTTTATTTCAGTTGTAGTATTTTTTTTTGTATTCATTTATATGTAAATAATTATGTATGTAATTATTATTCACACACACAAACAGATAGATAGATAGATAGATAGATAGATAGATAGATAGATAGATAGATAGATATTATTATTATTATTATTATTATTATTATTATTATTATTTAAACTTTTCATTTAAAATGTATACTTTATTTCAGCTTGCTTTTTCATTATATTTATATATATATATATATATATATATATATATATATATATATATATATATATATATATATATATATATATTCTTATTAATATCTTCTGATTTTGAGATCAAATATGACCTGGACATGTGACATTCAAGTGATTCACCCAGACTATATATGCTTTTAAAGCTAAAGTGGCTCTCTCTTTACTAATGCACCACTTTAATGAAACATAAGATACAGTCTCATATGTCAGTTGCCAATATGACAGCCTTTAAATGCTGAGAAATCATGGACAGAGTTCAGCTCAAGTTTATCTTCTGACAGTGCTCACACAGTGACACGTCCTCTATAATTTATATAATCTTTCAATAAGACTGTGAAACCGTGCCCTTGAAATGTTTTACTTGAATCTCTCCGTGCAGTGTGTGGCACAACAGTCTGATTGCTGCTGATGACCCGACACATCACAAATGAGACTGAGACAAAACACTTGGATGGTGACCATAAAATCAATGCCAGAGCTGCGGTCTTGGGAAATGTACCAACCCACGCTTTTGTTTGTCTGTTATCTATCCCTGTTCCAGTATCATGAGTCCAAAGATGTGTACATAAACAATAAACGCAAGGTAATACAGAGTAAAAATGATATTCAATCCTATTGTTCCAATTGTGGCTTAATGAAAGTAGATTAAATTGAGATTTGTGTAGTTCATGGTAAATTACTTTGAGCATAGTGGAATTGAAAATAATAATACTTTACTGAGTCGAGAGGCAAATGAGTGGCAACACAAGGTACTTACCTGAAGTGTATGTACATGGTAACAAATAAGAAACACGGCTGATACAGTAAAGTATCTAATTAGTTACCATGTACGGGCACTACCTGTAAGTGACCGTTATTACCCACACTTGTCTGTATGTACAAACTAATTACCATGCATGTACGACTGTTAAGTACAGCCATGTTTCTTATTTGTTACCATGTACATACACTTCAGGTAAGTACCTTGTGTTACCACTCATTTGCCTGTAGGTACAAGATATTTACCATGTATGTACCAGGGAAGTACACGTACTGTAAAATAAAGTGCTACCAAAATTCTATTACTCAGGGGATCCTCTTTAGAGCTTGTATCAATTATGTGTCATTTAAGTATTAATTAAGCCTCAGATGTTTCTTCTGCAGGTGAAATAAAAATAGACACAAGTGAGATAAGACAAACTTGATCTTACATAGCTTTCTTTTCAGGTGGATAAGACATTTTGTATGTATGTATGTGTTTATTTATTTGTTTGTTTGTTTGTTTGTGTAAAATTATTCTCAGTATCATTTCAGTCAATTAAATGTGAAATTCTGAAGAAGAAAAAGAAACTGTATTTTTTTGCAAAACATTATTTGTTTTATTTACAACTTCACAATATATATATATTTTTTTCTTCTTAAGAAAAAAATCTCAGGAGAGCAAAAGTCTCAATTTATTCTGCATTGCTGTCTACACTGCAAAAATGCATAGAACGAATCCTCTAGATAAAATTGCTAGTAGGTTTCACAAACAAACAATAATCAATAAATTAATAATAAATAAATGTCAAATAACAAATTGCATCATTGCATTAAATGTGAAATATTAAAGTAGAAAGACTGAAATAGTATTTTCATGTAAAACATACTCTAACAGTAAGTTTTTTTTTTTATTTCACAACTTATTTTGTATGTATTTATTTATGTATTTTACATTGTAGAAGAAATAAAAGATGTTATTTTTGGTTTTCATTCTCTGTGAGCGATACTGCATATTGTATTCATTGACTCATTTAATGTTTTTTTTTGTTTGTTTTTTTGTTTTTTTGTTTTTTTAACCACAGATGCATCATATGTATGCGTGGCATCAGGTCTGTTCAGGATAAGTGTCCCATATTTCTGTAGTGTGGTATAACCTTGCCAGTAGTCATGTTATTGAATAGGCCTGCATAATGCTCTATGAAGCCACAATATATAACATCCTGTGGCAGCCAGCTGATGGCAGCGCTGACAACACCAGATCACTGCAGAAATGAATTTACAAAATCCTCTAACAGCCTACCTATGTGATACCAAACGACTCTCTACTGCATATCAGCGTCTCGTAGGGATCAAGGCTGGTTCAAGGGCTGGATTTAAGCTGAATTTCTTTATATTTTTCATTTATTTTTAACCATTATTTTTTTTTTTATTATTATTTACTTTGTAAGATTTCATCACGTTTCATGGTCTGCATTCTCTATCTGGTTTGCTTCAAACACAGTATTTGATATATTCTGGCCCGCTCTGTTTGCTTTTGACAGTCATGGGAAAAGTAAATGAAGCCCTAATGGATGTCAAGTTGAGCCGTAATACAAATATTCGAAATGTCAGTGACAGCTGTCTGTTCAGTGTATTTCTGAATGTACTCAAGGGGCTGAGCAGAATTTGACTTTGATTCATTCACTCTACAGTTGGATGGTGTGGTTTTCCTTGATTTAACCAAATCAGAGAACCAGTTCCTGGAAAATACTGACATACAATGACAGATATTGGTTTAAAAATAAAAGCAATGTGTTCTAGTCTTCCATAGGGAGACCAGTGCATTCACGAGATCCATTAGCCCTATATTCAAACAGTAGCAGTAATGTTAACGACATACACTATAAAAATTTAAAAAAAAATAAAATAAATAAATAAATAAATAAATATTGTATTACTACATGCTTTTCTCGGCATGATCATATTTTATATCCCTTAATCCTACCCTATAAGCTTAACAACTTACTAACTATTAATAAGCAGCAAATTATGAGTTTATTGAGAGCCAAATTCACAGTTACTAGTTAGTTAATAGTAAGAATTGGTCCCTAAACTAAAGTGTAACCAAAACTGTATGAGCGTTCAATGTCTTACTTGCCAATAAATTGTGAAATTTACTAGAAATTTCTGAGTGAAAATTGTTTCTACATCTTTTTTTCAGCATAGTAGTGAAGTATTGTTTGTTTTCATCCACTGAAGTCATGGAGGCAGAAAAAATGTGCCTTCTAAACAATTCATTATAATGGAGTGTGTCCTTTTTTAAGGATGTAAACACTGCCCAATGGTCATGTTTGGTTTTGGACACCTCATCCGCCCTGCAGAGCAAGCGGAAAAAAGCGTCCAGCTGACTCTGCTGGTCTGTTGACCTTGCCATGAGGCATTCACAGTGCCACAGCGATAAGCCTGGTAAAGCTCATGTGCAAATGCATTTGGGCTCAAATTTGGGCTTCTTTTCCTAAATATATTATTATTTTTAAGAGATTTCTTTAGCTATACCCAGATAAGACTGTCATTTTGGGTTTATTATAAATAAAATGTTATTTTGCACTTACTCGGCAGACAAATATTTGCTTCTTGTGTTTTAATGTTATCACTACTACCCAGATTTATGTGGCATATAGGCCCAAACCTGAATTAATGCAATAATAGGAAAATAAATGACTTGATAAATGCAATTAATTTTGAATTTAATCACAAATTTATTGTATATTACTTTTTCAGTCACACTTTATTTTAAGGTCCAATTCTTGCTATTAACAAACCAATAACTATGATTTTTGCCTCAATACACTCCTAATTTGCTGCTTATTAATAGTTAGTAAGGTAGTTGTTAAGTTTAGGTATTGGGTAGGATTAGGGATGTAGAATATGGTCATGCAGCATATGTGCTTTATAAGTACTAATAAACAGCCAATATGTTAATAATATGCATGCTAATAAGTACACTTTGTATGTTAAATGCACACATTTTGACACATAAGTGACACTTAAAATGCAGGAGTATCATTTCTTTGTATAAGAGAAAAAAAAAAAAAAATCAAGTGGCTTTTACAGAAAGATTTTCAAACAAAACAAAGAAGTTTACACACATACAAAAAGTCTGTACATTTACCCAAGGATATTATATGAATAACTGGACTTGTCACCTCGTGTTGAAAGATGTGCCTTTAAAACCTACAGAGAGAAAGAATCAACCTGAGGCATTACCCTGCAGATGTATTATTTGCATATTAAGCAAACACTGACTCATCTATACATATGCAAACATTAATTTACATATTTCAGCTATGCAGCTGCTACAAACAAGCAGAAAAAATAGACTAGTCTCTACAATGATTTATTTTTATGATTATGTTTCAAATCCTATCTGCTTGTTTATTGATCCAGCCATCAATTGGCCTTAAAACGCACCAGATCAAGAGAGAAAATACTGCTAACATTAATTGCACGATGCACACAACATAAAACATTATATCCTTTCATGCAAATCTCGCCTTATCTATAGAGACACACGGTAGCCATAACCGATTATCGCCGCTATGCACAGCTGCCTTCTCTTACGCATAGCCGTGCATTAGACAAACCCCTTTATTTATTTAATTCAAATCGTAATCTAGTAAGTGAAACAGTCTGTGATGAATGCCATGGTCTCGGGACGGTAACGGAGACTCAAGTAATTTGTAAATTGCGCTAATCAAACAGATTGCAGCCTGTGGGTCCCTCGCAGTGGCTGCATACTCCCTTGAGTTCATTACAGTAATGAGAGGTGGAGCGACACGGACATGCCGAGGACACTGGCTGTGATATACCGCCCACAGCATCCCCCCACACACCCCGATCCATCATCGGATTCTCATTTACCTCCACGCTTCCAGCTGAGACCTGTAATGGAGTGGGCTTCAAGTAGAGCCTGGCCTTTTCAGCTGATCTGGGAACAGTGTCTGTGCTGTAATAGTTAGCAGAGCGATTAGAGAGGGAAGAGGCAAAGAGGTCTCGGATCAGAGTGGCTGATGGGAGCGCTGAAGGTGAGGCGAGGCTGGCCATATGGAAGCTCGCGTCGCCCATCTGTCACCTCCCACCTTCCAGGCACTTCCAGGTGAGCAGGGACTACATCTTCATTATCTGCGAATGAGAATTTGCTGGCAAGATTCTCTACTTTGGGTTGAAATGGTGGGAGGGGGCGTAACAAATTGGCCCATTGGTAGGGTTTATGTACTTTTGATTTTGGAATGTGCTAAACACTCATTACAGGATCATATGCATTTTGCAGCACTGCCTTATTTCCCATCTGCGGCTTTCATTTCTTTCAGCAGCTGAGAGTCAGAAAATGGCATGGTGTCATAAAGGGGAAGCTGAGGAGGCAGTCAGCTGTGATAACTGATGTATTGACACAAGGCTTTCTCCACACAAACATACACACACACACACTGATACCCGAACTTTCATGTTTAACTGCGGTGTAGGGGAAAATAGCTTTGTGGTTTGGGTGGAAAGCAACTAACAGCTTATTGTCCGCATTCCCATATAAGTGTTCATAATTTTCTCTCTGTTTTTGCCCAAGCTAAATATAGTGAAGCACTAAATCTATAGGATGCAGTGAATATAATCTCTTGAGCAGTAGCCAAATTAATCTCAAGGGTATTTTTTGTGTGTTTGGTGTCACCTTGTGGTAAATAAAAGTAGCATTTAAAGACTCAGGATGCAGATCAAAGAAAATGGCTTAATCCTTGTAGGTAAACTTGGGGGGTTATCATTCAAGTTACTTTAGCCAGAGCAAGATGGCAACATACAATTTCTACGTAAAATATTTTTTGGTAACACTTTAGAATACTGTTCTGTCATTAATGAATAGCTACACAAGAACAAATGATGTAATATTAACATTCAAGGAACTATAACTAACAATAAACCATTACTTAGTTAATTTGTTATTAACTAGTAAGTAATAACACAGGAATAGCAGGTAGTTAACTATTAACTAATCAATAACCATTATTTGTTCCTGCTTCCCAGAGGACTGATAACTACTATATAAAGTTTCATAATTCATTTAAATAATGCATAATGCATAATTATAAAGTGAAAACTAATGACTCAGTTATCACTAAATCCTTCAGAAGGAATTACTGATTATTTGGATCAGTATTCTAAAGTGAAAACCATGATAACCCACTTAATGCGTGAAGTCTTTGTAAGCTTTTGAGGTTTTTGCAAGGTTTTGTATAGTAATTTGTTCTGATGTATTTGGTAACACTTGAATCATTTCTAGTGGGTTAACATGATATTCACTTTAGAATATTGTTTCAAATAATTAGTATGTCCTTCTGAAGGATTTGGTAATACTTGAATGATTACTATGTAAAAATTTACAAAAACCTCAAAAACTTAGTCATTACTATGTTTTTCACATCCAAATAATTAATAGTTCCTTCTGAATTACTTTAGATCTTCACTTTAGAATTAATCATACATATGCATTACTCACATTAATTTTGAAACTAAAGTTAGGTCCATAAATACTGAAAAAAAAATAATAATAAATAAATAAAATATAAAATAAAATAAAATAAAAATCTTATCTTGCTTAGTATTTTTGTCTTGTTTCTAATCAAAATATCTAAACATTCAGCAACAGCTTCTAAATGCAAATAACACACTCCAGACCTTTTACCTGCTTAGTTGATGAAGAAATAATGAAGGAATAGCTCACACCTGTCCAGAGAATAGCTTTTGAGTCAACTGTCCATTTTTTTTTTTTTTTTTTTTTTTTTTTTTTTTTTTTTTTTTTTTTGGTCCATGTTAAGGAGCTGTTATTCCCAAACCCTTCCTCCAATTTGGATGTAAATACCCTCAAATCAAAGCTGAGAGTGCACTTTATGCATATATTAATTATATCGCTGTAACTTAAACATGTTTAGGTAAACAAATAAAATAAAACTGGTTCTTGTGTCCAAATATAGACTGCAAAAAAAAAAAAAAAAAAAAGAGAGACTTATCTTAGTATTTTTGTCTTGTTTCTAGTCAAAATATCTAAACATTCTTAAATTAAGATGCATTTACCCTAGGAAACAAGACTAAATATCTTATGTAATTTTGCTTATCTATAAATGCATCTTGGTTTAAGAATTTGTAGATATTTTGACTAGAAACAAGACAAAAACACTAAGTAAGATAAGTATTTTTTGCAGTGTATATTTGGATACAAGAACCAGTTTTATTTTAGTTGTTTACCAAAACATGTTTAAGTTACAGTTATATAATTAATATGTGCGTAAGTTACAGTTATATAATTAATAAAGTGCACTCTCAGCTTTGATTTGAGGGTATTTACATCCAAATTGGAGGAAGGGTTTGGGAATTACATCTCCTTAACACGGACCAAAAAAAAAAAAAAAAATGGACAGTTGACTCAAAAGCTATTCTCTGGACAGGTGTGAGCTATTCCTTCATTATTTCTTCATCAACTAAGCAGGTAAAAGGTCTGGAGTGTGTTATTTGCATTTAGAAGCTGTTGCTGTGAATCCACAACATGCGGTCAAAGGAGCTCTCCATGCAAGTAAAACATGACATCGTTAGGCTTCAAAAACAAATCCAACAGAGAGATAACAGGAACAGTAGGATTGATCAACAAAAAAGAACACACTGTTGAGCTCAGCAACATAAAAAAGGCCTGGATGTCCACAGACAACAGTGGTGGGTGATTGCAGGATCCTTTCTATAGTAAAGAAAAACCCCAGCACAACATTCAGTTAAGTAAAGAAAACTCTCCATGAGGTAGGCGTGACATTGTCGAAGTCTACAGTCCAGAGAAGACTTCACAAGAGCAAATAGAGAAGGTTCACCACAAGCTGCAAATCATTCATAAGCCTCAAGAGTAGAAAGGTCAGATAAGACTTTGACAAAAACCATGTTAAAAAGCCAGAGCAGTTCTGGAAAAACATTCTTTGAATGGATTAAATTTGTACCATAATAACGTGAAGAATAAAGTATGGAGAAGGCTTGGAACAGCTCATGATCTAAAGCATGCAACATCATCTGTAAAACATGGTGGAGGCAATGTGATGACATGGGCGTGCATGGCTTCCAGTGGCACTGGTTCATTGGTGTTTACTGCTGATGTGAAAAAAGAAGAAGCCGGATGAATTCTGAAGTGTATAGGGATATACTGTCTGCCCATTCAACCAACTGCAGAAGTTAATTGGACAGCGCATCACAGTAAAGATGGACAATGACCCAAAAACATACTGCAGAAGCAACCCAGGAGTTTTTGTAGGTATAAAAGTGAGATGTTCCGCAATGGCCTGATCTCAACTGCCTGATCTTAAATGCATTTCAGGCAGAACTAAATGCAGAAAGACCCACAAACAAACAACAGCTGAAGACAGCTGCAGAAAAGACCTGGCAAAGCATCACAAAGGAGAGACCCAGTCTTTGGTTATCCATGAGATTACAGACAGCGTCACTCGTAGTAATGCTGTCATTAGAAAAACTGTCGGCTTCCCCCTGAAATCCCTGCAAAGTGGACTGCATATGGTATGCATAAGTGAGGTTCCAAACTATGTTCAGTTTAAAGGGCACAGTGGATGGCATAGAGAATAAGCGAACATCAATCAAAAGTAGAGAGGGAAATGTGTGTAAGCAGCCATTGAGCATCACCAAAGTACTGAATAAAGTTAGTAGAATAAAGACTAAAATAAACACAGAATTTGATTAGTCCCAGGTATGATTTGTATGTGTTTGCAGGTATAAAGTGCAAATATCTTCCGCATTTGATCCAAAACATCTCGCTGTCTGGGTCATGATTCCAGTGCTTGATTTGAGTTAAAGGAGATGAAAAAAAAAAAAAAAAGCATTTCCTCTGTAAAACGTCTCAGGTTGCGCATGTAACTATGGTTCCCCGAAGGGAATGAGACGCTGCGTCGGAAAACGCTATGGAAACGCCTTCAGCGTGACCACGCTCTGAATCATATGTGTAATCAGTCCAATGGAAGGGCGAGACGTCACGGGCGGGGTGATGTAGCGACCAGGAAGCTTGAAAGCATGTGCGGTGGAACCGGCGTCAGCTTCTAGGAATGAAGCAAGCGCTGGCAGGGATGCCGGAAGTGTGGCATTGAAACGCAGCATCTCGTTCCCATGGTTACATGCATAACCTGAGATGTTCTCCTTCAGGAACTCAAGCTGCGTCAGAAAACGCTATGGGAACGAGATGCCCACGCCGCCAGACTGACAAATCCCTGCCTAGTGTGTACTAGGACGAGAGAACAGAAGAGCTGGGAGTAGCTTGCATATCAAGGCCATAAAACCTCACGAACGTTAAGGGCGTGGACCATCCTGCAGCGTTACAGATGTCCTACATAGACACACCTGCCAAGAAGGCCTTGGAGGTCACCACACTTCGAGTTGAGTGAGCCTTGACCCTCAGAGGTGAGGGGAGACCAGAGGACTCATAAGCCAGAGAGATGGCATTGACTATCCACCAATTGAGGGTCTGCTTCGTAGCAGGTAAATCCCTCTTAGGGGGACCATAGCACACAAACAGTTGGTCCACCTTTCTCCACAGGGCAGCTCTGTGGATGTACGTGCCCAGTGCTCGCACTGGACACATACAGTTAAGCTTCTGCTGGTCTGGCTCCCTGAAGGGAGGAGGACAGAAGGCCTGTAGTACGATGGGCTGTGGTGTAACAGAGGGAACTTTAGGCACATACCCCGCTCGAGAGTAAAGAAACGCTTTGGCCATGCCGGGCACAAAGTCGAGATAGGCAGGGGCCACTGAGAGGGCCTGTAGATCACCAACTCTCTTGAGAGAGGAAATAGCCAAAAGGAAGGCAGTCTTAATAGTGAGATGTCGATCAGAGATCTCGTCAATGGGCTCGAAGGGAGCCTTGAAGAGAGCCTCTAACACCACAGCCAAGTCCCACGGGGGGAAGCAGGACCGTACTGGGGGCCTCAGCGCACCGCGGAGGAAACGTGTAAACAGGGGATGTCTACCCACTGACTGACCACCGAGAGGGCCGTGGTAGGCCGCAATGGCCGCCATGTAAACTTTAATGGTGGACTGGGTTAACCCTGTGTAGAAACGGGTCTGCAGGAACTCCAGAAATGTACCAATCGGGCAGTTGACTGGGTCGAGCTGGCGGTCTCCACACCATGAAGTGAAGAGTCTCCACTTCAGGGCATACAGTTTCCTCATTGAGGGAGCTCTGGATTGGAGGATGGTCTCAACAACCTCGGTTGAGAGACCAGAAGCTATGGGCTGTGCCCCCTCAGGGGCCACACCCACAACTTCCACAGCTCTGTGCAAGAGTGGATGAAGGTGCCCCCCGCCTGTGAGAGGAGGTCCCTCCTGACGGGAATCTCCCATGGAGAGCCATCGAAGAGAGAAATCAGGTCCGAGAACCATACTCGGCCCAGCCAGAACGGGGCTACTAGTAGCAGATGGACCCTGTCCCAGCACACTCTCGCCAGAACTCCCGAGAGCAGAGCGATCGGGGGAAAAGCATACAGACGAAGCCTCGGCCAAGTCTGCACCATGGCATCCAGTCCCAGAGTAGCTGGAGGAGTCAGAGAGAACCAAAGGGGACATTGCGATGTCTCCTGAGTCGCAAAGAGGTCCACCTGTGCCTGGCCAAAAACTCTCCATATCTGCTTCACCACCTCGGGGTGAAGCATCTATTCCCTGGGCCTCGGCCCCTGTCTCGACAGGATGTCTGCTTCCACATTGAAATGCCCAGGAATGTGAACTGCTCTCAGCGAACACAGACCTCCCTTGTGGTTGATGTAAAAGACCACCGATGTGCTGTCAGTGCGCACCAACACATGGTGACCTCTCAGGTCTGGGAGGAAGTGTTTCAGTGCTCGAAACACGGCCAGCATCTCCAGCCAATTGATGTGCCACGTCAGATGGTGGCCGCTCCACAGACCGCGGGCAGGGTGGCCACTCATGACCGCTCCCCAGCCGGTGAGGGACACGTCCGTCGCTAGCGTTATACGGCGACAAGGAGCTCCCAGCACCGGGCCCTGAGACAAGAACCAGGGTTTCCTCCACATGTCTAAGGCATTTATGCATCGTCTCGTGACCTTGAAAGTGCGGAGCGGGTTTCCCCTCGAGGAGAACCCCTTGGTCTTGAGCCACCACTGTAGGGATCTCATGTACAGCAGGCCAAAAGGGATCACGTTGGACGCAGCTGCCATCAGACCCAGCAGTATCTGAAACTGCTTGACAGTGAGTGACTGACCTTCTTTCACTCTCTTGACTGCCGTGAGGATCGACTCGATACGAGCAGGGGACAGACCTGCCTGCATCGCGGTCGAATCCCACACCACACCCAGATAAGTAGTTCTCTGTAATGGAGAAAGCACACTTTTCTTGCAGAAAAAGCTGGCAGAAAAATCTGAGAGGAATGCTCACTGGGGACAGCTGCGCCCTGGAAAACTGGCAGGGTTAGT
Organism: Spinibarbus caldwelli; assembly: GCA_039654775.1. Lineage (NCBI taxonomy): Eukaryota > Metazoa > Chordata > Actinopteri > Cypriniformes > Cyprinidae > Spinibarbus > Spinibarbus caldwelli. The sequence goes on along the minus strand of CM077246.1, from coordinate 25,717,658 downwards.
AGACGAATCCCCTGAGGGCACTGAGGCGAGACGGGCACCGTGTGATGCGGTGTACACCGCTCCACCCCACTAAGGGCCGCCCTACGAAGTCCTGAGCCCCACGCATCAGGACTTCTTCACCGAGGACTTTCTAGCCTGAATCACGGTCCGCAGATCTGTTTTCAGCTTGGCTGTCCCCGCCCCAGAGCGCCGCTGGTCTCGGCCTCTCTGAGGGGGTGCACGTGAGACGACACTCTACTTCTGATTTTCTCTATATGAGGAGCTGGTATTCGGAGGGGGCTGCTCTCACCCAGCAGCCCCCTGAGTTTGAGAGCGGCGAGGGAGGAACCACTGGAACGCCGCCGCTTGTCAACGGGCCTCCTGGTCCCTGTCGACGACGGCATTGACGGCATCGCCAAACAGGCAGGAAGGCGCAATCGGGACGTCCATGAGGCAGACCCGGTCCTTCTCTCTGATGTCAGAGAGTTTCAGCCACAAATGCCTCTCCACAGCCACCATAGCTGCCATGGAGCGCCCAATGGTAGGGGCAGTCTCCTTAGTGGCACGGACAGACAAGTCAGCGGTCCGCCAAAGCTCTGAGATATCATCAGACTTTAACTCTTCGCCCTCATCCAACTCCTTCAGCAGGTCAGCTTGGTACACCTGTAACACAGCCATTGTGTGCAGACATGCACAAGCCTGACCTGCTGCCGCATACCCTTTGCCCACCAGCGCAGATGTAGTTCGCAGCGGCTTGGTGGGCAGTGCCGGAGCCTTCAGAGATGATGCCACTCCGGGTGGAACAGCAAGCGTCTGTTCCACCCGAGGTATCGTTCTGTAGCCGCGCTCACTCAACCCCACCACATTACTGTAGTAATCGGATGCGGGGATGAAGAGGCGGGCTGAGAATGGCCTGGCCCACGATCTCGACACCTCAGTGTGGAGATCAGGGAAAAAAAGGACGCTCCGGCATGGAGGTGGTGGCCTCGCCCGCAGAAAGCACTCATCTAATTTGCTTTTCTGTGGCTTGGATTGTTTCTCGGCGGACCACTCGATATTTAATTTGGCCACAGCACGAGTAACCACCGACAAAAGCTCCTCATATTGGGACGACTGAGGGGGCAAATCCTTGTCTACGCTCACCACATCGACCTCCTCGGAGGAAAAGAGGCAAAGCGTCGAGCCCTCACCCCGGGGGGAAGAAACCACAGAGGGGGCTTCCAATCCCATAGAGAGGGTGCCAGATCTGGCGGGTGAGGAAGAAGATAGGGACCCGCCCGTCTCCATTCCCTCCGCCAGATCAGCCTGCGAACCCCACGAGTGCAGCTGCCGTTCTGCCTCGGCAAAAGCGGGGCCAGCACCGTGAGGAACGCTAGTGAAGGCTCCCTCCTCGAAGAGAGCCTTCTGGGAGTGAAGGGTACGCAGTGGAAGCCGCTCACAGTAAGGGCAGTATGCTCCCTTGAGAACTGACTCCGCGTGCTTCGCTCCCAAGCAGACCACGCACAGACTGTGTGTATCCCCACTCGTGATGTAATGAGGGCAGGGAGGGACACACAGTCTGTAACGCGATCTGCTATTGCCCTTATTTTTTGTCTTATCTTTGGCCTTGGAAATAATGATATGTAAAGACAAACAACACCAAATAAGACTCACAAAATGAGAATGAACTGGCACCCCCACACAGAGCACTTGCTGAATGACAGAAAGCTGACGCCGCTTCCACCGCACGTGCTTTTAAGCTTCCTGGTTGCTACGTCACCCCTCCCCTTGACGTCTCGCCCTTCCATTGAACTGATTACACATGTGATTCAGAGCGTGGTCACGCTGAATGCGTTCCCATAGCATTTTCCGACGCAGCTTGAGTTCCTGAAGGGGAACTAAAATTCCCTCAGTTCCCGATATCCCCTTGCCATTCCATTTAGATAATAATGTTGTATATTGTGCAAAAATTATCATACAAATAAAATAATACAATTATCTATGATAATTTACAAACTGTAAGTAATGGTGTTTGGCCAATACACCAAAATATTCCATTGAGCTGCACACAAGGTCACTCAAGTTTACCTCAGTTTCATGCTCTTCAAAAATGGCCAAGAGAATGATGCAAGGACATCTTTTGACATTCTCTAAAAAGAAGAGAACAGAGAAGAGAGTTAACAGTTTCCTTTGGCATAACATAAGAAAGAATATCGAACATTGTAGTACAAGTTTATTGATTCAATAGTGAATTTAACAACTAGCCCACAAGAAGCTTGGAATACAAGTTGTCTGTATGCTAATTTGCAATGAAAAAGGAAAATAATTCAGAAGAATTAAGGCCGAATGCTTGATGATATTTTGTTGTAAGTCTGTTATGACTCCTCCCTCTGAAATTTCCCTTATCTTGTATTGTGCTCTCATTGGCTGTAGGTCTTTGCCGATGTCGTTTCCAATCAAAACACATTTCACATTGCCGGACTCTGAGTCGCAGACAGGTCCAGATATTTAGCATGCTAAACATCTCACAGGTATTTGATAACACACACACACTACGCGATCATCGCTCACGTGAACAAGCATCGATTTTTGTCTCAGATTTTAGGCATTTGTCACTGATTTCTACAAGTGAAATTCGGGGCTAAAATTGTGCTGTGTGCACTCAGTATATGGGATTGTTTTCACTAATTTTCGAAAACATGCATTCACTGAGGTGGCAATGCACAAATATTATCAATTTATATGAACAGATTTAATTTAGGCTTTTTATTTACATTTAAACAAATGCATAGAGTTCACCACATACTGTATGGTACATTATGCTCTAGAACAAACCTCACTGGTTATCAAGCACACGTTTGTGCTTCTGTGTTTACCATTTGATGAGCTCTATGTATTAAGTGTCATAATTGTTAAGATGTAAATAAAAGCCTAAATTAATTCTGTTCATCATTTAAAGTGATCATAACTCTTCACAAGACTTGGATTAAACTGTGTGATTCATATGGATCACTTTTACGATCTCTTCATGAACTTTTTGAAGCATCAAAATGTCGGTTACCCGGACTTTCAATGGAGGGACAGAAACCTCTCAGGTTTCTTTAAAAATATATTAATTTGTGCTTTGAATATTTATCTTCTCATGGGTCTGGAATGACATGAGTGTGATTAAATAATGACAGAATTTTCATTTTTGGGCAAATTATCCCTTTAAAAGAATAGTTCATCCAAAAAGAGACAGTATCACACAAGTCATGGACTACAACATACAGAATAACTTACTACAAACTCTTGTTGTTTGGAGGGAGCTTGTACATTCTTTAAGCTTCCTTCTTTTATCACAACTTATGAAATATTCCTTTAACTTGAACCAAAAATCTCACCGACTTGTTTCAGGGCGAACTAGGATGTTGTCCCAGGAATATGTCTTACTTGGCAAAATCACAGTCACCAATATAGAACATTTATATGTGCTACTCACGTCCCCAAATTGCATACTGTATGTTGAGATCCTGCTTGTCTCTCATTTCTTATTCATAAACCTCTTCTTCACTGATTTCCCTACAGTCTCTCTCCTGCTCGCTGTCTGTGTGTGCATTTAGGATTCGCTGCAACAAGAAGTCGCACAAGTCATATGCCAGCTCGTGGGACCACGGCCCTCGGCTTTCCTCCACCCGCATTTCATCATTCCACTCTCGTCCACTACTAAAAGCCATGACAGAATGAGCCCATCATAGATATTACACATGCCACTCCTCCTGTCCAAGACAGAGCATTTTGGATTTTTTTGTAAGTGAGGCCAGTAATAACAGTAATGCAGCATTGTAAGTGGATGAAAATGAAAACACTATAAACGGCAAAAAGAAAAGATCGATGAAACAACAAGCCCATCAAACCTTTACAGTTAATTTTAGAAAAGTGAAATGCTTTCAGATGGACTGCAACAGTTACGAGATCATAAATTCAGTTCTGATAAATAGAAACATCAGTTTCAGCCACTCTGCCTATTAATCTTAAAGTGCATGTTTGTAGTTTTTATTGTAGGATGACTGTGCGTCCCAAAAAAAGGAAAAAGGATCTCTTTTTAACGATTTTTTTTTATTTGCATAGGCAAGTGTTTTGGCCTTTGTTTTAGCCCGTCTCACATTTATATGGTAAGTCACGGTAAGTGAATTACTGTGTTTGTGAACAAATCTATGTTTATAATGAGCACTGGGAGTAAATCACTCTCTATTTTTTTTTTTCCTTTTCTTTCTTTCCTTCTTTCTTTATGTTGGATGTTCTGCTTTGATGGCAGCCAAGAGAGCTGATTTGGTCTTTCATCGCTGGGCTGACAGTTTTGAGGAAACTGAATCCCAAAGACAAAAACACTCACAAAAAAAAAAAAAAAAAAAAAACATATTATGCGCTGGTGTATCAAGAGATTGCAGGGAACTGAGTCCTCTTGCTTAAGTCGCCTCTGGTGCTTCCTGAACAAGGAAAACAATTTGGCCGCAAAATTTGCGTGCTTTCATCAATTAGCAAACACATTTTGAAGGCACGAAGACAGAAAAGGATTAGCCTCAGCACAGTTTAGATGAACAGATGAATTTGGCTCAAAGCGCCTACCGTATAATTGAGGACAAATTATATCAAGACAAGTAGACAAGCACTTGAAAGGCTTTGACTAATGAGAATTCATCAATGACCTGAAATGAGGCATGCATGACTCTTTAATAATATTATTACGCGGCTCCCTGGAATACTTGATTCTGATTGGTCATCGCATTCAGATATTTCCTTTAATATCAAGAGTAAAATGTTCCAGTGTAAAATCACTAAAATCACTGTGATAATTGAGATTAATTAACACTAGAAAGATCTGTGTATATTTCACAGCTGTATCACTTCCCACTCAAAATGGAAAAGCGATAAACTGGTAAGATACAAAGAGAGAACCATTATTCTACACTCCAATTAATTAAAATTTGATCCCCTGCTTATTTTGTACGTTCGCCCACTGACAAAGAAATGATAAGTCTATAATTTTAATGGTAGGTTTATTTGAACAGTGAGAGACAGAATAACAACAACAACAAAAAAATCCAGAAAAACACATTTCAAAAAAGTTATAATTCTTATAGTTATAGTTATAAGTATTTGATCCCCTATCAATCAGCAAGATTTCTGGCTCCCAGGTGTCTTTTTTACAGGTAAGGAGCTGAGATTAGGAACACTCTCTTAAAGGGAGTGCTCCTAATCTCAGTTTGTTATCTGTATAAAAGACACCTGTCCACAGAAGCAATCAGCTGTCTAACCAAAGAGCTGTCCAAGGATGTCAGGGACAAGATTGTAGACCTACACAAGGCTGGAATGGGCTACAAGACCATCGCCAAGCAGCTTGGTGAGAAGGTGACAACAGTTGGTGCGATTATTCGCAAATGGAAGAAACACAAAATAACTGTCAATCTCCCTCGGTCTGGGGCTCCATGCAAGATCTTACCTTGTGGAGTTTCAATGATCATGAGAACGGTGAGGAATCAGCCCAGAACTACACGGGAGGATGTTGTCAATGATCTCAAGGCAGCTGGGACCATAGTCACCAAGAAAACAATTGGTAACACACTACGCCGTGAAGGACTGAAATCCTGCAGCGCCAGCAAGGTCTCCTTGCTCAAGAAAGCACATGTAGAGGCCTTTATGAAGTTTGCAAATGATTCAGAGGAGAACTGGGTGAAAGTGTTGTGGTCAGATGAGACCAATATCCAGCTCTTTGGCATCAACTTAACTCGCCGTGTTTGGAGGAGGAGGAATGCTGCCTATGACTCCAAGATCACTATCTGTCAAACATGGAGGTGGAAACATTATGCTTTGGGGGTGTTTTTCTGCTAAGAGGACAGGACAACTGCACCGCATCAAAGGGACGATGGACGGGGCCATGTACCGTCAGGGCCAAGGCATTGAAGCCACCCAGGGCATTGAAAATGGGTCGTGGATGGGTATTCCAGCATGACAATGACCCAAAACACACAGCCAAGGCAACAAAGGAGTGGCTCAAGAAGAAGCACATTAAGGTCCTGGAGTGGCCTAGCCAGTCTCCAGACCATAATCCCATAGAAAATCTGTGGAGGGAGCTGAAGGTTCGAGTTGCCAAACGTCAGCCTCGAAACCTTAATGACTTGGAGAGGATCTGCAAAGAGGAGTGGGACAAAATCCCTACAGAGATGTGTACAAACCTGGTGGCCAAATACAAGAAACGTCTGACCTCTGTGAACCCAACAAGGGTTTTGCAACCAAAAGTCATGTCTAAGTCATGTTTTGCGAAGGGGTCAAATACTTATTTCACTCATTAAAATGCAAATCAATTTATAACTGTTTTGAAAAGCGATTTTTTTTTTTTGTATTTTTTTGTTCTTATTCTGTCTCTCACTGTTCAAAAAAACCTACCGTTAAACTTATAGTCTGATCATTTCTTTGTCAGTGGGCAAACGTACAAAATCAGCAGGGGATCAAATAATTTTTCCCTCACTGTAAATGTAATAAAATATATACATTTTTTTTAAATCAAATTAATTCTTATTTTCTTTTTTACTTACTTATAGCATGTAATATGTGACCAAATATACTGCACACTCAGCTGTGTACAGATCATTAAAGAAAATAATCAGTATATAAATAAATAATGTTCTCTCATGCTGTTCTATAGATTGTTGAGTCTTGACTGGCCCTTTCTCTTTTCCCTCCTTCTGTGAAGCGTGGCATGGACATAACCTCAATCATAAATTATATATGTGTGTTCAGTTGACAGTGAAACATGCATTAACCAAACATGACAGCTTTATGAAGCATTTATGCATGGCATGGCATGGCATAACAGCAGACTTTATGATTCTTGACATTACTGCCATGGTGCATGATCTACTCTTTGTTTTCAAAGGTTATATCATACCTCTGTTTCTGACTCCAACATGATATTTACTACCCAACTATACTTTCAGATTAATGAGAAAATACATGTATAATTGATCAACTTTCAACTAAATCTATAACTATACTTTAACTTTTGCAACAGGTTCAATAAAAATCTCATAATAAATAAATAAAGAAAAATGTTTAGCTTTATTTATTTATTTTATTTTATTTTATTTTATTTTATTTTATTTTATTTTATTTTATTTTTTATTTATTTATTTATTTATTTATTTATTTATTTATTTTGTGCAGTATTTATAGCTTTGGGGCTGACATATTAAGCACCTTAGTTTCCCCATCAATGAATTTCCTCCTATTAGTGCATAAGTGCATAAATAAATATATAAAACATCCTTTCTAGGCAATTATTTTTCATTACCATAATTTAGTTCAATAAATACCACCATTAAGCATACTTACAATTGCACTGCAGATCTTAAACTAGGGGTTGTTTACCAGCCAAAGAGCACATTTTTAAGCAAAATATAATATCTTGACAGTCTCCTTGAGGGTTTACAGTTTTCACCACTTTAACTGTCTTGGGTATTTGTGGTGCATCCAAACAAGGAACCATTATAATCCAGCATTTCTTACAATGTCTATATAAAAAGACAGAAAAAAAGCGTGTTAAGCATGTGGAGTGAACACAGGAATGGGATATGCAAATACCAAACTGGTTTCTTCTAACATGCGACATGTTAAAAGCTTCCAAAAATAGACATCATCCAATTATTTGTTACAATAGACTCTTGGTACAATACAGTTCATTAAGTACCTCAGCCTCATTATCTGTGTTAATGCAGGTGCACGGTGACTCATGGGTCCATTTTCTTAATTGACATCTGGGGCTGCACAGCTCAGGTCACAGAGTTTGCTGAGGTTCGACTTGAATAAACACTCAGTGTGAATGAAAAGATTGGAGAGAAAAACAATCCATATCTTCCCTCCATCAAGGCTGAGGAGGTCATCAGACTCAATGAGATTAAGACGCCAGCGGCTGTTAGACATTTAGACACAACAGAGGAACAGGCCACGAGGGAGACATGTAGCATCAGCATAGGAATTTAATTATCTATTTAAAGAGCTTTTCTCTTTGACATACTGTGTGCAAACCTAAATAATTTAAGACAGGTTTTAGGAGAATAAGTGCTTTCTTTAAGCATTACACATATTGATATGCATAGGAAAAATTGCAGTCATGCTTTGGGTCCCTCACCTTTACAGTAAAACCAATATCCCCTCTGGACACCAAAGGAGCCATTTAATTTCAAAGAGCAGTTTGTTTGTTTTCGGCACAATTTCTTGTGATGCCTATAAGTCTAACACTGAAACAAACACTAATTTAAACCAATGAATTTGCCTGCAGAGAAAGAAAGAAAGAAAGAAAGAAAGAAAGAAAGAAAGACATTCTGCATATAGGTAAAGTTCGAAATGTGTGTGTTCTATCTCCTACAATTTATGTAGATTATAGTAGTGTGATATTGAAATGTTCAAAATGCATATACTGTAGTTCACTCTGAAAAGCCTTTTTTTTCTTTTAGTAAGGGCTTATTGTGTGTGATGAGTGTTCATGTAACTGTATTTGATGGTGTGCCATCTGAAAGCAAAGTCTGAATTCAATTGCATATATTTTGGAAAGAGGTCTGAGGTTTGCATGGCATAGTTTGTGGTTTATAGTTTTCAATAAATGTGTCTTTGGGCTGTTGGAAAGAAAAGACAATTCTCTCTTTTAAACATACTGTGAAATCTTGTGGTGTTTTGAGCATAACAACAGACAGAACAGGCCTTATTATTGTTGATTTTATAAATTCATGCCTGAAATGTATTGAAGGGCATCATATCCAATTGTATCATGTCTCTACATTGTGTCACCATTTTCACTATGTAACATTTCAGAAAAATTATAGGTTCACAGATGGATAGATATAGTTTTGCATAGCCAGATCTTCAGACTTACTGGTCTGGGAACCTTGGCCGCTTTGAATGGCCAAGGCCCGCCCAAGAGCCCATATGACTGACAGGTAAAGCAACCACTCATGTTTCTGTTTGTGCCGTGTCATGTTTAGTGGCATGGAAATGTTCCCACAATAACAGACCAGTGTAAAACATACTTTTGAAAATCATTTAGCTGATCCTGATAAACACTTATCATCACAGTAGTAAACACGACTGCTTTCTTCTTCCATGAGGGGATTTGGCACAACTTTTATCATGTTTAACACAGGAGAAGATTTTAATTAATAGCTACTGTTCCTCACCTCCGCTGAGGATGATCCGCTTCAAGTCGAACAAGCCTCAAGACTCAATGGACCATTCATAAAGAACCATTTACTTCACTCCTGAATGAATCAGCCATTTGAACGAATCGAATGAATAAATGACTCGGTGACTTAATCATTAAGACATTTACCACCACCTACTGGCAGTTTTAGTTTATTATTTAGAGTATCATTTCATTGAAGAAATAATTTCGTATGTCCATAGTAATAATAATAAAAGTAATTATTAAAAGTATAGTTCACCCACCCAGTAATGACGATTGTGTCATCATTTACTCAACTTCATTGTCCAAAAGAGTATATGTAATAAATTTTATCAAACAAAATATTTCTTGCTGAAGCTACTTTTTGTAATGTCTGTTTGATGCTTTACACAATAATGGCTTTAAATTATATTTTGGGAGTAATTTCTCAGCCAAATTTGATGGGATTAGTTACTATTAATTAGATTAATTAATCGCCACATCATGTAATTAATTAGATTAAAACTTTTAATTGCTTACCAGCCCTAAAAGTAATACAATTTCACGTTTGAATCCAATTTTTGGAGATAATAATATGGTAGCTCACCTGGTACAGCTTTGTACCTGCGATGCGTAGTGCTGGATTCAAGTCCTGTGAAACACGAGTTGCAATGAAAGAAGCAAAAAAAGCAAGCTAAAATGGCCCGGTTGCTTCAGTAAATGCATTTTTATCTTATGTTTGCATTTGTTTTGTTATCAGAGAGTTTTAGGGCCGGGTTTAGGGGGTGGGTTGTACATTACTTTCAAATGCAACAGAGCAAGCTTTTAACACCACTCACTGGACATCTCGTTTCCAGAGTGCCGTATAACAATCAACAAAATATGTTGCCAGATTCAAGTTCAACTGATTCAGAGAAAACTAAACACTCTTTTGAATTTAAATTTTCCCCACAATTTACAGCCTCTTCTCAGTTCCCAATGTGTTGTTTTCTTCTGTTCAATTCATTGATGTTGCTTTACTCCAAGCTCCAAAACTTCACCAACAACAGAGCAGATAGATAGATGTTTTGTCCCCAACAAACATATAATGTATTTATCTTGATGTCCATGTATTTGGAGAATAATGTATTAATAATGTGTATTTGGAGAATATCAGCTGGTGGTCCAGAATGGCTCTGCATAAAGAATGTCAATGTATTTCATATTGGAAAGAGTTGCTGAGATATTAACAGTAAATAGATGACTGCTGTGCGGAGCATATGAGGAGGGAATGCAGATGGAATTCACCTGCTAAGCACAGCTCATGACGCACTGAGTGAAGCACTACCTCCTGCTTCTCTCTCTCTGTTCCTTCAGTACATTTACAGTAGTTTCTGGTGATGGCTATAATGTGGAATGTTATTTCTTTTCTTTTTTTTTTTTAATGTGGAATGTTATTTCATTTTTTAATGTTTTAAAATATGTATTAAACATTAAACTGTTTGCAAGGCAGTGCTTTATTGAGTGGGGGGGGGGGGGGGGGGGGGAATCTGGTTTCTGTTGTAAATATAATTTGCATACAATATCAATCTTTTTTGTATGGTCATGCAAACAAACTCTTCCATATGTATTTGTGCTTAATTTACATTGTTCTGCCTCAAAGCAACTCAACTGGGCGAAAACTACCATTTCCTACAAGAAGAGAGAGAGAGAGAGAGAGAGAGAGAGAGAGAGAGAGACAGAGGAGGGAGAACACTTTATGCAGCAGCTTTTATTGAGTCAGAGGGCTGTGTTAGATTTCTCAAGCTTCAAATCATGACCTTTAGTTTAGTGGGGGGGGGCACCGTTCTGGCTCAGTAGCGCAACTGACGTTATGTCCTAAACTTGGCCATCAATCACTCCATCCCTCTGTTTTTCACCTCCTACAACTCCACTCTTGAGGCAGCGCCTGTCCTAAGCTCTTGCATATTCATGATGGACATGGGTCATGTGCTCAGGAGGGGCCATCAGTCACTATTAGCACAGCAGGACTCTTAGGAAGTTTTAAAAGATTCAGGCATAGTTCAAAAATTAAACAAGTACTTTCAAAACTATGTCTTTGGGAACACCAAGACATCAGAATCCAAACATCAGAATTACTATAGTCACGCACCTCAGAGATTCCACTCACACTGTTCACATAAGTGGGTTCAGAAATGATTCATCTTTGTGTGTGGCTTTGTCGTAAGAAAAAAAAATATTTATCACTACATTAATTCACCTCTTTATGCTGTCAAAAACTTTGTGAACAAAGAAAGCACACCAGTTAATGGCATATATGATTTGCTCTAATGTTTAATAAGTATGGAATGTATGTATGGCCATGAGATATGATTACTGAACTAATTTATGATCATTTAATAGTTAACTGTAATTTAATGTTTATTTAATTTTAATATGCAAACTAAACTCACTTTGTCTTTCTTCTTAAGAAACCATTTCTGCAGGTCACATTATTATGCCAGTAGGTGGCAGCAAATGAGTGTTTTTTTTTTTCTGACGGAGTCATTGATTGATTGATTGATTGATTGATTGATTGATTGATTGATTGATTCATTCATTCATTCATTCATTCATTCATTCAATAATGCTGAGTCATTAAGCACTGAAATGATATTTTTCTTTATTAATCAGTCAATTGTCATGTACACAGTGTAAAGTTTCAGGATTGACAACTGCATTTAAATACTGAAGTGAATCCCCTAAATGATTGTTTTGTGAATGTATGGAACAGGACTCACTCTCAAAATTGTGATGACTGACATTGTGGTAACCACAGCAACATTCTGGTCTCTTGCATGTTTAGTTTCTGCATTTTTATTTATTTTTAAGTAATATTACAGTGACCAAAGACTCATTGTGTTTATATGTGACTTATTATAAGCGATGCTTATTTAGTATATTTTGGCTTGGCTTATAAAGCAAGTGTTTGGATTTAAGTTTATTATAGGTTGGTCCTTTTTTTTGTTTTTGTTTTGTTTTTTGTTTTTTTCCCCAAGCAAGATCTGGCAACACTAGACCAGACATATGCAATTCCCTGTGATTTAATACAGTGCATGTTTAAGTATATCATTAAGAACTAGTTGTTCATACTGCATAATTTTTCTATATGTTGCTGTTAATTTGGTTGTAGAATGCAGTTGTCACTCCCATAAATGACTGAACTCTGTGTATAATGAACAGGATTATACACTTAAAGGTGAACTGGCAACTGAATTTAGCTGTAGTGTGTATGGAACCATTGAATCATTTACTTAACTGATTTGTTTAAAACACTGAATTATTCAGGAATGAAACACCACTATTTTGTGTTCATGCTCAGCGCTCATCTGCGACTTTGTAAAAATGCAAATTACTCAATATGAACTTTTTGCTCATTGGACTACTGTATAAAATCAGTATCACACAATCAAACTGTCTCCTTGTTACTCCATACTCATAAACAGCACAATCTTAGTTTTAACGTGGCATTTTTGAAGTCATTTGATTTGTATTACTGACTGTGAGTGAACATTTCACAGTTTGTGGTGCAACAGTAGCCTACATAACTTTAAAGTCGAATAACAGCAACTTTATGTATGTATGTATATTTTATTGTTGTCCCAGATCTGATCTAGACTTTGCATTTGTATGTGTTTGTGCAAATCTCTGCAGGGCAATATTAGAGGAACTTTGGTGTGTTATAAATGACATTCAAATGCAAATCATTTTTTCCATAAACAAAGCCACTGATAAACATTGGGTATAACAACATATGTTTTTCCACCCACAAAGCACAAGTATTTTATTAACTGTTTCTGCTTGTTTGGTTGGTGTGAAATTCATTATTCAAGTATGCATTACAAGAATTGCTGGTAGGTGCTTAAGCTTTAGAAGAGGCTGTGGCATAATGTTGAGAATAGCACACAGACATTCATTGATAATTCAAGCTTGTGGAGGTGCAGACAGAGTCAGTACATTGGCTTCCACCCTCTAGGTACAGAGCTGTTTTTCATTTCTCATTTAGTTATATGATCCAGTTGAGTAATTTAGTGCTTCAGAGATGAAGAGAGGAATTTATAAGCAGGAAGGATCGTACTGGGATGTGAAGACAGCACAGGTTTATGTGTAGGGAATGAGAAATACTTGCAGACGCAAGCCTTTAGAGAACTGCAAGCAGGGGATGAAATCAACACCCACCAACAGCCAAATGCAGGTACTTTTTGTGCAGTGGCGGGTAATGGTGCTGATTTGACTCGTAAGACATATCAGGTTTACATATGAATTTGTGAATGTCTGATTGGCTGATTGGTGGGCTGTTTGTTCACACTTCACCGCTCATACACACAGCCTATAAGCGTTTCAGAGAAATAAAGCACAGGAGGGTTCTCCTAGACAGCAGAATAGTGCTTCAAAATAAGCAGGATATTCTACTGCATTTGACTAAAATGTTAATATCTTACATTTTGATCATTATCAGACTTATTGGACAGAAAGTCAAATGTCAGCATTGACTCTTGACAGTCAAGTCAATTAAATGTTAGCACTGCTGTACACTAGCACATGGCTAGACAACAGGCAAAAAGCTGGTCACAAACCCTAAATACTGATTTCTGCAACATTCAGTTTCATTTTCAGGTTTTTCACTCTAATTGCATAATGTTAAGCTGATTTGAAACTTTTTGGCTTAACTCGATATTTTCATTTTAACAGAACGTTTCAGTCAAGTAGGCAGCTCAAAATAAGTTTTACACTCCCCATCATGCTTTGCACATGACTGAATATGGGGAGAATAAAGTGTTATTTTATGCATTTTTAGCAAGATGAGAAAATAAGGAGACTTATTTTCTAAAGTTCTATTATGTCAGTATTTTAAAAGACTTTATGTAACACTTAGGCTGGACTTGCATGGACAGTGGTTCTCCATGATGGAAACATGTTATCTCTACTCAAATACTTAATGTAGGATGAACTAAAACACACTGAGTAATCCCATCTAGAATTAGACATGTCCAAATAACATGATTCAGTCATGTGGAACCACTGTCCATGATGGAATCATGTTCAGCCAAAGAGTTATTTATTGGTGATTGTGCATGAGGGCATTTTCTGTCAGGTTGACAGACTTTTCTTTAATCCTAAAAGAAATACAATGAAATATGTCATTCAAAATACGGGAAAACAAATGAATTTAGAACATTCTTTCATATTAGCATAGTCCATTATGCTTTGGGGGATTTTTTCTTCTTCTTCTTTAAGAGTGTGTGGAGTTGTAGTACAAAAAGCCTAAAGTTATTTGTTTCCATTTATTTAGAGTACAGCATTGTTACTTAGTTGCCTAATGATAAGCCACTTACCACTGAACCACATTTATGGGATTCTAGACATTAAAACTAATGTTAAAACAGCTGATGTTATTTGTGGACTCTAATTCAATTTGTGAGCATTAAGTACAAAGCACAAAAGCTGTATATATTTATAAAGAGAGAAATGGAAAGCTACAAATACACTAGCATCTGCAATATTTATTTATTTTTTTCTTGGGCAAATATAAATAACTATTTAAAAACAGCTAAAAAAAAATATGGTGCATTCACTGGATGCAATTAAATTGCTAAAACATTATCTTTTCAACATAAAAGATTTTTAATATATTTCCACTTTATGAACTCACTTCAACTCCCATCATTTCCACAGCAGAGCATGTTTTCTTTTTGGCGTTCCTCATGATTACGGGATTACAATTCCCATTAGACTTATAGACAACCACTTACCAGTTCCCCTCACAATTTATCACTGAAGCGTTTCAATCTCAAAGATGAGAACTTAATTACTTCCCTGCTATTCTTCACGCCCGTTTTCCCAAAGCTAGAAAGAAATAAACTAATTAACAACTTACATACTGCAACATGAACATGAAAATATCTGTCTCATTTTGCATTCACTACAGTGTAGACCAGAAAGTTGCGTTTCTAAAGACACAAACTTCGTAAACACTCTCGTCCCTCAGGACTGCATGTGAGGGCCACAGTACACTGCGGCCAGATGGAGCTCAGAACTCTATCTAATCATGCTGAGATCGATTTTTGTTGTGGAGCTGCTTTGACTCATACCTGCACATGTGAAGCGTTCATTTCAAAGAAAGTCATCCATATTACCCAATTATGACTTGCAATTGGATTCCTGTTTTGAGCATCCATGGAGAGCAATTAGGCAAGATTTGGTTTGTTTTATTCAAGGTCTTCTTCAGGCTCATAATGCACTACAGCTTTGATGTCAGTGTCAAAATATAATTTGGTTAGAATATAAAGAACATTAAAACTCTAGCTCTTTATTGCTAATGGGCACAATCAATCAGTTGCAAAGCTTGACATGAGACACAAACATCATTGTATCCCATGCACTGATATATGAAAACACATTGAAATGTCCACATTGTTTGGCTTAGTGTGGTGCTTATTACATACATTTTGTGACCTTGATCATGTTTTAAATCAACTTTGACGTGCAAAAGAATACATCAGGTCATCATTGAAAGTGCAATACCCTGGTGGCCCTGAGAAACTTAACACACAGTGTTCAACAAATCAAATAGATGTTAACACCTGAGCTTTATTGTTGAGTGCAACAGTCTGAAACACTGCTGAATATTAACAACTAGATGATTTTCAATCCTCTGTATCAAGCCCTGACAGTATGAGGGAGTGAGAGCTCATTGTTACTGACAGTCGCAGAGAACACAAGCAGAGAGCCAATCTCTCATTGATATTGTGGTGCAATGCACCATGCATCTACTAGTAAGATCCACTGTCAACCTCTTCCTTTGCTGGGCCCCCATGTACAATAACTACAGCAACTGACAAGAATCTTGGGCATGTCAGGCCTGCAGTGGCTGTGATAGTTGAAGAAGCTGTGAAGAGGGTTCGGAAACATGCCAAACATTGATTTCCTTGCTTCCCTTACTGTCAACATGAATCACATGAGTCTACAAACCAATGCTCCTAGAGATTTTGAGTGGCTAAGATCCATGAGCCTATGGGCCCATGACTGAGCCAAACATCTGAGTAATGATGCCTCAGAACAAAAAGTCTTGTTACTCATTCAGGAGTTTATTAGCTCTAGCCAAAGACAGTCACAGTGGGTGTGGTATCAGGCCTTGGAGTGACATCAGTTTTATATAAAAAATGACCAAACAAAAAAAGGGAGATGTAAATTGCCCATGGTGAATATCATGACTTAAATAAAATGGGTTATCGTGTCTCTGTTCTGATTAGGCCAATGAAGGTCAAGAATTTCAAAGACAATCTAGCAGCCACAGGAACTCAGATTTGGTCATCCAGGTCCACAACATGTGCTTTTCAGTCCAAAACTTGGACCAGGTAACTCCCACCCGCTTCCTTCCTAAACCTTCGAAGACACCTTTGCACATATGCAATGAAAAGAGTCCAGTCTTCAGAGGATCTCCTGAGATCTCTTGGCTACTTTGTAGCCTACACCAGGATTGTCCAATCCTGCTCCAGGAGACCCACTTTCCTGTAGAGATTAGCTCCTTTACACCTGCTTGGAAGTTTCTAGAGTTTCTAAAGACCTTGATGAGCTGATTTAGGTGAGTTTAATTATGGATAGAGCTAAACTCTGCTGGAAGGTGGCCCTCTAGGAGCAGGATTGGACATCACTTTTGTACTTGTATACCCCTTCCTCTTCACCAGAGGTGCCAAACTCTGCTCCTGAAGGGGTACTGTCTTGCAGAGTCTGGTTCTAACACTACTCCAACTAGGCTGGGCGATATATCGCATGCTATTGTCAGGCGCATCTTGTCAGTAAAGCCGGTTCCGCGATTAGTGGTAAATCTCCATCACCTGTTTTCAAATGGAGCACCATTTAATACATAGAGCCATAGTTCGCTGACAAGCTACGCAATATCGCGTTCATTATCGAAAGCGATTAATCTGCGATAATGAACGCGATATTGCGTAGCTTGTCAGTGATCTACGGCTCTGTGTAGTAAATACCGCCCCATTTGAAAACAGGTGATGGAGATGAGCATGATCATCAGGTGTGTTTAATTAGGGTTGTAGCTAAACTCTGCCTGAAAGGTGGCTCTTCAGGAGCAGGATTAGACACCCCTGCTCCACATTCTACCCATAATAATGGCACCTGACAAGAATTTTGAGTTGCAGTGCCTGGGGTTGTTGCAGGTAGAAGCTATGCAGAGGATTCCGAAACATGCCAAACAACATTTCTTTGCCTCCTCTACTGTCAACATGAATCACAAGTCTGCAAACACAATGCTCAGAGAGACTTTGACTGGATAAGATCCATGAGCCTATGGCCCCATGACTGAGCCAAACATCTGAGTAATGTTGCCTCAGAACAAAAAAGTCTCATTCAGTAGATTGCAAGCTTTAGTCATCATTCTAGTCATTTTTAGCAGAATCAAATGATGTTCAGAAAGCAGGAAGGGCATGCGTAAACACGGATCTAAAGTGGAGAAACACATAATTTACCCATGGGATGCAGGGACGTGTTTCATGGATTGAGGCTAGGTCATCAGTCATTGTGCAGAGTCACTGATCTTTTTAAACTGAGAGGATGTTTTGCATGCAAACAGGAGGGCCAGAGTTGTAGCTCATTATTCAGAACACCCAAGTTGCTTCCGAGAATATCCAATGAAATTTCAAAGACTTGTTGGTTAATTGTTGTATAATTGCATTATAATCTTGAGAATATGTCTTCTGTGAAGAGTCTCAAAGATGATGGCCTACATTTTCTTAACTCTGGTTGTGACATAAAGACCTTAGGGGTCCCATAAATCATAACTGAGCATGACAGTGTTCCTTTTGATCCTTGCACACCTCCCAGCTCTGTATTGAATAGAAACTCTGAATGTGTAAGTAAATGCAGCTATGGAGAATGCCCTTATGATTTTTGGAGAATGTTCTCGACCTTGAGTTTAACCACATGCTTTCTTTTAAACCCCATAGAAACTTTTTTTTTTTTTTTTTCAATCACGTACAGTGTGCATCTTTATGTTTAGAAACAACGAAAGAGAAAAGACCACTAATAAGCAAACCTGTTTCTAGTTCCCCTGTGGAATTCCTTATTAGGCCAAACAATATACATAAAGTCGTGTTTAACATTGTTGCATGACCACTGACAGGGAATACCTGCTGTTTAAATGCAAAGTGCTCCATCTGTCAGCTTGTGTGCTACACATTGCTCTTACATCAGGATCATCATGATCCAGATGCATTTTGACAGCCTCTGCCGGAGCGTACAGGTTATTCCTGTACAAGGTGTGCAGGTCACAGTGCGCTGCTGCTATTGAGAAGGAAGCAACACTGCTCAGATTTTAACCTATCATACAGACTGAATTATTTGAAATAAGACAGTTTTCCTCAAGAAAACTATGGAACTGAACTAAAGCCCCTGCAGAAATTCAATTAAGGAAGTCTTCGATATAATTCAAGGGTAGTGCAGTGCACTGTCTATAGGGATTTGGGGGGCTTTGGCAATACAAAGTATTTAGGCTTTATTCAATTAGCTCTCGGAAATGCTTTTCCAAAGGTCAGACGGGGAAGCGAAACAAACAGTGCTCTGTTTATGTGCATTGAGAGGGCCCTCTGCTTCACCCCCCTGACTTGCATTTAAAGCAAGTGGCATCAAAATGAACCACAGTGGTGCCAGTTTTCTTGTTTTGAAGCTGTGCCAGCTTTCACTTTGTTCCCTCTCTGCCTGCTCATCTAAAAATGATTATGTACCTATAATGGTGCCAATAATAGAAACAGTGCAGCTGCTATATTCATCTAGCTAAACTTAGTGCTGCTGCAAAAGTGTGATTTGTGTAGTTCTAGGTGATATTGGACCAGTTGGAACAGGCATGAAATTAACTCAACTAGTCGGAAAGATTAGCTGTTAGTCTCCGTTGGGCACACTTGAATGAATGTTAATAAACACAGCTGGCCAGGCTGCTTGTCATGTCTGAGTTGCAGTCTGCTAAAATTCATTTTGGAACTATGACTGACGGAAATTAAACTGGACCTGTGGGAAGTTTCTCATAATTGCTTTTTAGAATAACTGCTGAAAAGTAGGAAGAACTGTTCAGCCTGTAGAGGAAAAAGTATTGTTTTTGTTGTTGTTTTTGTGTTCTGTGCTTAGCCTTGTGTATTGGCAAATAACCAAACTTTGGGCCTTTTCAGGAATAATAGTAAGTGGTTTTATTGTTTTGAGTTCAGCAGGGCTGTTGATGTTGAGTGAAAAAAGGGGAGATCTTGGTGGTTTTGGTTCCAGTTGGTTTGCCCTTGCATTGCATCTTATCATGTCAGTTATCACAGATTGTCAAAGACTGTCAATCTGTTTGAGGATCACACTAACATTCTAGCCATACACTATAAAATAACTGTTGCTCCTGCTCCTTAACTTGATATGTGATTTTAAAATATTTTTCCACAATGACTTTAAGGACACTGTGGCCCTTCTTTTTAAAAACTCCCTTTATGGTCTTTACGCCTTTTAGTGGATAAGGCACTGACCAAGTGGGTAAGACATTGTACAAAACAATGCAATAAACAGACAATATGTGTTTTTGTTGTGATAGTGCAACCAGTGTAGTCGGGAAACAATCTAAAAAAAAAAAAAATGCTGATTAAAAATGCAGATTTTTTTTTTTTTTTTTTTTTTAATATACTTGTTCATGACCCCCTTTCACTTTTTTGATCTCCATGTTATTTCCATGCGCATAACTTCTTTCTAAAGCTCCACCTCTCTTCATCACAGTGTTCATCCCTCAGGTGAATTGAAACTTTGATTTTAAAATGGAGTTTCAAAAGTATAATCCTGAAAGACTGATCTTACAAGCCGATTTTAGAAACTCATATTATGTGCATGCCACAGTGGTGGTCTAAATGATAAAACTCTATCATCCTTTAAAGGGGTCATATGACGTTGCTAAAAAGAACATTATTTTGTGTATTTGGTGTAATGCAATGTGTTTATGTGGTTTAAGGTTCAAAAAACACATTATTTTCCACATACTGTACATTATTGTTGCTCCTCTATGCCCTGCCTTTCTGAAACTTGCCGATTTTTACAAAGCTCATCGTTCTGAGAAGCGAGGTGTGCTCTGATTGGCCAGCTATCCAGTGCATTGTGATTGGCCGAATACCTCAAGCGTGAGACGGAAATGTTACACCCCTTACCGTATTGTGATGCCATGTCCCGGCGCGACGACACAAAAACAATAAAACCCATTACAAACGAGGCATTTGTTGCATCCAGTGGGGACATAATTACTGATTATAATGACTTATACTGTCTTTTTACTGTCTTAAACATTACCATGTCTGCATTTGTGATCAGAGAAACGACAAACAACATGCACTACTCTACACTGCTCAAAACTCGCGTTTGACTAGTCATTGGCAAATTCTTTAAATATAAAAACATACTTACAGGCTGCAAGTCAGAAGTGCCAGACTGTCCTTGCAAAGTTGGAATTGCCCCACTTTATAGAAACAGCCATTGTGCACAGCGAACTCTTCCAGGTTCAGGAATTGTGAACTCTTCCAGGTTCAGGAAATAGTCCTCCATAAAATGTGCTGCACACACTCGGATATTTGGGTTGAACTGTTCTGGAACAGTGTTGTAAATACAACTTAACCACTGATTTATAGTTGTGACCTCTTTTGGAAGCCCAAACAAAGTAGTTTTGCTTTCGCAATGAAACACAGCATCTCAGGACATGGCACCGGCGGCAGCAACAATACTACAGCGAGAATAAAAGTCCTGCCCTATTTCTTTGCTTATACATTTGGACGGAGTTTTGCAAATCTCCCCACACCGTGAAATAGACATGTGAGGGCGTGTTTAAATGAGCCGTTTTAGGGGGGCGTGGTCGAGTCTTAAATTTTATAAAGAATATCTCTTTGGTTTTGAGACTTTAGTCTTTGCAACTTCAGGGATCTTATCTATGCACAAACAGCTTGTAACACTCCAAAGAGAAAGGAAAACTTGAAATCGCATCATATGACCCCTTTAATCTTTTTATGAAAGTAGGACGGCTGTAAAAGTTAGCATGTTAAAGCATGTGATTAATTGAATATTTTTAAGGCGATTAATTTTTAACTGCATAGCATGTGTATTGAGATATTCTTATGGATAATTTATTATAAAACAAACCCAGATGGCACATTAAGCTAAACACATTTGCATATATGCTAATATGCAATTAAGTTCAACAAGTGAATTATCACCCACAAGTGAACAGCTCTCACACATACAAATGTGAACATCATTGAAGGACTGAAAGTTTACTTGTAATATTATGTCCATAAAGTGTTGAAAAAGCTGTTTTATGCTTGAATTATTGCAGCATTTCTGTATTATGCTTTTCTTCTGTGCTTTGATGTATTTTTAGGAATATAGTTTTATATTGCAGATGTCTGTCAGTGTTAAGAAGATATGGATATATTTCAGAATTAGTGTCATTCACACATCCATACATTTCTAAACCCACTAATTGTAAATATTATTAAGTTTACTTTCACTAAAAAAGAATATCACAGGGCTTGACTCCCCAAAAATATTTGATATTTAAGCATGAATAATGTACAATATTTAAATAAAAAATATCTCTACCTATAAAATATATTTAAAAACGTGTACACTTAAAAGTTTTCAAGGTGTAATGAAAATATAGTACTTTTTATTTGATTGACAAGTACATCACAGTAAGTTTAGAGTCATTAAATTTAAACTTTATCAAAATATAAACAGTTTTCAACTCCAAATGAACACCACGTGTGTTTTAAACAAGATTTTTCAAAATTTTTCTGTGTTCTTATCAAAGACACCATTATTTTTCAGTCACACACTGTCAGGTATCTCACCTCACCTGGCTGAAGACTATATTTAAAGTTTGAAACTGTGAAGTTTGTTGAGCGTTATGAGAATGGTATGAGGTATCATCAAAGTAAAACAGAGTTTCGGAACGCAGATCTGACTATCAAGGTCTCGCTCTTGAGGGCTACAAAGGGTAAGAACTGCAGATGGCATAACAGAAACTGATGCAACCTGGTGCAAGTCTGGCAAACAAAACCATTGTTCTCTATTCAAATAATAAATAACTTAATGCTTGTCATCCTTTTTCTGGGTTAAGCTGGGGAAGCTTTTGTTTCAAAACATGAGGGGTTGGGGATCTTTGTACAATGACTAATGTATCAGAGAAAGCAGCATATGAAGTCATTCTTCTTAAAAAAAAAAAATGATTCCCCTTGATCTAGCCAGAAAAAGTCTTATTGTTCTGTACTTTGTTCTGGGTTCACCAGAGAACTGCTGTGTGTCTCACACACACACACACACACACACATGAAAGCAGTCTATTTTTATGAGCAGATATTTTTCTGTTTGCAAAGATGTGGGACAGTATATCCACCTCTGCCTCTGCTTTCGCTCCAGAGGAACTAATTATGTTCCTTTCTTTGCATAATTCAAAACAGTTTATGGTAATGGCAGTGGAAGTGATTGCCTCGTGTTTTTTTCTGGGCCAAACAGACACTTTTTTGTGCTAACAACACAGCATTTATTCTGATACGCCTAATTAAGTCTACCATCTTCAGTGGACCCCAATATCTCATTTCTCACAGACTTGAGCCCTGTGTCAGCAAAATACACTTTAGGATGCTCGCTTGATGCTTTACGTCACAGAGCTGAGCCCAGCTCACGCATCTTTCTGATTTTTTTTTCAAACCAGCAACACATGTAGGATGCTTACTTAGAATATTACTTGGATTTGTCAGTATGGATGGAGAAAAACTGTAATAGAGACAACCTTATCTCATGCAAATTTACAGTAAAATACTGTTAATCTTCTGATGCCCCTTGTTGTGGCGATGAAATGTATGCACTATATTTTAGTTTAATAATGTTTTTATGTAATATTGTATAATTTTAGGGGATTTTATGGCACTGAGTTATATGTATACAGTAGTTATGTGAAACTGAAAAAAAAAAAGGTTATAGAAGTTTAAAGGGATAGTTCACCTAAAATTTAAAATTTTGTCATTCTTCACTCACCTTCATATTGTTTCTTTCTTATGTTGAACATACAATAAGATATTTTGAAGAATGCTGATAATGAGTTGATGGTCCCTATTGACTTCCATAGTATTTTTTTCCCCCTACTATGGAAGTCAATGGGGACCAACAACTGTTTGGTTCTTCAAAATTATTCAAAATATCTTATTTTGTGTTCAGTATAAGAAAGAAACTTATATAGGTTTGGAACAAGATGAGGGTGAGTATAAATAATGTCAAAATTTTCATTGCGGGGTGAATTATACAATGAACATTAAATTGTGTTCTGAAATATGCTATTTTCAAATTTTTTATAAAATATACATTTTCCAAAACATGTTTTACTCAAACTGCAGCAAAATCAAATTATTATTTGGCTTTTAATCCAAATAATTATAAATATGAGATTATCTGTAGGTAGGTTTCTTGAAGCATCTTGAAGACTTTGCCACAGTTCTTCTGGATTTAGTGTGTCTCAGTTTGTTCTGTTTCTTCACGTCATTCCAGACAGACTGGATGATGATCAGATCTCTGTGTGGAGCAAACAAAAATCTCACTGGATTTTTACAATTAATGGCAAAATGAATGTTTGGAAATATAAACCGATATTTCCTACTGACACACTACAGCAACAGAAATAACTGACTTAAAACCATTTTTTAGCTGGTGAAAATATTAGTGTTCTAATAATTTTGGCCACCACTGTATTTCACTAATGTATGTCAGTACATTTCTGTTTCAAAATGCTGAGTGGCCACAATCCTTATGTCTTCAAGCAACAGCGGTGAAGGCTTGTTTGTGGTCTGCTGATATAATGTCCATTAATGTTAGTGCCCCAATAGACTCTTTATGCCTACATGCATGACCAGACCTACAGCTTCCTCTAACCCCTATCAGAGTGCTTGCCTGAGCACATTAATATCCTGTGGCACGACTATCATTGCTTTCTTTACTCACAGAACTCTTTGGTATACAGATAAACTCCCAAAGCCTATTGCAATAGTACATCACAAAACCCATGGATGCAGCTAGTTAAATTTGCATCTTGTTGACTTGATTAAATCTAGGCTTAAATTCGCAGGTTGTTGTGGTCAAAATATGTCTCTTACTTTCTCATATTTTTGAGCCATATGGTGTAGTTATGACATCTATCAGTAGGGGCTAAAAGCTAACATGCCAACTAGTCAAACCTTGACCTCTTTCCTGTGGTAGGGTTGGATGTTATACTCCACAGGATTTTCAGGATAAAATAGGAGTACACTTCAGTCATAGATTTGCATAGCTGCTGTTCTTTCTTGACACTTCACTCTCTTCATCTTTTGATCAAGGTCTACTTTGAACAGCGGAGAAATATGTAAGGCTGGAGTCTCATGGGCCCAAGAAGTTTCAGAGGAAACTAGCGCCACTCAATAAAAGAATAAACCTACGCCTGGGTTTATATTCCACTGGGAAGATTGCGTGAGAGCTCCCATTTAATAGTCCTTCTCATGCTTTTCCCATATCCCTCCACTTTCCTCCTCATCTACTAGACCAGGGTCACCTTAAGTTTCTTAAGAACGTTAAAGATCAATATATAATGTTCAGTGTGGATTCTAAATCATGTTTGGTATCATTTAAATAATCTCAGTGTGATTTTTACATAAAACTCTGTCCTACTTTAGCAGAGTGTCTTTTTTGGACATTGGCTAGCCAGGTAGCTCAAAAATGTTTGTGTTGTGTCTATTCATATACCTGTATATATAGTGTACAAACCAGAGTGTATGTATGTATATATGTATATATGTATGTATGTATGTATGTATATATATATATATATATATATATATATATATATATATATATATATATATATAGTACCATGAAAAGGTTGTTGCCGCACTCCGTTTTTTTTTTTGTTTTTTTTTTTGCATATTTGTCACACTTCCAAGATTCAGATCATCAAACAAATTTTAATATTACACAAAGATAATGCAAGTAAACACAAAATGCAGTTTTTAAATGATGATTACATTTATTAAGGGAAAAAAGCTGTCCAAACCTACCTGGCCATACATGAAAATGAATTGCCCCATCCTGTTAAATCATATGTATGAAAATGTGTTATTCATAAGGGGGGAAATGTCAAGAAACTGACTGAAAAAAGCAGGAAAAAGTGGCTTGTAAACATGTGTCTTCGGTCGGGAGGAGCCGAGTCGGATAATGCTCGTGTGTGCAAATGGTTAATACAAGATATAATAATACATTAAGATATTAATAAAGAAATATATTAAGATACAGGGTGACACAATCAGAATTGACTCAATGCTAAACGCCACACGTAGACACGATGTAAATAAGATATTATTTGCAGTTCAGAGAGCTTCACTGATTATAAAGGTACATGTGAGATTGTGATAAACTGAAGTGAGTGACAGCTTTTTAGTGATTACATGGATGCGCTATTTGCTCGCTTTCTAGGCTATCAATTCGGAATTTAAATAAAAGTTGTTTTATGCGCTGTTAAAAGGACCCATGGCCACAAACCCTGTATGCAGCAAAGTTTCAGGAGTGACATATATCCCACATCCCTCACATAAATACGGGATTCACTTTTGAAATGGCTTATTTGCAATCAGGATAAGTTGCTTAGCCTATATCCACCACCTCAATGGCAGGCAAGTATTTCAATTTAGTTTAAAAATCACTCCTTTTTATAACATAAGGATCACATAACATATGTTGTGTTTATACCTTTCTCTTGTTATAGTGCCTAAACCAGCACAGTACGGACTTTCCTCTATCTCATCCGTTCTCTTTTTCAGTCACTTCTGAAACTTTGCTGCATACAGGGTTTGTGTACGTTGGTCCTGTTAGCAGCACGTAAAACAAAACTTTTATTAAAATTCTGAATTGATTATAGCCTAGAAAGCGAGCAAATAGCACATCCATGTAATCACTAAAAAGCTGTCACTCACTTCAATTTATTGCAATCTCACAATGTTCCGTTATAATCAATGAAGCTCTCTGAACTGTAAATAATATCTTATTTACATCGTGTCTACGTGTGGCGTTTAGCATTGAGGGAATTCTGACTGTCTCGCGCTGAATACATGAGAGTTGGCAGCCCTGGATTATCTATTTATATCTGTATTAATATCTTAATATATTATTACATCTTATATTAACCATTTTCACACACGAGCATTATCCGACTCGGCTCCTCCTGACCGCAGACGCAGGTTTACAAGTCACTTTTTCCTGTGTTTTTCAGTCAGTTTCTTGACTTTTCCTCCCTTATGAACAACACATTTTCGTGCATGATAAAAGCTCCTTGTGTTTTCTCGGTTTGACCAACTTGAGCATTCATAAATGACGCAAAACACAGGCATTTTGAGTTTCTGCTACTGATTCCTATGGAGAAAAAATCACTTCCTGCCCTCCAGCTGCATTTCGTGCCACAGCAATGACGTCATGTGCATACAACATATATTGTCTAAATTGCCTTATTATCACAATCAGTGGGCTAACGACATCACATCACTGTTTCTGTAACAGTGAAAAATGTATTTTGTTAAACATCTGTTGTATTAAGCAGAAAGGATGAAAATGTTATAACAAAGTTTTCAGGACAAAAAAAAAGTATTTGCGCTTGCTATGTAATTTGTGTGAGCAAATAGTGTCATTTTTATATAATGTTTATTATATAATTTTCTCTTTTCTATAAATGTGACACATATACACAGAGAAAACTTGACCTACTTTACTGGGTTCAGTCTTTGGGTCAGTGATTCTTACAAATGCACCTTGTTATGTAGAAGCACAGCTGTTATAAACAACACTCTTAGAGAGATAAACCAGAGAGCTATTGTCTCAATTAAAAGAATTGGGATATGTCATATTATCTGGAAGTATTAAACAGCATAACAGAAAACAAAGCCCTGTTTGTTCAAGTATATCAATCAACCTGACACAGAAAAATTAGCTTAACCAACCGCTTGAGTTTTGGGTAGAACATTCATGAAACCAGTTTGTAAACAGTCTGTATTTTTCCGCTCTGGAAATTTCACACTTCACCTTTAATTAGTCACTTGATATTCGTACGAGTTTATCATAAAACTCATACTGCAGCATATAAAAACGTTGCAGTGTAAGTTTGTTTTCCGAGAGGCACTTTTTGTTTAAACAGCAAATTCTGAATGTTTAATTTATTTATGACATAAATCGTTCCAGAAAACAATCACAAACTCTGGATGTGATGCTTGTTTTTTATTTATGAAGTACCAGTTCATTAATAATATTGCCTATAAACTCTAGATTTAGTCTAAATTATGAATCACTTCAGCACCTTTGATGCATAATAAATGACATTCTACCAAGTTTAGTATAATCAAATTTTTACAAAGCCAATCTTTGAGTCTCTTTCCTCCCATGAAGCAGAGGGCCCTGAACCAACAGTTTTAATTAGACAAGCAATGAACCATCAAGAGAGGCCTTCACACCCCCAAGGGCCTAAGGGAGCTTACTGTGAGGGCAGGGAATTAAAGCTAAAGTAACCTTAAATACCATCCAACTTTATGAACCCAGATATTCTCCAACCACTATAAACTACAGCTACTGAAAATATATCAACCGCCTGAGCGCAGGCCACTCTTCTCACCTCAACGGTACTTTAAATCAATGCCTTTGATGATCCTGCACTGATTAGACCATGTGTTTAACGGCTGCGCTTTCTGATTGCGCATGCTGCGATGCTAAACTGCAGGTGTGTTGAATCACCATTGGCAGATTGTAGGAAAACAAAGAGATTGATTTTAGATTATCGCTGCTCCTCGTGGCAAATTTTTCATTGTAAGACAATTGCTCTGTAGCCTAAAAATAAACCCAAGTGTTTAGACATTTGATTAAGTGGGTGCACTTGATTATGTGTTTCAAAATACTTTGCTGCCATAAAAATGTCGGACATAATAAAAAAAAAAACTTTACAGCTTGTAGGAATTTGAAGTTTGATTTACATACAACACTCTCCTCCAAAAAGCAAATTTGCCCAAATTTCAATAGATTCAGTGCATGAATAATTCAAGAGATCACACTTTCCGAAATAAAGTACATTTACATAAACTCAATATGAAATATTAGGATCCACATTCTGTCTTCATCTCCAAGCCTCTGGCTGAAAAACAGACTGGATAATAGCAGACGGACAAGTCAGAAACTGATCTAAACAATCTTTGTGCCAGTTGCTCAGCATGATGACCCAATCCGTCCTTGTTCACCTTGGGATATGCTTTAATGATTTCCCTGCAGTGACCCTTCAAAGGCTGGAGCATCAGTGGCCAAACAAGGTCTTCAAGGCATTCTCTGTTCCCTTGAGACAGAAGACGAAGGGTATGTTTGACCTCTGCTTTGTTAAAAGATTCCCCCATGTTTTGGTTTGAGTTCTGATGGGACACAATTTCAACAGCTGTTATTATGAGCCAATTTCTTAATTGTAACCAGCAGCAAAAGTTGTGATGGCTGTAGGAACCTCCTAACCATAGGACTTTTGTTTTTGGTCAACTGCCCTGAACTTGGGTCCATTCCACTATCTTTATTGAGCCCAGAATACTCAACTAATTATAAAGTCAGTATTGGAGTTCCTTTCTTTCTGTCAATGAAACAGGCCCATAGAGGTTTATTAGAATTTTTTTTGTGTGTGTTTTATCCGCTTATTTTCATGGCATTTGATTGCCCTCAAAGACATTTTTGTGGACAGGATTAAATGAACCGGTAAAGTCTTGTTTGCCACGAGTAGAATGGTCATTAGTCAAGTTTATTAACTTCACTCTATGCCTGAGTTGTTCCTCCTACACGATGGCTGTGATTTCAGAGAACCGCACTCCCCCAACCAAGAATCAGCTTTCGCCGGGGGCCGCCATTAGCACCCTCACATCAACAAAAGACCCCTGCAGTCCCTGAGTGTTCAGTCAAGAGTCTTGTCAGGGAAGGCCCTACATTTCAGAAGGCCCCTGCTGATCTAAGTCCTGTGATGGAGGCTCCTCTTGTTGGGTCTTGTCTTGAAGGCTGACCCCGAGTTTACTGTTTCAGCCGCTCACACACTTG
Organism: Spinibarbus caldwelli; assembly: GCA_039654775.1. Lineage (NCBI taxonomy): Eukaryota > Metazoa > Chordata > Actinopteri > Cypriniformes > Cyprinidae > Spinibarbus > Spinibarbus caldwelli. The sequence goes on along the minus strand of CM077246.1, from coordinate 25,688,359 downwards.
TCTGCTCAAGTTACCCTGCTTGTGTCTTTAGCAGTGATGGGAATAACGGTATTATAAATAAACGGCATTACTAACGGTGTTATTTTTTTCAGTAACGAGTAATCAAACGAATTACTGTTTCTCCCGTTACAACGCCGTTACTGACAATAAAATGCAGCATTGCTATAATTTATTATAATATTATTATAATTTTATTTTTCAGTTTATCTGAATGAATGCACAGTGTACCTGTATTTGATGTACCGTAAACTGTGAAGGCGCACAACTCGCCATCGCTTTGTCTCACGCGCAAAGAAAGGTACAGAGCGAGAGAGTCTTTCATAACATGCAGAACTGACGCACTACATGTAAACGATATTCTTTGTTGTATTTTCCTGTCAAAATAACGGAGTTCCTTTGGAATTCTTCAGCTTTTAAGAACTGCTGGTTTCTCTGCTAGTGGGCGGAACTAATACGCAAACGACAATCTCATTGGCTGGCGCTCACCTATTATCATCATTTGATTCATTTAACATATTTAATATTGGGGGCATCCAAGTTATTTGACATATTTGAACATTTTTAAAAAAAGTAACTCAATAGTTACTTTCCCTGGTAATTAGTTACTTTTATAATGATGTAACTCAGTTACTAACTCAGTTACTATTTGTGAGAAGTAACTATAACTAATTACTTTTTTAAAGTAACGTGCCCAACACTGGTCTTCAGTCCCTCAGACGCAGCACCACAGTCCAGGCTTGCCTCAAAAACCAGCCCTAAAGCCTCCATTCACCTTAATCTAAACTTTGGTTGAACACACTGGTTTGCAGCACAAACAGTTTTACAGTTTACTGCACTTTCTTATTCTTCTTGTGATTTTCTTATGGTGGCTAATGAACTAGAAGTATCGCACATGCACAGAAAACAGCTTACTTCCGCGCTGTAAAATAAGGTGGATCACGTTAGCCAATTTTGAATTATACGCTGTTCAATATTTGATGATCACGTTATTTTACATATGCTTACATATGCAATTGCTTGTTTCTGCTTCTTCTTCACCATGTTTTGATCCAGACATTCAATACTCTTTCAGAAGATGTGTAAGATGTGTAGCGCATCTCCTGTATAACAGTGAAAACACGGAGAGCCGTAAAATTCTGTCAATAGTGGGTAAAGTGTTAAATTACACTGACTTGACTGTCTTGAAATTATTTTGGTCCTTTTTTCTTGTTTATTAGTCTTATGTCATTAGTTGTTCCTTGTGCATTTATAGCTTTTGTGTTTTACCTAAACTAAACTAAAAAATAAATAAATAAATAAACTAAAAAAAAACCTCTCACCCACACAATTTTACCAAAATAAATTCTTCTGGATCAGCTGTTTCATCTACCTTCACTGTCTTACTGAACAAAACACCAACACTTGCTCTCCCATTAAGTCACACTAAAAACAGGAAACATCATTTCCTAGGATGGATCTGTGAATGTGTTCTCTGGGCCAATTAGCTTAGACAGATTCTCAGATTGCCAACTAATGAGTCTCCTGCATTGGCAGGCTAAACAAAAACACAACCAACCCAGGCTCTTTGGAAAGACTGCAAAATAATATTATGCTGCTTCTTGCATTTTTCACAACACTTTCAAAGATGTCCAGTGAGTAGCAGTAAATGCTCATTCAGTGGTGCTAAAGGGTTAATAACATTTGAAAATAACATACCACATACACTAAACCCAACCCCATACCTAATCTGGTGTTAACAAAAGCAGATGTGATATAAATACTGCATTTGCTGATGCAACCATGCCAGTTTATCTTGATTCTTTTTTCGTACTCTTTCACAAGACTATTTGAGCACTTTTCAACATAAGTGAAAATTTATACCGGGTGAGTTACTGAGCAATTTTAGTAGGTTGTTTCATGCAAATGTCAAAATGTATTAGTTTATAAATCATGCACTATGGTGAAAGAGTTTTGAGTTGATATTTTGCAAGGAACCTTGTGAAAATAAGGTTTTATTAATGGATAATCATAATTTGTGTGAAAAGGAATAAAAGTTGTTGGTGTTTTATTACCTCTAGTGTTCGTTTCAGCTGGAAACTGCAATAAATTGTATGTTTGATTAGATTGTCAGAAGGAAAGATATTTTCAATTGTCTTCATATAGTAACCTGTTATACGGAGTTTTAAATGCCTTTACAATCCAACTTTCAATCTCAGTTCAAAATGTTTGTTTATACAACAGTTCTTTTTGGTCCTTGAATCTGACTGGCTGATAGGAGTGTGTTATTTTTGTGATAATGGAACTCCAACAGTTTCACCGTTTTTATCACTACACTTGCAGTATTTCTCACATCTAGTGTCATGGCAGACACCCAAATCCACTATAATTTGATAAATAATACTGTTTTTGTGTCCTGTAATGTAGTTTTACATTTACATAATTGTAAATCTACAGTTTTTAGGTGAGAATGTTCTTGTTTAGACTTCAAATATCCGGTTTGTTAATAAAGGTAACGTATATTTTAAAACTTGCTTCGACGTTTTCGGAGAGGTACGTTTTCGTCAGCGCCCGCTCAGCACTCATGAGCCCACCGAGAGCAGCTTCACCTTTGCTAGATCCTCAGGAATTTGGCGCTGCCTTTGATTCTCTATAGTGGTTAAAATGAGATATAATTGGTTTTGAGTAAATCTAACACTAAATCTAATAAACACAATACCACACTTGTAGCAGTATTTCGGCTGTATTATCTACGGCTGAATCACAGCCGTGCTAATATATAGCCATATTGCAGAGCTACGAGTGTGATAGGCTCATGTAGCACATAATAACCTTCAGTGAGTAAACCTAAGGTGACAGTATCCAGGACAGCTCTCTGAAATGTTTAAATAGATGAGGATAGACTCAGGTTATGATTGATTTTGGATGGGTGTGCCAAGGTGGTACTGTATAATATAAATATTTCTTCAAGTAATTTTAACCACAGAATTTATTTTACTCATAAATCAAAAACCACTATCCTACAAAGCCATTAGAAATTTCAAAGGGAACCCATGATGAATTAGTTTTCTGTGTTGCCCTTCAAAATGACGTGGCAGAACAGCTCTTTTGGCCAAGATGTTTAGCAGAGCAACGCCTAAGGAGTGGAGATCTGCAGATTTTTGTGAATAGCTGATTGAATTCTATGGAAATCGAGCTGCTGCAGATTCCATACAGGTCTTGGGATAAACTAGACTTGGTATTCTTGTCTGTGATTGAATTTGCGCTGGCATAAATATGGACAGTGGTCAAGCACTATGCTTCACTGCAGTAATCCACATCATAATGTCTCCTGCACAGTAATTGATTTGGCTCCAGGCTGCCACTTGCAAAACACGGATAACAGAGCACATAGCAATCATAATACATTGTTCATTTCAATTATGAATCCAAGTTTACATCAATAATGTATTCTTGATATCCTCAAAAACATGTTCATTGAACTCGCTGACAACAGCAAAATGCATCTACTCTGATGCATTTTGCATCAGAGCTGTAGCTTAAAATGTATGTATTCTTATTATATCTGCTAGCTCATGTTTTGCCTCAGGTAAAATACCAGCCTTTTTCATTAGTTAGTATGCACTGTGTCGGTAAAAGCTGTTTTTCTGCAATGGTTTAAACATTTGCTTGCTACTTTAGAATTGCATACGCACATTTAGACACAGTATTAATAAACGTACAAAAATCAGTCAATACTCCTTCATGTATCAGAAATGGGAAACTGGATGTTATACATATATTATTATTATTTACCTTGATTTCAAGCAAAATGTGAAATTTTATGTGTACATTTTATGGACACTTTAAATTTGAGATACCATATTAAAACATTTTGTAATTGCAAAGTCCTGGAATCAAATCCTTCATTATGTCTTTCTCCAGGCAGAGATTTAAATAAAATTTCTATGGACTAATTTGTATGCTGGGCCGCAAGTAAATTTATGAGTATATTCAAATCAGAGAAGTTGTATGTAGGATATGCATCATTTAGTGAGGAAAACATAACTTACATGAAGAGGATGGGAAATCAAAACTGTGGCAAATATATCTCTCTGGATCTCAGGAGTGACAAATAAGAATGGTAAATATATCATAACATTTTTTATTTTTATTTATTGTTATTTATTTTATTTATTTATTTTTTATTTATTTTATTTTTTTTTGGTGAATAGATGCATGAATAGATTGTTGCATTTGACTCTATGATTTTGATTTTGTAACCTGCACCAACCATATAGCACAGGTTATCCTCAATCTCCACTGAAGTCTCCTCTTAGCAAGTGCCATTTTTATTGGATTGCATTATATTTAAATTGTATTGTCTTTTTTTATTGTGTCATATTTCATTGTATTGCCTTAATTCTTGTGTATGTCTGCCCTATATCCAATGTCTGTACTTTTTTCTGCAGCGGAAGCTCCTGTCACCAAGATAAATTCCTTGTGTTTGTAAACCAACTTGGCAATAAAGATTTTTCTGCTTCTGCTTCTGATTTTAAACCCACCAGCCCCATTGTCATTTAATGTTTTTACATTATAAAACCTTACGATGTAAAAGTGTTTAGCTTGCGTTATATTTACAGGCCTAGTGGTTTGCTTAGTTTTGTGTTTCCTTCTGCATTCTCAGACTGTGCAGCCAGAGGCTTTGAGGCAAAATAAAACTTAAAAGAATACATTAAAAAATCACTTAAAATAATATTTTGTTATCATGGTGCATGTGCAAAACATGGTGTCCCTTGTAAAAAAAAAAAAAAAAATGCATACTTTAATGTACTTCTAAAAAGAGCACTTATAATGGAAATATAGTATACTTATATATGTGTGTGTGTGTGTGTGTGTGTGTGTGTGTGTGTGTGTGTGTGTGTGTGTGTGTGTGTGTGTGTGCTCTGCAATTTGTTCTGCAAAACTGAACGTAATGTTTTAAATTAAATGAAAGTGTATGACAGTTTAAATTTATATTAAACACAATCAGCTGAACATTAGACTGCTTTTTTTTTATCCCATTTAAGTTGGACTTCTTTATATGTACATCATTAAATGTAATTTCATAATTTCTATTTTCTTTGAAATATGGTTAATGTGTAGCGCTGAATATTTAAAATATATTCATTTAAAATATAATTTTAACACACTACAGTTAAAATTATGATTAAGTGTTTCACATGTGCTTGTCAGTCAACACACCAAAATAAGTCTACTTCAAAACATTAAAAAGATTATTAAAACAATGATTAAAATGTACTTGACTCTAATACTTTAATTCTGATGTGATTACAAAGTGCTCTTTTTAAAAGTGTAAGTGCATTAAGAAACATAGTCATGAAAGTGTCTCTCCTTAAGTACACTTAAATGGCCTTTTATTTCATTAATAATATAATATCTGCAAGTTTTTTAAAACAAGAATGTTTAGATATTGCTTTTATTCTGTCTACAATATGGAAACAGTAAAATAATAACTGTTTTAGATGATTTGCTACTATGTGAAGCTGTGCAGTATGTCCTTGTTTTCTGTGTTTCTGTCAGTGTTAACACATTTTGAGAGGTCAGGCTTGAGTACAGCTGGCTCCAGGGTTTCTACTTTTTCTCTCGTCATTTTTTCTGTGTAAATACAATACACAATGTTTCAAGTGTTGCTGTGTATTTGTGTGCATGTGTGCTCCATTTATAGCCTGCTCCAGATATTTGTCCATTTTCTGATATTCCTAGCTTCAAAATAACCTCTTCCGTCGATATCCACTCTGCTCCACGCCGTATTGATCCCCAGCAGATCCAAAGGTGCCTCACCTTCAAAAATGGCTGAAAATAGCTTTGAGCGTACTCTGCTGAGACATCTTCAGTCACCAGGAGAGCTTTGAGAAGTGTCTGCTTCTCGAACACTGGTGGACAGGTTTTCACCGGGTTCACTTGTACATGTGTGACAGTGGCAGACAAGTTCTATGAAGCAAGTCAGATGGACAACAAGGGGAAAAATGACAAGGCCTTGGCCCCCCATTGCCCTAATCACAGTCCGGTGATGGACAAGTCAGCTAAATTAGACACTGGCCATCAATTTCTGCTCCATTCTAACAGTCTAGAAGGGCTCTCTTTGTCCCGGGTGTCTGTCACCTCAGCCATGTTTCAAAGGTCTGTCCATCTATCGAGGTGACAATCATTCCAATTTCTCGTCTTGAAATGGTTGATTGACGACTGACGGGATTAGAAATGAAATATTAAATTTGCTGTTAGGCTGTAGTAAGGGATGAATGTTAGCTACATCTTGGAGGAGATGTAACATAAAATATCTGTGCAAAAAGCCTTTATGCATTTTTAAACATGACATGATGAAAGTCAGGCTGCAGCTGGACACCTGTTTTGATTAATATTTCTTAAATATTTCACTGGTGTGATGTTGTTGATATTTGCTTTATTAAATGTATCAAAGGCAGCTTATCCAGTAAGTTCAAAATGAAATTAAAAATAAATAAATAAATAAATAAAATAATAAATACATAAAAATACTTTAGTTTGTCCAATCTTGTGGACACTATCAAAGTGATTTGCTCATTTTTCCATGTTCTACTAAATAAAAAATAAAATAAAATAAAAAGCCTTTGTCCTTTGTAGATATTCAGTATGTTACTTTACTGTAGTAAAATTTCCTCCTATAACATATAAAAAATAGTGCATATAATTTAAATAATAAATATGTAATAATAATAATAATAATAATAATAATAATAATAATACATTCTTCTTAAATAAATAAATAAATAAATAAATAAATAAATAAATAAATAAATAAATAAAGACATAAAGACATAAATAAATAAATAAATAAATAAATAAATAAATAAATAAATAAATAAATAAATAAATCTTTAAAGTTGACTTTTATTCCTGTTTACCTCTGATTTTACTTTTCCTGGAGTAATTTTTCTTCTGTTTTTAGACCAAGTACAGGTCTTGTTTATTTCATCCCGCACTGTGTCTCTTTCTCTGATAGACCTCCTCACCTCCTGTATCAAGCAGACATGATTGCTTGATGTATTCTGGCAGGCCACCTGCCGTCTGCACAGAGTGTTTTCAGTGCTCACACCTACAAGCCACCCACCCTGCCAGAGCCCCGGTGACAAGAGCAAACACAACTGATCTGATCGCGCTCAGCGGGGGCTTGAGAGGGCCAGGGATGTATCGCTCACACCAGCCACATGTTTCTCCTCTTGCCTACGTCATTCTCGCTCCTCTTCAGCGTAATGTGGTCAGACACAGTCAGATTTCATGTTCTTATGTGTCCAGGGACTACACCAGTGCACTGAGAGTACAATGGACAAACTAATGTGGAGTGTGTTGTAATTGTTTTGGAACAAAGAGAGAGTGTGATGTGACCAAATGTTGTCTCTGCTGTTGATAAACATGATAACACCTGTCCTCTGGACCTTTTTCATTAAAAATGTCATTTTATTCAATCTCTTGAGTCTTGAGTAAAAGTAAGGAAACATTACTCACCATTTTTTACAACTAAATAAATTTATTATTATTATTATTATTATTATTATTATCAAAGTGTTGAGAAACCTGATATTGTACAATACATTACATGGTGTGTGGTCTGGATGATATACACATAATAAATAGAGCACTAAATTGTGTAACACTGTGATTGGATTCGTGAAACAGTCATTATACAATACTGACATCCAGTGGTGTATTATAAAATTACAGGTACAAAAATGCAATAATAATGATTGGCTGTATACATGAAATGCAGTTCAAAATATACAATTTTGAATACATAAACAATATACTTTACATAACAGACTTTGAATATTTTATATATATATATATATATATATATATATATATATATATATATATATATATATATATATATATATATATATATATATATATATATTATATTATATTATATTATATTATAATAATAGCTGGATGTCAAAGAAACTGTTTAAAATGTATGCCATTACTATACCATTAGTATTCATACATACAGAGTCATATGCACAAAACATTTTTTTTTTTCCAAGGTTACAATAATGTTGTTTTAAAGATATATTGGATAAACGAGGGGCTTTCTTCTTATTACACAGATTTAAAAAAAAAAAAAAAAAAATATATATATATATATATATATATATATATATATATATATATATATATATATTTATATATTTATACGATTGTATGTATATATATATATATATATATATATATATATATATATATATATATATATATATATATATATATATATATATACGATTGTGTATTTATTTAGCATTATTACCTTAAAGCACATTCAAAAATGCTTAAAAAGGGGGGAAGAGTTTAAAACACTACTAACTGAAAACCAACCTGGCAAGATAGATAGATAGATAGATAGATAGATAGATAGATAGATAGATAGACAGACAGACAGACAGACAGACAGACAAATAAATTAAAATATAAACAAACAAACAAACATACATACATATATACACATACATATATATATATATATATATTAATGTTTTAACAATTATAACTGTAACCGTATATACGGAAATATAGATCAACTCAATAGGTCTAACAAGGGCCAAGGGCCAATCATGATTTAATATGCAAATATCACAATGACATCATAGAATACATAATTTTAATCAAAAGTTGTTAATGAAAACATATGACAATGGAGGCCAAAAATTGTCATTTACTTTTCAAGATGTTGACATTGGTTAAATCTCTCCAGACAGTAAAATGTTTGAAGATGTTTTTGAATAACATTATTTTGACTTTTTTGAATCTTAAACTCAGCTTTTCATTGTTTCTCAAAAATAATAATAGAGCCATTTGTAAGGAGCTGAAAGTCCATCCAAGATGTAGGTGAGTTTGTTTATTCATTTAGAGAAATTTAGCATTACATTTCTTGCTCACCAGTGGATCCTCTGCAGTGAATGGGTGCCGTCAGAATCAGAATCCAAACAGCTGATAAAAACATCTCAGTAATCCACTAGAAATCCACACGGATCCAGTCCATGAGTTAACATCTTGTGTGGTGAAAATCTGTGTGTTTGTAAGAAATGTATCATTAAGATGTTTTCTTATAACATTGCTTCTGGCCTAAATACAAGTCCATAATCCATAATAACTCTTCCTCCAGTGAAAAAAGTCCATCTCCTATTGTCCTCTGACATCAAAGTCTTGTTCAGAACTGATCTGTGCATATTTCTCTCCTGATTCAGAATGAGTTTTCTCACTGGACAAAGTGATATGGATATGGATAGAGGAAGCAATGGTTTGATGTTAAAAACATCTTAACTATGATTTGCTTACTACATATACACACTGGCTTCACAAGATGCTAACTGATGGACTGGAGTGGTGTGGATTACTTCTGGATTATTGTAATGTTTTTAATAGTCTAGCTGTTGGACTCTCATTCTGACGGCACCCATTCACTGCAGAGGATCCACTAGTGAGCAAGCGATGCAAAATTTCTCCAAATAAAATAAATAAATAAATAAATAACCACACAAAACTGACCTATATCTTGGATGGCCTGACAGTGAGTAAATTTTAAATTTTGGGTGAACTATTAAATTAAGGATGCTTAAAATTGATTGATTGATTTGTTGATGTTACATATCCGGGTAAATGTCATTATTGCGTACATTTATGTGAATTTTAAATTACATAAATTAACTCGACAAATGTAAATTACGTTAGAAACCGAATTTTAGGGTGTAATGGTTGTTATTTAAATGTGTTGCATTGTTAATCAATGAAAAAATAGTAATGGGAAAGGGGGAAATTAATTAAATTTAATTAATTAATATACTTACTTTAATTGTATTTTAGGTATAGATTTTTAGGAAACAAAAAAAAATGCATAATACATAATTCCAGAAAATGCGTGCAGATGCTTGTCACGTGACGGGGGCGTGTCCTCTCGAGTGAAGGGAAGCGGGCCCGTGTCACGTGACGGGGGAAATAGGGAGGCTCTTGTGTTTACATCAATGCATTCAACAGCGGCTGCTGCAGAGCGTCTACACATCCATGTTTTGCTTTCGTTTCTTTAAAAACGAGCACGATCATCGGCACACACGGTAGTTCCGACCGCGTCCGAGCGTAGCGCCGCTGTGCGATAAAGAGAGCGCGCGCCTGCTGCAGCTGTGATCGGGTGTGTATTAGATTACTGGCGTCATGGACGAGCTCGCGGTGGAAGTGCGAGGAGCGAGCGGAGCTTTCTACAAGGTGGGTTTCAGATCCAGTGCTATATGCCTCCTGTGTGTGTCTAACTCACCGGATGATGAAAATAACGTTTGGAAAATATGATTCAGTCCGTCGAGAACGCAGATCTCAATGCACGATGGTGCACTAGGCCCAGTCTGCCTATAACACAAGGCCTCTTCGACGAGTGTTTGCATGAACAGGCTTTAAAGATGCATCGCAATAATTTGATAGCATGCATATTATTAATGCATATCAGCTGTGTTGACACCAGAATGTGTCAGTGTGCTGGCTCGGTTCTGTTCGGTACACTGAGTCCTCTACTGAATGATGTTAATGTATTTTATTGTGCATCATAAAGACAAATTTATGGTTCTAGACCTCATGTAAATGGTATTAATAGTAATTGATGTTTTCTGAATGCTTTCAAATGCCGTCATCCGTACGTTCAGGGTAATGAAGTTATGATATATATTACAGCCAATAATAAATCAACACCGTTTCCTTGTTCATGGCAAACCTGTGAATATCAGGGGATTGTAAAATGCTTGTTTACACACCTGGAAACAGTTACTGAAACTGATGCAATGTTGAAAAAAGCTGGGAAATCCATTTTTTTTTTTTTTTTGTTCTAGTTATGATCCACTCTAAATAATAATAATCAACTATAAATTATACCCAGGCTGTATTTATGGACAGCTAAAGTAATAATGTGAGAGTCAAGTAAATTCATTGTTCATAGTGTTATGTCATATATATCATAGTTATCTATTATATTGTAATTTTTCATAGTATTTTACTTAACATTCACTTTTTGACGGTTATTGGATATTATAGACACCTGTGATGCTCCAAAATGTTCATTAAATGCCTCATTGATTTCTTACAGGCCTTGGTTAAGGATGTTCATGAGAGTACAGTCACAGTGTCTTTTGAGAACAAGTGAGTACCAAAACAAACGAATTGTGAGGTCAAAATACATCTCACATTCAGATTTACATGGTTTTTGTCTTCAGTATAAACTTATACATGTTGTAAATTAATATATAACTTCATGAATTCTGAAGGTGATATTGTTTTGGTTCCTTATGCAATTATGAAAAAGAAAAAATAAGTTACTATATTTTATCGTTTTGCAGTTGGCAGCCAGAACGACAGATTCCTTTCCACGATGTTCGGTTTCCACCTCCGACCGGCTTTCAGAAAGAGATAAACGAGAGTGATGAAGTGGAGGTAGGTGCTATCAAATATTACAAAACATAGAGTATGTTCTTTATAATTAAACAAATATTGCACAAATGCACTGACCTTTTTTGTGAATTTACCACATTTGCATGTGTCTTCCACAGGTTTACTCCAGGGCCAATGATAAAGAGCCCTGTGGATGGTGGCCAGCCAAAGTTCGCATGGTGAAAGGAGAGGTAAGCAGTTTAGTAACCAGATTCCCTTCTACTCAAGTAGATGTTATTTTAGTAGATTATACGCACATCAGTACAAGCAAAATAAAAATGGTTGTTAAAATTATTTAAATAAACTAAATATACAATAAGAGCCCTCCTGTCTACTGTACAATTGCATCTATGCTGATTATGTATTGCGTTGTAACAATATTTTGCTTTTCTGTCCTGCACTTATAGTTTTATGTGATAGAATACGCGGCCTGTGATGCAACGCTAAATGAAATCGTCACATTAGAGAGGCTACGACCTATAAACCCCAACAAAGCCGAGTCAAAGAACACCTTTCTCAAAATCAGACTAGATGTTCCTGAAGACTTAAGACAGATGTAAGTTCATCTTCTGAATTTTGTTTGACTTCAAACTGGGATGCTGTTGTATAAAATTTGTGGCTTAAAGGGATAGTTCACCCAAAAATGAAAATTATGTCATTAATTACTCACCCTCATGTCGTTCCAAACCTGTAAAGGCGAAAGTATACTTCTTTTTTTTTTTTTTTTACACATACGTTAGCGTACACGTACAGTCGTACAGTATACTGCCTTGCAAAGTATACTTCATTTGACGCGTACACAGATGTTTCGCCAAATTGCAATACCTCTCCTGGCCTGTCGGGGCCAGCGTTTGCGCAATCTCTCGCAACGAGTTAAAACCTATATAAATATCTTTGTATTCTTTCATGCTACACTTGTACAAATGAGGATATTTTCTAACCTCTTTGCACAATCTCTCGTCTATGTAGGCCTCCATTGTCACTGTAGCTAACCCCACATTCCGGTTTGTTCTGTTTATGCAGTTTTTCTTCGGCTACCTTGTGAATCGTTACTGCAAGAAAGTTAAATGTGCATGTGCGACCTGGTTACAAGAATCCGGCAGTGCGCGTACAGTACGCGCGTACTATTCTGTTGACAAAATTCACGTCACGCACACTGTACACTGTCCCTCGCGTATGCGTAAAAAGTGAAGTATACTTTGGCCTTAAGACCATCGTTCATCTTTGGAACACAAGTTAAGATATTTTTGATGGAATCCGAGAGCTCTCTGACCCTCCATAGACAGCAAGAATTCTTACACGATCAAGGCTCAGAAATGTCACATGGACTATTTTACCAATATCCTTGCTATGTTTCTGAGCCTTGATCGTGTAAGGATCCTTACTGTCTATGGAGGGTCAGAGAGTTCTCGGATTCCATCAAAAATATCTTAATTTGTGTTCTGAAGATGAACGAAGGTCTTACGGGTTTGGAACGACCTGAGGGCGAGTAATTAATGACAGAATTTTCATTTTTGGGGGAACTCATCCTTTAATCAGAGTTTATTTTATGTTTTTGTTTTGGATAGGTGTGCGAAAGACTCTGCACATAAAGACTTCAAAAAAGCGATCGGAGCATTTAACGTCACTTATGACTCAGAAGAAAAGCAGTTGGTTATTTTGGTAATATTGCAATGTTTCAAATCAATTTAAGGATTTCTGATTTCACGTTTGTAAGTTTTATTAAGTCTATTCTTGTTTTTCTCTTTCAGTCTGTTAATGAGGTTACAGCAAAGCGAATAGCCATGTTGAGTGACATGCACTTCAGGAGTCTGCGCACAAAGCTGACGCTGATCCTGAGGAATGAGGAAGCAACTCGACAGCTGGAGGTACTGACTGACGTTTAGTGTCAGGTTCACCCTGCTCACTTACTCACAATGCTCTCAAACAGTCATATGCCAAGTCCAAAACACATTTGTTTTATTTCACAGTAGTGTAATTATATTTTATTGCTGTAATATAACTGTCTTGAGGAAGGCTGGTAGTATTTTCATAAATTCCTTGGTTTATTTCTTACTGTTAGAATGTCCTGCAGCATATCACTGGGCACAAATGCATGGAGTGGCAGTAGAGACAGTCTATATTTAACAGGTGTAAAAGGGTATTACGTGCATATGCACAGCTGTGATGGCCCGAATCCCTGCTTTGGCATAATATGATACTCTGTTGATATGCAGAGCTATATTTACAGATGCACAGGTTCCATATAGGTATTGTTTTAGTTCTTAAAGTGTGTTTTATCTGTGCAAATGCTGTGTTTATGGTAAAATTATAGGCGCTTAAGGTCTGTGTGTGGGTATATATGGGTCATATATATGACATATATGCCTGACAAGGCATATTCTAAATATTTCATTTTAAATCATTTTAAATCTTTACCGATGTTTGCCACTATCCTTCAAACCTAAATGGGTTCTACCCATTTGTCAGCAAGAAGTTTTTAATCATTTGAAATGTAATAGAATATAGTATGATCACTTATTCTTTTCAATAAGTACAGGTCAGAATAAGTATGTTGTTTCATTTTACATGAATATATTCTGCTATGCTGAATGACAATGGAACATTATTTCACCCATATTTTGACATTTTATTTTCACAAAAGTTATTAGAGATATTAAAGTACACATTGTACTTGAACTTGAATATGCTTGGTATATAAATCACTTTTGTAAATTTAATTTGATGTGGTCACCACATGTATGCGCATATATACATATACATATACATACAGTGCCCTCCAAAAGTATTGGAACAGTAAAGACAAAATTGCTCTGTTGGCTGTGGAGTCAAGACATTTGCAAATATGATTAAAATATGAATATGAGACAAAACTACAGAATGTCACATTTTATTATTAGCTGTTTCAACACATACGTTTTACCAAATAAAAAGAACAGCACTTTTAGAGTTCATCCCACTCATTGATGTGAGCATAAGTATTGGGACAGTTGAACATAAGGCAGATATAAAAGATTAAAAGCTATTATTTAGTTGCAGATCCCTTGTGCACAATCACAGCAGTGAGTCTGTGACCCAAAGACATCACCAAGACTCTTGGTCTCATCCTTTGAAATACTTTTCCCAGCCTTTAATGCAGCCAATTCCAATTGTTGCTTGTTTTGGGGAGTTTCTGCCTTTACTCTCCTCTTCAGCTGGTGAAATTCATGTTCAATCGGATTTAAATCTGGAGATTGACTTGGGCAATCTAAGACTTTCCATTTCTTTGCCCTTATAAATTCCTTGACTGAACTGGCAGGGTGTTTTGGGTCATTGTCCTGATGCAATATGAAGCACTTCCCAATGAATCTGGTGGCATTTTCTTGAATGTTGGTAGGCAAGATGGTTTTGTACCCTTCCAAATGTATTCTGCTACTGTCATCATGCATTAAGTCATCAGTAAAGTTGAGAGGGCATGTTCCAGAGACAGCCATACATGCCCATGCCATGACACCACCTCCACCATGCTTTACAGATGAGGCTGCATGCTTGGGATCTTTTGCAGTTCCCTTTTTTTCTTCACATGTTTGCTTTCCCATCACTTAGATAAAGGTTCATCTTTGTCTCATCGGTCCATAAACACAGTTCCAAAACTCTCCTGGCTCACCTTTGTGCTTTTATGCAAACTCTAATCTTGCTTTTCTATTTTTGATGCTGGTCAGAGGTTTGCATCTTGCTGTGTAGCATCTGTAATTCTGTGTTAAAGTCTCCTGAGGACAGTAAATTGTCAGAGCATCACCCCAACTTTCTGGAAGTTGTTGGTGATTTTACAGACATGTCTTTTAGGGTTCATTTTCACAGCTTTTATGATTTGTCTGTCATCAACTACTGTTGTTTTCTCAGCTGATCAGGTAGTTGTTGGTTGCTGGTGTTGCTGGTGGTTTCCAAACTCTTGATTTCTCCATGCCCTTTGTTTTTGCTATAGCTTCCTCTTTTCTTTTAGCATCCAAATTGCTTGCTTTTCTCTCAAAGTCAGCTCCCTCATCTTCATCCTGATTTGTGTGTCATCATCGAATGCAAGATCCAGAATGCAGAAGTAATGGATATAACTGATACGACACATTCCCTGCTTTTAATATCTGAAGAATGAATGCAACGGGACACAGCTGATCACTTAGAAAGACCTGTGAGGCAACTGTTCCAATACTTATGCTCATGTAGGGGAATGAAACTCTAAAAGTGCTGAACTTCTTAGCTGGTAAAACATGTATGTGTTGAATCGCCCAATAATAAAATGTGACATTCTGTAGTTTTGTCTCGTATTCATCTTTTAATCATATTTGTAAATGTCTTGACTCCACAGCCAACAGAACAATTTTGTCTTTACTGTTCCAATACTTTTGGAGGGCACTGTATGTGTGTATGTATATGTGTATATATATATGTATGTATGTGTGTAGGGTTTTTTTTTTTTTTTTTTTAACACAAATGTCTTAACAAAAAAAATTTATTGAATATGTTTTTAATGTCCATAATCTTAACAAAACTGTTGTATTAATGCAGTTATGCAGCAGTTATAAATATATTTCATTTGGAGAATATGCTTTGCAAATATGTGTGCCAACGTAATGTTTTAACATTAGTTGTGTAGCTGGACCGTGTTCATAAAAAGACTTTGCCTGGTAGTGTACTCTGCTGATGGTTTTTGAACTCGTTTTTATGCGGAGAGCACTCTTGCGTGTCAGGCAGCAGAGCAATTTCACATGTGGAGATGTGCTCAAAATCGAATAATGTACACCACGCATCCTTGTGCATCCTCCTTATGAGCTAAAACCGTACTAAGCATGTCACACAACTTTAAAAAAAAAACAATTATATATGGTTTGAATTACAAACATTAAGATTTTTATTACTAAAAAACATAACATACAGCATCATCATGTAGTATGTGTGTATATAAAGCATTAAACATATTGGATTGCCCCTTTAATAAGTACATTTGTACATTGATATGAACCCCGAGGCTAATAAAAAAGGAATATTGGAATAGTAAAAATATCATTACACTATATATCAGAACACTGGTAAGGTTCAAACCGGCCTTTTTCCCTCCAGAGTTCTCGGCAGCTGGCCTCAAGGTTCCATGAGCAGTTTGTGGTGCGCGATGACCTCATGGGATTGGCTATAGGCACCCATGGGGCGAATATCCAGCAGGCCAGAAAGATTCCTGGGGTCACAACCATCGATCTCGATGAAGAGACCTGCACGTTTCACATCTATGGAGAGGTAACTGCTTTATTGGTGACTTCCTGATAAGAGTAAACAATTAAATGTGATGACTGTTAGAATATGTGAGCCTGGTTTGATGTTTGTGATGGATTGTGTTTGAATTCCAGGACCAGGAGGCTGTACGGAAGGCCAGAAGCTACCTGGAATTTTCTGAAGATATTATCAAAGTTCCTAAGAACTTAGTCGGTGAGGACAAATTAAATGAACCGCTTTCTCCTTCATGGACTGGACCTGCTGTCCTGCACCATAATGGTTAATGTGCATCATTAAATTATTTTCTACCCTGTCCTGCAGGAAAAGTCATTGGCAAGAGTGGGAAGCTGATTCAAGAGGTTGTGGATAAATCGGGTGTTGTCAGAGTTCGAGTGGAACCGGAAAATGACAAAAAGCCTTCTCCATTAGAGGAGGTCAGTGAGTGGGTTGCTGAAAACACTCGTTGTTGTATTTATGGGTGGCAAAAGTGATGATGCTGAAAATATACATTAAATCATAGTAATTGGTGTGGACTGTATTATAGCCGACTAATCAAATTTAGGAATACTGATTTTACTAAATATTTCAAAGCCTGCTTTAAGAATGAAAAAGTAAAACTCAAGCTCAGTGTGTTGTACGTAAGGGATAATCAACGGCTAGTCATGCATTAAAGGATTTTAATGCACGACGTGGAGGCAAAGAACCGCCCGACGCGAAGCGAAGTGCATTAAAATCCTTTAATGCACGGCTAGCCGTTGATTATCCCACTTATCCCATGGTCATTTGCCAAGTTTTAAACAAGTTAAAACTTGTATTGCTCTTTGCAACGCAATATTTGAACGAATGGGTAAAAATGACGGTTATTTTCGTCAGTTACGGCTCGTTAGTGCTAGCATTCTGCCAGCTTCAAATCAGACAGAGATGAAATAATGCGGTAAGACTACATTTATTTGAATGAATTATAGCATGTATTTCAATTAATTGTCAATTGAGAGAGAGAGAGATGACAGTTGTGTGTACCTGCTTGCTGCGTCTGCGCGTCTCTCTCTACAAACAATTACTTCAAAAACAACCATTTATCACCTCGTTGCTGGGGAATATAATGTACCGATCTAGTATCTGTCTTTTATTTTTGTAATAAAAATCACGGGGAAACGTTGACAACAAGTTTGCGTGTGTGCACAATTTGCGATCTCCGACCTCTCTCTTTCTCTCTCTCTCTGTGTGTGTGTGTGTGTGTGCGAGCGAGCGAGTGATGTGTGTTGATTAGTGTGCATCAATTAAAGCAGCGCATTAATATGGAACGGTGATTAAACTCACCTGGAACTACCTGTGCAGTTATCCGAATTTAATCAACACCTGCCAGCCAATAAGAATCGAGTATTCAGACAGACCATGGAATAAATACATTGAAACGAACACACATACACACATATATATATGTGTGTGTGTATTTATTTATTTATTTATTTATAAAAATCAGTATTCAAATTATCATTCATACTGACTTGAAATACAACCACAGGGAATGGTGCCATTTGTGTTTGTGGGGACAAAGGAAAGCATTTCAAATGCACGGATTCTGCTGGACTACCATTTGAATTATCTAAAGGTAAGAACCAGTTTTAAAGTTTTCTAAGACAATTACTATCCAGCATACTCGGGGCCATTGTTTAAAGTAAACCTTCAACCCAAAGTATTAAACTTTGGTGTATAACTTGTCTGGCTTGACTTTCTTCTTTTTGAAGTTTCTTCTTTGGCAGTCAAAAAATGGCAAAAATAAAATCCCATAGTCTTACATTGAAGGAATGACTAGAATCCATGAAACATTCTGAAGATTACTAAAATTCCTCTTAATTGCTATTTTCTTTTTATTTTCCAACTTAAGGGGAAAATTAATTTAACTAGCCCAAATAAAAAAGACTTATTTTTTTTTTTTTTTTTTTTTTTTTTTTTTTTTTTTTAAATATAGAAAATCAGATAAGTCTAAATGTTAATCAAAAACATTTTCAATACACAAATATCAATGAAAAAAATTATTTCACTATTTACAGGGTATCTGCAGAATTTATAAAAATCAATTTAAGGCAATTTATGAACCTTTTTAAGAGCTGCACAAGTAAAATGAACATTGTATGAGTGAGGTTGGACAATGTCTGTGATAACATTTTAAGCCATAAAGTGACATGATTTACAATTTAGATACACGTTTACACACACACAAAAAAAAAAATCGTATAAAATGGCATTTCAGCTTTTAAACCATTTTTATGAAAAGGGACAAGTCAAACTTTATATTAATTTAAAACCTAAATATGACTGTCTTAATTGTTTAGATTTTTAGAAGGCACGTTAACTTTTCACATTTACAACTCCATGCTTGCTGCATAAAAACATGGGTCAATATTCGCATTGATCTGAACATAAGATAGGCACACTGGAAATGCAAATTCACTCTCTACCAGGAGGTCGCGGTTTAGAAGCAAATATAGCGGCTTCTCCGGTAACGGCTGTACACAAAGCAGCACCGCGCTCATATATGCTGCTTTATCAGGCATTTTTTTAGGCAAGATGAAATGAAAATGCCAACAACACGTTTCTGAGGACAGACAGTTCCCTTCAGAGACGCATTCACATAAAGACATCTGCGCCGTGTTTTGACTTTGAAATGTGCAGCGCTCATATTTATTCAATGACATCATTGCCTTTTGAAGTTTAATCCAGCTGTATCCCGGTTATTGTCTTTCCGTCCCCAACTGTAAGACCTCTTGAAATTGTAATTAAGACTTTTCATATACCATTTAATGTATTTAAAACTTATGGCCTTAAGTTTGATGCAACTAAATTGAAGAGTTTTTAAGTACCCGCGGGAGCCGTGTTTAAGTTAGCCCATCGGGCAGGGCAGTGATACATTTTAGTAGCCCTACTGGAAAACACAGTAGCCCCGAGACGTCAGGCTAGCGATTTTGCGAGCCCTGTACTATATACCCCAGAGATAATCATGTGATGTTCACTACTCTTTGTTCTTGTGTGATGGTGCATTCTTCATATTTGTTTGGTCTGGTTCAGGAGGTAGATCAGCTGCGAATGGAGCGACTGCAGATCGATGAACAGCTTAGACAGATCGGTGGAGGGCCTAGAGCTCTGCCGGGACGACCTGAGAAAGAAAAACCTTTTATGGCTGATAATGGAATGGGACCCTCACGAGGTGGCGGCAAACCCTTCGGTCGTGGAGGGAGAGGGAGACGGGGCCCAACACTTGCTTCAGGTATGACCGGCCTCAAATAAATGAAATTAGAGCATATCTGGGTATGGAACTTGGTGGATGTGGAACTTCACCCTTCTCTCTAAACCTTTTCTCAGAAATAAATAGTTTATATAATAGTATTACTTTCTGTAATATAAAAGCCATTGGTTTGATATGTAAGTATCAGTTGAGCACTAGTTAAAGCATAATGTTAATTATGTTAATCACTTTCTTCGTTATGGACTGTATTTGTCCCAGGCACCAACTCTGAGGCCTCTAATGCATCTGAGACCGAATCCGACCACAGAGATGAGCTCAGTGACTGGTCCCTGGCCCCTACAGATGAGGAGTCCATGGGTTACCCCAAAAGGGCCCCTGATGGACGCAAAAGGGGTGGAGGGCCCCGGGGTCGTGGAGGGAGAGGAAGAGGAGGATACAAAAGTCAGTTTTTGAGCCATCACCCATCTTAAGGCCTTTTACAATGTTTCTTACAGTATTTAAAAATATATATAAGTATTTTATATTAAGGGTGCATTCACACTTGCAGTTCGGTTCTCTTGGTTCATTTGGTCTGGACCAAAAAAGAAAACGATACCTTTGGTCCTGGTCTGCTTAGCGTTCACACTTGGATTTTTGACAGCGAACCAAAAGATACCGAACCTAAAGGCATATTGATATGTTCACAACCTGATTGGTTGGGATGAATGACGTGTATTTCGCAACAGAACTTACTGAACACCCCAAACAATCGTTGTGTTCGACTTAAAGCGGCACTGTGCAGACCGATCGGTGTATGACGTCAAAGTATTCCATTCAGCGATCGGTCTGATCAGCGCCGCTTTAAATCGAATACACGTAATGTCGTCTGCTGGACTAAGCGCGCTCATTGTTGCGTTTACGTATGATTTCATTTTTACCACCTGCGAACTCACGAAGAGCTCATAAAAGGCACTTTACCTCCTCGTTGCTCCATGTTTGCCCTCTGCTCATTTAGTTTTGGATACACCGCTCGACCCAAGTCGTCAAATCGTATCGCATAGCGTCACATCTTGTCATTGCATCCTGTTTTTGGTTCGTTTAGAACAGGGGTGTCAAACTCAGTTCCTGGAGGGCTGCAGCCCTGCATAGTTTAATTCCAACCCTGCTTCAACACACATACCATGTAGCTTTCAAATAAGCTTTAATGACTTGATTAGCTGGGTCAGGTGTGTTTAGTTAGAGTTGCAGCTAAACTGTGCAGGGCTGTGGCCCTCCAGGAACTGAGTTTGACACCCCTTGTTTAGAAGTATTTGGTTCGTGTTGCGTTCATATTTCATTCGAACCACACCAGAGTTCGTTTGGAAGCGGACCGAGACCCATCTTTTGAGCGGTCTCGGTTAGGGCTGGGCAATATATCGCATGTGATTGTCACGCGCATCTCGTCAGTAAAGCCGGTTCCGTGATTAGTGGTAAATCTCCATCACCTGCTTTCAAATGGAGCAGCATTTAATACACAGAGCCGTAGTTCACTGACAAACTACGCAATATCGTGTTAATTATCGAAGGCGATTCATCTGCGATAATGAACGCGATATTGCGTAGCTTGTCAGTGAACTAAGGCTCTGTGTATTAAATGCCGCTCCGTTTGAAAGCAGGTGATGGAGATTTACCGCTAATCATGGAACCGGCTTTACTGACGAGATGCGTGTGATCATCGCGTTTGATATATCGCCCAGCCCTAGTCTCGGTCCACTTGTTTGGTGCGCACCAGGTTTTGGATGGCAGCGTTCGCACTTACTTAAATGAAGCACACTAACCGAGCATTCGAACCAAACATGACAAGTGTGAACACACCTTAAGAGTGTGTCAGTTGAAGTATCACTCAACTCTACATTAATCAGCTTTTTTTGACATTAAGATTTTTTATCTTTATTTTTGATACCATGTATGGATTTTTAATGTTTCTTTTTGTCTTAACTCAGCTGAAGACATGCACTGGAATGAGTCCCGCTCCCGTAGTTCCAGAGACTTAAAGATGAGACCCCAGGAAGACACATTGCAGGTCTCACTCAATTTATCAATCTAGTCTTCTATATTCAAATGATCAGTTATTTTGCTTATTAGTGAATATAATCATAACAGATACTGAATTTAAATACAGTATTTACAGTATGCACAATATCTAAATTGTTAAAGCTGCAGTCCGTAACTTGTGGCGCTTTAGCGGCTGATAAACTGAACCGCGTGCGTCTTGCGGAAGAACATTGTAGCCGGAACTACTTCTCTCTGTTTATGTCTATGACGAATCATACAGGTATTGGGCTACTCCGCAGCGGTACCTACCCGAAAGAATCTAAAATAGTCCGAATATAAACGCTTATTAAAGGTGTACCGTAGTGATTCACGACAAGCCAAAAATACGGTTTGGAAAATGGATTCATGGTGTACTCGCTTATTATATAGATTTTGTAAATTTTGAACACAAAAAACTTACGGACAGCAGCTTTGAGTTAAACTTATCACGGAAAATTTGATCTATTAACAAGGCAGTTGGTAGTTAAAACCAGTAATCTAAACATGGCTAAATATTGACCTATTTGTTTATCATTAATATTGGCATTATTTAGATACTTTTTAAAACTATTTATTTAGTTTATTTGTTTAATTATTTATAAAACTCTTGGTAATGTTTGTCAAATTTATTTATCAACATATTTTAATCAATTTTAAGCATTTTAATAAATTAAATTTTCATAGTAATTGTTACCAATTTCAGTGAAATTTTAAAATTTTTGAAACTGAAATTAATATATATTAAACACCTACTTTTATAAAGGTTAAAAATATTGGTAACACTTTACAATAAGGTTCATTACTTAACTACATTAGTTAACATGAACTAAGAATGAACAATACTTCTACAGCATTTATTATTCTTAATGTTAATTTCAGCGTTTACTAATGCATTATTACAATCACAAGTTGTGCTTGTTATCATTAATGCACTGTGAACTAACAAACAATGATTGACTGTATTTTTATTAACATTAACAAAGATTAATAAATACTGTAATAATGTAGCGTTCACTGTTCATTCATGTTAATTAATACATTAATGTTAATGAATGACATCTTATTGTAAAGTGTTACCATAATATTTTAGCAAATTCAGATTGAAGCCTACGTGGCATTAAATATTTCTCAATTAAATTTCTCATTAAATATTTCTCAAAACATTTTTGTCAGGTTTATCAAGTAGTTATTAATATGCAAGTAATAAAATAAAGAGCAAATAGCATGCAATAGAAATAAAAACAATAGAAGAATTAATGAAGTAAAGTTCAAGAAAATCTGCAGTATCGAGCAGAAAATTTAAGTAAATAAAAAATATGACAGCTGTATTAGGTAATTTGTTAAAGGAAAAAAAAAAATTCATCGGACAGGGCCATGCTTTTTATTTTTATAGCTTGGCTAAAACTTTATTAAACGTAAAATTTTGTGCATTTCTGTTTGTTTATCAGATCCGCATCGACAGCAATAACGAGAGGAGCGTCCACACCAGCCGAGGCTCCCAGGCTCTGGCAGGAGACAGCGGAGGGAACCGGCAGAGACCCATAAAGGACCGAGGGATGAAGAAAGACAAGCAGGACGGCCCGGACAGCCAAGCCGTTGTGAACGGCGTTTCGTAGAGAATAACGTGCCCCCTTTCCCCCATTCTCCCACTCCGCTCCACCAATCCAGATGCTTCTTCATTAGAGACACATTAGGCCAAAGAGAACCAGGTCAGTAGGGCTGTCGCAAGACATGACATAAAGCACACTTTGTAATTGTTAGTTGGGGTAAAAGACGAGGTCTCTTGGTGCATGGTGTGTTGAATTCGGTAGTCTTCACGGATTAGAGGGACCGGTCTCTAAATCACAAACTGAAGCTACAGGTTTTCTAATTGACTTTCTAAACAACTACCTACGAAACTTAAAGAAGCTGTGGATTAAATGTCTCTCAAAATGGAATCCTGAAATGTTTTCCAAGCAATTGGTTTTTAAAGTTTTTGTTTTCCACAATGTCCAAACAAAAGGGAAAGAAACGCATTGGAGGATGAACTCAAGCTCTCGGGGCCCAAGTTTATGCCCCATCTCACGGCATACGTTGTTTTTTTACTCGCTTTGGTGTCCATGATTACTCGAGCCCATTCTGATGTGAGATCTTAGCCACATCATTAGCAAAAAAAAGTAAAAATAACAAAAAAACAAAAAATGGCAAACGAAAAAAAAAAAAAAAGCTCCTGTCTGGATCTGTGCCTTTAACTAGTGTGGAATAGTATCATAAATTTGGATGTTTAAATCAGGGAAGAAGACGTGAACAACCTGTCTGAGCAACGTGTGTTGCAATCTCAGCCGACGACTTAAAAAAAAAAAAAAAAAAAAACAACACAAAAAAAAACTTTTTTTTTTTTTTTTTTTTTTTTTTTTGTGTGTGCTGCATGTATTTCACCAACATTTTGTTTGTCTGAAAAGCAGGATTCTATCAAGTCAGCCGAATTCTGATATTTTGCCATAGCTGAATTGTGTATAGTAAAGGTATTAACCTAACTAAACTAGTCAACTGTGGAAGTCATAAATTGTAATCGACCAACCAGAGACAAATATCAGTGCTAATTCAGTGACGTCAACATCACAAAATATGAGTTAATCTTGTCGTTTAGCATATCTTTGCATTATAGGAAAATTCTGATTTTTTTTTTATTATTATTATTATTATTTTTTTTTTTAATAGAGGTAGCAAAGCAGTTTTCTTTAAACAAAACAACAACAAAAAAACAAAAAAAAAAACACCTGTCGTTTTACTCCCACACAAAGTGAACTTGTTGGGACTTTTTTTTTTTCATTTTTCCCCACAAACGGGGTGGAAATGCTCGTTTTGGTTAAATTTCTGTTCATGCTGGCCACAGTAAACTGCCATCTCTCCTGCTGTATTTCTCAGCATCAAGTGTGAAGCACTTATATCAGATCTCTGTAACATTGTCTGTGTCCTAACAATGGCTCGTCATAGACTGAACATGTTGAACTGTGTGGTTGCATACTGTATATTACGTCATCTGTTAAGAGATTGTTGCTGTTCTTTTTAGATTGAACTTTAAATGTGTACTTATCATGTTTGTGTTACTCTGCAAGTACTTTATAATCTATAAACCTATAATAAACTAGAATGTGATAAGACTTCCTCGGCAGGTGAATCACATGTATGCTGTCAACATAACTAAACTGAAGTTTAGATATCTTCGCTAATTTTGAGTCTACTGTACTTTTGCAGCTGAATTCGCTTGGAGAGGGACGAGAAGGGGGAATAGGCGATGTTAACTTTGATATGAAAACCGTCTGTCTTATCCGATTAGTGCTTGTGCATTAAACTTAAGTTTACATTTTCGAGAAGACGCGATGCTGTTCTGAACCCACGATTCTTTCCAAACCTACTGTGACGATAACCATGGTAGTTTTTTTTCTGCTTTTCCTTTGACTGTACAGCAAGAAAACTGCTCTTTTTCTCTACGTTTCTAGTTCTCTTTGCGCTCCTGTACTCTCGCTAGTCACCTTGGCGAATAACCAGCTCTACCTGTTATGCTTATACACACCAGTTTGGAAGTGATTTGCCTGTGAAAACGAAAGAAAGCTGAAAAGAACCTGTGACTGGCGGAGGATGTGCGGAAAGACAAACCACTCTCTCGACGGAGGCGGCCCCGGATGCCCCTCTCGCGTGGCTCTTAAAAAAATAAAAAATTAGCTTTTACTTCAAAATAAGGTGTTAAATGGTTTACTCTCAGTATTTTTAAAACCTGCACGTCCACGGCGGGCAGTAAAACTGGCAAGATGGCGCAGTCTGTTCGAGGAAAAGAAATTTAAAAATTAAAAAAAAAACCTGTTTCGAATCTTTGAAAGTGTTGCCAAACAGACTGTTTTCTAGTTATTTATTTTTTGGAATGTATATTAAAATGACAAATTGTAAAACCATCTCTTGCACACATCGTAGGCTATTGTGATTGAAAAAGAGCTGAAAAAACTAAACATGAAATACTGTAGATACTGAACTGAGGTAGACTGACCTTGTATGTTACTGCACTTTGGGTAATAATTTCTTTGTACATAATAATAGCAGAACAGACTGGGTTTTATGTTGACATTGTTTGGTTATAGTGCAATATATTTTGTATGCAAGCAGTTTCAATAAATAAAGGTTGATCTTCCTCTGCGATCTGAAGTGTTTTTATTCCTCGCAGGGAATTGGACGTTTTACATTCCATATGTGGTGATAAATCTGCCCTTCATCAAACACGACAGCACATTTCATTTTAGCGCATTAACATCAGCAGATTCCTCTCCTTGTTAAATCTTACTATTGCTCGTTTTGTGCGTTGGCCTGTTGGTTTCTTTCTTTGTTTCTCCACTTGGTGGCTCTGTGGCACAGGCTAAATCCTACTATAATGCCACTGCAACTGTTCCTGTAATGAATGCTGGCGGTACATCAGCATTTTAATAGGGTGAATGCAGGTGAATTGGGACACTTTTTGACATTGAGATGTTTTACCTGAATTCACCCTGTATTTAACAGCTGCATATTGTGCTGTGTTAACCAGTGTCTCTTTTTTTTATAGCAGTTAATCTGCATAATTTCATAAGAAAAAGCAAGCAAGATTTTCTTTATTAAAAATGTGAGATTCATGCTGGTTTGTTTTGACTCTGTATTTCAAAGTAAACCGGATTACATTTCAGATGTTTGGGGTTACTTTATTTTAATCCTTTTGAAAGAAGTCTCTTGTGCTCAAGGCTGCATAAGTTTGATCAAAATGCAGTAAAAGAGCAATATTGTGAAATTACATTTTTCAATAACTGTTTTTGTTCTCAACATTAATACGTGTTTCTCAAGCAGCAAATCAGCATATTAGAATGATTTCTATAAGATAGATAGATAGATAGATAGACATTTTTTTCAGACAGATATTCTTTCAGATAGATATTTTTTTCAGATAGATAGATACATAGATAATTTTCAGATAGATAGATATTTTTCAGAATTCTTTGAATAGAACAAAGAACATAATTTATTTCATAGTTGTATTTGTTTTATTGTAATGTTGTTTACAATATGATCATCTTTGATCAATATAATGCATAATCAAATTAATTTCCAAAAAAAAAAAAAAAAGATATTTTTACTCTGTGCTTAGAAATACACAAATTTGTGAATTTGCATTTCCTAATGAAAAAAAAAAATCACAAAATAATTGAAGAATGAGCTGAACATAGTATGGTACAGTACAAATGTATGTTGTAGATTTTTTTTAACATCTGTTATATTAAAATGGATTAGTTTTGTTCATCTTCAGGTGAACATTGTTATAAGTATGCTTGCTTAGAAACTAATAGCACACCTCTCCTCAATAAGCTGCATAATTACAAGTAGCATTCATGTAATTGGCTTGGCATGTGTTGCACACTAAGGTTTAATAAAATAAGTATGAGCAATAGTAACAATGATACTTACCTTATTATGAGGTTTCATAATAACATATCATAGGTTTTCAAAATCAATCATGTTTCTCTCCATTTCACATTGGTGGAACTGCATGCGGTTTGTGTTTAACTATGAATCTGTAAAATGGATCCACATTGGCTATTTAAATGTCTTACTGTTTCCTTTGCCTTCTCTGACACTCTTCTGCTAGACAGAGTGCAATTGGAAAGAAGGAAAAAAAAACAGTTTTGGTCCCGCATCATTGGATTTCCACAAGAGCTGACAGAAATTTTAGCCACTCTGCCTTTTTGCAGGAGGAAAGGGCCAATTACCTCCGACCCCAAACAAAGTCTGTTGGAGCCCTTACCCTGAAATCCTCGCCATCATCCACCCGATGGATCCACCAGACTGACCTAGTTTCCTCTCCACTAACAACCACAACAACAGCAAACAGTGACCTGAGATGCTGTGTCTTCTCTCTCTCTCTCATTGGCATGTTGTCAAGTTCATTTAAAGCAACACTCAAAAACCTGTTCCCCCTTCTCTACCTCTCCCCCCGTCTTTCTTTCTCTCCCTGCGCGGTCATTAATAAATGCATGGGAAATTAATGACAACACTTAAAATTATGCCTGCAGTACTATTTAATTAGTATATAATGACAGAAGCTGTACATCTATCACAGCTCTGTCCCAGTCAAGTGCTTTAATTTAAAGTAAAAATGTAGCGCATTAATCTAACATTGATAAGAGTTACTACACAGCAAAGATTCAATAGGAATGTACTGTTTTTTTACGTAAAAATGGCATGGTGCTATAAATGTTTATATAAAATGAATACTTTTTTTATTTTATTTATTTTTTTTTGCACGTTGAACCACATTTAATGTGTTGTATGTGTGTAGTTAATGCAGAATCATTCTCATTTTGAAAGTTTTGCCCCCCTAAATATATAAATATATTTGTCCCAAAAAATCTATATATTTATAAAATATGGGGTACAAAACTGAGTAACAAAAAATGATGATTCTGCATTAATATATATGTCTGCGTGTGTGTATTATTATTATTATTATTATTATTATTATTATTATTAATGCAGAATCATATTAATTTTGAAAGTTTTGTCCCCCAAATCAGTGGTTTTGTTTTTGCATTTTTGGCTTGCTTGTTTGTTTGTTTTTTTTGTTTTTGTTTTTTTTTGTTTTTGTTTTTTTTTTTTTGTTTTGTTTTTTTCACATCACAAGAAATCTTAAGAAGTCTATATAACAGAAAATTATTTTTAAAGTAATTTTTGGATTTTAACAACATGTTTTAACAGCAAAAAAAGCAAAGTTGATATTTGTTCAACTTTCATTATTAGTTTGTTTTTTTCAAACTTTAAAAATAATGATACTACACTTTTTTTTTTTTTTTTTAAAGAAAATATTACTTTGTTACATCTGGCTTTTTTTTTAGAACCATTATATCCAATTTGTAGTTGAAAGCTGGACGTGTTTCATGTTAATTTCATGCAGCTATATTAAAGATTTCTTATTTCCATCATCTCAAACATCCTTATTTGACATAGAACTAAAATATATATGATTGTGCATGCAGTTGCATAACCATTACTAGATAAATGGTCTGTTCTGTTCTCTCTGTGGTTTTATGGGTCAACCAGACATCATTATTTGTACAACATGTAAAGAACAGCATGTTTTATAGTGCAGCTCTAACAAAAAGATGCACCCAGTAACTAGAAGCAATCACTTTGTCTTTTCAATGCTGATTTTGAAGCGTCCAGTCTCTCTCTCTCTCTCTCTCTCTCTCTCTCTCTCTCTCTCTCTCTCTCTCTCTCTCTCTCTCTCTCTCTCTCTTCTCTCTCTCTCTCGTCTCTCTCTCTCTCTCTCTCTCTCTGGGTCCCCCATGACTCATTTCTGTGTTGCCCCTGGCTTGTGAGAGTCGTGTTGGACTCGTGTGTGCTGGAGAGGGATTCAGGGGCCACACACTGAGCTGCTGTCAAACCGCACTCCAGCGCCATCAGTCTGGGTTTAACATCACAGACTTAATATCTGTTCTCCATCTTTAAAATGCTCTTTGTATGACAGCGGCACAAGAATGCTAGAAGACTCATTGTCAAGATATGGTGTTGATGGTTTGATTGTGACTGATTTAATTGTTCTGGAAGAATCACAGATGCTGAACTTACTGTAGGCTCATAATGTGATAAATTTAGAATATGTCGTGCATTGTTATATATATATATATATAATATAATATAATTTATTTATTTATTTATTTTTAAGGCGTTTCTGTAGTTCAAACAGTAAAGCAATGCACTAGCAACACCTAGGTCATGGATTTGATTCTCAGAGAAAGCAAGAACTGATCAAATTTAAATGAAAAACTTTTTTTGGATAAAAGTGTCTGTTAAATTAATAAATGTAAATGTAACTCTATTATTCTATTTAATGTGCAATCCAAATACATAAAGGCTTTTGTCTTTCAAATACATTAAAATTCATAAATTCACATTATTCCTTATTGACATATAATGCAGGGATTCCATATTCATTCAGTCATTCATTCGTTCATTTATTCATTCATTCCCGAACCTCTTTCACCTAATTTACTTGAAGTTCCTCTGAGATTTCAAGGTAATAAGTTAATAATTAAGTAACATTTGCATAATCATGGTTTTCTGACATTGGTTAATAGTGTTTTATTTAGATTGTTGTTGATTGCTTTAACTGTAATATTAAAATTATCGCTTTAGGGTTGGTAACAGTAAATAACTATTGGTATACTTTTGTAATGCTGTAAGCATATTTTGGATTGATTTGGCAATTGAAAAAGCCACACTGGTTGACCACTAGTCTGAATGTTGGAGCAATATGTCTCATAATGTATTTGGTATAGTCTGGACTTAAAATGGTTAAGTGTCACACTGTAAAACAGAATTGACTGGCACTGATTATTATTATTATTTTTTTTAATTATTGTTATTTTTATTTTTTATTTTTTGTCACTTTAAAATTACTGCTTTTAATTAATTTATGTTTATTTATTTTATGTATTTATATATATATATATATATATATATATATATATATATATATATATATATATGTATGTATATTATTATTTTTTTTTTTGGATTTACTGAATTATTAGCTTTGTTTAATATGCTTCATATTGTTAATAACAATGAATAGAATATATATCCCTTTCTCTTTGTATTGTTGTGTCAATATTATACAAAATTATACAATTGGTATTATGCTATATTTAAACTATACTATTTACCCAGGGCAAAAGTAATCTAAAGGTAATCAAAAAGTAGTCCAATAAAATGTAATGGATTACATTACTAACTACAATCACTAATGGACTACAGTTTGTAATTAATCTACCAGCTCTTACAAGAGAAGGACAAAGCAATTTGCCAAAAAGCAAAAAAAATAATAATAATAATAATAATTAATTAATACACAATGCCAACATTTTAGAAAATTACATAGCCTATACTTTATAAATTCTCTAAAATGCTAAAATAATTGTTTGATCTCTCAGACATGCATCAAATTTGAGGGATTGGCATCATGAGTCTTTTTGATAACATGGTGTTGCATTAATTACACTTTCACATTCTGTATAGCTTGTTTCAGTTTTTTTTTCTTTAGATACGTCAATAGATAAATGCAACCTTAATTTACTATTTAAATTACAAGTACTTTAATTACAATATTACAATAATCAGTTCTTAAGGGTTAGTAACAAATAACTGTTGGTACTTTTGTAATGTAAGCATATTTAGATAGTAGTTTAATATTTGGCAATTGAAAAAGCCACACTGGTTAAACATTAATCTGAATTTTGAAGGAATATGTCTCTCCAACCCGATCTCATGGCAATTCGTACATATTTTATGAGGTGGCTAAATCGTATGAATTCGTACGACCTTACTTGTACAAATTGGTATGATTTTTGCTAAATCGTACGAATTTTACGAGTTCCCCAATTTGTATGAATTCGTACGAATGACCTATCCCTAACCCCGCCCCTAAACCTACCTGTCACTGGGGTCTGGACAAATCGTAAAATCATACGAGTGAGGTTGTACGAATTCGTACGAATTAGCCACCTCATAAAATATGTACAAATTGGTCGTGAGATAGCGTTGGTCTCGCAGTGTCTTTGGTAGTCTGGACTTGAAATGGTTCAGTGTCAACTGTAAAACAGAATTGATTGGCGCTAATTTTTGTTCTGTTGTAGTTAAAGAGTTTGACTCTTCTGAACTGCATTTTCCTCATAGACTCCATTAGAGCAGCTTTCTTATCCCTATTAATATCGTTCACCGTTGCCTCTGATCTATTAAGTGAATAATGTAACATGATTGACCTTGGTACGCCTGTCAATACCATGCATCCGTGATGAAAAAATTATTTATACATCTTTGGAAATGGTAATTAAATTGATAATGGAATACAACGCTGAGCCCCGTTAACCTGAAATAAATCACCAGATAAACAAAGACAGGAAGGCCAATTAAATCTACTACATGGTATTAATTAGCACGAGTCAAACGATGTTACCTACCTATGGGCCCTACATTTCCAGATAATGCATGACATGCGGAGCCGGTCATTATTTTCAATGAGCGCTAATTCAGACGGATGGCATGGGAGGAATTTGTGGTCAAAGAACACAGGGACTAACCTCTGTTAGTTCACTTAATTGAAAAGTGAAATTAAATTATTGATTTTTGTATTTTCTCCAGACAAATGGAGGGCCACGCTAACAACCAGAGAGAGAGAGAGAGAGTCTAGCGATGTCTCGCAAAAGCAAAGTGCTCCCGCGAGCAAGACGGCCCCTAACCAGAGTAGTCAAATTCAATTTGCACGAGAGCCGTTTTAATGCCCGTGTCAGATGCTTGTCTCCTAATGCATTTTGATGAGTATGAAGTCTTCTGCTCCTAATGAGGCGGTGCGTCTGAGCGATCTGATAGCTTATCTCTCTGAAGGAGAAACAATAACGCTGCTTAAACGTCCTTGTCCTCACATAGACGTTCATGTGGCGTAAATTTAGTTGTTTATGTTATTGTTCTCCATCATACATTCACTATGTGAAGTAATGGTGTTTGGGGAAATGCAGTGTAGACTGTGTAAATGTTTTGTTGAATTTGGTTGCCAGGAATTTTTCCTAAAACGTACTGTATTAAATTGATTCACAAGATAAATCATCAAAGTGACCTCTCCATTAAAGATGACCGATATACTTGTGTACAGAAGACACTAAAACAATGCAAATAATAAATAAATAAATAATTGAAAATGGAACACATTTTCTAATATACAGTGTATTGAGAACAAAAATATATGTTAAAAATATATATAGAAAATACAATTGTTTATGATGTCATTCAGTGGATGTCATTCTGGTGTTTTTAATGATAAAGTATAACTATTTATTTATTTAGAGTTAAAACATTTTTATAGTAGATAAAGTATTTTTTGGAGCTTTAAGAAACTGGAAAAAAAAAATAATAAAAAAAAAAAAAGTAAATAGTTAAACATTTTTACAATAGGAAATAATGTATTGCATGTTTAAGCTACTGTAAAAAAAAAAAAAAAAAAAAAAAAGTAAAAACATGTTAAATGCAAGTTACCTTAGCATATACAGTGAAAAATGGTAAACGGTTAAACATTGCATTATGTGTAATTTTACTTTAAAAAAACTCAATTTTCAGAGTTTTTTTTTTAGGTAAAAGATATAAATTATTTGCCTGTTTCACTATATCTAAAAATGTATCAAATGAAATACAGAATGTTAAATCATTTAGTTTTTCACTGTATCTTACAATTAACCAAATGTTTGCTTTTTTTATTTATTTTTTTTTTTCCTGCAAAAAAAATTACATTTATGTGAAAAGGTGCTACGAGTTGCTTTATCTGTATTTTTTAAGCAAAATAAATAAATAAATAAAATAAAAATAAGAAGAATAGTTCTTTACTTACATACTTTTTGACTATAATTTAAAATGTTTATAATGAAACATATAATAGGATGTTAAATTATTTACAGTTTTCACTGTATCTTAAAGTTAAAAGGTGCAGTAAGGTGCTTTATCTGCTGTATTTGTTTTAAAGGATTAAATAATTATTTACTTATATTGTACTTTTTGACTATAATTTAAAATGTTTCAAATGATAAACACTAACATGAGATCAGTTGCATACTGTATATTGATTAGCAAAACATTGACCATACATTACTTGATGCTCCTTTAATTTACTGTTCTCAGTCTATGCAAACTCTAAGATGAACATTTTCACAGAAGTTAGCCTTTCAGTTTTTTACATGCATTGGTAAATCACAGTTGAATTACATTGTTGTGGCAGTGTGTGCATTTGTGAATGTTAGTTGTAAGGTGGCTGTAGACATACACATTCATGCAGGGCTCAATAAAATGCCAGTAAGCTAACATAGATAAATTCAGATTCATTTAAGTATAGTAATACTTTTGTGTGCATCATTGAAGGCTGCCCTCTCTCTTAAACCAGTGACGGATACAAGCACTTCTGAAGGGAAAAATTATTTTTTGAATGGTTAATCTATTCAGATTCATGTGAATATGGTACTTTTTCATTATTCGAAACCAGGGGCCTTGACATTGTTTGAGCAAATGTTCGCACCAAAGCGATTCAGAAAATGGAAGTGTTAACAGAGTCTCACAGAAGACTTCTCTCGGTGTTATTAATTCTTTGTTCAAGACCTCAAAGTGAACTGTTCAATAAGTAAAAGTGAGTTTAGCCTCTCGTGCTGTCGGAGTGACCCTTACGTGGCCGGTGACGTTCTGAAGACCTGCACCATAAAGTGAGGCTGAGGTTCTGACAGTTAAGCGCTCCTTGAAGGCGTTTGTTTAATGATAGGATGGATTTTGAGCACTTCAATAAACAGCAAAGGCCACCTGCTGGCTTTAACCGTCTCGCGGATTTGACTGATGACCCAGTCTAGTCAGTTTAACAACCTGAAAAACATTTGATACTTTGACGGGATGTGAAAAATACATCCCGCATCTCTTCAAAGAACTGCTCAGTAGGGTCTTCTTAATCATTGTCTTTTGATAATACCAACATTTAGTCAAGGTTCATTTAATGTTGTAATTTGATTTATAGTATTTTAAGATGATTTAGGTTTTGCAGTGATATTTATTAAGATGTTACACATTGTTTTCAATTTACAAATTCAAAATAAAGGTTCCAAAAGGGGGATTTTCACAGCAATGCCATATAGAACCATTTTGGATTCCTTAAAGAGCTTTTCAGTAAACATTTCAATCAATCAATCAATCAATCAATCAATAGACACTGATGCTATTAAAAAAGTCTTTATTTTTAAAAGTGTTATTTTTGTTTTGACAACTATTAAATATTTTGAAGTATACTATATAACATATAATGTATGAAAATTATTTTTTTTAACAAAATTTGATTTGCATTATAGTATTTAGCATATAGCTTAACAGAAATACAAATAAATAATCTCGTTTTATTTTCCTTTTCCCCCAACATGTTTTGTTTACTGTGTTTGACAAGCTCATACTTTCAATCATGTTGCTAAAGTTATTGGACAAAACAAAACAAAATAAATAATTAGACAAATATTTATTATTAATTTATGGGAAGTCTTTATTGAATTATTTGTTTGTTTGTTTGTTTGTTTTGTTTTTGGTAATTACCACAAACTAACATTAATTGCACACTGTAAAATAATAATAATAATATTCTGTCAGAACATTTCCGTTAACTCTAAAAACCAACGCAGTGCAATGCAAAATCCAAAATACAGGTAAAATACATATTTAAAATAATAATAATAATAATAATAAATCAGTATGGAAAATTTATTCATATTAATACAGTGCATTGTCCCATTTTCTTATTTATTTATTTATTATTTTAAAACTGATGATGTATCTAAATTTCTGATATATACACATTTTGGTAACAGAGCTGCAAAACCCACAATCTCATATACAGTATAATGAACAGAACTTAAAACAGCTTATAATATTTACTTTAACCTCTGGAGGATATGACTATCACACCTCTCTCTGAACATTTGTTCAGTTAAGAATTTCAGAGGTTTTTTATACCCTTAATGGAAAGTACCTATTAGTAGATAATTTCTTTGGTTTACCAACTGTTCTGAGTAAATTCCCTGACCCAATTACTGTAAAAAACCGAACACATGGATTAGCTTCCACAAGGCATATCTTTGTCTCTACACACAAAGTCAGAGCCGCTCCACCTGTCTTTTTTTCTTTTCTTCTCTCAGGCTGTCAGAAGCAGCAGTCTCCACACCAGGATGTAGGAAATGTCACTCCCAGACTCTGGAGTAGTGCTGTTGTGTAGTGGCACTGAATCACTCTGAATGAGGAGCGAGTCGATGCCGTTCAGACTGTGTGTGTGTGTGTGTGTGTGAGCTGTGTTTGACAGTGTCCAAGGATGCAAAAAGCCAAACAGATGTGAGAAGTGACAAGTCACTGCACAGGCTGTGTTGTTGTTGTTGGTTTGTACAGGACATTTGTGTCTTCCGTGGTCAGACCCATTTTTTAAGTAGTCCTCCAAGACTCAAGACTTTCTGTTTACTCATAGTATATAATTTAAAGAGTCTAAAGGCCATAGTTATACAAGTCTATTCCTTTAATACACAGTCAAAATCTGTATTACTTTCTTTATGTGGAACTTAACAGAATAAACTTCAAGGTGCTCTTTTGAAAGTGTCAGTGACCAGAGGCTGTCAAGCCCTGAAAAGAAGAAAAAGCACCGCACAAGTGTCATATGTAGTGTGTCAAATGGCTTGTGTGCTGCGTTACTAAACCTTCAGAATTCAAAAAATGTACAGTAGCTCTCTCACTTGCACACACACGAAAAGTGTTAAGCAACAGTCCACACCAATGATTCCAAAAGCATTTGTTTTTGCAAAATTTGAACGGTGTGGCAAAGGAAAGATTTTCACTTAATAATGATTAAGACTCACAAAGCAATATAAGTTTTTAAGAATGTTTAAAGGAATTGTTATGATGTGTTTTTGGCTTTTTTTGTTAGTTGATAGCCACATTAACCATTGTCTTGAACATTGTGCTAAACATCTCCTTTTTTGTGAATTTTCTATCAATTTACTACCATTCTAAAATGCTGGGGTCTCCTTTAGCACAAACTCCAGCATCAGTGAGGTGTTGCATGGAAGTGTTCAGCCTGTGGCACTGCTGAGGCACTATTGAGCCTTCAGCTCATCTGTATTGTTGGATCGGCTGTTTCTCATCTTTCTCTTGAAAATATCCCATAGATTCCATCTGGGGTTCAGGTCAGGCATGTTGGCTGGCCAATCAAGCACAGTAATATCATGGTCAGCAAACCACTTGGAAGTGGTTTTGGCACTGTGGGCAGGTGCTAAATTCCTGCTGGAAAAAGAAATCGGCATCTCCATAAAGCTTGTCAGCAGATGGAAGCATAAAGTGCTCCAAAATCTCCTGGTAGACGGCTGCATTGACTTTGGACTTGATAAAACACAATCGACCAACACCAGCAGACGTCACGGTGCCCCAAATCATCTCTGACTTCGGAAACTTCGCACTAGACTTCAAGCAGCTTGGATTCTGTGCCTCTCCAGTCTTCCTTCAGACTCCAGACCTTGATTTCCAAATGAAATGCAAAATTTACTTTTATCGGAAAAGAGGACTTTGGACCACTGAGCAACAGCCCAGCTCTTTTTCTCCGTAGCCCAGGTAAGATGCTTCTGACGTTTCTGTTTCAGAAGTGGCTTGGTAGCCCTTTTCCTGAAGACGTCTGAGCGTGGTGACTCTTGGTGCACTGACTCCAGCTTCAGTCCTCTCCTTGTGAATCTCTCCCAAGTGTTTGAATCGGCTTTGCTTGACAGTATTCTCAAGCTTGCGGTCATCCCTGTTGCTTGTGCACATTTTCTTACCCAATTTCTTCTTTCCAGTCAACTTTGCATTTAATATGCTTTGATACAGCACTCTGTGAACAGCCACCCCTTTCAGTAATGACCTTCTGTGACTTACCCTCTTTGTGGAGGGTGTCAGTGATTGTCTTCTGGACCATTGCCAAGTCAGCAGTCTTCCCCATTATTGTGGTTTTAAAGAACAAGAGATACCCGGAATTTATACTGTAGGAATGGTCATTTAATGAAACTCAAATGCAAATATTCTAATATTTTGAGATACTGGATTTTTTTAACTTTCATGAGCTGTAAGCTCTAATAATCAAAATTAAAACATAAAACTTTTGAAGTGTTTTACTTTACATGTAATGAATCTAGAATATGTGAAAGCTTCACTTTTTGAAATGTTGCAAGAAAAATACTTTTCACGGTATTCTGTTTTTTTTTTAGATACAACTATTTGAAAATCTGGAATCTGAAGGTGCAAAAAAAGGCAAAATATTGAGAAAATCGCCTTTAAAGTTGTCCAAATGAAGTTCTAAGCAATGCATATTACTAATCAGAAATTATATTATGTTTTGATATATTTACAGTAAGAAATTTACAAAATATCTTCATGGAACATGATCTTTACTTTATATCCTGATGATTTTTGGCATAAAAAAATGGATAATTTTGACCCACACAATGTATTTCTGGCTATTGCTACAAATATACCCCAGCGACTTAAGACTGGTTTTGTGGTCCAGGGTCACACATATATATATATATATATTTATATATATGTAATACACTACGGGGCCGTTGAATGCTTGAATCTGATTGGCTGACGAACGTTCTAAGGTGTGCAATTATTTTCAGGGAAACGCACGGCAGGTTTTGACCGCATTACATGACCATATCACTTCGCCAAATTATTTGAGTTATTTCA
Organism: Spinibarbus caldwelli; assembly: GCA_039654775.1. Lineage (NCBI taxonomy): Eukaryota > Metazoa > Chordata > Actinopteri > Cypriniformes > Cyprinidae > Spinibarbus > Spinibarbus caldwelli. The sequence goes on along the minus strand of CM077246.1, from coordinate 25,650,054 downwards.
AAGGTCCTTATGGCAAAAGAACCAAAACCCATAACGACACTGGCCAAACAAATAAATATAGCAAACAAAAGGATAAAAACGACAGATCATGTCCATGTTTTTGCCACAAAATTACGTTTTATTATGTATGGAAAGCACATGCTCTCTTTCTCTCCCGCTCTCTCTCCCTCACAGACAGTTTGCACACACATTAACATAAGCGCTAAAGTTGTTAGCACTACTCTGATGATTTTATCAGTAACATAGTTCCCTTTCGATACTTCACTCATACTGCGTCACTAGACGCTATGGGGAAAAACTCCTTTTTCTCAGAGGACTGAAGACTTTTACAATCACGCAGTGTAACTGCACGGCCATTGGTTCGTGCAGTGATAAAAAAACGAACCAATGGCTAGGCAGCGGAGCTGCACGAGCCTATGGCGATGAAGCCCGCCAGAGCCCGCCAGAATGGGCAGGGGCATCTGGCTATATAAGCGGGCATTTCGCCATAGGATCTCAGATCAGTTCTCCTTCAGCGGCGATGATCATCCTTTTGCTGATATACGGGACTAGAAGCCGCTCGCCGTTGAAACGCCTCGCTGCAGACAGAAGCTGATTCAAAGACCTGCACCGCTCTGCTGTTCTCGCTCCGCGCTTCCAGCCCGAGCCGCTTTCAGCTTCCGTGCAGCTCTCAGCTCGTCCCCTGCAGCAATCCAGTGAGTTCTAAAATAGCAAATTTCAAAAGAGCAAATTTCCAGCGACGTTGTTGCAAATGTTGCACTGTGAGTGTGGCTCGTGCAGGCAATCCTGCACGATACAGAAGGGCAGTGAGCACGTCTTCTGTCTGGGTAATGCCCACACAGAGACTGCGTGCTCACTGAGACGGAATGTTCTCTCACTTAGAGCATGAGTCTCGCTCTTCTTCGCACGTGGTCCGCTCTCCCGTTTTTTCCTCTCTCAGCAAGAGCTCGGAGAAAGGAACAACAGAGCCTCGGAGCTGAGCAACCAGGTTTGAGTGATCCCACGCCGCCACAGAGCTTGTGTACTCACTCTTCCTGCAGCGCTCTGATCCACTGGTGTGTTTACACGTGAGAATCAGCGCCCCTCGTTACTTCGAGCGGCTCTATTCTCTTAGGCGCATCGGAGTAGGAAGCTGTTACTACTTATCGCTGACAGCTTTGCGTGTGTATGCGTCGCCGAAGCTGTGATCACACAGACAGGCTGCTTTCACCGAAAGCCAGAGTCCATCACTGATTCGCTCGCGGATTCCCTTCTATGAAGGTGGCCCCGCCTCCCCCGCTCTTATGTTTCTCTTCTCCCAGTCACCTCGGAGAAAGAATCTTTTAAATCGCGGTCCTGAGCGATCAGGCTTGAGTGATTTTCACGCCGGCACAGCCCCGTGTTTCACTCTCCAGGCTTGATCTGCCAGTGTGTTTACACTGAGGATTAGCACCTAACACCCCGTGTGCTCGCTTTGATCGACCAGCATGTTAACACGTGAGAATTAGCATGTTTGTTCTGCCAGCATGTGTTAACACGTGAGGATTAGCACCCCTCATTACATCGAGTGGCTCAATCCTTCTCGGCGGATTGGAGTAGAATGCTGCGCTAAGGCGGCCCCAACTCCCCAGCTCTTATGTTTTTCTTCTCCCAGTCACCTCGGAGGAAGAAAATGATAAACTAGCAGGGCTGAGCGATCAGGCTTGAGTGATTTTCACGCCGGCACAGCCCAGTGTTTCACTCTCCATGCAGCTCTTTGATCTGCCAGTGTGTTTATGCTAAGGATTAGCGCTCCTCATTTGTCTAGCGGCTTAATGACCCATTTAACACTGCAAGCGTGAGCAGCGCAGAAGCAGTGCGTATGCAGAGCGTGAGCAGCGCGTGCCCATTGTGCTTTCATACGGGTAGCGTTTGTCTCGTGCAGTTGAACCGCGGCATGTATAGGCCTACTGCAATATAGACGAGTATTGTCAAGTCTGACCTTTTTCCCAGCGTTCTCCTTCAAACACTGTGTGCCATGTGCTTTGATGTACGATAGCCTATGGCCAGCATACTCTGCTGCGATGCGACTGTGTCCCCCTCCTATCTGTCCCACACACATATGTAAATAACATGCTGTATATAGGTAGTTTACATGATGAAAAGTCATATTAAAGTTAACAAATGCCTCTAGTTTTATTAATTTAACAGACCTTTGAAGTTTGGGCAAAAACTCGTGGACATGATGTGTTTTTGTTTATTATATGTTTTCATATGGTGATTGTGAAACACGTAACAATTCGCTTATATGTTTTTATGGTGACATTTTTCAGGTAAATCCGGTCAATATTAATCAAGAACAATACACTGTGGCTTTAATTCAGCGTAAGTGGCGCAGCAAAAATAGACTCAGCACCGAAATGATCGCGGCACTGCTGCTGCTTGACGCTCACGCGCTGCTCCTGCTCCCGGTGTGAATGCACTCATTTGTTAACATGCATGCTGAAAAAAATACGCACTGCTCACGCTTGCGGTGTGAAACGGGCGTAATCCTTCAAAGTGGATCGGAGCGGAATGCTGTCACCTGTGATTTAGAATATCGCTGACGGCTTCAATTTGAGTGCGCTGCTCGGGCCACGCCCACGCTGAGGCTGCGCTCACTAAGACAGACAGCTCTCATTACAAGAGTTTGTGTCTCACTCTGCTTTGCTCACGGTCCGCCTTCAATGAAGGCGGCCCCGCCCCTCTCCTCATCTGCTACGAGCGGGTTTGAGAGAATGCGCGCAGCACCTTTGATCTGCCTGTGTGTGTCTACACATAAGGATCTTCAGTGCCCCTCTTCTCACGAGTGGTTTGATCCTTTTAAGTGGATTTAAAGAGAATGCTGTCACTAGTGATTATCAATGACAGCTTCAGGGGTGGACACGTCTGGGCCACGCCCACAGGGGCTAACTGCTCTAGCGGGAGCATTGAGTCCAGCAAAGCACTACAGCCTCTCTTATGCCTCCAAGCACCCCGTTCAATTCCGGGTGCCAATGGCAGTGTGTTTGTTGTAATTACGGTTGTGAACACCAGGTCCATTCAAATAGCGCCCACACAATCGATCACTGTTATGGCGAGAAAAATAAAACACAAACATTTGCAAAAGAGAACAAATATCCTCTTCCTTTTATCACGAGTGTCGGGTCCCCGCAAGGCGACCTGTCACTCAAACCAATTCAACCCGTCTCCACAATGGGCTGAGGCCTGGCAGGCCATCCCCGGAGTGTCAGACTGGGTTGTGGGATAATAAAACGAGGTTATACACGTCAATTCGCTTGAAGAACTCCGTTATTCAGTGGTGTGGTTTCCACCTCGGTTCAGAGCAGGGACGCACACGTCCTGTGTGCCGAAGTGATGAATTTGCTGTCGAAAGGAGCCATTGAAACGGTTCCCCCGGCTCAGAGCGAGTCAGGCTTCTACAGCCGATACTTCCTCGTCCCCAAAAATGATGGTGACCTGAGACCCATCATCGCTCTCAGATCCCTGAACCACGCCCTCTTGAAACGGCCATTCAGGATGATTACATTGAAACAGATCCTCTCGCAAGTATGCCCAGAGGACTGGTTCTTTTCGCTGGATCTGAAAGATGCCTACTTTTACATCCAGATAGCCCCCCACCACAGACGATTCTTGAGATTCACCTTTGAGGGAGTGGCTTATCAATACACAGTCCTTCCCTTTGGACTGTTCTTAGCTCCCCACACTTTTGCGAAGTGCATGGATGGGATGTGTCCCCGCTGAGACAGATGGGAATCCGCATTCTGAATTGCCTCGACAACTGGCTCATTCTGGTCCAGTCAGAGGACGAGCTTCTAAATCACAGATCCTTCCTCCTCAGCCACCTAGAATGCCTGGGACTCAGGCTCAATTTTGCCAAGAGCTCTCTGTCTCCCAGCCAACAAACTTCGTTCCTAGGAGCAGCTTTCAACTCAGTCCACATGAGGATGGTAGTCGTGCCAGAACGTGCACTGGCCATACAGCAGCTCGCGGCTTCCTTCAAAATTGGAGCCTCTCACCCTCTCAAACGTTTCAAAAGATGCTGGGCCTCATGGCCTCTGCATCACTAGTTCTTCAGTTGGGCCTGCTCCGCGTGAGACCCCTTCAGTACTGGTTGAAACCACAAATTCCGCCCCATGCGTGGCATCATGGACGCATCCGCATCAGGGTGAGCCAGGCCTGCATAACAGCTCTGGCCCCCTGGAAAGACCCGCAGTGGTTCAAGCAGGGCGTGACTATGGGTTTGATTCACAGAAGGAAAGCTGTCACAACAGACACGTCCAACACAGGTTGGGGAGCTCTGTGCAAAGGCAGACCGACCTTCGGCTCCTGGTCGGATGCAGAAGGCCAGCTACACATCAACTGCCTCGAGATGACGGCAGTATGTCGAGACCTTCTTACCAGACATAAAGGGACACCACGTGCTAGTTCGCTCAGTGGTGTCATATATACTGTGTGTGTGTATATATATATATATATATATATATATATATATATATATATATATATATATATATATATATATATATATTAGTGCTGTCAATCGATTAAAAAATTTAATCGCGTTAATCACAGTCCTGGACTGTGATTAATCATGATTAATCACAAATTTAAAATACTAGGATTTACCTGTAAATATGTTGAAATAAAGAAATGCATGACAAACTAGTTTAAGGAAACAGAACCTTTCACACCTCCGCGAGGTATGAGACATAATCCTTATTATTCTTTTATCATTATTCTTTTGTTTTTATTCAGCCATTATTAGCCTTTATACTGGCACTAAAACGTTTACTAAGCCACATCGCTTCAATCCAAGTATACATTTACCCAACTATTTTCTAAAGTATTTCTAAATAAATACAACAAAACATTTTCTTGCGACCTTACGTGAAGTATTATGACAAAATGCATTATGACAAAATGCATTATGAAGAAGAATTGGACCTGTTCTGCAGGTGCATTAGAGCTAATATTAATATCACACTTGTAGCATTTGGACCAATCAGACACACATTTGTTCTAACATTTATTTAACAAATAGATTAGATTTAGATTAAAACAGTCACAGACCCTTCAACCAACACCAGAGTCGGCGCCTGTATGTCTGTGAACGAAGTCCAGGCCCCTGGCTACCATGGCAACCAGGAGACTTTTGCCAGGCTAGATAAGCTTTACGACCTAATGGCATGTAGAGAGCTCTCTCTCTCACTACACTTTCCATAGGAAAGACATGTAATGCACATAAAAATGGACTCTTCTCTAATTAATTCATTGAAAAACCTTTCTTTGAATGAACACACATATCCTCAGGTCATTGTGTGTATTGTTACTGTTCTTGTATACTGTCTTTTGTACTGTATCCTGTTTTATGCATGCTTATCATAGATCACTATTTAATATTACCTCACTTATATCATGTTTGATCTCTATCAATTCGTCTTCGGATGATCTAATTGAGAGTGTATATTATATGTTGCTACCTATGCAACATATAAGTGTTCTAAGAATCTTTAATAGTTTGCATATGAACTTCCAATCCAACCCCATGCAAATTACCATGCTCAGAGACAAAGAGTCGTCAAACCTTCCCTCCAAAGAGACTGGAGTCTATTGGCTCTTTGACTTCCCAGAGGTGTGACCTCTATACCAGATAAAGCTCTCACACACAGGTCCAGCTTTCTCTTCTAAAAAAAAATATCTTCTGCAAAAAAAGCTCTTCTGCTGTCTTCTGACGGAGAACCCGAACCGGTGCGGGCGCGCCTGGCGGGCACCCAACATAGAGCTGTGGGAAATGACTCTTGACCACAAAGACCCAGTCTGCAGTTCTGTTAGATCCTAGGAGGATGAGGAAGATGTGAGCTAGAACTCTTCTGGACCATTAAGTTTTTGTGCCAGGCTTTACGGCCTTGTCTTTCCATTCAACCAAAGCTCCTCGGACCTCAGCAGATCTCTTTCTTAGCTCTTTTTCCACTCTCTACCTGGAAGAACATTTCTACCTCAGAACATCTTTGGAATTCATCACTCTTCAACCCGGAAGAACGTGATCGCGAGTCCAAAAATCTTGAAACCATCAAGACTTTTCATCCAAGACCACATTCCGGACACAAAGGAAGTGCAAGTATAGTACATTTAACTAAACGAAACAGAGGTTTAGTATAAGTTATAGACCCCGTTATAAACGGCGCTGATGGTTGTACTCAGGTGGTTAAATGACGTTTTCCATAACTGCATTTTCTGTTTTCTCTAATGGCTTCATTCATCCACTTTAGCTCCCCTTTGTATTTATGCGTGAGTGTATGTTATTCGTTGTTTGTTTAGATTAGTTATGTGTGTTAGCATTTAGTTAATAAAACTCTTGTGCACAAATTACATGAGTTTCTGATTCTGCCTTGCATATTAATGTCCCTTTACGATTTTGACTCTTGCTACATGCTCTAATGCATTAAAAGGAAGGTATTTTCTGTGGCCACAGAAATATTCTTTCTTAGAGTTGATATGAATTTACACTGAATGTTCGCTGGACGAACAGATCAGCTGATGGCAATTTAACTCTGCTACAGTTATTACTGTCAGCCGATATAAATAATTGTAATTAATCATAATTAATTGTAATTGTTTATATACAATTCCCTTTTAAGCTAATTTGCTACAGATTGTGGAGAATGCAGGCAATCGTTTAAACATTACTTGCAAGCAGACCCAGTATCAAACTTGTGTGTTTGTCTCATAATTTTATTAACGCCTTACACATGCAGTTTCTGATAAAATCAGATAGACTATAAAATCAGATAGCTTGAATGCACCTTACTACAAGCAGTAGAAAGTTTATCAATGCTATAATGCATGTTTAAATCATACAATAAGGAGCTAACCTGATATTAGCGAAGGAATCCTAATTTCTGTTGTTAGTAGAGCGTAAGCCTTCTCTGACGAAGGAATCTCAGATTAGCAGCCCGTATAGATGGTACCAGAATGAATTAATCTGATTTTGGGAGAAGAAAACCCCATTTCAGCTTTAAATGTGTAAGTCTTCTCTGACGAAGAAAGCTCAGATTAGAATCCCACATAAAAGAATGAATTAATCTGATTTTGGCCGAAGAAAACCCCATTTCAGCTTTAAATGTGTAAATCTTCTCTGACGAGGAAATCTCAGATTAGCGGCACAAATTAATCTGCGTGGCAAAGAAAACCCACTTGCAGTGATATCAAAACTGAGCGACGAAGAAAACTCGCTACATGATATTTAGTTAATTGGTGATTTGAGCGATGTTCCTCATCTCCCCGAGTTAAGGCCTTCTTGTAACCTTCGCGTATCATTGTAGTCATTGAAGTGATGCAATTGAATAGCGAATTAATGGTGTAATTCTAACCTAGCTAACTAGTAATTCGCCATGGTCTGTGAAGTGAATGTGCTGTTTTGATTTGGGAATGAAGTTGTATGCAACACATCATAACGTGAGCTCCCATGCATGTTTACAACAGCGCAATTTCTGCTCTACTTGTGTGTGTTGTAAGCTCGCATCGGTCTCTTAGCAACGTCTGACCCCGGAAGTGGAGAGCAGCCTCTTCTGGTTCAATCTGATAACAGCACACACATCACAGACCCTTGTGTAAACAAACAACTGAGTGTAGCCCAAGCTAACTCTCTTAGCTGCCGCACAGGCATTTAAGCTAAGCCCTTTACCTCAACTGTTAACTGTTAGCATCCGACTAACACTTAAGATACTTGTGAGTGTAAAGTGTAGCCACTCCTCTGAGATTTAATTAAATCAATTTGTTTTTGTTTTTTTTGTTTGTTTGTTTTTTTATTCCTTTTAGTTTCCTAAACCTATTAGGACATTTTAATTTTGCCTTTACCTTATTTTAGTTATTTGACCATCACCATCTTCCCTCTCGGTATAGGATTAGAGCAGTTCTAGCAACTGTTGTCCCCTTAATGAACTGTACAGGTTATTAGTAGCCTAATTCCTGTCTCTTCTATTACCCTCTTTACACCAGGCCTCTGAGCAGATAGAAAAACTTCCTATTGTTTCTGTTTATTTACCTTGAGGTGTTTGATGTGCCCTGCTAGCGTAGCTAACAGTCTCCCTAGGTTTTATGACCCTGCTACATTCCTTTGAACAAGTGATAACTGCTTAGTCATATCTCCTAGCTTAAACTAAATAAAGAAAGCCCTTCCTTCTCTATCTCTTCCTGATTTTATTTCAGTTTTGTTTATTTGATACCTTCATAGTGACCAAACCTGTGAACCATCAGTGCTTTGAGTAATAGTTTGACCACATGTATAGCCCGGTCATTACGGTGACCCAAGTGCACACACACAGCAGTGAATAGTGAACAAACGCGCGCACACACACACACACACCGTGAACACACACCCGGAGCAGTGGGGGTTCGGTGCCTTGCTCAAGGGCACCTCAGTCATGGTATCGAAGGCAGAGAGAGTGCTGTTCATTCACAATCCCCACCTTCAATTCCTGCCGGTGCGAGAATCGAACCGGCAACCTTCAGGTTACAAGCCCAACTCTCTAACTATTAGGCCACGACTTCCCCACAAGCTGACCACTGCTTACAGCCCCGTCAACAGAGTTACTCAAACCCTCTCCTTGTGTGCTTAGCACCCTACCTCACTAGCTGCCCCTCACTAGCTAGTCACACCTTACACGGCCTAGCCTTTCCCCATACAGATAGCCTAACACCTCTGTACATACTTGCATTTGCCTTCTGCCTCTCTCTCTCTGGTGTTCCGCCAAGCGTGCCAGTGTGTCTCAGACATTCCACAGACATCCAGCCCGGCCAGCTCACCAGGACCAGCTGAAAACCTGGCAGAGCACGGTGATAGACATCCTTCAGCCCAAAGCAGCCAGCGACCTGCAATGGCAGAGAAAGGAACAGCAAGACTGTGACACAAGTGGACACCTGACACCCAGCCTGAACCACCAGGAGCTGACTAGCATCATCTTCTCCTTGGTCCACACCCTCAAGGGCCTCAGACAGGAGGTAAATGAACTAAACCTGCAAGTCACAGAGTTCTACAGGGAACTGACACCCGCTCAGCGAGAGAAGGCACAGAATGGATGCAAAGAACTTTACAGAATGACACAACAGAAGGAAACCACCAGTCTTCAGGAGGCTCTAACACCTGCTGGACACCAAGCTCAGCTGGAAAAAGCCATCAGACAGGACTTGGAAAGAGAACTGTTTCACACAAAGTCATTGTTAAAAACAGCGTATGTGGAACTTAATGAGAGCAACACCAGAGCTAAGGCCTTAGAAGGCCATCTGCATGCAGCCAGAGCTGAAGTCCACACCCTGACTCAGCAATTCTGCAACATTAAAGAGGAGCTTGACACGGTTCAGAGAGAACTGAAACAGTCTTACAAACTGTGCATGGACTCAAATAAAAGGCACCCTGCTGCACGTCACACAGCCAGCAGTGCAAATCCCCTCACTCCTGTACACCGATACGAAGGGGGGAGCCAAAGCCTCCTGTTTGACATTTCACAAGTCAGCTTCCTGAAAACCTCTGCAGCGGCAGAAGGAAAGGGTTTATTTAGGTGATCCCTGAAACAGCACATGGAGTGACACTCAAAGACCTCAACCGAATGGCCAGAAACATCCCTGCATTCACACCAGAACTTGCAGGAGAGAATGATGTTTATGCTTACTTAAGAGAGATTGACTTTCACCTGCAGTCTTGGACCAGTGTGAAAGACCAAGATAGACTCTATCTGCTCTGGATCACCGCTAGCCCTGAAGTGCGACGCTTCCTGGCGCGACAGCCAGAACACATCCAATCGGACTACCAGCGTGATTACTACCACAGACTTTGACGAGCTTACTTCGGAGCTCGCAGTGAACCTGGGATGGAAGAGGACCCCAGCTTTAAGAGACTTTTCCTCCAAAGCCTCCACCCCATTGTACGTCACCATCTAGGCATTATGGCCTGCCACACAATGCCTATTCAACAACTGTGTGACCTGACACAGAAGGCCTTTAACAAGCACAAGGCCTCTAACAAAGGTGTTTGTAAGACCCCACTGATTCTGAACTGCACAACCCAGAATCCAAAGCAGGCCCCAGAAGGCACCCAGAATTGCCACAATGCAAGGCCCTTCTATAGGAAGCCACTAGCCAGCGGAGGACAGAGCCGTCAACGTGGCAACAGACCTAGCCCCCAGTCCAACCAGTGGCAGAGACCATGGAAAAGGCCATCCTCATCCTGCAAACACCACGGCATGTCCAACGACAGTCCACCACAACATCCTCCTTCACACACTTCACACAGGTGCCAAACGGATGCTGCACAAGGACAGCTGGACATGCCTACTTCTGAGTTACAGGAGCTGCTGACACTAGCAAAAGAGCTCCTTGAACAAAACTCAACTGAGGAGTACTAAAAGACAAACTTCTGACTCCTTGCCTGACGCAACACAGCAACGAGACAACTTCAAGCACCAATCGAGTAAAGTCAAACGAAGCCAATGTGAACTCAATGTCACAAATGAACTGAAATATGCTTGCAGGCCACAAGATGAACAGACAGGGGAAACACAAGACAGAATTTCCCCTGACAAGCAGGCCCAGGCCCCCCTAGCCAAGAGTCCAAACCTGCGAGAGGGGGGCGAGAGCCCACTGTTCACACTTCAACAGCCAGCAACTACAGGGGGGTGGGGCAGGGACCCTTCCAGAGGATCACTGCAGATGCACACACCATGTGGCCCCACAGACCCCAACAAGCTGGCCAGAGACAATACAACTGTCAACCTAAATACTGCAGAGGGCCACAACACTTGCCTACCTGCAAAACATGGACGTTTATTCTTGAACTCTGCCCAATGTGACCACGCAAGACAGACTATCTGCTCTGGATCACCGCTGGCCTTGAGGCACCCAACATCCTGTACCAGCAGTCTGAACCTGTCAAAGCGAATTATGAAAACTACAAGAAGCCTGCTACAGCCAGCTCTGAATCTACGGCAGATGGCAGAACAAGCCACAAGGGAGGAAGGCTTCAACTCCAGAACCTTCTCTCCTCCTGAATTCCGCATCACATTATAAGTGACCACCCAAGCGCCATGGCCTTCCCCTGCACAATGACCACCTGACATCTGCGGAACTCAGCCCATATGGCCTACAGAGAACACAGCGCTGCCTCCATAGAGACTGTTAAAATCCTGCCTATCTCTGCACAGTACCCAGAACTGATTCTGGAAAGCACACGGGCCAGCAACAGAAATCTTGAGGACATTAAAGGAACTGATCCTGAGAGCGGCCTCACCGGCAGGACGAGCAGGATATATCAGCCTATCAGACTCCTTTTAACTACGAGTGGCATGAGAAACCAACATCCTACCAGAATGCCCTCCTACTCAGAGAAACGCCAGCTGGTCATGGCACCCAGACAGCACATCAGCAGACGGCTGACCACCCATGACTGGCCAAAATACACTCACGGCCAACTCCCCTGCACCTGACCATCAGCTCCATGAGACGGTACACCCCGTGTACACAACACAAATGGACACAGGCTCTCTTTTCACCAACATAGACCTGCTGTATTGTTTTGAGCCCCAAAGGACTTTTAGCATTCATAGAATTGGACTCAAGTGCGGGAACGTTCACCTTTCCAGCCAGCGAAACTCCGGGCTGAAGTGCGAGAACCCCTGCCACTCCAGCCTGACAGGTCACCCCGACAGACAGTCACAGACCCCTCACCCAACACCAGACTCGGTGCCTGTATGTCTGTGAACGAAGTCCAAGCCCCTGGCTACTATGGCAACCAGGAGACTTTTGCCAGGCCAGATAAGCTTTACTACCTAATGGCATGTAGAGAGCTCTCTCTCTCTCACTACACTTTCCATAGGAAAGACTCTTCTCTAATTAATTCGTTGAAAAACCTTTCTTTGAATGAACACACATATCCTCAGGCCATTGTGTGTATTGTTACTGTTCTTGTATACTGTCTTTTGTACTGTATCCTGTTTTATGCATGCTTATGATAGATCACTAGTTAATATTGCCTCACTTATATCATGTTTGATCTCTATCAATTCGTCTTCGGATGATCTAAATTAGGGGTTGCACAGACTAATCGACTAGTGGACTAGTCGACTTTAATGCTCTGCCATGACGCTTTAAGCTTGACGTCGACTAGTCGCTGATCCTATAGAGGGCGCAGCAGGATAAGAAATCTCTGAAGGACTTCCACATTTACGCTCCGTTTCCAAACAGTTAAAATGACAAATAAATGCATACTCTGAAAGCTCTCCACAAGACACGTGTGATTATATTACTGGATGCTCGAAATTTAACGGGAGAATGCACGTTTTAAACAGCTTATAGTACAGGTCAGTTAATCGCCGTTCTAATATAATGCGCTGCTGCTCAGTAACGCACACACATAGGCTTCAGACAGTAGTGCTTACATCACGCGCAGATTGCGCGTGCACAGAATCGTTCAGCGCGGAAAGGTATTGTCAACACTGTTCTGTGATTTCTGTCGCTGAAAACCGCTCTGCTACTGGAGTTAGCATCGTTTAAGTGAGTAGGTGACTAGCTGGCTCTCTCGATAAACCCTGCCTGTCTTGAGTTTGGGCCTAATGACTCCAAAGTCGTCTTAAAACCAAGACATGGGTACGTCCCTAAGGTGCTCTATACTCCGTTTGGAGCCCAGGTTATTACTCTCTCTGCGCTTCCTCCTTCTGAGGAGGACCAGGAGTTTAACCTTCTATGCCGGTCAGGGCATTGAGAATTTACATCGAGCGTTCCGCCCCCTTCAAACAGTCGGAACAACTTTTCGTATGCTTTAGTGGCCGCACCAAAGGGTCTCTGGTCACAAAGCAGAGGATCTTTCGATGGTTAGTTGACGCTATCTCACTAGCATACTCCTCCCTGGGCCTTCAGAGCCCCATAGGAGTTAGAGCCCATTCCACTTGAGGCGTGGCCTCTTCCTGGGCATGGTCTAGTGGTGAGACAACTAACAACTTAAAAACTACATGACTTCTCACTAGCGAGGTAACAACAACAGCGCTGTTCGTGAAGAAAATGAACTTAAAGTTTCACTATAACTAGAGACATTGCTGCCAAACACTATTGAGAGATGCACAGACTCACAGAGGTAATGTTAATCTCTGTTTCTCTCTCTCTCTCTCTCTCTCTCTCTCTCTCTCTTTCTCTCTCTCTCTCTCTCTCTCTCTCTCTCTCTCTCTCTCTCTCTCTTTCATAACTTCGTTATTAACTGTATTAACTGCATTATTAGTATACTATCAACGGCTCAAGCCTCTGTTACACTGTAAAAAAAATTCACTGTTAAATTACAGTAAACTACTGGCAGCTAGATTCACCAGTATAATGCTGTAATTTTACAGTGTACCTACTGTAATCTGCAACAACATTTTATTATTGTAAAAAATAGTACAGTACCATGCCGTAGAAAATATAAGCTTTACAATATAATACTGTCATTACACTGTTATTTTAGTATTCCAACTGTAATTTTATAAGCTCTTTATTACTGTAAAATGTATTAAAGTACTGTAGAATGTGATCTTAACATTCTAACACTGCTAGAAGCTAATGACTTAAAATTTACATTCTAAAATTAAATACAACTTAAAATTACATGAACACAATTGTTCGGACAAGAGATGGCTTTAAAACATTAGGCTTTTATTAAAACATTATTAATGACACTGTTTCCACTTCACCAGTGAGACTGGACTGAACAAAACAAAATGCTATGACTTCTGGTTGCAGAACATGTGACTTCACCTTACTAAATACTGTCCCACTCAAAGTTCATGAGGTTTTTATAAAACCTTGCCGTCTTCTTCAACACCACCGTCACTTGGCTGGTCTTTGTTTCCCTCTCGTGGTTCACACCACTGAAGTGCCTAAAATGTAGTAATAGAGGAATATGGGATGTTAGGCGTGGCAAGTAAAGATTAATTGGGGTCACTGCATGAAAAGAGCTGTATCCGGACTTACTGTGTTTGACAGAAATAAAGAAAGAGAGAGGTGGGGTGGGAGGTAAAAAGAGAGAACGACTATTTCTGAACAAAGCTGGGAAGAGGGGCAAAAAAATCAAGCAATATTTACCTTAGAACAAACTCCAATATTCTTGTAGCTTTCTCTTGGTTTTGTAAGTTGAAGACAGTAGCTGGCTTTTAACACTGATCATCCAACCTCCAATTGTGACTTTATCACCAGCAACTTATGCAGACAACAACAATAGTTAATGTTCAGAAACATTATGAAATATAGGTATCAGCCTACACACCGTAACAGCAAAATACAGACAATATTTAAGGTTCTCTCTGACAGAATAATAAAATGATTATGGTATAATTATAACTGTTAGCATAACTTTAGTGCACATTTCAATAAAGCGCACAACAAATGGTAAAATAAAGCCCAGTCTATCACATAGATTTTACGAAAAAAAAAATCAATGGATGATCACATATACCACGGACATTTGATTAGATTGCAAAATAACAAAAGTTAAAGTTGAATGAACAAGCTTGCTAACTTAGTTATCTGATTTGTTTACCGTTCACTGGATATGGAAAAAAAAAAATTGAATTGTTATTGGTAACTTCATTCAATAAAAGATATAACAGTGTGTAAATAATATCACAGGCTAAAACTGACTTTGATAAAAATCGCAATTACCTTAGTCGGCGAGTAGAAAAGCAAGGCGAATTCACCATCCATTTCGATGCTGGCAGCACACAAAAATCGTCTTTAATTCTGCTTCTTATTCTTCTTTCTCTCGTTAATAAAATAGATCAGTAATTTTAAACCTGCAGGAGTGCACACCTCTTGACTATTGATGGAAGCTGATGCGTCATGCTCAGATGAGTTATGAGTGGGCTCAAGAAACACACGTCTGACTAAAAAAATACTGTATTATACCTTTAAGACTGAACAGTAGCTTGCTGTTTATATTGTATCATCATTTACAGTATTTAACTGTATTTACATAGAACAGTACATTAATGTAGAAAATTCTCGGTATTTTTACAGCTATTTTTTACAGTGTAGGTTTAAAATGACGTTTTGGAATTAGCAACGGAGGCGAGTCCACTGGCCGTGAATCCCTCAAGCCCGCCATCCGCGGTGATACGTATGCCGCCATCCGCGGCTCACCCAAGCCCGCCGTCCGCGGGGAAATCAACGCCGCCGTGGCTCACCCACACTGCCATCCGCGGCTCACCCAAGTTCACCGGTCATGGCTGACTCAAGCCTGCCATTCGCGGGAGTGCCGTTCCCAGCCTGACCACGACTCCAGTGATGGCTCCAGCCCCTGACCAAGAGTCCAGTGATGGCTCCAGCCCCTGACCAGAGTCTAGGCTTTTTAAGTATCGTCTCCACAGGAACAGTTTTAATTAACGCAGTCTTGTAAGGTCATGTATATGGAGACTCGTCTGGGGGCAGACGGCTTCCCTATTTATGGCCGTGGAGGCCATTCTCTAGCCGCCTGCCTCCCCTGTCGTTGAAGTGGAAGCAGTTGCTGAGGGACCCTGTGAAGGCCCCTGAAGTTACGTCATGCCCAGAAAGAAGCCTCAGCTTCCGAGACTAGCCCACGGAAGGCTTCCTGTTCCTGTAGATTGTCTTGTCCCTGTTTGTACAGCCCACAGAGGGCACCTGTTCCAGTGAAAAGAGTTCCAGCTGCCATGGCCTCCAGAGCTCCCAGCTCCGCCATGGCCTCCTGAGATCCCTGTACCACTATGGCCTCCTGTGCTCCCTGCACCGCCATGGCCTCCTGAGATCCCTGCACCGCCATAGTGCCCGTTCCTGTCTGTTCCAGAGCGCCCACCCCCCCTCCTCGGTGGTACGGTTACGACGCGGGTCGCACCTTCCGGTAGGGGGGAGTAATGTCACCGTCATGTCATGTCTGTCGTGTGTGTCATGTGTTTCCCTCCATGCCCTTATTTGGACCTTCTTGTTCCTGCCCTCGTCAAGTCTGATTGATTATCATTTATTTCAGGTGTGTGTGTTTAATTATCATGTGTATTTATTTCCTGCCTGTTCAGTTCATTTTTGTCTGGTCTACTCGTTACTCCCCGGTGTTCCTGTGTGTCCCAGCCTTGCCTTGTCTTGCCCTGCCTGTTTTGGATTTATTAAAGACTGTAGTTTGAGTTCATCCTCGTCTCCTCGTTTCCCTCGTGTGTGTGCACCGTGACAGAATGTTATGATATTAAATTAGTTTTAATCGTTTAACCAACATGCACGGTTTGTGTGGTTTGCAAGTGAAGTCACAGGTAGCAAAAAGTGCTAGCGGTTATTGCAAGTGAATTGTAATTTAGTTTCTTTTTTCTTGTCTTCACCACCTGGTAACTTGTGTAAAATGTTGAGAGATTCAATTGAAAAATGATTAATAAATACAATAAAATAAAAAAATAAAAAGACTGCAAGTGACGTCACTTGCAGAAGTGCAGGTACCTGAGTGCAAGTCTGAAAATGCAAGTGCATGTCTGCAGCTAGACCCTATTGATAATTCAGCGGCCCGTCATCAATTATTCCTTACATATACATATATACAGGTGCATCTCAATAAATTAGAATGTCGTGGAAAAGTTCATTTATTTCAGTAATTCAACTCAAATTGTGAAACTCGTGTATTAAATAAATTCAGTGCACACAGACTGAAGTCGTTTAAGTCTTTGGTTCTTTTAATTGTGATGATTTTGGCTCACATTTAACAAAAACCCACCAATTCACTATCTCAACAAATTAGAATATGGTGACATGCCAATCACCTAATCAACTCAAAACACCTGCAAAAGTTTCCTGAGCCTTCAAAATCATCTCTCAGTTTGGTTCACTAGGCTACACAATCATGGGGAAGACAGCTGATCTGACAGTTGTCCAGAAGACAATCATTGACAGCCTTCACAAGGGGGGTAAGCCACAAACATTCATTGCCAAAGAAGCTGGCTGTTCACAGAGTGCTGTATCCAACAGAAAGTAGAGCGGAAGGAAAAAGTGTGGAAGAAAAAGATGCACAACCAACTGAGAGAACCGCAGCCTTATGAGGATTGTCAAGCAAAATCGATTCAAGAATTTGGGTGAACTTCACAAGGAATGGACTGAAGCTGGGGTCAAGGCATCAAGAGCTACCACACTCAGACGTGTCAAGGAATTTGGCTACAGTTGTCGTATTCCTCTTGTTAAGCCACTCCTGAACCACAGACAACGTCAGAGGTGTCTTACCTGGGCTAAGGAGAAGAAGAACTGGACTATTGCCCAGTGGTCCAAAGTCCTCTTTTCAGATGAGAGCAAGTTTTGTATTTCATTTGGAAACCAAGGTCCTAGAGTCTGGAGGAAGGGTGGAGAAGCTCATAGCCCAAGTTGCTTGAAGTCCAGTGTTAAGTTTCCACAGTCTGTGATGATTTGGGGTGCAGTGTCATCTGCTGGTGTTGGTCCATTGTGTTTTTTGAAAACCAAGTCACTGCACCCGTTTACCAAGAAATTTTGGAGCACTTCATGCTTCCTTCTGCTGATCAGCTTTTTAAAGATGCTGATTTCATTTTCCAGCAGGATTTGGCACCTGCCCACACTGCCAAAAGCACCAAAAGTTGGTTAAATGACCATGGTGTTTGTGCTTGACTGGCCAGCAAACTCACCAGACCTGAAGCCCATAGAGAATCTATGGGGTATTGTCAAGAGGAAAATGAGAAACAAGAGACCAAAAAATGCAGATGAGCTGAAGGCCACTGTCAAAGAAACCTGGGATTCCATACCACCTCAGCAGTGCCACAAACTGATCACCTCCATGCCACGCTGAATTGAGGCAATAATTAAAGCAAAAGGAGCCCCTACAAAGTACTGAGTACATATACAGTAAATGAACATACTTTCCAGAAGGCCAACAATTCACTAAAATTTTTTTTTTTTTTTTTTTTTTTGGTCTTATGAAGTATTCTAATTTGTTGAGATAGTGAATTGGTGGGTTTTTGTTAAATGTGAGCCAAAATCATCACAATTAAAAGAACCAAAGACTTAAACGACTTCAGTCTGTGTGCACTGAATTTATTTAATACACGAGTTTCACAATTTGAGTTGAATTACTGAAATAAATGAAATTTTCCACGACATTCTAATTTATTGAGATGCACCTATATATATATATATATATATATATATATATATATATATATATATATATGCAGTTATAATGAACAATTATGCAACCCAACTGTTTTCAGCATTGGTAATAAGATTTTTATATCTTATTAATTAATTGAATTATATATATATATATATATATGTGTGTGTGTGTGTGTGTGTGTGTGTGTGTATAGGTTATATATAGTTTTTTCAGCAGTAAATCAGCATGATTTCTGAAGAACATATGACACTGAAGTCTGGATGCTGAAAATTCAGCTTTAACCATAGGAATCAATTACATTTTAAAATACATTCAAATTTAAAGCAGTTATTTGACATTTTAATAACATTTTACAATATGTTATATGACTGTTAGATTCATTTAATATTCGTTTATTATTTATATTTACTTTTATGTAAGCCGTTTGATATAGGCTTTATCCACTTTGGAGGCTGAACCTAATCCAGACTTTTTACGCTGTACTTTCTTTGTATAGAGCTGAGCCCTGATTCCAAGGATTAAAATGCTCTTACCAACCATAAAAACTGTCTCCTCGGGCAGTAAGTGTAAAGTTCCTGTCAGTTCCAGCAGAGAGCACTGTGTGTCTGACCAAAAGCAACATGTCAGACACATTATTAACCCCATAGTATCACACTGGATAAATACAAACTCATCAAAGCGTGCAAAAAAAGCTTATTGTGGCATTTTTATTCTAAAATAGAGAAACTTTGTATTATAGTATTTATCTAATACGGGTTACACGCAACAAACTTTCTCTAAAAGAGGTCTCGTTGCTTCTGGTTCAGGTCTTTTGTATGTGCTTTCTTAAATATGGAGCTGTTTTACTCAAGATACCTTCAAAGGAGATACCAAAGATGATCAGCTGATGTCCATCACATATGCAGATTGATATCTAGAAGTTTTGCATTTTGTCATGTTCTTACTAACATTCTGATATTAAAAACACCATCAATAAAAGCAACTAGGTTAGCGGATTACCTTTAAAGTCCATAGAAATCAGCATCAGGTCATATTGCTGTAAACACTTTCTCTGACCAGTGGAGCTGGTTTGGTCAGGTGATGTTGGACATTCACAGGTACAGTGATCTGCATGAGTGGGGCAGGTTAGATGTTTCCCTCAGCCCTCAACAGCAGTGGAGCGGATTGATGGGGCCTACAGGTGGGACGGTGACTGGATGAGAGGTCCAGATGGCTCATTACCACTGACAGCAGTTTATTTTATCCTCTACGCTCGCTAAAAGGTCACACTGTCCACCGACTCTCAGCTCAGAGAGTCCTGCCCATCAGATCCGCTCTGGCAGAGGGACGCATTACTGGGTCACAGGTTGCTTGGATCATATGTTGTCCCGTAAGTATATTTGTTTCAAAATGTTCCTCAATAAGAGAGATGTTATGTGGCAGTCGTAAAAAGCAGTGAGCAGTGTCGATATTTCATTAAATATTTAACTAATTATCATTTTGGTGTCTATTGCATGAATATTAAATAATAATTTAATTGGCTTTAATTTGATTTGCAATGAAAAAGAAAATCAAAGGAACAAAATTCAGAGATATACATTTATTTATTTATTTTTTGTTTCTGATTAATACTTTTATTCAAGGATGTATTCAAATTATAATGGTTTCCACAAAAATATTAAGCAGCGCTTAGTATTTAAACTGTTTTCAATATTAATAATAATTAAAAATAATTTGCTGTTTTGAGCAAATTTTGAGAAATTATATTTGAATAATTTCTGAAGGATCATGTGACTGAAGACTAGAGTAATGATGCTAAAAATTCAGATTTGTCATCACAGGAATAAATTATATCTTACTTTTAAAAAACTACCTAAAATTCTAAATTCTAAAAATATTTCACAATGACTGATTTTACTGTATTTTAACCTTTTTGACCTTTTTTGATACTTAGTGAGCATAAGAAACTTTTCAAATACATCAAATCTTACAGACCCCAGACTTTAAAAGGTTATATATATATATAT
Organism: Spinibarbus caldwelli; assembly: GCA_039654775.1. Lineage (NCBI taxonomy): Eukaryota > Metazoa > Chordata > Actinopteri > Cypriniformes > Cyprinidae > Spinibarbus > Spinibarbus caldwelli. Next base: position 25,629,930 of record CM077246.1, on the reverse strand, counting down.
ATATATATATATATATATATATATATATATATATATATAAAATACTGTATATGCACTAATATATAACAATAGTTGTTTTTTTTTTTGTTTTTTTTACATTGATGGAATTAGGCTCTAATATTATTTGGGTTACACTTTATTTTAAGTTTTCCTTGTTACAGCATAATTATACATTTAAGTACTGATTAAAATTAATTAACATACTATATGGTTAGGGTTAGGATCAGGGTTTGGCTTAGAGTTACAAGCATGCAGTTATGCATAATTTATTGTTTTTATAATATTAAGGACATGTAACATGTAACAAGGACACCTTAAAATAAAGTGTTACCTTATTTGTTTGCAATATCAGAATGGTATCGTAATTTAAGGGGAAAAATATTCATACTGGCTGATACTGATATAGCATATCACACAAGCATTATTGCTTTTGATCTTTAACACATGAGCATTTCTGCCAGAATTGGTCTTTAAAGGCAATTTGGTCAACAGAACTGTTGTATAATCACTGACATATGTATTGCAGAATAGAACAGAAAAAAGAATATGCCGTCGGAAATGCCTGTCGAAAATCCCCAGTGCATTTCCAGCAGCGTTGTGATTTCTTACGGCCCTGAAGCAAAATAGCATGACAAGGTGACATCAAACTAACTTTGCATGCTGCCGTGTCTATAGATCACTCCACTCACATACCAGTGAAGCATTGCAACCAGAAGCCTCCGTTAAGGCAGCACAACCTTTATCATCTCCCTCTTCCATCTTGTGGATGTGTTTTTTCAGTCTACTGTTAAAGAAAGAGAGAACATAGCGAGTTTCTCTTCTGATCCATCCACACAAGCATTAATGAGCTCGCTCCCAGTCTGTTTCACAAACCAGCACCTATAGAGCTCAGCAGTCAGTCCACGACAGAAAAATTAGGATCGGTACAAATGTTTGCCTCAGTTTCTTTTTTTTATTATTATTCCTTTTCTTCTTTCCCTCCATCCCCTCTCCCCTCGGTCTATGATTAATCTCACTGCCCTGACAAAAAACACTGTCATTATCAATTCCCTCGATCCAGCGGCTGGAATTCTTTGATTCTTGTCTTCAAAGACCTGCTTCTATTTGGTCATTATTTCTGCCAGAGAACTTTCTCCCACCCGGCACAAACAGATGATGCCTGGAATGAAAGGCTGGCAGATATAAAGCGCTGCCTTTCGAACTGACACTGTTGCCGAATAAATGATGTTTCTCAGTAGAGTTGAGATTACATCTGTATACACTCATAATGCACGTCATTGTCAAATGCACAAACAGAGGTGGTGGTGTTATGCAGATGATGATTTTCACTGTTCTCTTGTTTCAAATGCCGCTTTGGAAAGATTATTCTGATTTTTGTTTTGTTTATTTGAGCTTGTTCACATAGAAGGATGACAGTCTTGGTGACATTTGTCAACACTGATCTGTCATGTTGTTTTTTATAGCATTCACACGATTTGTATGTGCTGGATCTTGCGATGTTAAATACATATGTGATATCTATAAGAATAGTTCACCTAAAAATTAAAACTTGTGGGGAATTGACTTACCCTCAGGCCATCCAAAATGTAGAGGAGTTTGTTTCTTCGTCTGAAGACATTTATCTTTTAGCATTACATCACTTTCTCACCAATGGATCCTCTGGAGTGAATGGGTGCCGTCAGAATGAGAGTCTAAACAGCTGATAAAAACATCACCAGTAATCCACACCATTCCAGTCCATCAGTTAACATCTCGAGAAGTAAAAAAGTTGTGAGTTTGTAAGAATCAAATCCAATATTAAGAAGTTTTTTTTTTGTTTTTTTTTACTTCAAACCATTGCTTCTGACTAAAATACATATCCTCTATCCATAATATTGCTTTCTCCAGCGAAAATGTCATCTTGTCTGAATCAGGAGAAAAATATGCATTGTTTACAAGTGAAAACAGTCCAAAACAGTTATAAAAATGTCTGTGGGTTTTGATGTGAGAAGACAATAGGAGATGGACTGTAGTAAGTGTTATTATTGATAATGGACTCATATTTTGGCCAGAAGCGATGATTTAAAGTTAAAACACCATAAGCTTTTCACTTCACAAGACGTTAACTGACGGACTGATGGGGGTTAATGGTAATGTTTATTAAAGCAAGCAATCACTATTATATTGCACACACTTGCCACAGTCAAGTCACACTGGCAGCGACTTGACCTGAAATAATCCATTTTCAGTGAGAGCTGACAACTTGAGGCAACGTGAGCGGCAGTGATCTTTGGCAACAGGATGTGGCTGTGCCCAGCAACTCTACACAATTAAGAATAACAGTGTGCGCGTGCAGAGCGACTTGATGCAATGACTACCAGTGAGTGAAGACAGTTGAGTGATCTGTCTCCTGTGAGTTTTTGTAGTCCAAGGTTGGCAAGATGGAGAAGTTCATTCATTTTTTAGAAGTCTCTGTCATACAAAAACAATAATAAAAGAATCTTCAGTGTTCAATATATGTTAAGCTTAATTGACAGCACTTGTGCTGTAATGTTTTTTGAGAAAAAATATTTTGACTTTTTTTTTATAACAGTCAAAACCAAGGTTGCTTACAATGAAAGTGAATGAGGTCATTTTTAAAGGATTTAAAAGCAGAACGTGCATTGCTTGAGCTGTAAAAGTCAACATGGACAAATGGACAAACGCGATTCTACCTATATTTTGCAACATCTGTCTATAAACCTCACTGTAATTTCCACCTGAAATGAACACTAGTGACAGTAAAACATCAACAAATTATATTCTTTTTCACATAAATCATGTTTACAGGGCAGTTTATGCATGATTTGTAAAATTATACATTTTGATGTTTGCATCAAATAACAGCTCCTTGTGTAGGCCTATGACTTTTCTGACATTGTAAACTTGCTCTGTAGCTTACCTGGTAACAGCATTGCATTTGTGAATTACACTGACCTTATGCTGTTATTACAACAAAATTGGAAATATCTTTACACAAAAAAGGTTAGTAAGTATTTATTTATTTTTTTCTTTAAAATCATTTATGGTGGTTATAAGTTATAAGGGGGGTGGGGGGTTTACATTTTAGAGACTGACCCCATTTAGTTCCATTGTAAGTGTCTTACTGTAACCCAAACATTTTCTTATTAATTTAATTTTGTGGTAATCAACATTTTGCTACAAGCTTCAGCTCTTCAGCTTCATTTGCTTCTTTTAAATGTGCTTTACAAATTGAATAAACTTAAACTTCATTAAGCCCGGAATATAATAAAGCATAGAATAAGTATGCTGCATGTATGAAAAAAGTACTTATGTATCTGCAGACACAGCTACATGCACATTTTTTGTGAACAGCATCAGCCTGCTATCCACACCATAGTAATCACACAGCAATCTTGGCACAAGCACTATTGAATTTTACTTCAGAAAATGTTAAAATCGTAGTTTTAATGACACATTTTCCCAATATTTACACTAATACTGTAATTATTGCATGTGCCGTTGATATTGCATTGTTGGTTCTTTAAACTTTGAGTCGGATTTTAGATTGATCATAAAAGAGTGATGCCTTTACAATAATGTTAATTTGCATTTCATGCTGCTTTGTTTATTCACATCAGAACGTTTCTTCTTTGACACTTTTGCAATTAGCAAAAAAACACCCTCTCTCCTTTTTTTCCAGATCAATTGAAGCTTTGAAAGCACAAAAGCAGTATTGAGAAACCTATCAGTGCCAAAGAGATTTTACTGCTGAAATTAGCCACAGGCATTTTGGTTTTGTGCACTGCATTATAGCACACCCCTCCCCCCTTTTCTCACTTCTTTTTCTTTTTTTTCCCCCCACTGTTCAAACGTTCTGGATGGCTGCTGTCTAAGAGCAGGAGAAAGAAACAGGAGATATGCAGAATCTACAGGGAATATAAATGAAAATGACTCAAGAACTCATTCAATCAAACTCCTTTAGTTTCGAAGAGAACAATAGCACCAAGCAAACCATGAAAGATTCATGAATATGTAAAACAAAAGGATGGATTAGCCAGGAAATTACATTTTGAAATTATATAATCTAAAAACTGATGTAATTTTTTGGATGATAAAATATTTCTGGTAACATTTTATTTCGATAGTCCCGATTGTGCACTAACGAACTTTACAACTACATGTCAACAGTCATTCGAATAATAGTAGACTTAATCGACTTATGCTTGATATCTACGCCTTTTTTTTTTTTTTATGGTTCCTAAGTACTTTAACTTATTCTACTAACCCTAACCCTAAACTAACAGTTAACTAATACTCTAATGACTGGTAGTTGACATTTATTTGCAAATTAATGAGAGTTAATTGACATAGTTAATAGAATGTCTAAAGTGGACTATCGGAATTAAGATGTAACCATCCTTTATCCTATGCCAGTTTAATATATTACGACACTTTTCTGTTTGTTTGAGCACCCTTTGCTCAGCCAATGATGTGACTTTGGGGGTGGGGCTATATGTTTGTTCGACCAATGGCAGACATGTTTTCAAAAAGGATTTTGAGGTTTGTTTTTGTGCAGGCTATTGAATTCAGATAGAATTCACACTTTAGTTTAGGGACCAATTCTTACTATTACCTACTATAACGTTTGCCTCAGTAAACTCCTAATTTGTTGCTTATTACTAGTTAGTAAAGTAGTTGTTAAATTAAGGTATGAGTAGTATTAACGGATCTAAAGTATGGAATAAGACACTTATATGTGCTTTATAATGACTAAGAAACAGCCAATATATTAGTAATATGCATGCTAATTAGCAACAAGTTAATAGTGAGAATTGGTCCTTAAAATAGAGTGTTACCAAAATAGCTATTCAGGCATTGTTTTAGCAAACAAAAAATTGTGAAAAAATTATACCATCCATGAGTATAGAGAACTCATTAAATATCCCATTTCACACTAAAGTATATCACATTCTGAAAGCAATGATACCCCTTTTCACATAATCTACATGGGAAATAACCGAAAAGGTTTCAGAATCTCTTAATTTCAGAAACCCTTGACCATTAATGTTTGAACAACTGGTGAATGGGTCAAATCAGTCGACTCATCTAGACTTTTGACACTCCAAGGTATATACAGATATCAAAGCGATTCACCTGACTCTGCTGACTGATTCCGGATTTTTGATTAAACCTATTATCATCTCATGTGAGAGAGAAAAGGAAAAAGAGAAATGGTTTCAGACTGAGCGTAGCAGCAGTTTACAAAGGGGGTTAATTAACATCTGTCAGTCAGCAGGCAGGAGTGCTCTCGAGCTGTTGATGTGGCAGTGCCCTGCTGCCAGTGCGCCTGCCAATTATCAATGAACTCATAGGAGATCCGTGTTAAAGTGTCCGGGTTATTGTTACAGGGGAAGTCATCAAATAAATGTGTCTGACTGACTTCAAAAGTGTTGTGCCTTTTGTTCAAGCCCTAAAACTGCAGTCAGGAATAGTTCTCCCAAAAATTATAATTCTGTTATTAATTTACCCTCACAGGTTCCAAACCCATACTTGCTTTGTTCTTTTAAATGCACAGGATGTTTTGAAGAAGGTTCATGCTGCTCTTTTCCTCATAATGAAGGCTTGCATTGCAGGGGCTGTCAAAAGCACAATGAAAGTAGACAATAAGACTCACATGATACATTCCAAGTCTTTTAAAGTCATACAGTAGCTTTATATGAAGAATAGACCCAAATTTTAGACAATTTGTGCTGAAAATGCCTGTGCTGTAGCACTCAGATTTCTTTTATGTGTATGTATGTAGATAGTTGAACTTTACACTTGAATAAATGTCAAAGCTGTATAAATTAAACCACTAAATTATTGTTTTGTAATGGAGATTGACAACCACTGTTTGCTGTCAGTGTATGAAAAGAGCTGCTTGAACATTCTGCAAAATGTTTCCTTTCGTGTTCCATCGTAAAAAGAAAACAATACAGCATAAGTGTGAGATACTGAGGAAAAATGTTCATTTTTAAGTGAATTATTCCTTTAAATAATTACTGGTAAAGATGACTTGACAGCTTTCCTGCAATTATCAATGATATGCAATGAATCTTTTAAATTTGGATGTCAGTGAAAGAGTTCCAAAACCAAATACATAAAGCCAGTCCAAATTCTGGTGGGAAAAAAAAAAAAAAAAAAAAAAATCAGATATCTATTCCTTTTTCCTTTAAGTGAATAATTACAAAGACAGAATATTGTTGTTCTTCCAAAACGTGTGTTTTTGTACTGTGCACCACTGAATTGAAATAAGCTCGCACATTTCACCTTTTCACAAGAGTGAGAAAACCCTGAGTGTGGAGCAGCTGTTTTTTGGATGCACCTCAGCACAGTTCTCAGAATCAGCTGTTGCATAATCATAGTTTCCAAAGTATTTTCAAGTTAGGGTCTACTAAAGTATTTTATAAATACAATGAAAGTGTATGCATTTGTTTGTGCATGTATTTTTGACTAAAATCTATATATCATATATATAATGCTGTGGTTTGACCTTTTGTTTAACATGTTCTTGTCAAATCTGATAATAAATGTCAAAAAGTGGGGCCCTCTTTATGCATGCATGTGACTTCAAAACCTGAAAACACATGATAAACTGATAATTCCTGTTATGTAGCACCCTTCTGAGCTCTGTAACCTTGTAAAAATGAATATGCTCGATTATAGCATACTTTGATATGTTTTTGTTTTTTTTCTTTTTTTCAGGTCCAGACACTTAAACTTTTATTAATTGTAACGTGTTTTTTTTTTTTTTTTTTTTTTCCACACAATGTCACAATGGTATTAACAGGATTCCACTTGAAGTTAATTAAATATATTTTGTGAAAATTATTAAAATTATTTACACTGATAAAGCCTGTGAAATGGTTACAAATAAATAAATATGTTAGAAAAGTCTAGAATATATATATATATATATATATATATATTATTGAAAATATATTATTGAAAATAAAAAAATAAATAAATAAATCGAATGCATTAAGACATATATAATGGAGGACTTGAAAATAAAAGGAATGACCCAACTGTAGGACGACTACAGCAGAAAGTTTGAATTGGACAGTAGGCAGGAGATAATTAACTCAGAAATTACAGTGGTATAATTAGGAGGCGATCCCCTTTAGACCGTATCAGCACAGCTGTAATGACTCTTTTATTCATCACAATGAGATTAAACAGGATGAGGTGCCAGTCGTGTGCCCTTGGCTGTTATGATGAAGTATTTCTCAAGTCATTTATCACGCCAGCTGCCCGAGGCTATTTTCACCGTTTTAACAGTTGTGATGTGGCCCGACCGGGTTGGATGTTCACATGAGTGGTCAAAACCCTGTTTCTTTCATAAACAATTGCAAGCAGCATTTCTCACTGAACTGTAATGAAACAGATTGTGTGCTTTTTAAGCTTGAAAGTCGTTTCCACACTAAAGATGAGCTGTGATGCTTGAGAAGGAACAAATTACTCATCATTAGTGAAGTGTTTGTTCAAGAAAGAGTACAGTGGTTTGTAAGGTTTCCTCGTCCCTTTTGCATTTGATGAGTGACGATAAAAATCATTATTAGGCAGACACGCAATCAGGAGTTTCAGCAATTAATTTAAATGCTGTTTACACGCCATTGTTTTCAACTATAAACTGCCATTTTTAATGTCTTTTGGCCAGTTATTTAGCAGTGTTTCAGGCGACTGAAAATCCAAAAACTATGAAAACATGAAATTGTTAAATGGGTTATGTCACACACAGACTGTGTTCTAGTACTGTAAGTCCAAGTAACTTCATGTCCATTAAGGACTTGACAGACAATATGTCAATTTGTAGAATATTTTTCTTTTTTTTCTTTCTTTTTTCAGTTGTTTTCAATTCAATACTATTTTTTCTTTTGTAAAGAAAGAAATTAATAATTTTATTAAGCAAGGATGCATTAAATTGACAGTAAAGTAAAAGTAACTTGACAATTCATGTTGTTACGAAAGATTTCCCTTTCAAATAAATGTTTTTTTTTTCCTAATGCTCATCCATTGCTTTTTTTCATTTATCTTTCCAGCTTTCCATTCATCAAAGAATCTGTTAAAAAAAAAAAATAAAAATAAAAATAAAAAATGTATCATGGTGCCCACAAAAATATTAACACAACTGTTTATAATAAATAATTTAGCTTTGCATTACAGAAATAAATTACATTTTTAAATGCTACAACAGATTAGAAAAAGTTAATGTAAATTATAATAATTTCACAATATTACTGTCTTTACTGTAAGAGACTTATTTCAAAAGCATAAAATAAATCAATGAAATAAATCAATCCTAAACTTTTGAATGGCATAGTAATGAAAACTGTATTAAAGATATGAAAGATTATATCAATTAAATGTCATTTTATGGGCATGCAACATCTATGCAAAGTGTATGCTGTATGGAAAACAAATATTACAACATATATAATAAAATTCTTCATGCTGACTTATTTATTTGGTAAATGGTATCAGTCCATTACCTCACTGGTGATATACAACAAGATTGCTTCCACAGAAGCCTTTTAAAACTCTCAAAATCAAAAGAACTGTATTGACTTGTCTTCAGACTTTTAGGAACCTAGAAACAAACCACTGTGAATGCAAAACATAGATATAGATTATAGAAATGCAGATATATTATATAGAGAAATGAGAAATGTGATTTGTTTCTCAGCACTGACTGTGCTCTCTAAAAACCTTGTTGGAGCTTTTAATATAGTACAGCAATCTCTTTTGCAGCAATACAATGGCGTTAATTCTCATAGCTGCAACTTTGCGGCTTTATATCTCACAATTGTGACTTTAGTCCTCTTTTTTTTTTTCAATATAATTTCTTGTTATTTGGACATTTCATCTCACAATTGTGACGAGGGAGCCTCCAAAGAGAGCCAGTGCCCCGGGGCTTCACAGACCCGTAATCCGTTCTTGCTCAAAAGCACCATTTCACCTGAAAAGCTTCAACCTGTTCGCTTCACACACTAGCCTAGATCCTGAAATAGCCTCTCAAACTGCCCTATTGCACTTCTTGTTCTGCTACGATAAGCTTCAGAGTTGTTACTCTGAGGATCTCTTATATGCAGGTTAATATGAAAATGTTATAGAGTTCAGAAGAGACGACCTCATAAAGCGAATTTATTGGAGTAAATTATTGACAAAAATAGAGGCTGAATGCACCATCAGGTTTACTCAGCTTTTTGACACAAAATAAATAATATTTTTATTTACAATGAGCAAAGGGGAGAGCTAGCCTGACTCATCTTTTCCACTTTTATGGCACTGCTAGTAAAGAGCGGATGGTAAGGGCATAAACTGTATTGTATCAGTGTGAGCTATTGTTAGACACAGTGGCATCTTCTCTGTGTTGCCTGACCATTGTGAAATCCATCACCAAAGCATTCAATCGTATAACATTCTGCCTCAGAAATTTATTTCTCCTCTCCCACTGTTATTTCAAGGTAAGATTAATATCAGTTTGAAGGCTCTGCAATGAATTTGGAGAGGGCATCCCCAGGCAAAGTATGCAAAAAGTGAAATTTGTTGTGGCAATGTGCCGTGTGGAACATGATCACCATATGGCGCTCGCCAAATCATCATAATGTCAACAACAAACATATGTGGGTCTGTCTCGTGGCTTGTTTTCGGGAAAACATGCGCTTTATTACTCATGCTGAACATTTGTATGGAGAAATAATGCAAAGGGGCATATTTCTGACAGTGTATTCTTCTGTGTAATGTTTCTATTGTGTTATCAGGGAAATGAATATATTTGCCAAGCGTCTGTGCTCACATTTCTCTTATACTGCTGCCTTCAGAGGTGCACATGCTTACTGCTGCAACTCCAGTTCTCTGGTTACAGCTGCAATATCGACAATCAACAGTCATCAGTGTTTGAATAAAATGCTGATATGACATTTATACTGAAAAAAAAAAAAAAAAAGTGAACTTTTGTAATCTGGTTGGTTATTGGTTATGTCTTAGAAGCACTGTGAACTTTATATACCTTTATATAACTTTATATACATAAAATAAGGCCATTATGCTGGATAATTTGCAGACAAGCAAACATTAGGTTGACGATGAAAGTTACTTAAAATTGTGTAGTTACCCAATTTGAGGATTCCTTAATTATAAGTGATTCTAAATTAATATGCATATGTAAAATTACTATAATTATATTATAAAAATTAATATAATATCATAATACTAATAAATAACATATAAAATTTACTTAATAATATTGTTAAATGCATGATGATGATGATGATGATGATGATAATTGTATTTTATTATTAATAATAATTTTATTATGGACCTGATTTCTTTATTTTGAAGACATTTGTACACTGTAAATGTCATTAGGTTGAATAATTCAGCCATTATTCAATCATTTATTTTATTTATTTTACTTATTAACATAAAAATAATAAGAGGTTATTACAATTATAAATATTTAAAAAGTCAAAACAATGCATATTTATTTATTTATTTATTTATTATGCACTTTTTATATTTGTTGGTTATAAAGGTGTCCTTGTTACAGTGTAATTATACATTTAAGTACTGAGTAATATTACAGTTTTTCTCGATTTCTAAAACACTACAACCAAGCTTTTGAACTAAAATTACAAAACCATAACACCATTTTTCAAAAGGCACACCCATTTCCCTAAACTATAAACACTATTCCCCTGCTTTGACACATGAGTCAGATTTGGTGAACTGTTACTGCAAAACTCTACACACAAATCCCTACATTTCCCAGTGCTTACACCATGTGGTCATTTAGAAAGAACTAGCATTCAACATTGTTCACTCAAGTCTGCACAGTTTGAGCTCAATTAGCAGCACACAAGTACCCAAGTGGAAACACTAGGAGTCATAATTTATCACACACCAATCAGAGCCTTCAATGATATAAGGGCCAAGGTCAGCTCATTCAGGTTTGAAACAATGTATCCAGAGAGACGTGAAGGAAGAGGTCGAGGACACCAGAGAGGAGGCGGAGAAGAGAGTGGAGGAAGAAATGAAAAAAAGATGAAGAGTAGGAGGTGGAGGAGGAGTACAGAGAGGAAGAGGAGGAGAAGGAAGAGGAAGAGGAGGAGGAGTGAAGCCCATATGGAAAAAAAAAAAAAAATTGTGGCCAAAAAAAAAAAAAAACCCGAAAGATATGTTGCTAACAGTGAAGCTCAATGAAATATATATTTTGAAATAGTAAATAGATTTAGTTTCAACCATCATATTCCAAAATATATTTCTAAATGTATTTCTGTGGCAAGAAAATGCATTTTCTTGGACTGAAAAATACAGACGTCAAAATATATGTTTTAAATGCTTTTAAAAATATATTTATATATGGCAATTTTTTTTTTTTTTTGCATAATTTGAAATATATTTAAAAATATATATTTTTTTGCTGTATGGGTATGTGCGCGGCCATCAGCCAACGAGGGCTACTCCACCGCCATGCCATTCCTGGACCTTATAACACTATGCTCCTCCTTGCTTTCCTTGATGGTCTAAGAGAGCGTGTGTTCCAGCATGACTAAAGGGAGCCAGCACAACCAGTGCAGCCTTGCTACCTTGTTGTTTGGGATAACGTCAGCTTCCATCGCTCTGCTCTGGTTGGTGACTGGTTTACCAATAACCCAAGGTTTTCAAACATCTTTCTACCTGCATACTCTCCCTTTCTAAACCCAATAGAGGAGGGTTTTTTTCAGCAGGGCGATGGAAAGTATATGACCGAGAACCTTACATCCGTGTTCACCTCCTCCAGGCCATGGAAGAAACCTGCCTGGATATTTCAGTTGATGTGTGCAAGGGTTGGATCAGGCATGCAAGAGGATTTTACCCCCGCTGCCAATATAGCCTGTGATGTTGATGAGTTTTTTTGGCCACAATCAACATAAATTATTATCGTTTTTACATTACATTTATGCATTTAGCAGACGCTTTTATCCAAAGCAACTTACATAGCATTCGAGTTACAGTTTTTTTTTTACATTTGAACAACTCCTGTTTTCCCTGGGAATCAAACCCATGATCTTGGCATTGCTAGTGCCATGCTCTACTATTTGAGCTACAGGAAAGTATACTTTTTGTAGTATTGTTTTAAATTGATCTCATCAGTGTGTAAGACTGTGTTGTAGTGTGTGTGTGTGTTTGAGGGTTTGTGTGTCATGTCTAAGAGCAAAGTTTGGTTTTTCAGCAAGAGTGAGTTGTTTTGAGTGGAGAGCTTCATTTTGACCTGAATATAGGAAGTTTGGGGAATTGAGTTAGAAGTTATGAAACAAAGAGGCATAATTTCAAGAAATGTGTTTAAGCAATCGAGAAAAACTGTAATTAACTACATGTAATTACTATATGGTTAGGGTTAGGATTAGGGTTTGGTTTAGGGTGCATGTAATTATGCATAATTTATTGTTATAATAGTAAGTACATGTAATATGTTTAATAAGTTATCTATTTGTTTTGTTTATATTTGTTTAATTGTTTCTGAAATGTTTATTTCAATATTACTACATTAATCACATTACATTTTGGTCAACAATGTTAACAATGTTTTATACATAAATATGATTAATTGTATTATGATTATTCTTAAACAATATTACATTACACATCTTTATTTTTATTATTTATTTATTTATTTATTTTTAATTAAGAACAAAATACACGGGTCAGAACAAGCTGTTTATAACTACTGGACAACAAAAAAGAAAGAAAGAAAAAAAAGAGAAAAAATACAGTTAATTCTGTTTTGACTGGCTAAATAAAAACAAAAAAGGTTGCTAAAACAATTTTGTTGAATGAATTGGTTTTAAATTGCATTTATTAAAGCCTCTCGACTGTGTGTTCACAGGTGATGTGTGCTGGACACAGGTGGAGCCGCTCTGGTTCAAAGTGCTGCGCCGGTCTTTTCAGAACGAGTGACCGCCTCCAGCGAGCCCTGACTCCGCCTTCCGCAGGGCTGCGTGTCGCTGAGCGGAGAGAGGCAGCGGCAGTGCGAGCTGCGCCGCGCGTCAGTGAGGGAGACAGACTCCGTTCCTGCATATGCGGCCACCGGCACCTCACTGAAACACACCGACCATGGACCTATTCGAGTTTGACTTCTTCAGGGACTGGGAGCTGGAGCAGCAGTGGTACGTCTGCGGGCTTTATGTGTTTATGCTCATTCGTTTTATTGAATGAAATGTCTTTGTCATGCGCTCTGATCTGACGTGGTCACATTCCGAAATACGAGTGAAACCCATTATGACGCATGATAGCGGCTGTGTCTCAAACCCCAGCGAGCAACCTACCTTCACAGCGTTTCTGGGCATCGCGGACGCGTTCCGAACGCGCATTCGCAAAGCGCCCGTGATGTCCAGAAATGCTGTCTTGGTAGGCAGCTCGCTAGGGTTCGTAGTGCTGACTTCTGCTGTCTCCGGTGATGTGACTGCGCTTCTGTTTATATAGATGCATTTGTAAAAGATGATTGGGACAAACTTTAATTACAGAATCGCTGTTTTGATGAATTGCATGTTGATGCATTGAATTATAGGTTGAAACTACATAAAAGAAACAAAGAGCAGCTTGTGCCACTTCTTCCTGCTACTTTAAACTGAATTTATCTGATTGTAGATTATTGTTTGATTAGATTATTGTGGATCAAAAGTCCTATATGAGTCAGTTAGTCACACTTTATATTAGTCTTCATGTTTGGGCAATTGCATTGTAAGTAATGAGTAATATAAATGTAATTAACATGTTATTACATACTAGTCAAATATATTGTAATGCATCTTCTAAAATTCAGTTGATTAAAGTGCTGCAGTTTTTTACATGTACATGGACACAGTTATATATTGTGTTGAATTTTGAGATGTTTGCATTTATAAAGCAAAATTCTCAGACATTTTAAATATGCATTTTTTTAGTGCAAAAGTGTAAATTTTGTTATAAACCTCTACTACTAATTGCCAGTTGGATTTGTTTTTCTTTATCCATTACTTTATCATGCAAACATAAATATTTCAGATTAGTTTATCTTATTTAAGTGTCATTGTTAATGAGGGCATTCAGCTATTGCGCCCCCTGCTGGTTAGGGTTATGTGTTATTTATATTTTTATGTACTTTTATCCTCCGCTACAATATGATTTCAGCATAATTCTCTGCCTTAAATCTTTCCTGATTTTTAACACTCTCAACATCCCCACCATGTGGCAGAGCACAGGAACCCGTGGAGTGCAGATATTAATCCATACAAAAGCAATACCACAGAGAAAATGAACAATAACAGTGAAACCTCTCCAAATATTTGAGCATTTATCATTTGGCCTATACTGACAAATTCGCATGAACATGAATGCATTGGTTTGGTTAGTTGCTATTGTCCTGGATGACACACGTCTTTTTCCTTTGTTGAGCTGAGTCTTAGTTGCTTCACATTTTCAAAAGCTTCCTCTGATTTTATCCTCTTTCTTTTGTTTTGATCCTCACCGTCCTGCACATGACAGAACATCATTGAACTGTTATAAACAGAAATGTGATTTGTAGAATATGGTTTTAAGTGGCTACATATTCTTGAGCATATGATTTTGCCACTAATTTATTCATTTTTATAGGAAAATTATAATTTTAGTTATTTAAAAAGGACTAGCACACATTTTGGTTACATCTCTCTCTTGAAAATGTTAAACGAGAATATAATCATCCATCAGACCGACTCTCAAGTGTTATAATATGTCAGTATTTTGTCTGTAAAATATGAATCCTTTTTTTGAATACCCTTCAGTGACGGCATGTTGGCTTGTTGACTTAAACCGTCTGAAAAACATGTTGTCTTTATTTTCCATATAGTCACTATAAACATATATAGCAAAACTTAAGGTTAAAGGTTATTTTTTTATGCGCCGTGCTGATATTAAAACTGTTCTCTCTTAGGAACAGCTATGGGCTAGTTGCTTATTACTTCTGCGGTGGTGGCAATTTTGTCTGTTGTTGCCACATTCATAACCCTGAGCTAACCATTAAGTCTGTGAATATTTATGAGGGTATTTAAAAAGCCATTTTTGTGTGATAAGTTTGCTTGGTCTGGGTTTTAAAGGCAGTATTGCTATTTTTACTACTATCTCGTAGACCAACCAAAAAAGCATTTGAAATGTAGATTTGGCTAAATACTTAGATGAATGATCGTTCTGTGTTGTGTAGCGATAAATCAATGTTTCAGAAGCAAGCATGCAATAATAATGCACACATAATTCATTGTCTTTGTTTAATACTTGCCATGCTTATCTGATGGCCCAGGGCTGTACTTCAGCAATCATATTGATTTGAATCTGATCTCTCGTATGTCGGTTTGGGCTTCGACACGAGTTGGATGTAATCAAGTCAGATTAGGTGGTGCAAAATTCAGTGAGGTGCAAAATGAGCTCAATGGAGAGCAGTGCCTTATTTGTAGACAAAGGTTAAGCACGGGAGGCACTGAGGCGGTGGGGATTGGGACATGCTTTTCTGTGCTGACACAGCCGTGACATGAATGGCTGCCACAATTATGTTGGCTCTTCACTTTAACAGAGTCAAATGGCTTTGAAGTGTGTTTTTCGATTATTTTGCGAAAGTAATTGCTCCTCTCGCTCTGTATGTGGTGCAGCTTTTTGTTTGGTAAATCATTTAGTATTATGAGAGTGTGAGTTAAGTATTTGTCATAACCAATGCGTTTGGATTACAGAACCGGAGCTATGGTTAATTAGACTTTATATGCCTATATTTTATAGGTTTGCACCTTTAGTGGTAATAGAAGACCTCGTAATTAGGTGCAGCCATTTATTATGACTTTCTTTTCATTTGGTGGGACTTTATGGCCGCCCTGAGAGAAGGACCAGGAAGGATTATTCAATGACTCAGTTGTGCCTTTTTTCCTGTTACTTGCCCTTTCTCAGCAGGGATTTCTGTCCCAATAACTCATTTTTATATCCTGGTGTTAAAATGGTGCAAAAGCCGAATGAGAAGTTCGGACTCAGAATTTCGGACTCTGAGCATTTGTTTTGTATATGGAAAACACAGGCAGTACTTTTGCATTGTTAGCATGAATATTCAGAATTTTTTTTTTTTTTTTTTTTTTTTTTTAATATTTATGTATGTATGTGTATATTTTCATTTGAGCAGATGAAAGTTAAAGGGCTACTCCACCCCAAAATGAACATTTTTGTCATTAATCACTTGCCCCCATGTCGTTCCAAACGCGTAAAAGCTTTGTTCTTCTTCGGAACACAATTTAAGATATTTTGGATGAAAACCGGGAGGCTTGTGACTGGCCCATTGACTGCCAAGTAAATAACAGTGTCAAGGCCCAGAAAAGTATGAGAGACATCATCAAAATTGTTCATCTGCCATCAGTGGCTCAACCGTAACGTTATGAAGCTACGAGAATACTTTTTGTACGCAAAGAAAACAAAAATAATGGCTTTATTCAACAATTCATCTCCGCATCACCGTAGCGCCATTTTGGAGAGTATCCGCTGGACGCAAACTGCGTACGCTGTTCTGTGTCAGCCGCACCACACGGATACGCTGTATGGTGTGACGTAATTTGTTTTTATCTCAAAATATCTTTAAAAAAAACTGTTGCCTATTGCAATAAGGGAGATACAAATATCACTCAACTTAAAATGGTATAATTTTCAGCAGTTTTGAACGAATGACAGTAAAGTTTGTGTTGTTGTCAAAGTTTGTCTTGAAATTGTCCAAGAAGTCATGGGGGAAAAAATGATGTTAATTATAATTTCATATTAAACAAATAGCACTATATGAAAATAAGTGTCTAACAATGAAGATAAATCTCTCTCTTGCTATTTATGTATTATTAAGAGCTTTTTATTTTTGATCTTTCCTATGTCATACCATAGGACAAATTTATGGTACAGTTCAGTACAAAAAAAAAAAAAAAAAGCAGTGAAAGAATTGACGAAGTTAGTGATCGTTTATATTTTCTCAAAGATCAGACTTCACACTACATAAATATATGCATTTCTTTTTCAAAAAAGGTTTTTTACAAAAAAAAACAAAAAAAAAAACAAGGTTCAAACATTCAACCTTTTTCAAAGGAACCTATTAAAAAAAGGTTCAAACATTCACTGATACTCCAGAAGGAAACACGATGCATTAAGAGCAAAGGGGGTGAAAACTTTTGAACAGGATGAAGATGTCCAAATTTTTCTTATTTTGTAAAAATATAATTTTTTTCCATTTAGTACTGCCTTTCGGAAGCAACAGAAGATATTTGCATGTTTCCCAGAAAACAAATTAAGTACAATTTACCTTGACTCATGGGACTCATGAACAACCATCACAAAACAAAAAACAGTTGTGGATCATCCAGGAAACCGCACACAGTATTAAGAACCAACTGTTCACAAACTTTTGCATGGGGTTATTTTAATAATTTCAGCAATTTTTTTGTCTTGTGGACTAAATGTAAACATCATTTATGTAAAATATCTTACTCAGGACAGTACTAAATTAAAAATAACATGCATTTTGTATGATCTCTCTTATTTTGTTAAAATTACTCACATTTTCACAGATTCTGCAAGGATCTCGCAAACTTTTAAGTGGCACTGTATATATATATATATATATATATATATATATATATATATATATATATATATATATATATATATATATATATATGATCCTGAGTAATCTGGACAATACTTTGTCGATATGTGAGATTCCAACATACTATTTAATTTACAATTTATTTACATTGAATGATGCAATGAACCCTTTCTAAATGTTGGCCAAACGCTCAAAACCAGTGAAATACAATACAAACTATGAGAAAATAAATGGTAGCAAACAAAAAGAAAATGCATATTACCAAACCAAGTTCTCTCTTGCATAATGAAGCATTTATTTAGTGAAGTACAGAAAGTAGGGCACTTAGAGTGTGACAAACAAAATGTTCTGTTATGCTGTGAAACAACACTTTCTCTTGGTTTATTGTGTGTGTGTGTGTGTGTGTGTGTGTGTGTGTGTGTGTGTGTGTCGTGTCCACTTTGTGGCACATTGTGTGCCGTTTCTCTTTGCTCCCATGCTGTTTAGTCACAGGGATTGAACATTCTCCGTGGTCGTGGCACAGATCTACCACATTTCCCAGCTTCCCCTGCCTTCCCGCTTCCACCTTGACCACAGCTGGGGACTATATATCACACGGCTCGCTCGAGGAGCCGCACTCCGTGCCAATCTCATTTGTGCCCGGCTTGAAAAGGCAGCCAAGCCCGGCTGTGCCCGGCACATCTCTGCGGCGGCTGCACAAGTGAGGAGGCTCGGCAGTTGGCATGCTGTTTGTGAGAGCAGGCTGCCAAGCACAGTGCCCGCGGTCTCATTTTGCCACCTGCAAAAAGAAAGCCAAATGCTGTGGCATGATAAAGCAGCAAGGTTGGCACGCCGGTCAGGTTATGTGGGAGAGACAAAAGGTGATTGGTTGCCACCTTTCTGCCCTCAGGTTCGGCACGCAATTAACAAGTTCCTCTGAAGGGACGGCGGTCAGTAGAACTGCGGATTTGAGTAGTCCAACGGCTAAAGATCTATGGACACAAATATGACTTTAAATGCAGTATTTAATTTTTTATTTTTTATTTTTTTTCAAAGGAGATGAAGACAGCAAACCAGTCTAAGCCAATCTGCATTTTTCTTAAATGTCCCTATGCAGAATATTCTGAAGAAAATGAATGATAAATAATTAATGATAACTATTTATTATCATTATTAAATTTAGGGCTGCACAAATAATCAAAATAAACCTATGATATATATGGGTTAGTACGATTATCAAATCCCAAAAGCTGCGATTGAATTAAAATTAATATATGCTCCAGGCAGTGTTCTGCCAGAATAAAAACTAAGTGGTTTGTAATTTGAAAAGTAAGAAATTTAAATATTAGTATTTAAATTTCACAATTGTACTGTAAAATAAAATGATTATTTGTATATATTTTTTCATAAATACCCAGTTTTAATTTACAGTGAATATACAGTGAATATTATTATTAAATAATAATAATAATAATAATAATAATAATAACAATTATTATTATTATTATTATTATTATTATTAATACACATAGATCTATAATCAATGATTCTATGATCTACAAACAAGCACACTAAAACTGGACCTTATTTATAAAAAATAAAAATAAATAAATAAATAAATAAATGAATGAATGAATGAATGAATGAATAATTTTTCACAATTCAAAATCCCCCCCCCCAAATTGTGCAGCCCTAAAAATTAATTCATTAGAATTAAAATAATAATAATAATAATAATAATAATAATAGATATGTCCACTTCTGAAATTGCTTTTATTACTGCTGACATGACCAAGGCTATAGGAATAAGATTAAATTGATGAATATATTAATTAATTAATTAATTAATTTTCTGAGAGGTAGTTTTCCTGTTTTCTGATTGTTGTTAACTGTTTGCTATGCCATTGCTTGGGTGTTCTGGGTGATTTCAAGTCAGTATTTTTATTCAGTGTTTTTATTGTTCACTCAGTTGAAATCAGTGTCAAATAGCCCATTTCTAACTGAACAGACTGCACAGATGAACCAGCAGGTGCTAATTTACCTGATTACCTTGATTCACAGTGATCCTGCATCTCAATGCCAGTCAGCGTAACACAGAACAGTTGAAATGGCACGAGGAGCGATGTTGAAAGAGGAGACTCCTCCAGCACAGCTCTTCTTAAGGTCTCTCAGCAGCATCTCTGGATGGCTGTCCGGCTCTAGAGAAGTTATTAGCTGCACTAATTACAATAGACCCAGTAAGGGCTGTGCTAATGGCCCTGTGAATTCAAATGCTTAAATATCTCCTTTAATTAGCCTTGACCATTTCGTTTAGACAGCATCAATGCACGTGCCAAGACTGTTGACATCAATGGTGCATAAAAACGCAGACAAAACATGAACAGAATATGATTTTGGCCAAGGCTGTATGCCAAAGACTAATTTAGTCGTTGATGAACAAAGCAAGGTTACATAAATAGTGGTTGATTAATATAACAGAGTTGCTGGTAAATGTGTGAGTGGTGCATTTTTATGATACTTGCCATGAGTGCATTTTTGACTAGCAATCAAGGACTTTCTACAGCCAAAGTGATGGGTTTGGTATTTAAAAATAATAATTTAATTGGACAAATTACTTTGGATACACTCAAAACATATTTAGACCTAAATTCAAGATAAAGGTATTTGAATTGCATATAAAATATCAATCCATTTGAATTTCACAGTTTTAACATTAACTAACAAACTTATTGTGTTGCATATTTGTCATAAAGCATGTTCAAAATTGTGAAAATAATTCCTTTTATTATTATTATTATTATTTTTTATTTAGTTAAGTTTATTGGTTTGTTAAAATTGTAATCCAAGCAAATGGAAAATTTATATGCAATTCAAATACATAAATCATACATATTTTTTGTTATATATATTTAAAAGATTATACGACTTTTTTAACATATATATATATATTTTTATTTTTTTATTACAATAAAAACAATAATAATATTATAATTAAATTTTAACTGTTTTCTGTGTGAATGTGTTGCAAAATGTAATTTATTCCTGTGATCAAAGCTGGATTTTCAGCATCATTACTCCGGTTTTCAGTGTCACATGATCCTTCAGAAATCATTCTGCTGCTCAAGAAACATTTCTGTTTATTATCAGCGTTGAAAACAGTTGTGCTGCTGAATATTTTTGTTCAAACTGTGATTTTTTTTTCATGATTCTTTGATGAATTCAAAACAAAGGATGTTTTTTGTTTTCTTCTTTTTACATATTAATTTGTCTTTACTGTCAATTTTGATCAATTTAATACGTCCTTGCTGAGTAAAAGTATTAATTTCTTTACAAAAATAAATTAAATTAAATTAAATTAAATTGAAATGAAATAAACTTTTGAACATGACACAACTTCTGGACTGCTTTCAGTATTTAATAAGAGTCATCAAAGTTGCCCTGCTCACATCAAATGAGTCAAGCAAACAGATAGGTGTGCAATGAAACAGCGACGGCAGATCCGTAATGAATGCCTTTCTTATTTGTCGGCAGACTTCCGTTGCCGTCTGATTGGCTGGATTCCGTCTAAAGATCTTCAGGTTAATCAAGCTTCATGCTTCAAGCTTCCAGCTTACCTTTATGCCACGAAGCAATTTACTCCACTACCTCAAAGGTCACTGCTTCCACTGAAAGCACTCTATGACAAATGTGATGATTCAATACAGCCATGCAGGCATCTGTAGTGCGCTTTTTTCAATCTCATTTCTTTCTGAGAGATGAATCAGTTTGTCTTTTAGACTGACCTTTTGCTGGTGTAAGCCGAAGGAAATTGCACATTCTTTTTAGAGGCCTAATATTAATGAATGTCTCCAATGAACAATATTCAGATGTTTCTTGTTTCAGAATGTGTATTGCTTATTGCTCGAGTTCATGCATATTGGGAGGAAACAAAGCTGAATTCCTGACAGTCGAGCAGCGTGGGGAGCTGTATATGACTCTCTCTCAGGATTGACAGAGTTATGTGCTGAGTACTGAACTTTATATGTGTTTTACAGTTGCATAATCTATTCTTGGAGCATTGTTTTATGTGTGGGCATTTTGCCAAAGCACTGTGACAAAGATGGTTGAATATTATTCAGAAAATATTCCTGCTCAGTACCAAATACACAAAATCTGATTCCTGAGACGTATTCATATGGAAGAATCAACTGTACTGCTGTATTCTGGAACAACATGTTTTGTTGTTGCTGTTGTTTTTACGTATCTGTTTCCTTGATTCATTTTGTATGAGACTTCCGACTTTTGTCTACATACTTCAAAATCCTTTTTTTTTTTTTTTTGTTTTTTGTTTTTTTGCCACATAATTTGATGACAGTAATTATGAGCATGCATTCGTATTGTATGGAAAATAACAACTTTGACATTTTATGTCTTTTTTTTGTGTTGGGAAGAAAGTAAAATGGTTTTCAGGCAATGCATAGTGGATAGATGATGAAAAAATGTTCGGTTTAAAGCAAATGAACTGCAAAATGTGCAATTTGGATATAAATGTGTTATAGTTAACTAAAATTAAAACTAAAACCATTACAAAATTGTTACAAACAAACAAGCAAAGAATGAATGAACAAACAAACAAACAAACAAACAAATAACAAAATATAAAAAAACTTAAACTCATTTTATTTTAGCTAATTTCCAAGGCAACATTTCTCATTTACATTTAGTTAAGCTTGATGTACTAACATACCTAAACCAAAAACTGGGGGGAATGAATGAATGAATGAATGAATGAATGAATGAGTGAATGAATGAACGAACGAACATTTTTAAAAACAACATAAAAATATAAATGAATGAATGAATGAATGAATGAACTAAGTAATTAAGTAATATTTTAAACACAAAATATATTTATTTATTTAACTGAAATAAAATAAAAAAATATAACAACTTAAACTCATTTTATTTCAGCTAATTTCCAAGGCAACATTTCTCATTTTCATTTAGTTTAGCTTGATGTACTGCTATTTTAAATAAATAAATCTAATTCAAAATATTAACAAAAACTATAATACTATCTCAGTGATACTAAAATAACACATATTTTGAGTTGTTATAGTGTTACAGAATAAAACTTTTACCACATTCTTTTTGTCCTTTGAAAGATACCAATGTAATGTATAAGGTAATGTTTATTTACTTTTATAAATAAATAAAAAATAAGAATTGATTGATTGATTGATTGGCCATGATGTCTCTGTGAGAGAGGGAGGCATGAGTATTTGTGTGTTGGTGTCCAGATATGACTGTGTGTTGACGTTCACATTCTGAAGCGTCAGGACTGAGCAAACAGCGGCCAGCGTTTGGCTTCAGCGTGTAAAAATGGAATCTCACCTTGTTTATTGGGAGCTGCAGAAGCGCTAAAGAGCAGACGCGCCTGCCAAATATCACAATCACATGGGGCTCCGTCATTCACGTCCAACTGTCCGCCTATTTTCACAGCACATGCTAATTTGTCCCATTAAACGTGGCTCATTCATATGGAGCTAAAAGTGGCTGAAAAATCTACTAAGAGTGTTGTCATTCTAGCTGCTCCAGTGGTCTGAAAGTCCCCCTGGCTTTTATTGTTTGATAAAGATCGGAAAGGAACACACATCTTTATCAGAAGAGGAGAGAAAAGCTGAGATAAGAAAATGAATTGAAGCCAAAATGCTTTAAATGGAAGACTATCTCCCTGCGAGAAACTCATAGAGCTGTTAAGAGCCGTGAGTAAGAAAAAGGGCCACAGATGCATGGAGACTGATCTCACCGGAGGGGAGAAAGTTCTGGAGAGCAGCGCATTTACAATTTGATGCTGGTTTGAGCTGGACATTTTGCTTTGAAGGTGATAAGGGAAAGTAGACTCCACCAGTCAAAAATACACTTGACTGAATTAATGCTTCTCATGACCTTAAAAGCCTTATTATTCAAAGGCATCTGCTTAATTATATATGTATAATTATATATATATATATATATATATATTTTTTTTTTGTAGAGAAATGTTTTCTTACAATTAATTAATTAATTAATTAATTAATATTTGATTGATTGATTGATTGGTTGGTTGGTTGGTTGGTTGGTTGGTTGGTTGGTTGATTGGTTGGTTGGACAAAATATATGGGAATATATAGATGCTATTTAAACTTTTATTTCCTAAAACAATATAATTTAATAATAATAATAATAATAATAATAATAATAATAATAATAATAATAAATAACAACAATGACAGCAACAGCTATTATTATTATTATTATTATTATTATTATTATTATTATTATTATTATTATTATTATTATTATTATTATTATTATTATTCATTGGATGGACCAGATAGATAGGAATGTATATATGTCTTCTGAAAACATATTTTATGGCTTAAAACTATAATAATAATAATAATAATAATAATAATAATAATAATAATAATAATAGTTGTTGTTTTGTTGTTGTTGTTATTATTTACGCTATAAAATTATATTGTTATATGTTTTATGTCATAATATTGATAATATTGGTTAAGTAATTAATTGGTTATTATAATAATTACATTGTTAAATGTTAAATATTATTTTGTCTGAATAATAACAATAAATATAATAATTTATTTTTTTTATTCTTTTATTCATTTGTAAGACTAGATGGAATTTACTAGATGTCTTTTGTATTAATATTTTATGCCTTAAAATATAAAAACGACCCAATAAAATCATTCAGGAGCATCTTTTCATTTTTTCACCTTTCATTCAGTCATAAACAACAAAAAAAAGTACCACCCCAGCAATCACTCTTCAAAGTGCTTCACAGGCTATTTGTTGTATGTTATTGATTGCATCTGTCTTTCTCCTTTATAAAAATCTTTCACATCACACTTCTTCATATCACTGTGAATGTGGCAAAATAGCTCTATTACTTCAGTCCGCTTAGATTAGATGGCACATCTTATACAAAGAGGTTTATAGAACGCTGTATTATTCCATCAAGAGCTTCAAACATAATGTTCCTCTGTGTCTGTGTGACGGCTTTGAGTGCCAGGCGTTTTCATTCTCAGGTAGGAGAGTGTCAGATGCTGCTGTAGTATTGCAATGCATATTCATACATAAATAAACAGCAATGAACAGGTTTGACGTGCTGACACCCTCGTTGTTGCGTGGAGCTGAGTTATGGTCGACTGTTGCATAATAACAGCCATAATAGCAGTGTTTTCCTTACACCTCAGAAGCCTTCACGGCACGAATCATTCAATCAAAGCAGGTGGTGCTATTTCTGAAGAAGCTTTTATTTTTTCATTTCTGAATTTCTCATTTCTCAAGGAATGTGTTTGCTGTAACACTTGTCTTGGTGCAACACACAGTTGTACATGAATCGGCCCCCCTTTGGTTTCATGTGTTACATTTGTCTTCATTATTTTCATGTATTTTCTCTTGCAAAAGGAATAAGGGAGTGTTAGTGCTTCTGAGTGGAAGGGTGGATCAGTTGTTTTGCTGTTGTTTCTGTGATGTTGTGGTCACTAGATATGATTTGGCTGCCAGTGTATGTCCAGGGCTTGCTGACCCGGGGCCAATATAAGAGAGTTTAGGGCCAATTGACAGAAGTTTTGATACACTGGAAACGTAAACATTTGGTTGCAAAATCTGATTGTCAGTATTTTGAACTTGACATCTGATTGATTGATTGATTGATCGATTGATCGATTGATCGATTTATTGATTGGAAATTATAACTTAAAATAGTTTTGGTAGCATCAAGAACAATAGGTTTACAAAAAAAAAAAAAATATATATATATATATATATATATATATATGTATATATATATAATTCTAAAATTTCTTTGTAATGAAATTGATAATGAAAAAATACAGTTATTTTACATTATTATACATTATCTTTTGATTAATTTATATTTGTGAAAACAGCATTATATATATATATATATATATATATATATATATATATATATATATATATATATATATATAATTTTGTTCTTAATAAATTGGTAATTAGTTTGGAACTTTACATTTATTTTGAATATATATTTTAAATATATAAAATGTAAAAATCATACTTTAAATATATATTACTATTATTAAATTCACAACAATTTTAAGTGTGTGTGTGTGTGTGTGTGTGTGTGTGTGTGTGTGTGTGTGTGTGTGTGTCTATATTTATATGCAAACTTTTAGAATTCACAGTGCAGGACAAATTATGCAGTTAATTTTATTTATTTATTTAAATCTTTAATGTTAAGCATGAACAGTGGTAATAAGTCTTGCCTTTGTCACTAAGTTAAATTGGTTTTGAAACTAATAATTTACTTTAGTGTTTACCTGAGCATTTATTCTCTAACAACTAGTTTGTTTAACCCTATGGCCGTCTTCGGTCATTTTTGACCGAAAAATTTTATATTTTGAAATTTAAAAAATCTTAGCTTCATTGTAATGAGATGATATTTGGTGACTTTTGTCACATTAGCAATATGAACACACAAAAAAATCATGGACATGATTCGGATAAGTTATAGGGTCAAAAAAAAAAAAATAAATAGTCACACACGACTTCTTTGCGGTCAAAAATGACCGACATAGGAAATGAATGGGAAATACAAAAAAATGTGAAAATTCTGTGAATCTTTTGGTGGTACAAATTACAAATCAGCCACTGGTCAGAAGAAAAAAAGTGTGCAGCAATCAAGGGATGACTCTCTAGAATATCAGGAGTGCAAAATAGACACCCACACACAAACACACACACACACACACACACACACGCGCACGCGCACACGCACACGCACACGCACACGCACACGCACATATACATATATACACAGAAATGAACTGGCAACAGTTTGGATAGTTTTGATCTTATTTTAGCCTATGTTCCTGATATCTGTTGCATGTGAAGCAATGCATAAAATAATTACAATTTGTATATATATATAGTTAAAATTGTTTATAATTATAAAATTTTTATTCCTCTTTTTTACATCTACTGTTTGATACTGATTGATTTTGCTGTTGTTAGTTTATTATGTGTTTCATCATAATTGCTGTTCCCTTCTGAAGTTTTAAGATTTATTGAATTACATTGAATAAAACATCAATTAATTGCTAAATGTTTGTATAAAGTGTTTTGATTATCAGATACTGAGTAACAAAAATGCTTTCTATGTGTTCCCTTTCTAACAAGATTTTAATGTTTGACTGTAATCAATGTAAAACCTGATACTTATCTAACCAAAAATATCTAAAGTTTGACAAAAAGTAGTCTTTTAGAATGTCTAGATATAGATCTAAATGCAAAACCTAAAAAAAATGAAGAAATTATATCTGAAAAGCAACGGGAATCCAAAAGCCTCTGTATATATCTATATAGGGTGCTAATAAAAGAGGTTACGCAACATTACACAAGTTTTTATTTTTTTTAATGCCTCCAGACGGCCCAATTCTCACTTCAAAAAATGGATTTTAAATGCCTTCACTCTATTTTAATTTAAAATATTGCATTCATTAAAAAGTAGTAAATAAAAAAAAAAAAAAAAAAAAAAATATATATATATATATATATATATATATATATATATATATATATATATATATATATATATATTAATTCTAATGGAGAAAATAGCTCATTAAAATTGTAGAGATATTGCATAGTATCATAAAATTCTCTCAAAATCATAAATAATAATCAAAAAATATTATTGAACAAAATATATATTATAATGATTTTCCTGGAAAAAAACTAAACAAAAAGTTACAGTTCGAGGTTTCGGTCACTTTTGACCGCGAAGAAGGCAAGTGTGACTCCTAAACGAAGAGGACCAGATGGTTAACTGCATGGGTTTGAACAGCAAAGGCGTTAACATTAGGGCTGCATTAACTCTTTGACTCCATGTTTAGATAATTCCCCCAGCGTTTCTGTAGCCGCGTGAAACCTGCAGGCTTTTCACATCCTCCCGTCGCCTGGAAAATCAAACCTTTTAGTTACAGAAGCGCCGCGGGGACTTCATGCTAAAATGGCCCGTAAAGCAGCATACAGGAAGCCAGGGCTTCAGAAGTCAACAGAGGAATGATCTAGATGGCAGAGGAAAACGTCATCAATTCGCCGCTGACGGCAATAGAGCCCAGCTCTGGTGATTTATGGCACGTTGCTGTTTTTCCCAGCGTGCTGTTCCTCCTCCGCCGTGGCATTGAGTTATTACCCAAAGTGTGAGCAACATACCTGTTAGAGATCAATCCGGCACTTTCTCTGTTTGCGGGAGCCTGCTTGACTTCCATGTTTGCAGCTTTACCCGCATTGATATTTCGCTATTGATTTTCCTCTGTTCATTTCTTGCCTCCTTCAGCACCTGGACTGATAGGCCAGTTGTGTTTAGCCGGTTTTATTGTGATGTGACAAAGATGGATGTGACATTGTCCTCTGTGGGCCGCTGGATAGTGGAAGTGTTAATGAAGCCATTAGCACAGTCCGAGAGAGAGGAGAGTGTGGCGAAACTGCCATTATTCTGCCACCATTAAGTCGTAATCTGCCAACTTCTCTTTCTCGCTGTCATTCTCTCCCTTCGACTGTCCTGTAAAGCTTCATTAATTCATTTGTTATCAAAAGCAGTTAACCACCAAAAGAGTGCGGAGGAGTGAAGTGGGGGTCGTAATAATGTATACTATAATTACCATCCACACCAGCTTCCAAATGCACGAGCCTAGACGAGAAAAAAATTGGCTACACAATTCATAAATCTCATTACCTCAAAACTCCATTCTTATAAAGAGACAGAAGCTCATTTGCTTGGCACAAAAGCAGGAGAGAAAAAAAAAAAAGATCATCACTTAAAAGCGCCCGGGTAACCTTGGATTTATCTGAAGTTGAAGAAGTTTTTCAGTACTTTCTCGTCTGTAGCGTTCAACAGATTAGGAACGTTCTGGAAAGCCCACAGATCTCAGAGCTTCTTATTTCCTGATGGACTGTGACTAATTTTAAGCTTGTTTAATTAAGTGCAAAATGCCTCTCTAGTGCACAACGTGGAGTTGACGGGAGAACGTTCTTTGTCAAGGGCTATGCGTTGGAGACAGGAATTGGGAAGTTATCATGATGGTTGGCGATAATGGAATTTCAGTGATACATATCGATATCGGAAAATGCATGTTTCTTGGTACAAAAACAATTGTAATTTAGGGAACCTTGAAAATTTATTATCCACTTTGTAAACTGTATAGCTAGCTCCATATTTGTATGTACTGTATACTCAAGATTATAAATTTTCAAAAAAATAATTGTCTTTTAAATTTTCTTTATAGCTGGATCACGACTGAATCATAATTTTTTGAAAAAAAAAAAAAAAAAAAAAAAAAAAAATATATATATATATATATATATATATATATATATATATATATATATATATATATATGAAGAGTTTATTTTCAAAAATCATGTTTTTTTTTTTTGTTTTTTTTATGATGTTATCATGTTTTTATTGTGTTAGTTAGCTGTATTTTTACTTATTATTATTATTTTTACCAAATCAAAATAACCCAACTGCAGTTTGATTGAGATTAATTGGAATGCACAAATTGTTAAAAACAGAGTTTATAGTTTATATATACTGTATAAATGTGACCCTGGACCACAAAACCAGTCATAAGGGTAAATTATTTAATGAATAAATAAGCTTTCCATTGATATGGTTTGTTAGGATAGGACAGTATTTGACTGAGGTACAACTAGGGTAAACGTACCTATTAAGCTCCCCCATATCTACATTGAGTCATTTTTAGTGCACAAGATATTGGTTTCAATACAAGAAGTTATGTTAAAATAAAATATTAATCTGTCACACAAACATATTTAATTTTATTTTAAATGACAAAAGCATTTCAATTAAGATATATATCATTAAATGCAAAAAAGTATGGCTGTGCTTAATGGGTATATTTTTGTACCCTTTAAGCACACCCCTGTTCCCATTAAGCTCACATCATGTTTTATTAAATATCTTGTTTATTTTAAACAACATTTTTAAAGAATAACTGAAAAAAAGGCTTTATTTGAAGGTACAAAGTCAATCACAAAAAAAAGAAAAGAACAGAACAGAACACTAAAATCAAGCAACAAGGCATTCAATTTGATCAGTTATATAATCATAGTGAAGAGTCATTTAAGCAACATCTAGACTAGTCCACATTCAGTGAAGTAACACATATTCAAAAAAACAAAAAACAAACTATTTACAAAGTAGGTAAGTATATGAAGCCTAGTGTTTTAAAATCTGTTCACATTTTAAAAGTCGTGTAGTCTATTCCAGCCTTTACTTGCTTTTTTCCTGGACAGATATGACAGGTTTCTAATGGCTCCTTCTTTGAATGGATGACATGCCTCTTTCATCTTTGGGCATAAACTATATTTATGTCTTGATTTTGTCATCTTAAAGCTGTCAAGAAAATTTACTAATCATTTTATAAAGATCAACTTAAAGTGACGACCATCAGTTAATATTTAAAGTCTGTTTATGAAGTATTTACATAGATGTTCAATGTGAAAGAGCTTAAAGGGAGCACACTGAGCTTAGGAGCAGCAACAATTTTTAATACATTTCATGTAATATTTATTAAAATGACAAGATTTTTCTAAATAAATATTCTAGGTCATGTATTAAGTTCACACAGCTAGTCATCTAATCTTCTGTAGCATCTGCGCTATGTTGCTAAAACTATCTTTTGGATCTAACTGTAATTATTTCCCACATCCAAGTTCCAGGTTATAATATACAAAAGTCTAAACATTAATCTCTTAATTTTACAGCAAGTAGTGAAACTTCCCCAAAATAAAGGCTTAAACAGCTAAAAAATGCACATTTAAGGGGCTCCTCTTTTGGTGAAAGTTTTTAGACAGCTTTCAAAATGGCTGCCAGACAGTGTGAACACATGGAGACTCATATCTCAGAGTGCAATGATCTGACTGACTTGAAATTACAGGAGGTATATAGTAACAAACACATCAACTGGTTAAGACATCAAGTAGGAAAATAAATATTTTTTTCTTTTTATAATCTGAGCTCAAAAATGGAAGTGTGCTTAATGGGTACGTGAGCTTAATAGGTACATTTACCCTATTTGAATATAATCAAAATATTGAGAAAATCGCCTTTAAAGTTGTCCAAATTAAGTTCTTAGCAATGCATATTACTAATCAAAAATTAAGTTTTGATATATTTATGGTAGGGAATTTACAAAATATATTCATGGAACATGATCTTTAATTAATATCCTAATGAGTTTTGCCATAAAAGAAAAATCGATAATTTTGACCCATACAACGGATTGTTGGCTATTGCTACAAATATACCTGTGCTACTTATGACTTGTTTTGTGGTCCAGGGTCACATATATAGTTTATTCATATGCCATGTTTTACAGTGAATATTATTCCAAAGTAGTTTTACTAGGAATATTGTTTAAAATCCCCTATAAGTAAGATAAAATGTTAGATAAAATGATAACATGTTAGACAGGGATGAACATATATACATATGTTAAA
Organism: Spinibarbus caldwelli; assembly: GCA_039654775.1. NCBI lineage: Eukaryota > Metazoa > Chordata > Actinopteri > Cypriniformes > Cyprinidae > Spinibarbus > Spinibarbus caldwelli. The sequence goes on along the minus strand of CM077246.1, from coordinate 25,598,753 downwards.
TATTAGTTTGAACCTTTTTTTTTTTTTTTTTTTGAATATGCTTGTTATTTTACATGTTACATATTAAATATGAACATTAACAAAATAAAACAATGTCATGCATACATTCTTCTCAAATAGTAAACATTACCTCAGCTAATTATTCAACTAAACAGTAATAAAATAAAGAACAAAGAAACAACTTAAAGCAATAGAACAAATTGAATTGTGGAATAGTCATATTTTGTCACAGTTGCCTTGACCTGCATATTCAGACTTGCTTGATTCAATACCTTGGGTATCGAATTGAGTCAGTCCTCTGTACAATATAGTTTCTGTAAGAACATTGACTGCTGGTAAAATCCATCAAAACCAATCAGAACTTGAAGCTGTGGCTGAGAACTTATTTGTGAGGATGTAAAGACATCCAGTTTTAACTTAGGGGAATCGTTTCTCCAAATGAGTTTACTTATTGGCAGGGTCTTGCACTGCAAATAATCGACAAACCTTTTGAATAGTAATTTAAATATGTTTGATTGGAAACAATGAGTTGATTTCTCTCAGAATGTAAGTTTAATTTCCCCTTGTTTTATTGTAATTACATACAAATCCATACATAAATATGAATAGAGCAAGCAAGCAAAAAAGAAAGAACAAAGATATTGGCAGGAATGGCTGAGAGAGAGGAAACAACAGACGCATGCTATCTGAGCAAAGAAATCTTTAGAGGAAGTGTCAACTATACCAAAGCCAGTCCGTGTGTGTGTGTGTGTGTTTGTGCTGGTTCTCAATAATATTGATCAGGCCAAACTATGCTTATGCTTCCAATTAACATTGTACTTTCTCATTAAGGTCATATTAGATACAGTCAGCAGTTGTTGATTGATGCCCAACAATCCAGAAAACATAGGAATCGATATGAAAACGCAAATGTGTTACTATCCACCCTACAGCATAGTCAAGCAATCGTAACAATGCATTGACAAAGACAGCATTTGCTTAGTAAGAAGTGTGTCTTGTTTGATATATCGGGGTCATGTGATTGTGAACGATTGTCAATAGCATGTACACAAGGAACTGGAGTTGTAGAAACTAGTTCATGAATTTATTGCCATCTGTTTTGATTTTTCAGACATTTTTAATACGAAAACATACTAAAACTGCTCTGTCAGATATCTGAGTTTGGTACCCTAAATATTCATTAGTCAAAGCAAACTATGCTATTTGCACATTACTTGACTTCAGGAAGTGTTATCAGCAGTGCAGCGAAGACAGTTATGGTGTTAATATGCTAAAATGATGACACAATCATTGACGAAACACATTTTATTAAGACCCTGAGTAGATTGTATTGGGAGTGTGTTGATGTATTTAGTATATGGTTTGACTGTGGTGGGCCTCTCGGTCTCGGGTGAGGGCCCGTTTCCTGTGGCAGCCTTCCTGAATGAGGGACCTGAATGGTATCTGAGCTTTACAGAAATGCCAGGTCCTACGCTGCTCCGTGAGCTGGAGTCTGTGGCCCCACCGCTGTGGCGTAACCGTGGCGGGTCGGGGTGGGGGATGCAGATAGCACAGGCCCTGTGGATGGAGATAAGGGTATCCTGGCAGCCATGAGTAAAGATGAGGAGGGGGCTCTAGCAGCCCACCGCACCAGTGCAACCTCTTTCACTTGTTCACATGGGCTGATGTGAGGTTCAGAAACATGCTGTGGGCATAAGTCATAAATTCTGTAAATCTATAAAGTGGTTTGTGAATGGACTCACATTGGAATGTGAAGTCATGGGTAAAGTATTTGGTGTTTTGGCATCCAAGCTGTTTTCAAAAATTATACATTTTTTTCCTGTGTTCCAAACCACAGTGTGCTGTTTGTTATGTTCAGAGAATAATTCTCCCTTTAGTCACTGTTCATGAGGCTGTAACAATACAGTGTACTGTATGACAACTGATAATAATCAATCGGTGTTGTCAAGTTAATCTCAAGACTGAGTCCAAGACAATTTTTTCATGGTCTTGGTCTTGTCATGGACTCGGGAGCATTGGGCTCAGTCTTGACTAGGGATGTGCCCGAATCCGAATACGGTATTCGGAAAGGTAAAGGTGTGTACTACGGCAACTGTAAACTGTAAATACGATACATACGAGATATATGAGAAAAATATATTTCAGTGCTTTCTCTCACAATTATATCATTGGGTAATTATCCTGTATATAAATTGTGGGCATCAGGGAGCCGTTATTAATATGCGGGACATTGAAATCACTTATGAACGCGTGTTTGCTTTTTACTTTCACTTTTGAGATTCGCGATCTCACTTATCCTACTCTACTACGGAGCGGCACTATTTACCACACATTTCACAAGATTAGATGTTTGTCAGTGGTGCTCAGGATCTGTAAATCATTCGACATCGTCCTATCGGTCATCTCTCCTTACCTCTCTCTGTTTATGTGGTAAGTGAAATTTTATGTACTGTAATGTAACAGGCTACTGCTAGCAAGCGGCTAACCATGTCCCTTTTGTGGCTCCATAGAACGCATTATTCATTTTCCGTGCCTTTCCGAATACGTATTCACTATTCGGGCACATCCCTAGTCTTGACTATGACATTTACTTTTTTCTGGTCTCTTTCTTGACTTGGATTCAACCCTCTTCTTGTTTCTGTCATGACTCCATCACTTTAGGCCCTCTTCAGGTCTCGGTCTTGACTCAGATTGGACCCTCATCTAGTCTCTTTCTTGACTTGGACTCAATCCTCTTCTTGTCTTGGTCATGACTTCACTTTAGACCCTCTTCAGGTGTCAGCATTGACTCAGACACTTCAGACCCTCTTCTAGTATCTGTCTTGATTTGGACTCAGTCCTCTTCCGGTCTTTGTCTTGACTTCAACACTTCAGACCTTCTACATGTCTCAGTCTTGACTCAGACTCGACTCTCATTAGGTCTCAATCTTGACTTGGACACTTCAGACCCTCTTCTAGTATCTGTCTTGACTTGGACTCAGTCCTCTTCCGGTCTTTGTCTTGACTTCAACACTTCAGACCTTCTACATGTCTCAGTCTTGACTCAGACTCGACTCTCATTAGGTCTCAATCTTGACTTGGACACTTTAGACCCTCTTCTAGTATCTGTCTTGACTTGGACTCAATCCTTTTCCGGTCTTTGTCTTGACTTCAACACTTCAGACCTTCTACATGTCTTGATCTTGACTCTGACACTTCAGACCCTCTTCAGGTCTCAGTCTTGACTCGGTCTCAACCCACTTCTAGTATCTGTCTTGATTTGGGCTCAATCCTCTTCTGGTCTCAATCATGACTCAGACACTTCAGACCTTCTTCAGGTCTCGGTCTTGACTCAGACTCAACCCTCTTCCAAGATCTGTCTTGACTTGGACTCGACCCTCCTCTGGTCTTGGTCTTGACTTAAACTCAACCTATTCAGGTCTCAGCCTAGACTCAGACTTGAAAGAGCTGGTCTTGACTACAACACTGGTGTTAATGCGCCAGTAGGCCACAATAAGACATAGTGCACAATAGGCTCGGGTATCTGCATTTATTTTCTAATTTGATTCCCACATTGAATTTCATAATAGATTTATGCCAACTGGCAAACACAACTATTTTAAAAGGTGGCAATTTCATATGAATTCATATAATGCGATTCAGTTCAGTTTCCCATTGGTCAAAGCGTAAAATAACAACGAGTGTGTGTTGTTACAGGCTTGTTTTAATTCAGCTTAATCACCAGATCGCAACAGTGAATGGCATGCTTTGTTAGTGCAAAGTCTGGTGCACATGATTGTTTTTTGTTCACTTTATTTTAACATTTGCAAATTTCCTAATATGTTTTATTCCTTATGAAATAATAATGGAAAACATGTTTATGAGGGGCAACAAGGATGATCTGACAATGACTTTGCTACATTTGCAAAATGGGAAGTCTGCTACAAAGGTTGTTCAATGGAAATGTTGACATCAATTGTAAAGATGTATAGATTAAAGAACAGAGTTTGGGAATTAATCTGAACAACAGATGTGATTAGGACATCTCTGAACAAACTTTTGAAAATCTAGCAACAATTTGACACTGCTAACTTTGGCCCAACTGTCCAACTGGTTCTTTATCAGAAATGGTCATTCTAACAGTTGGGGAACTTGTGGATAAGACTTTGTGTCCAACAGACTGATAGAAACCTGTGAATTCTTGCATCAGATGGTCAGTGATGGTCTGTTGGTGATTTGTGGGCTGAGACTAGGTCAGATGCTGCAGAAGGCCAACAAAGAATGGAAAAACGCAGCAAATACTGTCATAGCATTTCAGCTTCAAACTCAGTTGTATGTTTCACCCTGTTATACAAACACATCCCTGAGGTACGCATGCAAGTGAAACACTCATCAGAACAAAGCACCCAACAATAAACAGACGGTTGTGATAATGGTGAAGGCTCATAGCCAGATTGTTGTCTAGAGGCGCTAGCAGTAATTGTGCGGCTTTTTTTTTTTTCAGCTCCTCCTTGCAGAGGCTTGAGTGAGAGGGATGTGTTGAAGAGTGGTAGCACATCTGAAGAAGGTGCGCTATATGTGTGTGAACAAACGCTGCCTTCAAGTCATCACAGAATAATCACATTTACAAGATGATCGCACATGAATGCCACCGCAGTGTTGTAATTACCAGTGGGAAACTGGATTTTCTGTGAGCTGATAATTGATAAATGTCAGAAAGAATTTTAGAGGGAATACCAGAACATAAAAACACAACTTATGCTGGTTTAATCAGCAAGAATATGAGGTAATGTGTGAGGTAATATATACTACTTTTCAAAAGTTTTTTTTTTTTTTTTTAATTGTTTTAAGAGGTCTATTATGCTCACCAAAGGATGTATGTGTTTGACCAGAAATATAATAAAAACAGTAATATTTTGAAATATTATTACAACTTAAAATAACTGTCATCTGTTTGAAAATATTGTAAAATATAATTTATTCCTGTGATGCAAAGCTGAATTTTCAGCATCATTACTCCAGTCTTCAGTGTCACACGATCCTTCAGAAATCATTCTGATATGCTGATTTGCTGCTCAAGAAACATTCCTTATTATTATCAGTTGAAAACAGTCGTGCTGCTTAATATATTTTGTGGAAGCCGTGATACATTTTTTAGGATGCTTTTTTAGCATTGATTTGAAATGTAAATATTTTGTAACATTATAAATGAACTGAATGCAAAAAAAAAAAAAAGGATTCTTACAATCTCAAAACTTTGAATTGTAGTGTATGTACAAATATTTAAAATTAGATAAAAAAAAAAAAAACTCCTTTAAAGTTCACAAGACATAACCATTAAATTCTCTATGTATTTCAGCTGTTGCCATGTAATGCACTTCAGATGCTCACAGCCCTTTATCACAGCAAACAATTAGTCACAACAGGAGGCAGTTGGTGAGAGTGAGTGTTGACGTAATCTACACTCCGCTGTGCTGAGGTTTTTTGTGTGTGTGTGTGTGTGTGTGTGTGTGGGCTCAGTGGTCCACAGACCCCCCGTTCTACCAGCCACGGGGGTGGGAAATGGGTTGAGTTTGCCTGTAGTGTGTTGATACCCCCATCCGCCTCTCTTTGACACACTCTACTGTCAAGAAGCACGCTGGGTTCTGCCTCTTTGTCTTGTCACGGTGCTTTATGAACAAACCGCAGCTTTAATACAGAACATACAGTATGTACCGTGGACCATGCACATGCACACCCATACGTAAACAAACAAAGCCCGTATAAACAGCCATCCATCTCACTCCCAATCGAGAGAGTGACAGGGCATATTGGCTGTTGCTCAGACCGGTTTTGTATGGATTGTTTTAATAGACCGCATCCCTCCTTTGTCATGAAATATTCCCCGCACGCAGGAGAGTCGCATTCCCGCAGACATATTGCCATGACAAATCCTACTTCTTGAATTGACAGAGGCAGTAATTTTAGATGAATATGGTTATAATGTCAGTCATTAAATCCATTGTTGTCAAATGCAAAGGCCCAAATCTCAATAATAGTGTTTATATTGTGATATGCGAGTCGTTTATTTTATTATGTTAATGTGAGAAGAATGCATCAGTGGCCATTAAATGATATAAAATGCGTTTTTGAAATCAAAAGACTGCGGAACAATGATTATTTATGCCGTGTCCCTCCGCTGTAACTCCCATTAAAATGATATCCTTGTTAATTACATGAACCGACTGCAGAATTTATTTTACTAACCAGAGAAGGGATTTTGTAGTCTGTGTGCACGACGCCTCTAAAATTACAAATCAGGCGCTCAGCCAATTTTCTGGAGTAAGAGAGCAGATTTGAAACAATTCCTTAACATGAGTTCAGATAAAACCTGGACTGAATCGCACATTTAATTTGAATCTTGACGGGGTCCCATGAGGAATCAATATAAGTGTTTATTTGCAGTGTTTCACAGCTGACGTTGATGGGAGATGCCGCTTGCTTCCTGCTAACAAGCTCTTTATCCAGCATGGTCACTCGCTAAAATATGCAATTTGCGAAGATGCTCAGTCTAAACTCAGACTTCTTTCATTTGGCGCCTGGCCGAGTTTTCAGAGCCGTATCCATTACTATCATCTTCCAAATGCCTTGACAACACAAAAGAGCCTAGCTTTGTATCAAATATTTACCCTCAACAATAGCTCAAAAAGAGAGTCAGCTTCGCCTTAAATTCCGGCTCACAAACGTGACAAGTTGTGCTCATTTGAAGTCTTTGTGGCTGCATGTTGACAACGATCATGTAAAATGAAAATAAAAGCAGGAATATTTAAATAGGCCGTGCAAATCGCTCACTTCTAGGGGGGAATAAAAGGCACGCAAAAAAAAAGAAAAACAGAACAAATGAACAAATAATGTTTCCAGACACACTCAAAGGATGAACTGTCACACTTCTTTGGCTCCCTATTCAAAAGGATATTTCTGATCTACAAAACACAAGTGTTTGGCATGCATAATGCATAATGGCCGATGGGGGGTATGGGAGGGGGGGTAAAGGGGGGGGGGGGGCACTCACTTCAAGAACAGAATCAAACATATGATGGGGTCTACAGTCAGACCTCTGTGGTCAATAGAGGACCTATTATAGGGAGGCATGTTGTCACAGAGCAATGGAGACCGCTGTGATAGGACAACGCTAATATGGACGGCATTACAGTTTATGAGGGGGTGTGGGGGAGTTTGCATTCCCTGCTGTGCCCCAACCACAGATAATCTTAAAATATGATACCCTTTAGGAAGGTAGGTAAATAAATAAATCAATAAATCAATAAAATAACATAACATGGCCTGGATTAGGTGTGGATGGTATGACTAAAATATTATATTATATTATATTATATTATATTATATTATATTATATTATATTATATTATATTATATTATATTATATTATATTTGTTGCATTTATTATATATTATATTATATTATATTATATTATATTATATTATATTATATTATATGTATTATATTTATTTATTAATATTTTGTATTATTCTGACTCTTAATTCTAATTGGATAAGCCTCACTCGAACCCATACGATTGTGAAGTTGATGGTGAACTAACACATTACATCTTTTCTAGAATACAGACATTTATAGAAGTCTCGCCCACTAATAGCTGCGCAAATCTATATTGCTGTCACATCTTATTTGTGGATTTCTGTTTTGGGACTCTTGTTTTGAAGTTTATTTTGCTCTTTACCATCAGCTTTCTCATTTATGTGGTTAGTTCTTCTTTAATCGGTTTCTAGCTTGGCTGCTGTTCTTGTTGGTTGCTGATTATGTTCACCTGTTTCTTGTTTATTTTCCTGTGTAGCTATGTGTGAGAATTTGCTGTATAACGAAATCTTTTCTGTTACCATCATGCCGCCAAGCTCTAGTCTACCTAATGTCTCTAATGGATTAATAGACTGCCAAAGTACATCAATATTTATCAAGACCACTAGAAGTATCTACAGCAGATTAAGCTGTGGTCCAACCAGAGATAAAATGTCATGCGATTAATTAATCGAGCGCATACTATCCGCTGTCTGCTTAAAACATCTCGCAGAGGTCATGTGGGACCACATGCTCTGTCTCGTCCCTGTACTGCACGTAACCCCGGCTCTGCTCCAAGACCCAGTGCCATCCAGGTGGCTCGAGCAGCTATGGAACAGGCTCTGCTCACTCTCCGCTCGGCTCTTTCCTCCTCGCCTGACTTCATCTCGGGTCTGTATGGGCGTGCAGCTGTTCCATTCGGCGGTACAGCGGTCCAACCACAGGCTATAAATAGGGTAGGACATAACATGTCAACAAACATTAAACCTGCTGGACTGTGGGAGTTTGAGGGGAGTTTGGTGAGATGCGGTTGGCTCGTATTGAGTTCGCTGCAGGATGTTGACGTACTTTTACCCCTGTATGGCAGGAAAATGTTAGCGCTGCTTGTTTAGCCCTAGTCAATGTGAAAGATTTGAGTCTGTGTTAGATGTTTCCAAAGCGTTCTCATTCTTTAACGGGCTGAAATCTCTAAGGAGCTGCTTGGTGGAGTTCCATAGCTGTAAGAAAAGTCACCTTGATGACTTTGTCAGCTCTGTGTTCATTTGAGCTCCTCCGTGTCCGGGGGAAATGAGACCCAGCTGGAAAGGTGACTGAGCCAGAGGGGTACAAACTTTTTCCTCCCAGGCTGCCAAATTACAATCACTTTGGTGACTCTACTCAGCATGTTATCCTAAAAATCAAGGTAGAAGAGCATTACCTCCCTTCCAAAAGAAAAGAAAAGGAAAAAAAAAAAAAAGATTTCTTTCCTTCACCCTTTGTGTCTCCCTTTGTTCTTGTGATTTATGCTTCAAAATTAGGTCATTCTGCTTCTTAGCTTTCCATTTTTTTGTTATCATTACTGCCTTTATCTTTAGAAGCTTGCCCTAAATATGATAATTTCACAACATGCAGTGGCTCTGTGCCAAAATCAAGTGAGCTGTCTATTTTCTACATAAGCAGCTGCCTTCTAAGGAGCTGTTCACACAGAACACGTTTTTTTGCATTTCATTGCACTGCATTTACATTGGTTTTCTATGTAAATGTGCTAGACAGACATCTTTTTTTAACTCTGCGCTCATATCTTGTATCTTCTGCAGCATTTTGTGTATGACATAGCTTTTTCAAAATGCAGTGTTCAAGTTAAAAGATCAACTAAACAAAAAGCATATCTAGAACTTGCAGGGTTTTTTCTTTCTTTCATTCCCCTGCCATGTGTCTTGTGTTTTTAAGCACAAAATCACATTTTTGTGAACAATCTACTGTATATAGACAACAAATCTGGACATTATATGAAGATCTCTTTGTCTAAAGTACATGGACGACTTTGTTTTCAGTAGAATTTGGCGTTAGCATGTTGGTAAGCTAACAAAACAATTCTTTAAAAAGCACAATAAAACATTGAAATATTGCATAAAATAGTTGTAATTTGATTAAACTATAGTATTACCACTTTTTGCTGTTGAATGAACAGTGTCGTAGTACTCAAGTCCAGTCTTCTCAACCCTGTTGAAAAAAAAACAAAAACAAAAACAAAAAAAAACAGAATATACTGGTTAGGTATGTTTTGAAGCATGGCAGCTGGTTTGAGCAGGTTTTTTCAACAGGGAAGTCCGAGTTCAAGAACATATTTTCTCATTGAGTCCAAATTCTCCAGAAAATGTGGTTTTGGACTTGGACTTGAGTCCTAGTCTGATCTCGTCTGGACTTGAGTATTATAGCATTGCTTCTTCCACCATTTTATATGCATTTTCTTCACGGTGCTTGCTGCAATGCATTATGGGAGTGCCGTACAATTTGGTGAAAAGAAGCTACCTTAAAAGTCAACATAATTCTGCCTTCCATTTGGAACAGCCTTTGTGTTGGGAATACGCCTACTTAGGCAGCTCACTAGGTTTTGGAACGTAGCCAGTGTGTATTTATTGGTGCATCAAAGGAAATTTCTTTGTAAATAAATTCATGCGAATGTTCACAGTAAATAACGTTTTGCTTTGATTGGAGGAGCTTGTCGCTTGTGCACCGTATAATTATCGAGGAGCGTTTTTATCAGCGAGAAAAAAGACACATGCTGTGATTATCCCACAGAAATCAAATCCCGTCATCTCCAGATATCCGTAGCCGACATAATCAGACCGAAGCCTTTTCGATGTCCTCTACTGCCAATTAATTACAAGCGGACCTCTCGAGCTCCTGAGGCCCAAACCCTTGTCAATGTGAGTGTGTGAGAGTGTGTTTGCGAGTTAAAGAGAGCTCCAGTGCTCCGGACTCTGGCATATTTCCTCATTACGCCCTCTGGAGACAGAATGAACTTTGACCTATTGGCTTAGGGACAGATGCTGCAGTGCCACTGGTTGTCAGCTCGCTGGCAGTGTGTCTGCTTTGACCTGCCCGGTCGACACCTCGCTCCCATCCATTTCACCATCACGCCGCATTTTTCAGGGTCCGGATGGCAGTGCCTCAAAGGCCGATCGCTCTCCGGAGAGTTCAAGTCTTAGATCTGATTATATTCATGTCATTTTTTTTAATGCTGCCATGTATATCGGATTTCCTTATGGATGAACTGTGACAATTGGAACTAATGTAACTGGAGCTAAAAACTGTATTTCATCTGATGCCAAGTGCAATCCATCTAGCTGAAAAATGACCCAGGGTTATTTATGGAGTGGCGTTTGTGGTTGTTGGATGACATGTAAATGTGCACTTTACAATAATATCTGCCATTTTGGCATGACAAATTGATGTAGTGTAGAAGATACACTTTGAAAGTGTGTGCTGGATAGTTTATGCTCAGAAAGAGGTTTTTGGGATTAGCTGCTTTGTGGTGCCTGTTCATTCATCAGAATTTCCTGCTCAAAACCAATAGGGAATTTTTGGAAAGCAGTCACAGTGAAAGAATTCAAGGAGGAATGTTGTAATGTGCCTGCATTTATTGTGAGCGTTGCGTGTTTAAAATGATATGACATTTTAGTCAGCGGATAGTGGGATTATTTTCATTTTGTTTGAAATGTCTTTTGGCATTCTTACAGACCAGCAACGAGGCTGGAAACACGAGCTGATGTTTTTAGATTTCAATTATCAGATGAGAGGTTTGCGAATTTTATGATTAAAAGACATTTTTGAATTACTACATAACTACAATAATAGGACGATTTTATAACCCAAGGGAAATGTTTTCAGCCAGATTTTCAATTTTATTGGCCTCTGCTATTATAAAGGAATGTTATGGGTTCAGTACAAGTTAAGCAGTATCAAATATCAACTGTCAAATGCAGAAATAAATTTCAACTTGTCTCCTCAGGTAACTAACTGTACATTGATGTACACTTCTTTTCAAAAGTTTTTTTTTTTTTTTTTTTGTTAAAAAATTTAATATATTTTTCTTCAGCAAGGAATTGTATTACATATTATTAAGAGTTACATTTTTAATGTTACAAAAAAATTCTCTTTATTATTCAGATAATTGCTTTTGAACTTTTTATTCATCAAACAATCAAAAAATATGTATTACGGTTTTTTCAACATATATTTGTCACGTCCCTGGACTGTTTTGGTTTTTGCTCCCCATGTGTTCCCTGTGACCCTGTTTCTCCCCAGTCTAATTGTTAATTTGATTCCAGGTGTGCCTCCTTAGTTCCCTCATTATCCTGAGTTTAAAAGCCTGTCCTTTCAGTTAGTGTTTGTTGGTCTTGAATGTCTTCATGTGCTCTATGTTCCTCGTTTGTATCATTAAAGACTCTCGTTCCCGTGAAGTGTGACAATATTTAGCTGCACAACTGTTTTCAACATTGATGATAATGTTTCCTAAGCAGAAAATCAGCATATTAGAATGATTTGTGAAGCTCAGAAATGATTTACATTTTAAAATATATTCAAATAGAAAACAGTTATTTTAAATTGTAAGAATATTCCAGAATATGACTGTATTTGCTGTATTTTTATTTTTATGTTTTTAAATAAATGCAGCCTTGGTGAGGTGAGCATAAGAAACATCTGACCCCGAACTCAAACTTTTGAATAGTAAGAGACATTAAATTTGTTCGTCCATATTCAAAAATATGTCATTTGAGCTGTAAAGTTGTTTAAATCGTATCGTAATCGTACCTAACCACTTAAAATGTATCAAGAATGATTAATAGAAGGATTTGTGTTAATATTTGTTTATGAGCATCTCAGAAGGGATTCTAAAATGAGATCATCAACGCCTTTCCTGTATGTCTCGTTTTTGAGTGATTAAATCAATTTCTTGTAAAGGGAAAGTGTTTTCTCTTCTGTCTTTGAAGGTTTGTCTGACTGCACTCATCAGCATGCGGAGCAGCGGTTGATGGGTTAACCCTTAGTGTGCTGGCAGCGGGATGATTGGCCTAGGCTTTGTGCTGCTCTCTCTCTTTCTCTCTCATCTGTCCTTGGCCCCCCCCCCACCATGTCTGGGCCTGGAGCCCGTTGCTATGGTAACCTCAGGAAGAGTTAATGCAGCAGGAGACTGAAATTGTATTATCTTCTATCCCCCCCCCCCTCTCCTTTCTTCATTTTTTATTTTATTATTATTATTTTTTTTAGGTGAGTTGGTGGTAGGGAGAAGGAATATTGGTTCACGTGTGATTCTAATAAAAAATACTGTCTCTTGGGGGGCAGTTTTGGGTGAAAAAAAACATTTTATTTGTTCTGTTGTTATTTTAGAATTATAGAAAAAGCGGCAGCCGATATATCGGACAGGCCGATTAATCGGTCTGAATATTTGTGGTATCGGCCACTACAAAGACTCACATTTATTGAATGAATAGGCATTTATCTTTCCATCTTTACCTGTTTTCGTTTCCTTGACTCTCTCGCCTTCATCCATGTGCACTTCATCACCCTCCCACCATTTCTCGTTTGACACTTGAGCTCCATCGAGGGCTTGTTTGCTTTGCTACCACCACTTGTCTCACTTCATGTTTCTGCCCACTCACTGACAGTGATGAGTACGGGTCCAAGGGCTCCACTCATGACCACCGGATTTGCTTGAAATCCCCGTATTAACCGTATTGTAATCCCACTGTCCGCTTGTGATGAACGAACTGGAGAGATGTGTGTTTTAGCAACCGGAAAATTAATAGAGGGTCTGAATGTAAGCTAGACAAAACAGTGAGACATGCTGGGAAAGGAGGCAAGAAATTATACACCAGATTTGAGTTTGAGTTTAGACACGCTTCTGTGCACTTTAACTTATGAAGCTGGTTTAATGACGATTTGGTACAGAGTACAACATTCATGTTGTACAATCATGAGTTATTAATTTTTGAGTCATATAGAAACTATTTAAATAAAAACAACAACTGCCTAATGTTATACTTGTATTACTGTTCTTTTAAAGATGCTATTAGGGCACAATTTCTGAATTTGATGATTGGAGTTTCGGTAACACTTTACAATAAGGGTACATGAATAATCATATACTAATGCCTAAATTAATACTTAATTCAACACATACTAATGATTATTAAGGGAGTTTACTAATTATAAACTATCCTTAACTACGACTGGAGTCATACGGATTCATGCATGAATAAAGGCAGCCTTAACTACATGTTAGTACATGTTTGATAGTTAATGCATTAATTAACATTTATGGGTAAAATAAATCAAGCAGCCTCTTTAAGAAGGAATAAGAAATACTCTGACTTTGAAATTAATTTAAATAATTTAATTCTATCATAATTTGAGCATTTCACATTCTCAGCTTTGTCATAAACATTATTGGGTGGCAAAGGATTAGTCGATCCTCCTCATCAAGTGTAGAAAATACAAAATACACTAATGACTGATCTTGTCTGTTTTATGTTCATCTCTTCCCTTTAAACTCACCCTATTGTGTCTTATACACAGATTAATAAAAAATAAAAACCCCCAACCCACAAAGAACATTTGTTGAACAATTCCTTAAGAAATGCTCAAACTGAGTTCACTCTCCATCCAGACACAGCCGTGATGATCCTGTCCCTCTGCTCTCTGACTTCTTGAAAATCACACAGCATCTCTTAACCGGGCTGAATACTCACTGTGTTAGTACATGTGTGTTTGATAGAAAGTATATCATAAATCATGAGCTGAGTTTAGTAAGTAGTTAACAGTGAATTCATTATGATTGGGCCCCCTCAAGTAAAGTTATGTCAAAATCAACTTTAACAAGCCATTAGTTGATGTTGGTGTATGGGTAGTTAATAATGAGTTAGTTATGTTGGGCCCCCTCAAGTAAAGTCATGTCAAAATCAACTTTAACAAGCCATTAGTTGATGTTAGTTCATGGGTAGTTAATAATGAGTTAGTTATGTTGGGCCCTCTCAAGTAAAGTCATGTCAAAATCAACTTTAACAAGCCATTAGTTGATGTTAGTTCGTGGGTAGTTAATAATGAGTTAGTTATGTTGGGCCCTCTCAAGTAAAGTCATGTCAAAATCAACTTTAACAAGCCATTAGTTGATGTTAGTTCGTGGGTAGTTAATAATGAGTTAGTTATGTTGGGCCCTCTCAAGTAAAGTCTACCGTCATTATTAACTACCCATGAACTAACATCAACTAATGGCTTGTTAAAGTTGATTTTGACATAACTTTACTTGAGGGGGCCCAATCATAATGAATTCACTGTTAACTACTTACTAAACTCAGCTCATGATTTATGATATACTTTCTATCAAACACACATGTACTAACACAGTGAGTATTCAGCCCGGTTAAGAGATGCTGTGTGATTTTCAAGAAGTCAGAGAGCAGAGGGACAGGATCATCACGGCTGTGTCTGGATGGAGAGTGAACTCAGTTTGAGCATTTCTTTAGAAATTGTTCAACAAATGTTCTTTGTGGGTTGGATTTTTTATCTGTTTTATTTTTAATCTGTGTATAATACACAATAGGGTGAGTTTAAAGGGAAAAAGATGAACATAAAACAGACAAGATCAGTCATTAGTGTATTTTGTATTTTCTACACTTGATGAGGAGGATCGACTAATCCTTTGCCACCCAATAATGTTTATGACAAAGCTGAGGATGATGTATTAAATTATGATAGTATTAAATAATTTCAATGAATTTCAAAGTCAGTGTATTTCTTATTCCTTCTTAAAGAGGCTGCTTGATTTAGTTTACCCATAAATGTTAATTAATGCATTAACTATCAAACATGTACTAACATGTAGTTAAGGCTGCCGTTATTCATGGTAGTTAAGGATAGCTCTTCGTTAGTTCATAATTAGTTAACTCCCTTAATAATCATTAGTATGTGATGAATTAAGTATTAATTTTGGCATTAGTACATGATTATTCATGTACCCTTATTGTAAAGTGTTACCGGAGTTTCCCATGTTATACACCTTTTTACAATAATTTTTCAAATTAAATAAATAAATCAAGTAAATAATTTAAAATATAAAGTTAAATTATTTACTTGATTTATTTATTTAATTTTCTTTTGAAATATAGTCATCAAATTCTGAATATATAGTCATCAAATTCAAATTCTGAAAAAAATGTATTACAATTTTCAGAAAAATATTAAACAACTGTTTTCAAGATGAATAATGATAATACATGTTTCTTGAAAACAATTGTTTAATATTTTTTTTTGTGAAAATTGTAATACCGTTTTTCAGAATTTATTTGATGACTATGTATTTCAAAAGAACAGCACATAATTTATTCAAAATATAAATCTTTTGTAACGTTATAAATGTCTTTAAAGGGGTCATATGCAGGGATTAAATTGGACCGGGGCCGACCGGGCACATAGACTCCAGAGCTCGACATTAATGCTTCATTAACGCCAGACAAGTAACATTATTAAAACATCAATAACCAAAAATAACTATGTAAACACCAAAATGCAAGTATTATTCTGATTTTATTACATTTAGAGTAAGTGGTGAATAGTGGATATAGCTAATGCATGTACTGACAGTATAAGGTTGCGCTGCTGAGGCGAGGCTCACGCAGCCTCTCAAGGAGAAATCAAAACGCGTAACACTAAAAAATTCAGCATACTGAGGTAACAATTCAAAATAGAAAGTTTTTATATTTAAAATACAATTAGTTAGGCAACATCACACAACGTTTTCACCATTATGACTGTTTAGTAGTTCTATAAAAAGTTCAATAAGCAAATTCAATTATATTTGGTCACTTACATTTTAGGCGAAACTACAGCGCATCTCACAGCAACCAGCCGATTCATTGCTGAATGATTCAGTGTTTTGAACGAATCGGTTGAGTCAAAGTTTCTTTAGCCTATGCATAAACATCTGATGAATCTGCCGTTTGAACGAATCGTTTGAATGAACGACTCAATGACTCACTCATTAAAGGCTCACTACTGGCACCTACTGGCGTTTAATTTCGTTGAAAAGTATCATTTCCACCATCATTTCTTGTTTGTGTATTCAAAAAATATTTAAAATAATCTCGTAATATTATTTAATGAGGTTGTATTTTTCAGTGTAAATGATTTAATTTGATAACGTGTAGATAATAACAATCACATTATAATAATTGAATTTATAGATCAAATGTAAGAATTTGAAATGAGAGTATTAATGAGATTAGTGGGAAAATGCCCTCTATAAAGGTAAAAATAATGCCCTTGGATTAAATATAAAAACTTTATTTTAACAAGATTTATATGTCACAGCTGATAGAAAACTGATCCCAATTTAACCCCTGGTCATATGATGCGATTTCAAGTTTTCCTTTCTCTTTGGAGTGTTACAAGCTGTTTGTGCTTAGATAAGATCCCTGAAGTTGCAAAGACTAAAGTCTCAAAACCAAAGAGATATTCTTTAAAAAAGTTAAGACTCGACCACGCTCCCCTAAAACGGCTCATTCAAACACGCCCCTACATGTCTACGTCACGGTGTGGGGAGATTTGCAAAACACCGCCCAAATGTATGCGCAAAGAAAGAGGGCGGGACTTTTATTCTCGCTGTAGTATTGTTGCTGCCGCCTTCGCCATGTCCTGGAGACGCTGTGTTTCGTTGTGAAAGTGAAACTACTTTGTTTTGGCTTCCAAAAGAGGTCACAGCTAGAAATCAGTGGTTAAGTTGTATTTTACAACACTGTTCCAGAACAGTTCAACCCAAATATTTGAGTGCGTGCAACACATTTTACGGAGGACTATTTCCTGAACCTGGAAGAGTAGCTTACAATGCTGGCTTGCACAAAGGCTGTTTCTATAAAGTGGGGCAATTCCAACTTGGCAAGGACAGTCGGGCACCTCTGACTCACAGCCTGTAAGTATGTTTTCATATTTAAAGAATTTGCAACTGACTATTCAAACGTGAGTTTTGAGTAGTGTAGATTAGCGCTTGTTGTTTGTTTCTCCGATCACAAATGCAGACATGGTAATGTTTAATGTAATGTAAAAAGACAGTGTAAGTCATTATAATCAGTAATTATGTCCCCACTGGATGCAACAAATGCCTCGTTTGTAATGGGTTTTATAGTTTTTGTGTCGTTGCACCGGGACACGGCATCACAATACGGTAAGGGGTGTAACATTTCCGTCTCACGCTTGAGGTGTTCGGCCAATCACAACGCACTGGATAGCTGGCCAATCAGAGCACGCCTCGCTTCTCAGAACCATGAGCTTTGTAAAAATCGGCACGTTTCAGAAAGGCAGGGCATAGAGGAGCAACAATAATGTACAGTATGTGGAAAATAATGTGTTCTTTGAACCTTAAACTGCATAAACACATTGCATTACACCAAATACACAAAATAATGTTCTTTTTAGCAACATCATATGACCCCTTTAATGTCATTGCTGAATTAAGCATTACATATCTTTCTTTTTTCCCTTTCTTTTTCTTTTTTTTAAAGACTCCAAACAGTGTATATATATATATATATATGTGTGTGTGTGTGTGTGTGTGTGTGTGTGTTTAATTGATATCTTTATGATATTTTCACTGCACCACTCACATATCTAGTCTGAACTGACACACACACACACACACACAGAGAGAGAGAGAAGATCACACAGTTTTGTTGCAAGTGTCTTGAGGTGGGCTATCAGTTCCTGTACAGTTAAAGTTAGAGGGTTTCACCCATTACTCTAATCTCTTCCTTGTCTTCACTTTCTCTCCTGATAAACTGGATGTTCGTTGTGTTTGCATCTTATCTCATGATTCTGCTTTGTAGTACTCTCTTTCTCTCTCCCTGTGGGTGTTTTTTTATAGAATGAGTGGTTTCTATGAGTGTCTCTGTTGATTAATTAGTGTGTTTCACAGGGACTGCCTCTTGTTGTTGGTTAAAATGTCATTCACTCAGTGTAGTTACTTAGAGCTATTTCAGTCTTTGATCAGTCATTTCTATATGTGTGTATATTGTTGACCCAATATCGCTAATATCATCATAGTTCAATATTCATAGCCTAGTTCAATATTGTCATTGGTCTCTATTTCCAGCTCTGTGTGAGAAGAGAGATCTCATTCCAAACAGCAGAGCGCTTTGAATTTTTATTTGGTTATCATTCTGTATATGCCTTGTAGCTTTACCTGTGTGACAAAAAAAATCTGAATTTAGTAGAGTCAAATGTGTAAATGAATGTCATCCAAAGAAAATTACCCTTGATGGTGTTTTGTAGTTAATTGTCTATTCACAAGCACATCCACCATGTCTGAACACTCCAGATAAGCAGAAAAAATTCACAGTCAAGCAAAAATGATTGCTACATTTGTAGTTAGTTAGCTAATAAGGCAACTAATGACAAAATTGCACCAACAAAAGTATTGCATTTGCCTTGTTTTTCTCATTTGTAAATGTCTGTTTCCACAATTAGATCTGTGTATTTACTCAGATATTCAGCAAAGCAAACTCAACAATTATGTTGCTGTAAGGATGCACTGATAACAGTGCCGATTTTGGCAAATTATTACAGATATTATCATGTTTCCATTTCATTTTAAATATCCCATCTCATTAAATATTCAGTTAACCTTAAAGGGACAGTTCACCCAAAAATGCAAATTCTGTCATCATTTACTTTCTTCTATTGAGCATGAAAGAAAATATTTTTAAGAAAAATAATTTACGGTAGCCATTGACTTCTATACTACAGAGAAAATTCTATGGAAGTCAGTGGCTTCCGTCAACTGTTTGGTTACCAACATTCTTCAAAATATCATATTTTGAGTTCAACAGAATAAAGAAATTCATACAGGCATGGAACGACATGAGTGTGAGTAAATGATGCTAGAATTTTCATTTTTGGCTGAAGTATCCCTTCTGATTGAAAGCACAACTGAACATTTGCACCACTTTATCAAGATCAATGAAAATCATGTTTTGCACCTACAGTTATTAATAAACAGTAACTGTAAGGGTTGTAAATGCACACCGTTATACACATAATCATTTTTATGACAAATACATTTATTGAATATATACAGAATATGATGCTAGTGAGCCAAGAAGCCCCAATTATATTTTATTGTACTTTATTTCCCATTAGATAAAGTGTGTTTGTGCACTTTAGACCTACTTTGGGTATATAAGCCGCTTAATGCCAAGAAAGAGGCAGTAAAGTCATTTCATAGTCTCTTGATTGACCATTTTATGTCATAGTAGTGAAATAGCAGTAACCCTAATGCCCAAACATTTATTGCTTTAGTTTGAACATTTTTGTTGTTATTATTGTTGATGGTGGTGGAGCAAACGATTTGAATAAAACCACTTACTTAAGATTCAATTTCTGCCAGCAGTACTGGGGAAAATGAATGAAAAATAATCCAAGCAGTTCATCCAATGTCATGAATAATGCACCTCTGTGTGAAAGGTTTCGCATTCGCCTGCTCATATGGCTTGCTTTATGTACCAGTCTTCATTGTCTTTGCCAATGGGGGAGCGTGAGCCAAAAAATCAAAAAAGCGTTCGTGCCAAATGAATCCAATGTGGCTCCAGCGAGCATTTTTTTTTTTTTTTCCTTCCTGGCTCGAACAGTCGACTTCAAACTCCCAGCAGTGACACATACTTTCCTCTTCAACAGCTTTCCTTACCCCATGTGGTGGACATTACCCTCTAGACTGACAACTTCTCCAGTTTCTCCAAACTTGCCGGCTCCGTGTGTGATGCCAGATGACTGTTATTAGGACCCCTCTGTAGCCTGAACACAGAGCTCTGAAAGGTCACCAGAAAAAAAATCACTTAGAAAAAAGACATAGGGCGAAAGAAACAAGAGTTGGCTGCCAACATGCCATGTGCTAATAGCACAATAAAACAATACTGTTAAGCGGCCCCTGAAAATAATTGCAGATCTGTGTTTTTATTTGCTAAGGCTCCTGGGTAATAAACCGGGTAACGTTCAGTGCTTGCAATAAAATGCATTCGACCACATGTGGAAAAGAGAGAGCGTGCTGTCCCGTTGACCATTTTTATTTGGAGATGAAGGGATGGGAACACAGTCCTGCTAGAGTCATTATTATAAAACAATGGTATTGGGTTTATATTTGATCCCTTTGTTTTCAGAAGATGGACTGATTGTGTGGTCTAAAAAAGAGACTCATTAAAAGTAGGCCTAGTTTTTCTTTTTATTCTAAACTCATACTGTTTTCTTTACTCTGTCGAGCACAAAATATGAATATCCTAGCATTTCCTTTTTAGGCTAGGCTATATAATGAAAGTGAATGGGGACTGGGTCTGTAAAGCTTTAAAATGACAAATAAGAACAGTGAATATGTCATAAAAATAGTCCACGTGATTTATCTGACGCCAGATAATAACACACTGAAATTGTAATTATAATTTAAATCTTCTCCTGCCCCAAAGTTCTGAATTGGACGATGAAAGTCAAAAATGGGGGATTGACAGTGACCAATTGATGACTTTATGGAGTATATCTATATATAAATCATTATATATCAGTGTGTATGTATATATTTGCCACTAAATTGCCCTAGTCTCTATATTCACTATCATTATATAGAAAAAAAGGAAGGAAAATGGCTCTGAAATGAATGAATTGTTATTTTTCGTGGAACTATACTTTAAGTAATTCACAGGCAGTTATATATTCTGTCAAAACCATTCGCTCTGGACTATTCTTTTCCTTTCAAGGACACTCAGACTATATGAAAGAAAATTAAATGTTTTGTTACCCATGATGTACAGCAGGAATTCAACAGCTGTAGCCGTCCTTTGAGTTGCTGCTGAGACTGAAAAGACAAATTAGTGTCTCTTGCTGCTTAATAACAAACCATGTACAGGAAAACCAAAGCTACTTAAAGATCTCTTCGAGACAAGAGTGAAGTTGAATGAAATACAGCTGAGTAAATGAGAAATACAGCTTCTCTCATGGGTCTTTTGTTCTCGATGTGTTCTGTCACCATTCCTTTTGTGACCGGCCCAGTCAACTGACTCTTTTCTTTTCATCAATGAGGTGGCTGGAGAGTCATTATCCAAAGATTAGTGACAGTATCTGGTTTTGGCACGCGGAGCCCTTGGGGTCAAAGGACTTGGCAGGCCATTGGCTGCTTGCAGGCAGAAGCGGGGTTTGTAGCTGTAACTTACCACACCGCTGTGACCTTTAAGCACTGCTGGCCCAAGAGGAGGGAAGCTTTATCAGAGCCACTCTCTGGGACTATCTGCTGACACGGCCTATCTGATCCAATAATCCTTCGCCAATCATCTCCCCTTTTCCCTCATGCCTTGCATATACCTCTATACTCCTATTTCTTTTTCTAGTCCTGTTTTTTTTTTTTTTTTTTTTTTTTCAGTTGCTGGGTTGCCTGAATTATGCTGGTTTTATGTTCTCCTGACCTCAATCAGATATGGTTTTAGACATGTTACATAACACATCTTGCTTTCAAAAACAGCTATAGAAATGGTCTTGATATGCGTTTTTAAAAGTTTTTATACTAGCAACCATTTTTAAAACACTGTGCTCAAATATCAATACTTGAACTTTTTTTTTTTTTAGTTAGATGCATTTTTAAAAGTTAAAGCTTGTATGACTGAATGTGTATGACTATTAATTTTAAAATGAAAAAAGAGGGTCGATGTGTTGCTCTGGAGGCAGTGTTTATGCAAACGACTGTGCCCAGCTGACGTCACCTTGTCCCTTTGGATCCAAAACGAGCTGTTTTCTGAGGATTATTACATAAATGTGTTTTTATTGATGATGAGGACAGTTTAAGTTATGAAACTTGCAAGATGTATTAAGCATACAAAGACCTCTTCTGTATCAAAAGATCAAGAGCAATTTGGTTTATCATGTCATGACCCCTTTAATATTATTATTATCTTTTTTTCTTTTCAAATTATATATAAAATTTGGACCCACCTAATGTTAAGTGTTCTTAACTATGTACTTACATTTAAATTAATAATTTTATTCAGTGCACTTATTTGTGCACATGTTTTTACATTGTACTTATATATAAAAATACCATCCTGTAATTACATCTCTAATTAGTTCCATCTATAATTATACTGTTGACCCTACCTCTACCCCAACCAGACCACCAAACCTGCCCCTAACCTACCCCACACTAATAGCAGCAAATGTGTTTAGCAATTCAACATGAAAACAATTTAAGTACATATAGTATTGGAAGACACCTAATATAAAGTGAGATTTAAAATTAGTATGTATGTATTTTAATGTATTACATTAAAAATTCTACATCTAATAATATAAATTAGTCAACCTCAGTAATTGACTAGTTTGTTGTTGGACAATTAGTTGACTATTTATCACTTTTTTTGTATTCAAGGATTTGTTGCTCAATCGATATAGCCATTTTGAATTAATTTTATAATCTATGCAAGTTAGGGAGAGTGGTCTGTAATCCATTTGTGTGAGAGGGCTTAACGTCTCTGACATATCAGATAGGGGTTTAAAACCCTTCTCAAGGGAGCCGTACTGCATATTAGTGTAGTCCATTAGAACTGGAATTGACCCATTTGTGGGTATTCAGGGTCACTGCACCTTTCCAGAGATGTTTAGGAACCTGGTTATTTCACACTGATTGGAGTGCTTCCATCAGTCTCTCCCGCTATTATGCCACTTGCTGGAATTAGTGATTCAAACCCACAGCCTGCTGCTTTGCCCTCCGAGAATACGAACATTTTGTCCCCCATTTCAAAGAATCAAACCCTTGTGAAGTAACGTTAGCGATTATACAGATCTGACTTGAGATTTCAAAGTCCTGGACTTGTCTTTATTCAAGATGTCTCCTTAAATCAGTTAATTAACGTGAGATAAAACCCAATCCTTTAATTAAGAGCTAATTCCTTTTTATTAAGACAGACTTAAGTGCTTAAGGAAACAAAACTGTATTTGTCATTCCTTCCATTTTAAGGGCTTCTTTTTAGGTTTATTTCGTATCGTTCGCGCAGAAGTACCGCATTATGTGCTATTAGCGAATGCGTGTGCCGTTTTCTGCTTATCGAACCCGGCTGTTTGAAAATTCAACAGCAGGTTTGATGGCTAGAAGGACAGGATTGTGTGTGAGTGTGGAGTTGAGGATTTTACCATTTGTTCTGGCACAGGTTTCAGGATCAAATGCATTCCGGTTGCTTCAGAGAACACCAGCGCCCTAGTCAAACATGATATATTCCTTTCTGCTGGGTTTTTTCAGAATATAATAGAGCTTTTTTTTTATTGCCAACCCACATGGTTTTAATTGTGGCAAGGCAGGTCAGTGCGGCCGAGGAAACGACAGGTGGAAAACACCTAAACACTGTAATCTGACAGTATTACTGCTTAAAAACACAAGTCAGGACACATTTCGGCATTAAATCGTCAGTTTTATCATGAACAATGAGCTGCCTTGCTGTGAAATTATTTTACACCAAAACAATGCTGCTTAGAGCAGTTTATTTGCATTTTTATTGCTAAAATCTACTTTTGAATTGATCGCTAATTACATATTCTGCTTCAGTCGAGTGTAAAGTGAGACTTTGGGGTTTGCGAATGAATTCATGCCAGAGAGGAAGCGTTTGTACAATGTCATCTTAAACGCATTGATTGAGGCCGACAGCTCAACTTTTATAGACTAATTTAGAGCGTCTACTCTGAGTTTCGTCTCATTAAAACAATTCGTTGTGTTCTTAGACACATTTGGAATGTTTTTACACCCAAAATAAATGTCATGTGCTTCACGGCCCGTTCGACAGTCTCACCTCACTAAAGACTCCACGATGAAACGCAGCTTTCGTGTAAACAAGAGCACTGAAAATCTCAATTCGCTGTCCGTCTGTCGAAAGACATTGGAAGTGTTCTGAATCGCAGCCTGGGGGCAAGTGAGGGTGGGCTGCATTGATCTTTAATGACCTTGTTCGGTGAACAGGTATCTAGATAAATTCAGTCTGAACTGTAAGGAAAAAAATAAATAAGAAAAATAGACTTTTTATCAGTGAAATGCATTTATTTAATTTAAACTGTGTCAAACCCACTGTCAAATTACTTTCCAGAGGCATTTATTTTTGTACGTCCTTAATGAATATTAATTAATAGTTGATATTAATACCCAATTATATTTAATTACTTGTTCATTGGTTATTAGTATGCAGGAGATGGAATAAAGAAAAAGATATCTAAAAGCAGACTGGCTAGACTGGCTATTTTTGTCTGCGTTCAAGCACAATGTTCTTTGTATTTAATTAACTTTTTGTGGTTAATCACACTTTAAGAAAAATACATTTATTTTTACACTGGACAGAATTAATGAGCTTAACAAGAACCATTTTTATACACTTTCCAATTAGTTAACTAACTAATTAGTTAATTAGTTAGATTGTGAATTTTATCTCACAAATCTGACTTACATTTACATTTACATTTAGTAATTTAGCAGACGCTTTTATCCAAAGAGACTTACAAATGAGGACAATGGAAGCAATCAAAATCAACAAAAGAGCAATGATATGCAAGTTCTATACAAGTCTCAGTTAGCTTAACGCAGTACACGTAGCAAGGTTTTTTTTTTTTTTTAATATAATAAATAAAAAGATAACAGATATAATATATATAAAAAAGAATTGAGCAAGCTAGGGTTACAGGCTATTTATTTATTTTTTTTGTTAATTGTATAATAAATAAAAAGAAAACAGGTAGAATACAAAAACAGAATAGAGAAGCTTTTTTTTAAGAAAACAAGCAGTTAGTAAATTAATAGAGTGCAAGTCTAAAAGGGTCAAGTTTTTTTTTTTAAAGAATATAGTTAGAATAGAATAGAACTGAGAATTGTTTAGAATGTCATTGTTTCTCATACTGATGAGCTATAAACTCCAAGATGTAAACTCACATTTAGGGATGCACAATATTGGATTTTTGCTGATATCCGATATGCCGATATTTTTCAACTCATTTTGGCCGATAGCCGATGCTGATACCGATATATTTCCTTTTGTTTGGAAACAACACCAAGTCTCTCCTGTGCAGAAATTATGAGCAAATTATTATTATTTTTTAAATTTTGGTTAGTTTTTAACTAGAACTTATTTGTTTGAATTAAATAAACAACAACGAAGTGCTTTTATAATGACAGTACATTAAAGATTTGAAAATAACTATAAATAACCTATATTCAATCACTGCAATTTTTGTCAGAAAGAAGCAGTAGTAACCTTAACATTTTATTTTAAGATTTAACATTTGTAAATGGTCTAAAGCAAGAGTTGTAAAAATTCTGAAAGTCTTTTAGAGCTCATTTGTTTAAAAAAATATAGCATATTAGATATTAATGAATAAATCAGTATATATATAAAATTATTTAAAGTGACCTGTTTGTGTTTTTTTTTTTTTTTTTTTTTTTGCTCATGTAAGCTATAGCTTATGAACTTTAAATAAAAACATACTCATGATTTTATAGCATCAATTACTGCTTTATTTAATCAGAAACACAGTCTAAATATTATTTGTGTATTTTGCTTTCATTTTATTAGAAGGAGGCCAACAGCGCCCTCTACGGATTTAAAACTCTTTACTGAGCGGGCATCAGGACCCGGGGGAGGCAGCCGCTGCTGCCGCTGCAACTGCCATTACTGTTGACACTCTCACATCATATATATATATATATATATATATATACATATCTGTCTATGTCTATGTATATGTATCACATACCGAACGCGTCATTCTGTACGTGCATTCTCAGTTTAAATGCAGCAATCCAAAACAGTGAATCTAATCATCATTCAGGCAAAACTTTGCTTCAAGAATGAGCCACACTGTTGACATGATGTAATCGCTAGCACACCCTGAGCACATGTGAGTTAATGTATTCCTCTTATCGGCAAGACATATCGGCATAATTTTTCACATCGGACCAATGCCGATATTTACATTTAAAGCCATTATCGGCTGATTCCGATATCAGTCCGATAATATCGTGCATCCCTACTCACAATTCTGTGGAACAAAGTCAGAATTGCACAATTGCGAGTTTATAACCTCCAGGTCTGAGAAATACTTTTCTTGGAATTCTGAGTTTACATCTCATAGTTCTGACTTTTTTCTCCTGACTGCATGAATTTTTCAGAATTCTGAAGAAGAAAAAAAGAATTGCAAGATGTAAATTCACAATTCTGAAGAGAGAAAAAAAAAAAATCTGAATTGTGAAATAAAAAGTCACAGTTACCGTTTTTATTCCGTGATTGAAATAAGCTTCCATAGCTAACATGCAAATTCACAATATGTTTTAACATTATTTGCAGTAGTTCTGCTCAAAACTTCACTTTAACATAAACCGAAAGCCCCGCGGCCCTTCATGAGGGTCGATGTGGTCTCATTGGCAGCGTTTTCACTGGTCTCCTCATCATATTTGTTCATTTCAGTAACTGTGTTGTATTTGGCATATTGAAGTGTAATTCCCCCCTAATCCAACAGACACTTCACAATGACACTCGTGTATGAGAGTGCAAGAGAATTTGGATTGGAATACAAGAATTTCTCTTTCTAAAGTAAATACGGGTTAAAGTGGCTCTTGTAATTATGGCTATTGAAATCCATTAATGTTAATATAATAAATAAACATGCCTCATATGATCTGTTTGTTGGTGGAAGCGCCACTACATGGCAATGCTGTAATCTGTGTGATTGTGCTCATGGCGGGCGTCACACTGACACCGGCAGTGAAAAATGGATGCAGCTTCTTGGCATATTTATGTGAAGGGACGGGAGACTGGAGAGTAATAAGAGAGAGGTTGGGGCCCCTGCTGATGTGTGAGGCAATATCCTCCTGCGGCCCTCGGCCCCTCTCAGGGGACGTCTCTTTAAAGGACATGGGGAGAAAAAAGAGAGCAAGAGAACGGCTGGCACACTGCCCTCGGAAAGCTCGCTGCTATCTTCTCTTCAAAGGCACTGATTACCCAGCTCTCCCTCTTCATGGAAACGCTCTCTCGTGCATTTGGCCTGGGGAAATGATGCATTTCACGAGAATGGGGGAGATTTTCATGAGAATGTGACACAATATAAGCACAGAGGAAGTGTAATATCTTGCTGATGTTTCAACTTTTCTTTTGTTTCTTTTTAAAAAGGTAAATTTGTCTATTATGTGTATGTGTGTGTGTGTGTGTGTGTGTGTTTTAAGACATTAAATCTGTTGACCTTTTCCAGTGGATGAAATTAATTTCAATAAATGCTAGTTAATTAGTCTTTAGGCAAGAACAAACGTAGTTGCTGGGTGGTGTGCAAATGAAATGAAACGAAATATTAAAATAAAATAAAATAAAAAACCGTGTATAACAATGTATAGGGTAGTTGTAAAAATTAATTTCTACAAAAAATATATAGAAAATATATAGTGAATTTTGACTTTTTTTTTGCGTTGTGTAACACTTAATCATATTATAAAAAATATTGTGTGTATGTATATTTTTACAAATGTAGTAAATATTTTATACACATATATATATATATATATATATATATATATATATATATATATATATATATATATATATGTGTAAAGTGTGTATAAAATATTTAGTAAAGCTAGTGTAAATATTGTGTTGTGTGTGTGTGTGTGTGTATTATTTATATTTAATTCTATTTATTTTTTTATAAATATATTTTTTATAATATGATTTTTAAGTGTTACACAATGGAAAAAAACAACAGTCAAATGCAATAAAATACCTCTAAAAAAATTCACTATATATTTTCTATATATTTTGTTGAAATTAAATTTGCCAAATTTACCTTTTTAAAAAGAAACTAAAGAAAAGTTGAAACATCAGCAAGATATTACACTTCCTCTGTGCTTATATTGTGTCACATTCACATTTTTTATGTATAGTCAAACCAAAAATTATTCAGATACCAGATATAATTTGTGATTTTTTTTTTTTTTTTTTTTTTACTACTGGGTGCAGGACACTATAGTTCATTCATGTAAGTGAAGATACCAAAATAAAGTAAACTGTAACATATTATACCCAAAAATTCTTCATACAGTGGACTACCAGTAAAATTGATTTTAAAAAATTGGAACCGAAAATTATTCAGACACGTTGACCTGACCATGTTTTCTTAAGATTTTTTTCTTTAATTGCTAATGCAAACTTTTTATACCACAGACTGAACCAAATTAAGCATTGCTTGGTAATTGGTTGACTTAAATTGGTATTATCTAATTGTGTAAATGTAACAGATGACAGCTATTCAACCTAATTCATTTGTGAGACAGTCTAACAGAAGGCTGTCATTATCAAGATGAATTTGTTCTGACACACTTTAACTCTGAGTTCTTGTCATATTTTATTACCATTTTCTAAACTATAGTGAATAAACTGTGATGATGTGAGAAATTTTGAAGGTGTTTGAATAAATTTTGGTTTGATTTTATATATTAATTTCTACATGGCTTTAAGAATATATATATATATATATATATATATATATATATATATATATACACAGCAGGCACAAAACAGGCACACAACGTCATAAGACGTTGATATTTGGTTAAATTTTGGTTGCGACGTCGAGTGACCAAAATTCAACGTAAATTCAACATCTAATGTCAATGTTAAATTGATGTCCAATACCGACGTCAGCTGATGTTGAGATTTTGTTGTTTTTAGGTTGTGCAACCAAAATCCAACGTTAAGTCAACGTCAAATTGACGTCAACCCGATTTTCATTTTCAACCAAAATGCAACGTCATGTCCAACGTCAACCTGACGTTACATAGACGTCTGGTGCCTGCTGGGTATATATATATATATATATATATATATATATATATATATATATATATATATATATATATATTTATTTTTATTTTTTTATTTTTTTTTTTTTTTGCAAACCTACGTAATAAATGAATAAGTGTGACATCAGTGCAAAAAACAGCTTAACATTGTGTAACCCTTTAAAAATTAAGTCACAAGTAATATTATAGAACAGCACAGGTATTATGTTGTAGTAATACAGCATTAGTTGACACATTTCTGCTGACGTGCAGCATATAAGCACCAGCCCTAGATGTACTCAATATCGTATGAATCAGACACTAATATATCAGTAATAAGTCTTTTATTCCTGTTTTACTGGTTGGGATTTCCATGAGTCTGAGCCGGTGTAATGAAGTGAACATTATTACAGTGTACGTGAGAGGAAAGCGAGATAAAATGCTTTTAACTGCTGCTGTTTTCTGATCTCACTGCTGGCAGGCTTTGATTGATGAGACAGTGGTGGTTTTGTCTTGTTTCTGTCTGTCAGATGAACATATTTTGATGCTTGTAGTAATTGAACTATAATACAAACCTCCTCTGGTTTTTGGACTTTTATTGGTCACTCTTCGTTTTGACTTTGTTTCTCATTTTTGTTTGTGTTTACGGATGCTAATTTCATATATACCTGTAAATCTTCATTTAGCACGACTAACAAATGTTCTGATATGAATGGGCTGTGTGTGAGGAGACAGGAATACAACTTTCACACCCCAGAATTCACAGATTAGCCTGCAACCCACAGGTGCCACATCACCATGGGAACTGTTTGAAAAGCGTTAAAGTTACTCAGAACTGCCTCATGCATTTAGAAAAAAACAAATTCAGTTTCTCTGAACTCAGTCTGCTATTGCTGGAATTGAGATATCATTTTGGATGAAATGGAAAACAAATTGTTGCTAGGATTGAGAATGTTGGGATTCAGAGAATTCATTGGAGAGCTTAGACAGTCTTCTTGCTGCAATACGGAGTAATGCTAAAGACAATCTTCTTTTACGAGGAAAATATTTAAAGGAAAGAAAAATCATTCAAATGATGCAATCTTATATATTGGTTATTATTTACAAAGTTTAGTAAAATGATGATGGTATTTTTTAATTTAAATTCCACCTCAATGATGTTTGATCCACATCAAATGCGTCTTGTTTTGTAATTGAAATTATTCTTTTACCATGTCTAGCCTACATCAAATAATTAAATCAACAATGTGATGAAATGAAATTTGAGGCAATGTAATGATTCCTGCAACTGAAAGCAATCAGGGACGAACTTCACATGTGTGAATTGCAAGGGTCCCAGAAGTTCATTATTTTTGAAGTTAATTTGAAATTGGTGCTTGCTTTATTTTTGCCCACATAACAGAAATGGGGCTGGAAGGGCCTGGGGTTTCATTTCCGTGCTCTGTGCGCTGGAATCAGAGATCAAAGACACTCGTCTCACTGAACCCACTACTGTCCTCTCTCTCTCTCTCTCTCTCTCTCTCTCTCTCTCTCTCTCACACACACACACACACACACACACACGCACACACACACACACTCACACTCTCTGCACATCCAGACCGAACTTTCCTTTTCTTTGTGTCTTACATACAAATCCGATCAAACTTTTGTTTTATATCTTTGGGATTGGATTTTTTATTTATTTATTTATTTATTTTACAGGTTTTTTTTTTTTTTTTTTTCAACTGCTTACACACAAAATCTTTACTTGTCACACAATTTCTGAAAGCTGACACTCAAACACCAGAACCACACACCAAATCTGCAAAACCATACACTAATTCACGGGCTCCGTTTTCAATTTCATGAAACACTTTTTGCAAAACACAACACACAATTCTCTATGTAACACACAAACAAATCTAACATGAATTCATATTATGGCAAAGGTGTTTGCAAATGTTTGTTTTCAGATGTGTTTGTGATATTTTGAATGCAGTGCTTCATTTTGCAAGAGATGTGAAGCATTTGCATTTTGTGTGTGCAATTCTTGAATTTGTGTGTAAAGTTTTGAAAAAAAGAGGCAAAGTTTTGAAAATGTGTGTAAGCAGTTGAAAAAAAAACTGTAAAATTACACACACACACACACACAAACACACACACACACACACACACACACACACAAATGTAGACTTTGACTTTTAGAAGTCAATATACTCTATAATATATACATGCTCATTCTATCAATTCTATTAACATTTAATTAATTTAAGTATTCATTTGAATTGTGACATTTTGAGTACAGCATTTAGTTTATTATTTATTTATTTCTGGTGAGTATTTTTTGGTGCATCTTATTTACTGTCAAAGAATTATATAATGTAGTGTATAAATAATATGAGAACAAGAATACACTACTGTTAAAAGGTTTTTGGTTTGTTTGTTTGTTTGTTTTTAAAAGAAGTCTCTTAAGTTCACAAAGACTGTATGTATTTGATCAAAAATACAAAAATGAAAAAAATATTACAAATTTAAAATTACTGTTTTCTACTATTCTGTTTACTACTATTTTAAAATGTCATTTATTCCTGGGATGGCATGCCAAAAAAGCATAAAATATTTGTATTTTTATTGTAAGTTCTTATCATTATTATTATTATTAGTAGTAGTAGTATTAGTAGTATTTCTGGTGAATTGAATATGTAAAGTAATAGATAATATATAAAAGTAAAATTGTTTATTTATTTATTTATTTGTTTGGTTGTTTATTTATTTATTTATTTATTTATACTGTTATTAAATTATATTATATTGTGTATAAATAATATATTGCCATTTTATTAGCCACGCTTTTAGATACCTTGAAATCGGTTATTAAAAAGGTCAACCGGTATTAACCATATACAAATTACAGCTGTCAGTAATTTAGGACTGTGCATTAATTTTGTAGTTTGTTTATTTATTTAAAAATGCAATAAAAAAATGCATGTGTTTAATCTTGCCCCCTGAATAAATGAGCACATCATATAAATGAGTTTGATGAATTTTTAATTGATTGACAGCCTTAGTAAAAAAAAAAAACAATCATTATCATGATAAATACATATCATCTGAGCTGGAAGTGTCACAGCAGTTTTTTGTCCAGAGATTGAGATGTGTTTTTCTTGTCAAGCGATGAAACTTCAGCAGCAGTGGACGACACAAACTGAGGAAAAGCATGAGATGTTTCCTCTGCCGGAGCAACTCCAGCTCGACTAGACACGTGTGGAAGAATATGGCTTATGAAGTCATTGCGGTTGTCTAGACGTGACTAAAACCACATTTGTTTTCAGCAGCTTTGACAGACGTGTTTATTTACATGTGGGGACGCCAACGTCCGTGTCAGCATAACGGAGGTGAAAACCTCCACCCACCAGAGAGACAACATACATTTCAACTGGAGCAAGCTGCCAGAAAAAACTTTTGTGCTCAAAGGTGACATATGTAACACAGAAACCAGGACCCAAGCCAAGAGATGACATATATTAGATCCTGGAATAAGTATTATTTTCTGAAAATAGATGTTTCGTGAGAGAGAGAGAGAGACTGTGTGGAGCCATACACAAATTACTCTGACAAATTGGAAATTCATAAAACCGGGGTGATGAAATAGTTAATTGGCCAGCTTCTGTTCCTGTCAGGTTTCTTGTCCAGCCACGTCAGGTTAACATGTAATTAGCGATCGTCGCAGAGCGTCACGCCTCCCACAGGTGGACAGACGACAGCTTTTGTATCTGCTGACAGCACATGACTCCACAGTGAGCTTCACTGAAGCACTTTGGCTCAAGCTTGCTGAAGAATCATCCGTATTAAACACTTACGTGTGGATGAATTCAAAGGAAATACAGTGCTGTTCAAAAGTTTGGGATCAGTAGGATTTTGATTGTTTTTAGAAGTCTCTTATGCTCTTCAAGGCTGCATTTATTTGATTCAAAAATAATATTTTTGGAAATATTATTGCAATTTATAGTAACTGTTTTCTATTTGAATTTACTTTAAAGTATAATTTATTTCTGTGAAACAAAGCTGAATTTTCAGCATTATTATTCTAGTCTTCAGTGTCACATGATCCTTCAGAATTAATTTTAATATGCTGATTTATTATCAATGTGGAAAATTGTTGTGCTGCTTATTTTTATTTATGTATTTTATTTTATTTTATTTTTTTGTTTTGATTTGTTTTATTTTTATTTTTTACATTATATATATATATATTTGTGGAAACTGTGATACTTTTTTTTATTTTATTTTATTTATTTATTTTTTTCACAAATCTTTGATGAATAAAAAGTGTGGGGGGGGGGGGATATTTATTGAAAATATAAAACTTTTCTAACAATATAAGTCATTATTATCAATTTATTTCCAAAAGAAAGAAAGAAAGAAAGAAAGAAAGAAAGGAAAATAAAATGTACTGACCCCAGACTTTTGAATGACAGTGTTTACAGGTTATATTTTAAAAAATAATTACTAA
This sequence comes from Spinibarbus caldwelli, assembly GCA_039654775.1. Lineage (NCBI taxonomy): Eukaryota > Metazoa > Chordata > Actinopteri > Cypriniformes > Cyprinidae > Spinibarbus > Spinibarbus caldwelli. Next base: position 25,565,070 of record CM077246.1, on the reverse strand, counting down.
CTAACTAACTAACTAAATAACTAACTAAATAAATAAATAAATAAATAAATAAATAAAATAAAAAAATAACACACACACACACACACACACACACATATATATATATATATATATATATATATATAAAGGCAAAAGTTAAAAGTAAAAAAAAAAGCTTTCTTTTAAATGATCTTTTTTCACATTACAATAATAAGAATAAGATCACTAAAAAGGTTTCTGAAAAAAATACGTTTTTGAAAGGTGCTCACAAAGGCTGTATGTATTTGATTAAAAATACTCTAAAAAAAAAAACAGTAAAATTATAAAATATTTTTTTTTTTTAGAATTTAAAATACCTGTTTTTTTTTTTTTTTTTTTTTTTTTTCTTTTTTAACCCCTTATCTGTCAAAGATCGGCGACGGCCTCAGATTATTGATGTTTAATTTTAACAGCATGTTGAAACATCACACTATTACTTGATCTGGACAAACTGTGCATCAGCAGAAAGACTCTAGCTTCAATATTTGACCTGTACTTTTATATATATATATATATATATATATATATATTATTTTATATTTGTACTTTAAAATGCTATTTATTTCTGTGAGTCAAAACTGAATTTTCAGCATCATTACTCCAGTCTTCAGTGTTAGAAATCATTCTAACATGCTGATATGCTGCTCAAGAAACATTTCTTATTTTTATCAATATTGAAAAGAGTTGTGTTCTTTAATATTTTTTTTTTTTGTGAAAACTGTGATTCTTTAATTAATTGAATTTGTAATATTACATTATTTGAAATATAGAAGTCTTTTGTAATATTATATATGTTTTACTGTCAGTTTAATACATCCTTGCTGATTTCTTTCAAGGAATTTCTTACAAAACGTTTAAATATAAATGTTCTTTCGATTGAAATGTGACCCAGACCTTTCTTGGCAGTTGTAAGTCTCGCCCACATTGACAGCTGCACTATTCCTGCTAAACCGCAGCGTCTCTCATTGAAACATTAAAAGTAATTACGTCTCCAGTGCAGTCAATGTAATTTGCAGTCTATTAGTGACAAATTCATTGGCATGCAGAATTGAACAGAGCATGATTAAAGACAAGTGAAATTATGCAGCAATTAACAGCTTTCGGACAGAAAGCGGCGTCAGGCTGCCGGTCGATGATGGGAAGTTGTTGTTTGGTGTTTTACTGTTTTTGTGTCTGAAAAACACACCAGCCTCTGAGGGGAATGTTTGGAACCGACCGCTGATTAACGAATGCCGAAACGAGTTCAAAGGAATGGAAAATTAAAGCGTAAAGATTTCTGAAATCTGCTCCGTTTGTTTTCATGTTTTCATCTTTGGTGCTTACCATTCCTACAGTTGTGTTTGAGCAAGCTAGTTTTCACAGGTCGGTTTTGTAACCCCTTTCAGCTGTTTCAATATAAAATGAATCATAAAAGAGTTATGGCTTGTTTACTTAAAAGACAAATGAAACAGATAACTACAATCCAGAAATCTAGAATGGTAACTGCTATTGCTTTACATAGTGCTATCATATGCAAAATCATATTTAACTTATTTACTTTAACTGATTTATGAATGTATATATTTATATATTATCATGAAAATTATATAATTATATATATATATATATATATATATATATATATAAAGAGTGTGTGTATAATATCTATCTATCTATCTATCTATCTATCTATCTATCTATCTATCTATCTATCTATCTATCTATCTATCTGTCTGTCTGTCTGTCTGTCTGTCTGTCTGTCTATCTATCTATTTATCTATCTATCATCTATCTATCCCTCTATTTTTTATTTGTATTAATGCATTAGTTGTTGTAAATGTATTTATTAATATATTATATTATAAATATTATATTATTCAATTAATTTTGCATTTATACACTCAATATAAATAAGATAATTAATATGATATAATTAAATATATATTAGATAATTAAATATAATATAATTATTTATTATAATAATTATTTTTATTATATTATTTTATAATTATTAATAATTATTATATATTAATATATATTATATATTAATAATTATTAATATATATTATTACAAAAAATATATATATACATATATATTATTTTATAATTATTAATAATTATTAACACACATATATATATATATATATATATATATATATATATATATATATATATATATATAACAGATTTATAATTGTATTTATTATATATATATATATATATATATATATATATATATATATATATATATATATATATATATATATATATATATATTAAATACAATTATAAAAATATTATATTATTTTTATATTTCTAAATATACAAATATTATAACATTATAAAAACATTATATATTATTATATATTTTAATATTATGTATTTACTTCATAAATTAGTAATATTAATATGAATAATTTTAGATATTTTTGTTTTGTCTCATTACTGTAAAAATTACTGTAAAGCAAGCAATACATTTTCATAAATTGAACACAACAATGTACAATATTTTAAGGAAATAAATAAATACACGTTATTAAAAATAAGTGTAATAATATACTCTCTCTCTCTCTCTCTCTCTCTCTCTCTCTCTGTCTCTCTCTCTCTCTCTGTATATCTCCTTCTGTTCTCCATTATATTAACTTAGTTTTCCATAAGCATTACATCTTTGTTTGTATGTTTTGTGAAACATGAGCCAGACATTTCTTGACGGGTTTTGTGAGAAGTGTTTGAATCTCCTCTGGATTGAATTGGGATGTTCAGTTTAGGTTATCAGCCAGACGTCACAGATGAACATGCCTCATATGTAGCTCTTCACGGCCCTGTCGACCTCTTCTTCCTTCCACTTCATCAGCCTCTCCATCTCTCCTTCTGTCCTCCACTGCAGCCGAGAGCTGCCTCTGCATAATTACAGGCCAGGGGTTAAAAAGTGTCTCAAAACCACGTTCCGTCTGACAGCTGAGCTTCAAAGCCAGAGATAATAAAGGAGAGATCCCATAGCCTGTTGTATTTGTTTGTTTATGCGTTATTCTGTTGCTGTTTCTACCACACATTCAACTCCCTGATGCATTTGTCACCAAACTGCATGGAAGGCCAATCCCAGCATTCAAATTTCAACTCGAGAGCGCCGCAGAATAGACTAAGATTAGATTTAGGTTCTTAAACGCACCCTGTACACTGTTAACTTCAGCCGCAGATCTGCAATTACACCGTAATTGTGGTAAATTCCTCTCAATATGAATGTGAAATATGGAACATGAAGAAGACATTAATTTGAAGTCAGTGCCCATTAAGGGATAATCAACGTGCAGCTGCCATAATTTCCTCTCTCGATTATGCAGTCTGCTGAATGTGCTCAGCGTCTCTGACTGTTACTGCGCTCAGATCAGTTTTTACAGTTTGATGACATGGAAAATTGACATTTGTTTGGCAGGTTTGATGGCGCTGGCATTGGCTGTTTGTCTCGGTGAAAATCACCGCCGTGGCTGTTTGTGGACACCGCTCTGATGTTCCAGTGCACGCCGACGTCTGTTTGCTAAATTGGGTCAAATTCTGGAAATGTGCCGGAGCTCCTCCTGCAATATTCATGACATGACATTTCAGACTCCAGACATGCTTTCTAATTGGTGGACGCAGTTAATCACTGAACACTTGTATTGCGAGTTGAAAGCGCAAAGGAAAAAAGAAGAAGAAGAAGATGAAGCGAATTAGAAACAGCACGAGGCTGTATGACAAAGGCAATTAAACAAATGAGGCAATTTAAAAAAAATGAAACGTTATATTTATTATAGATCACTGAGACGTTCAGATTCTTTCATCATTCACTGGAGGGAGTCTGAAGCAGGGCGTTTTATGCAATCGCATGTGATATTTTGATGTATGCAATGGTGTTCGTGCATTTTAAAACTTAAGGCGGTGCTAAATGGTCCATGGAAAAACATTGTAGAAAATGGAACTAATTAATGATGATGATGATAGTGATGATAATTATGTAATAATAATTATGATAATTAATTGATGTTTTACTTTTGAAGTTTTAGCAAGTGTAATCATTATTATTACTGTAAAAAATACTGTATTACAAAAAAGTTTTTCAAGAACAAAATATAGAATACATTTATTAATAATAATAATAATAATAATAATAATAATAATAATAATAATACTCTATATTTTGTGCTATTGAAATCATAACTTTTTTGTATTACAGTAAATGTTACAGTAATAAGAATGATTAGACTTCCAAAAGCTTCAAAAGTAAATGGCATTATTATTATTATTATTATTAGTAGTAGTAGTAGTACTAGTAGCAGTATTCAACAACAACAACAACAACAACATCAGTATAATAATAATAATAATATAAAGCTATACATGCTAATAATAATAATAATAATAATAATAATAAATTATTATAACAACATAACATAACATAACAGTAATTAGTTACTGTAATTTAATTACTTTTCCCTTGAAATAGTATAGTAATAATAATTATAACAATTAATTGATATTTTACTTTTGAAGTTTTTGCAAGTGTAATCATTATTATTACTGTAAAAAAATACTGTATTACAAAAAAAGATTTTCAAGAACAAAATATAGAATACATTTAATACTACTACTAATAATAATTCTCTATATTTTGTGCTACTGAAATCATAACATTTTTGTATTACAGTAAATGTTACAGTAATAAGAATGATGAGACTTCCAAAAGCTTCAAAAGTAAATGTCAGTATTATTATTATTATTATTATTATTATTATTATTATTCAACAACAACAGCATCAATATAATAATAATAACAATAATAATAACAACAACAACAACAATAATAATAATAATAATAATAATAACAATATAAAGCTATACATGCTAATAATAATAATAATAATAATAATAATAATAACAGAATAATAATAATTATTATTATTATTATTGTTGTTGTTGTTGTTGTTGTTGTTGTTGTTGTTGTTGTTGTTATTATTATAAAGCTATGCACGCTAATAATAATAATAATAATAATAATAATAATAATAATAATAATAATAATAATAATGTGATACTGCAATGTAGTAAATACCATAATATATGCAATACTATAATATAGTAAAATATAATAATAATAATAATAATAATAATAATAATAATAATAATAATAATAATAATAATAATAAATTACTTTATTATAACATAACATAACGGTAATTAATTACTGTAATTTAATTACTTTTCCCTTGAAAAAGTAAATTAAGGGATTACTCTTATTTTTTCTTTAATTTAATTACAGTTACTTCTTATGTAATTGAACTTAATATAGACTGTAGAATATTTATATACAGTAAAATAGTGGATTTAGCATCAACATTTAAAGTCTAACCTTAAAATGCATGCTTTTTATGTACCCTTCTCACGTTAAATACTTTGGTGAGTTAATAAAAATATTGGTAACACTTTAGTGTCCAATTCTCACTTTTAACTTGTTGGCTATTAGCATGAATATTACTGGCACATTGGCTGTTTATTATTACTTAAAAAAAATAAATAAATAAAAATAAACACACACACACACACACACACACACAGACAGACACACACACACACATATTAATGTCTTATTCTGCAAGACCTAAATCCTTAATCCTACCCAATTCCTATCCAATAAACTTAATAACTACACTAAGTATTAATAAGCAGTAATTAGGAGTATACTGAAACAAAAGTCATAGTTAATAGTTTGTTAATAGTGAGAATTGGACTCTAATCTAAAGTGTGACCAGAATAATTTATGTAGTTATTTTTTATTTATTTGAAAGAATTAAAAGAATGAATCCTTTGCACAATCTGACTCTGCTTTAGCCTAGATTTAAACTGCTGATTTTGTCTGGCCAGAGGAGAACGACATTATTTCGACAAACTATTTCCCCGTCTAAATACTGTAAAGCTGATATAAAGCCACCCAGCTTTATATAAAGCTGATGTAAAGCTGCTTTGACACAATTTGCATTGTTAAAAGCACTATACAAATAATAGTGACTTGACTTGAAAAGAAGTGTTTCATGTCTATCCTTGTATCATTAATTTGTCGAGGTTGATAAAAGATTTAGAAAGTAATTAGTAATAAGTAATTAAATACTTTTTGGAGAGAGTAATTTGTACAGTAATCTAATTACACTGTTGAAGATGTAATTAGTAACTAGTAATTCATTACTTTTTTAGAGTAACTTACCCAACACTGATCACGTCTATTACTAATCAGCACTGCCCTGAAGGAAGAATGGCATCAAAAGTCAGTGATAGTGGTGAAGTGTGTTCTAGCCTTCATTGTGTGGCCAGCGTCTCTGCTATCCTGCTGAGCCACTGCTAATGTGAGTGCAAACAATGGCCTGCTTGAGGAAATGGAGAGAGTCCTGAGGGGAAGTGGTGTCAGTGGTCAGGGTGATAACCTGGCACCTAGCAATTACTGTCAGCGCTGCTCATTAATCTGAGAGAGTCCTTTACTCGCCTACAAGCAGCTGCCACCGCTGCCTTCCCGTCCTGAAGACGCGGCTCTGGCCCGGCTGGTCATTTGTGCTCGCTCTGCAGCTCAAGGGGGATTGACTGAAGGAATGCTAAACTTGGGCCGTTTTTGAATTGGTCTCTCCGGTGTTTCTGAGAGTGGATATGTTTCTGTTACTGTTGCTATTTACTATTTACTATTTATTTAGCAACAGTGGCTGTCTGGTTAAAATGGTGAACAAAAAGATTCAAGAAAAATATAAGAACAGTACTGTTCAAAAGATTGGGGTCAGTAATATTTATTTATTTATTTATTAAAGATATCAATGCTTTTAATGAGCAACAACACATTAAAGTATTAAAAAATGACAGTAAACACATTTATAATGTAACAAAAAATCTGTTTCAAATAAATGCTGTTCTTTTGAACTTTCTATTCATCAAAGAATCCTGAATAATAAACAAACAAACAAACCACTTGTGGTTTTTTATCAAAATTTAAAGAATTCCTACTTTTATTCAGCAACGATGCATTAAATTGATCAAAAGTATCAGTAAAGACATGCATAATGTTATAAAGATTTATTAAAAAAAACTTTTGAATTTTGAACCCTGAAAAAAAAATATCATGGTTTTCACAAAAATATTCATGATAATGATTAGAAATGTTTCTCATGCAAGAAAATCAGCATATGATTTTTGAAGGATCATGTGACACTGAAGACTGGAGTAATGATGCTGAAAATTCAACTTTACCATCATAGCAAAACATTACATTTTAAAACATATTCAAATAGAAAACAGTTATTTTAAATTTTATAAATGTTTCACAGTATTACTGTTTTTACTGTATTTTAACAAAATAAATACAGCCTTGGTAAGCATAAGAGACTTAAAAATAAATAAATAAATACAATAAAAAAATCAAAGAAATCTCACTGACCCCAAACTTTTGAACAACTGTGTACGTGCTGATGGATTTATATTAAATATTTTGAAAAAAAAAAAAAAAAAAAGACAATCACAATATAGTTTTGTCAATATTATCATTTTGGTTCATATATTGCATTCTTTTTTTATTCAAGGAAAGCATATTCACAAGAGCTCTGTGAAATCACAAAAAGGCAGCGGAGGAAACAGAAAGAAGAAAAAGCGAAAAAAACGAGTGTTCCCGACAGAGCTGGGTTTTCCCTCAGGCTAGACTGTCCCACCAGACGACCCCCAGCTTCCTCCTGACAAACGCCTGCTATCTTTCTCGCATCAATCTCGTCCGAGCGCTGATATATCAGGAAATAAATGAGAGGAGATCTCCACCTCTTCTGTCACTGCCTTAATGTGTGAGATAAGCAGCTCCATATAATTACAATCCTCCAAAATAATTGTAACAAGAGGCTAAACGCTTAGCTGTAGTTTTAATTAGCCTGTGCTTCAAATTAATAATTGCCGCTTAAATCAGAAATCAGGCCCACTGTTGTGGCGGCTGCTTCGTTCTAATAACAGTGGCACTCGTCGGCTGTTTATTACATTATTTCTCTATGGGAGACTTTCACCGGGGGCTGTGGAGGGGGAGAGGGGTGAGAGGAGGGAGAGAGAGAGAGAGAGAGAGAGAGATGCAGGCGCTCTATTTGGTTATCTTTCAAATGCAGCAAAGCTCAGCTAAGATTAAATTCATTCGCTTTTCCATGGATATCGCTGTTCATTTCCCCCCTTCGTCGGCGGTGTTGGGAAGAGGCAGAGGAGAGGTGGAGTATGAAAGAATGGAAGGAGAAAACTTCCAGTGCCACATATTCCAGAACGTAATCATGCCACCAACAACATCAGCGTAATAAACCGCTGTTTAACATACGGCGTGTTGTCAACGCACGCATAAGAGAAATTTTGGTAATGTGTTTATGTGAAGTCTGAATATATCACTGGTGTGTTCTCAGAGGATGGAAGGTGGGCAGCGCCTCCTCTGATGCATGGGAAGAGAAAATTATTGACTGTACAAAAATCAAGCAAAACAAACATTACGAAAGAGGAGATTAAACCATGTCTTTAGAGTGTTTTCAGAGATTGTCAGATTTTCTCTATGATAATCTGGCCAGTGTTATTTTAGTATTTATAGTTTGAAACATATTTTGAATTAGTTTTTTTTTTATTTTTATCTAAGCACAGCAATTTAGATTTATTTATACAAATTCAAAACTGGGCACAGGAACTGAAAAACCGTGCAACGAGAGCTGACAATGAACAGAATAAAACACAGGGCTTAGATACAGTGAAACAAACCATTCAAACAGGTGCAGACACTAATCTAATCAATTACTAACCAAGGGAACAAACTACTGTAGTGGCAGGAAAATCGAGACTAGGTCAAACAAGAAAAAACTACAACGAAACCAAACTAAACTGAACATACACTTGACACCCTGATTCTTGTCTCTAGATATAGTTTCATAAACCCACATGCAAGAAAAATATGTTTGATACATTGTCATTGTGATAAAACATTTTATACACTTTCTTGTTTAAAAATGTTAAACAATATAGAATATTTAAATTTTATCAGTAATAATGTGTGTCATATTATGAAATAACATTGTTATCACTAATTTTATTTGGAAAATAAATATTTATGTATGTATGTATGCATGTATTTATTTATTTACTTATTTATTTATTTCAGCTGTTAACTTTGGCAGCCCTCAAAATACATTCCACAATTATTTAAGGCATTATCAATACCTTTCTTGTGTATAATATAAACTATTTAAAAAAATACATTTGTGAGAAAAATATATCATAAATAGAATAACTGACTATATATATATATGTGTGTGTGTGTGTGTGTGTGTGGGTGGGTGGATGGGTGGGTGGGTGTAGTATATTATAAAGTAGCATGACCAACAGTAATAATAGCACTTTCAACAGTAATAATAGTCATATTACAAAATAGTAATAATATCAGTAACTTTTTTGGAGAATGTAAATGTAAAAACTCAGTCTTATTCATACTTCATTTAATTAATATCTTAAATTCAGGTGGTAAGTTTTGACAGCCCTGAAAGTAAATTTTATTTTAAAGTGTCCTTATTACAGTGTAATTATACATTTAAGTATCGAGAAATATTAATTAACTACATTTACTTTTGGCTTTGGTTTAGGTTTGGCTTAGGGTTACTTGCATGTAATTATGCATAATTTATTGTTATTATAACAGTAAATACATGTAACGTGTAACAAGAACACCTTAAAATAAAGTGTTACCATATATTTTATAATTTGTTTGAGGCATTACCTTTATCATACTAGTGTATAATAAACAGGCTGTTTTTCCCCACTATGAGGAGAAATAACGCTCACACATAGAGCCCATTGTCTTCACACTGTTAAGCTGTCTCACACTGCTGCAGTCATAACTAGGGGTTATTTGCAACTCGGCGTTCTTCCTTTAGTTTCTTAATCGTCTGTAGCACCCTCTCACTGCCCAGTGCAGCGCTCTGCATTTGGAAGGTAATGCAGTGTCAGGGGACCCAAGTGCCTGGAAGGCTCTGCCACTGACAGCTGTAAATTTGATTTATCGTCCTGTCAGGTGGCTATGTCAGGTGTGCCCAGCGCACTGACATAAAGATAACTGACATCTTGCTGTCATTAAGGCCTGGGAAGCACCGTCAATCTCTCGTCGCTGTATTTATTCCCACTTTCTTTGTCACTTATTTCTTCCTCGACCCCTCAGAAGAAGCACCTGTCACCCCCAGACCAGGCCTCGTTTTTCTCGCACCGTTTCATCTCCTGCCTTCTGGAATAATTTGGTGATGGATTAAAAGCTGTGGCTGAAGCCGCGGGACTCCGAGGTGCGCAAAGGCCGACTGAAGCCGGACTGATTCCAGCTCTCCGGCTCGCTGTGCTATCCATCACCTCCAAGAGCTGGATGACTCTCTGTTGCTCTGGGAAAGTGTCCTATTAGCAGGGGTTGATGAAATATGTGTTTGAGGTATCTTGGGTTTTAGCAATGTTGACATTAGATGAAAGCGATGATTCTATCAGCAGAAAGTCCAAATAATGGTTGTTTTTAAATTGTAAAATTGAAGGGATAAGTCATGAGTTAGAATGGCAAATATTTTGTAGCGTGTTGTATAAAATTGAGGCACCCATTTAAAATGTTAACCGTGACCAAAATACCATAGATACTACAATTATTGTTAATGCTCATATTTAATTATAATGGAACTCTTTGTCATTTTGCTGTTGATTTATTTTATGTCTTAATGACATTTGTGTCTGATACTGAGGTACTGCATTTTACTGTTTTTTTTAAATTAATTAATTTATTTTTTTATATTACATATCCATGTAACAAAATATTACAATAGTAATACACTAGTGTATTATTATTATTATTATTATTATTATTATTATTATTATTATTATTGATAAATATTCACAACATTTTTGGCTATTTTTCCCTTTCCTATTTATTTATTTATTTATTTTAAACACAAAAATTTATTAGTATTATTTGTAATATTTTACTGTAAACTATAATAATAATAATAATAATAATAATAATAATAATAATAAGTCCTAATGACATATAATCACAGCCTTGCAAACAAGCACAGCAAACCTTGAGTTTTTTTATTTTTAAATCACATTTTAAATTAAAATGGCTTATTTTTAATCTGAGAAATTGCAATTTGTTTTTTCTCCCAAATTATGCAGCTTTACTTAGAGTGTCAAATTTTAGCACATAAATTAGACATAAAAAAGAAAGAAGCAACATAATAGCAAGAGAAAGAATCTAAGTTGCAATTTCAAGATAAAAAAGTGACATTGTGAGATACAAAAGACACATTTAACCTTTTTTTAATTTTTTAATGTTATATATACCACCATTCTATGGGATAATCAGGCTTCCGACCCTTCAAATCCCTCACCCTAAATTTGATAGTGAAAAGTGTCGTTAGCAAGCTAATTTGTTTTTGAGGGACAGCATATCTTTTAAAGCATGTCATGTATCCTTCACTGAGTAAGTGAGTGAACGACCGAACAAATGACAAGTACTCAAACATCCTCATACATGTACATAATAAAACAGCCAAATAAAAATTCACCATTTCTATCACGCCGTTGTTCCTCCTCAGGGACCGATGCTAATGCTACAGCTAGCGGCTGTGGTGTGTGTCTGTTCCTGAGGGAGGTCTACATTAACCTGGGGCCATTCTGCATTATGATAACGATAGAACCGAGTCTACGGGTCCTAATCAGCCACTGTCAGCCTATAACACCGGCCCCGGGGCCAACCAGCCACAGCTAGCATCACACACACTCAGCTTAACACCCCACGTGTTTGTTTCCTCGCTAATAGATGACGTTTGTTAAACGGTAAGTTGTTTACGGACGTTAAATAACTCAGAAGAGGCTTGGGAGAGGTGTTGAGGAGCCGCTCGGATGAAGTCGTCATTTTAATGAACGTAAAGAAAAATGCGTGGCTGACAGAGTCCCTCAGAGGGCGACGCTTGGGTTTTCATTTGTGAAATCATTTACTCCACATGCTGAATTCAGGATTGTCAACTACCGCAGTATGACATCTGCCTTTGTTTAAAACAAGCTTGAATTTCCTGTAACAATCCCCCACACTGATTGCCATATGAGGTCCTTCAAATCAAAATAAACGCTCCCCGAGGCTCCTGCCCTTCTTACAGCGTTTCAAACAGAGCTGCCTATTCCTGGCAGTCTCCTGTCTGTTCCTGCAAAGCATCTGTGCACCAATCCAGTTACTTTATCTCCTCCGCCACGCTCTCCTCATCTGCTTAGTGTCAGCTCGGGCCTATTAGACAGATAAGGGCTTCCCTTGAATCTCTTACAGACAGGGTTTTTTGCCGTCGATTTCTCGCATGCCAACTCGAATCACGCTCTTACTCTCTATCGTTCTTTCTCTCTTGTTTCTCGCAGTCATTACGAGCAGGACCGCTCGGCGCTGAAAAAGAAGGAGTGGGAGCGAAGGACACAGGAAGTGCAGCAGGATGAAGACTTGTTCTCTACCGGATTTAATCTGTTTGGTGAGCCGTACAAGGTAAGGGTTTTGCCAGAAGGCCCAATCAGAGCACACACACACACACACACACACACACACACACATCATCTGACGCAGGGCATCGCTCCAGCTAAAGGATGCTGAGTTGCTCTCTTTACATCCAATATTTACTCAACTCTTGCCCCCCTCGGGTTCAGCTGGAATTGGTTTGAAGGAATGCTTACAATCAGGGTTATGTATTTTTTTTTTTTTTTTCCTTTAGATGCCTGAATAAAATATTACTTTTAGGATTAAATATAGGATGTAAAGGGTCAAGTTATATGTAAAACTGGATACAGGCATTTAAAAAATGACTGTGCTACATTTTAAAGGGATAGTTCACCTAAAAATGAAAATTCTTTCATTAATTACTCACCTTCATGTCATTCCAAACTCGTTAGACCTTTGTTCATCTTCAGAACACAAATTAAGATATTTTGATTAAATCCGAGAGCAACTACCACGTTCAATGCCCAGAAAGGTAGTAATTACATTGTTAAAATAGTCAGTGACATCAACATTCATTTTATAAAGCTACGAGAATACTTTTTTTGTGCTTTTGTTTTCTTAGTGCACAAAAATGTATTCTCGTAAGACTTTATAAACTAATGAAGTTGAGCCACTTGTCATGACTATTTTAATGATGTCCTTACTACCTTTTTGGGCCTTGAACGTCGTGCGTTCTATGCAGGTCTGAAACTCTCAGGATTTCACAAAAAAATATCTTAATTTGTGTTCTCGAGAATGAACAAAGGTCTACGAGTTTGGAACGACATGAGGGTGAGTAATTAATGACAGAATTTTCAGTTTGCGAGAACTATTCCTTTAAAGTCAACATGAAATGGTATTCAATTTTACCAATTTTACTTTCATATTACTAGTTTATATTGTCAACGAATTACCAACGAAAATGTCTGTTAACATGTTTTTATGTTTACGTTCAACACAATCTCTTGACCCTCACCAACTATTCTCTAGGGTTATGTCCATGCCAACACTTAAACTACAATGAATGACACTCATGTATAGTTATACACACATACATAAAAATAAAATGAAAATAAAATAAAATATGAAATGCATCTATCCATTTGACATCCATTAAAGGTTTAACAGAGATATTCAATCAATAACAAGGAATTATTTAGATTTTAGAACAATGAAGTGCCAGACCTTAAAAAGAAAAAAAAAGTATTAATTAAATAAGTAGATATTGTTAAATAACAAAATGACATGAAAGTGCAAAATTAATATAAATATATATTGAAATTGCTTTTTTTTATTATTTAACAATAAAACATTTGCTACATTGAAAGGGTACTTCTACAAAAATAAAAAAAGGGTTTAACAGAGATATTAATTCAATTACAAGGCATTATTTAGAACAATGAAGTGCCTTAAAAAGAAAAAAAAAGTATTAATTAAATAAGTAGATATTGTTAAATAACAAAATTACACGACAGTGCAAAATTAATATAAATATTAGGGGTGGAACGGTACACAGATGTCACAGTTTGGGTCGTACCTCGGTTCGGGGGTCACGGTTCGATACGATTTCGGGTACAACAGGAAAAAAAAAAATCTACTATGCTCGGTTTCTTTTCATTTATTTTGAACAGACAGTAGTACAAATTACAGTTTTTTTCCACCTAGATGTGAAAATACTAAATATTATTACATTATATATATATATATATATATATATATATATATATATATATATATATATATATATATAATCTGCAGTACATATATACATACAAGGAATAAATTCTTGAAATATATTTGATTTAGTTTACAGATAAACAAGGGGAAAAAAACAGTGCGACACGTAACGTAGCCTAAATGCTGAGTTTTTCAGTTAATTTTTGTGATGCTTAATTTGTTCACAGAAAGGAAACTCAAATGACAGAAAGCAACATCTTATTTGTTTTCTTTATTTTTCTGCTTTCTAATTCTGCTAGTATAAGGAAACAGTTGAAGTGATCGCGCTGGTGCACACGCACACGCACAAAACACATCAGTTCCAAAGTACAAAGCCTATAATTTACATAATAAATAATAGTTTAGCATTCAGATACGTTACATCGCAAATATGGAAATATTATGGAATATTTGGATTTGTGCCGAATGAGAGAGGTAGGATACACGAGCACAATGCTCCATTTCGCAAACAGTTGAGTTCACAAGCCTTTAAAGTATACTCCTTTGTCAGTCTATGTGAGAGACGCATTCAGAATCAGCACATGGTCACTGTCTGGGGGCTTTGTTTTCAAGTGTGCAACTCATGGCATTCGCTGTTCTTCTGCTGGCGGTTATCAAACAGCATTGCATTACTACGGGCGCTCCCTTCTGGATTGGGGGTGAATTGCCTGGATTCGTTGTAAGGCCTCATACACCGAACCGAGATGTCCGTACCGTGACGATTCGGTACGACTACATGTATCGTTCCACCCCTAATAAATATATATGAAAATTGCTCTTTTATTATTTAACAATAAAACATTGGCTACATTGAAAGGGTACCTCTACAAAAATACACACACACATATATATATATATATATATATATATATATATATATATATATATATATATATATATATATATAATATAAACTGTGTAAAAACTAGCATTACTGCATATTGCAAGTAAAACAGAATATTCAACAACTTTGTCCAATGGTGCTTGGATCATGAAAAGTTGGCCTTACATACCCCGAATGGAGCCTGAACTGAATGCGAATTTGTGGTTAATTAAGAAAGGGGTGAAAATTTCTTCCAGGCAATCAGGCTGTATTTATTTAAGCTTGTGCCTGCTGTGATTCAAAACAGTTACCCGGACCTGGAGGTGAAATGTCAAATTCACACTCAAGAGCATACCCAAATCGTAAATCTACTTTGTCAAATTTATCTTTATATACTAGTATTGCCATAAACTGTATTACATTAACATAACTGCAGTATTGAAACTGTGAACTAGAAATGCCATACCTAAATTACAGTGCTTAAATAGCTATTTGGCTAACATTGATTTCCCTCTACGGATGGTCTAGGTGACATCAGTCAAAAAGAAAAGTAGTTATTACACTTTTCTGGATTATGAAAACAAACAGGAACATTGTACAAAGTTGAACTGTGGACAGAAAGACCTGGAATGTGTATAAAAGCAGTATACAGGGTTTCAGAATAGTTGAACAGCAGCAGAATAAAACACCCGCACTAAGATGCACTAGCACTTTGGTACGTCACCACTGAAGGAACATCACTTTCATTGCATCAATAAGCGTCAAGGTCGCCCTTCCAGCCTCAGGTAGCTTATCTGTTTCCTTAGCCTGTTAGCAAGGGCCAAGACAGACCATCTCAGAGAGTGAAGCACTGTCATTACGGCCGTCCCGAGGTCCTCAGGGGCCAGAGAGCAGGATCAATCTTCCCCTGGTCCTCTGCGTTCAGTCAGAGCCTTTCACCCTGGAGCGTCATTACAACTGCAAAGCCTGGATGAGGATGATCTTACTGTCACTCAGCACTTGCTCACGCCTTAATTGTTCCATCTGTGTCGTTTCCACGATACTGTCATGTAAACAGTTATGACAGGATGAGTCGTGACAGGTTATGACAACATTTTACAGCTTTGGTTTTGATCCAGAACAGGGATTTTCGTTCTTTTAATAGCAAGTTTTCATTTGAGCGTGGCTTGAAGGCTTCTTCTGAGTGACAGCGTCGCTTAGAGTTTGGCAGTTGAACGGCCGCAATATTTTCCCCGCGAAAGCTGTGATTGAGGGTTATTTTAGCTTGAGCGAGCTGAATATATTGTGGAATAAAGCATATATGAGCTTGTATATTTTAGTTCTGTCACAAGATCTGTGATAATTGATGCAGATATGTAAAATGATTTATGAGCTCGATTTACCATCGGGAACATCCGAGTTTAGTTTACTAGAAGAGCTAATTCTCTCATAAATGGTGTTCAAACATGATGGCGTCTGTAAACTGGAGCTTTGAAGCAAGGAATGCCTTTTTTGTAGAAGAAGGGCCTGAAATTTGTCTGTTGCTTCCCACAGAGCAGCAGGAGGAAGATGTAGTGCTGCATTCTTTTTTCTTTTTTTTCTTTTTTTTGTTGAGGGCTAATTACAGTTCTCCTAAGACAAGGCACGCTCTCTCCCCCTCCTTTTGGTTTCGCGTTTATTTTTTTTTCTCCTTAACTTTATATCTGCATTGCCTCTCTCTCTCTTTCTCTAATCAGCTCTACACATGCCATTTATCTTCATCTGGTCCAGACCTCTTCCTCTTAGCCTCTGAAATTAGTTGCCTCAACATCAGAGCTCTCTGCTAAAAAACATCTTCAGCCTCATATATATAAAGCTAAAATTGGGTCGCTGCTGACGTCGAGCCAAAGCTGCGTGCGGAGCTTTTGCTCAGAGTTTTAATGTGAGAATCATTGGTCTCTGAAATACTTACAGGGTGACATCAGGTGAAGGGTACATTTGTTGCTTCTTTTGCTTTATTTATATAGCGTTTGTAATAATGAAAATGGTCCCAAAGCAGCTTTATGGGTGCTGAGACTAAATCCCCAGTGAGGAAGCGCAAGGTGTTTGTGATAATGAAAAACTCTCTAAGTAAGGATGGAGACTGGCTGCAAGGTGAACGTGTCAGTCTACGGTCACTCAAGAAGAAAAACTTCATAAAGCCATCTGTCATAAATCCAAGGTCTCTATTTTGTAATCTTTTTGTTATTTGTCCAAGAAACTACAGTGCCGCCAAATGTTTTTTGGACAATTAATACACATTTAAATCTAATTTCTTGTCAATTTTCAGTTGTCCGTGTATATACACTATCAGTCATAAATTTGGAATGATTATGATTTTTTAATGTCTTTGAAATAATGATTTCTGAAAGATCATGTGATACTGAAGACTGGAGTAATTATGCTGAAAATTCAGCTTTGCATCACGGAAATAAATTACATTTTGCAGTACATTCACAGAGAAAACTTTTTTTATCGTTGTAATAATATTTTACAATATTACAATTTGTATTTGTATTGTATTTTTGATCATATAAATAAAAAGGTTTTTAGACAATTAAGACACATTTAAATCTAATTTCTTGCCAGTTTACAGTTGTCCATGTATGTACACTATTGGTCATAAATTTGAAATAATTACAATTTTTAATATTTTTATACTCTTATACTCTCCAAGGCTGCATTTATTTGATTAAAAAAAACAGTACCCACCCCCCCCAAAAAAGTATAAATTATTTCATTTTAAAAGAACAGTTTTCATTTTTAAAAATATTTTAAAGTATAAGAAAATAATTTTAATCAGCAAGGGCACATTAAATTGATCAATAAAGACAGCACAAGATTTGTATTTCAAATAAATGCTGTTCTTTTGAACTTTCTGTTTCTCAAAGAATCCTGAAAAAAAAGTATTACAGTCTTCAATCAATCAATCAATCAATCAATCAATCAATCATCAAGTATGAATGTATTGTTTTAGAGAACAAAAATGAAACCAATATCACTTGTTTGCGGCACTGCAGTGCAAAAACCTCACGATTGAGCCTTGAGAACACACCAGGAGTCTTGAGTAAGTAATTGTAATTCTTGTCAGCACAAACATTTTTGTGTAAATTAGGCTTATTATAGATTTATTCACAAAACGCAGTGCTATTTGCTTGGTGCAATTAACAAAATTAGCAATTAGGAAAGCAGGGGGTAAAATGACTTCCATTGAATGTTTGTTTAAATTTTCTATTGATCATGGCAGTTATTCATCAAATGATAGAGAACAGTGTTATAAACAGGCATATATCCAGACGTGGGGTGTAGTGTGCACACTTGCAGCATTTTAAAGAGCTGATTCGGGTGATCGCAGTGGTGCTGGATTGTGTGCTCTGCTGCATCCTTCGTAATCTAGCACTGCAAGACAGGGAATTGTGCCGTGAAAATTGCATTCGGCACTAATTTTGTGGGCGCGTGTGCGCCGTTTCCTGATTTGTGTAATTCCTTTAGTGAATCGGGCACAAAAACAACACAGACAGCACATGCAAATTAACAGCACAATCAATGGGAACAATTCATTCTTACTGAATTCCCCCATTGTCTCAGTTCACTAGTGCACTGGACAAGGAGTGAGCCATTTCTAGAGCTGTCCAGTGCACTGAAATACTCATTCCCTAGTAATTCTCAGAATGCACCTTAAAAACAAAACAAAACAAACAAACAAACAAAAACCAGTGAGCGTCAGTTCCTTTCTATGTTAACTTACCGGAAGCGTTGTCATGTCTATATGAATAAGTGTTTTTTTTTTTTTTTTGTTTGTTTTTTTTTTTTTACATAATAATGTTTATTTTACATTTAAAAAAATATATGTACATAGATCAATTGATGATAGTTAAGTATATAATGTGTTTTCTATATGTGCATACAGATTGCATGTATTATTTATGCATTTATTTATATATTAAGTGTTATTTTAGTATTATTTCTATACTAATATTGTATTTATTAATGTTTTCTGGTTTGACTTTAATTTTAGTGTAACTTTGAGTAGTTTTGTTATGTGCTACTGTTATTTTTATTTTATTATTTCTACTTCAACTTTTATTTCAGTTTTAGTCATTTAGGACTTCAACTTGAAATTATTATTATATTTTTTGTTTAATATTGAGTTTAAATTAAATTTAAAGTTTATTTGTAAATTTATACATTTATAAATTATTTTTAATGTAATATTTATATTTTTAATTGGAACTTTAAAATGTAAATTACATTTATTTTTCTTTATTTCAATTAATGAAAAATATGTTTTTTTAAGTAATTTTAGTGTTTTAACAATAACAATGTTATTTATTAATTTAATATTAATATATGTATGTGTGATATGAGAAAATGTACAAAAACCATTTGACTCTAAATAGAATATAATTGTATTAAACTGCATTTTATTTTAAATTCCATTGACTCCAGGTGGTTAATAGTCTTTTGTAAAAAAAAAAAATAATAATAAAAAAAATAAAAAAAAAACCACTGAAAAGACAAGTAGCTTAAATGGGGGGATACTCATTTGCATATGTCATTTGGTGCAATATTTTGTTATTTAATTCAATAAAAAAAAATTCATAGATATTTAATAAAGGCACATTTATTCTAAATTTTGCACTGTACATGAGCACTGTACAGGGGGAAAAAAAATGCACACTTGATAAATGGAGGCTCAAACCATTTCTGAGTGAGTTTGCATAGAGAATGTAATTGTTCCTGGCCCACAGGAATGTGCTGTCCCAGCATCCCTCGCTTCAGCTGTGCAGTTGCATCACTCTCCTGAATGATGTGCTGTGCTTTGAACCTGACTCCATTCAGTGAGCCACACTGTGTCCTGTCAAATGTGAGAGGGATTTGGAGCTCAAAGCGGCCGCTGAAGCAGAGCACAATGAAGGATCCAGACAGGAGCTCTGTGAGAGCATCTTGCCACTGAAGACGCTGCAGTGTTTGAAAGATTAACAAGAAAAGCTCTATGTGAATATGAGTATGCCCTCAAAATGTGAACGAAAGTTAAAGGTGCCATATGTAATAAGGCATAAAAATACCATATTTGCAGATATTTTGGAAACCTGCTAAGTTAACATATTTGTATCTTCAAAAGTAGTAATTCTGCTTTGAAATGTGCATTCCATGTTGGAATGTCTGTTTTGTTTTGGTCTGTGTGACTCCGCCCACTATCAATTTACCAACCCGATCTTACGGCAATTCGTACATATTTTACAAGGTGGCTAATTCATACGAATCCGTACGACCTTACTCATACAAATTCAAACGATTTTTGCTAAATTTTACGTATTTTGCGAGTTGCACAATTCGTATGAATTCGTACGGTTGACCTACACCTAACCCCACCCCTAGACCTTGCCGTCACTGGGGTCTAGATAAATCGAACAAAATCGTACGTGTGAGGTCGTACGAATTCATTTGAATTAGCCACCTCGTAAAATATGTAAGAATTGGTCGTGAGATAGCATTGAATTTACCCAATAGTATTTCGACTCTCCGTGTTGCCAGTTAGCAGATAACACAGTGTATTGTAGCCATGAAAGTGAACAAAAGACCTGGGACAAAGATTACGAATTCTACTCAAACTAAAAAGCCTCGGTTTCAGTTTAAAAATCTCTATAACCAAAGGCATAATAAAACAGATAAATCAACTCATCAACTTACAGTATAAGGCTCGTCACCTTCCATTGTCAATTGTGTTCATTCCTGTTGCATATTCTCAATCTGGCAACCGACTTTAGAAGAAAAAAAATCAGTTTTTAATTGAATTGAAAGTTGAATTGAATTTTTAATTTCAACCATTAGCTGTCAATATTACATACCGCACTTCTAAACATTTCCCTCCAAAACGGTAAACGCTAAATATTTAACAACCTTACTGTGTCGCAAGTCAATATGAACCTTCCTCTTCTTGAAAGCTAGGATATGAGCACTCCGTTTTTTTATTCCCTTTGCTGCCCTTCACCCCCCGACCACTCATCTAAGGCTGCTATTAGCTAATCCCCCTAAATCCTGTTTAATGGAACTGTGCCGTTAACAGCTATTTGGGACTAATTTACTGGTTCCCAGATCGCTTGGCACCTTCAAAGCAGTTCCAGTGGTACTAGCGCCATAGCTCGAGTGCCCCCAACGCCCCTGGTGCTTGTTTCCCACATCAACCTCCCCCCCCCAGTGTCCCTTCGTGGCCTTTCGCTCCTGTTGGACATGCTTTCTCCATGCAAGGCAGTTTTTAAAAGCTTACAGCCAGCCAAGGTCAGAAATCTGGAGCAACTCCAAGAGTTTTCTACCATCCCAGTCACAGAGACTTTTCTCTTCTTCTTCTTTTTTTTTTTTGCCCCAAGGCAAATATTCCAAAATTACCCTCTACCACAAGCAACTTGCTGAGTCAAATGCACTAAATGGACAAATAGACGTCTACCTGTGCATGTTCGCACAATGCCTTATTTCTGTGTTTCTTTTACCTACCAGGTTGTTTTGTGGTTAGATCTGCATTGCGTAGAACAGTTAGTACATCTGAATTGAATAAAATCAGTCTAATGCTCGGTCTCAGGAGTGATTTGAAGTTGTTGTGCTCGAGTGTGTATTTAGCTTGACTCTGTGGGAATTGTTGTTATGGCTGCCTTGTTTTTGCCACCAGGTTCACTTGGCGACAGTGTTTTTTCTGTTCCTAATTAAGGAGTGAATGCAGTACAAAAACACATTGAACTTCGTCATCATCAATTAGGTCTGCCTTTAATGCTCGTGTTCTTGTGGATGATTCATATTAAGAGATACAACAACCTTTAAAGATGTTAAAGTCAAGATGAAATAGAACTTGCAACTGATTTTAGTTCTATAATGTGAGGCATTTCTGAATGAAAATGGAAATTCAACAAAAAAATAAATAAAAAAAATAGGGTGAAGGAATTGGTTGGATCATGAAAAGTGGTTGCAAGTGTATCAGATGGTTGGAGGGGGTTAAAAAATGAAATCACATTAGCAAAATCCAGTGAGCCAAAAAAAAAAAGAAAAAAAAAAGTAAATAGTGTAGATGTTTGAAACACAGAAGTCAAGCAGTTTTTATGTTGGTTGACGCACTGACTTTGCTTGACCAACTTGAACACAAGTGAAAGGAACTTTCCCCCCTTATGCAGAACTCTGTGGGTTCCTGTTGAAATTAATGTTTTTTGCCAATTAAATTTTGCAGAGTGACAGTAAATATCAACTTAGTGAAATTAGTCAGAAGGGAAAGTTGTTTTGTTCATTATGAAGACAGGCATTGGGCCTCATTCGTTAATAATTTAATATTGTCTGTTCCTAATTAACGGATGCAGTACAAAAACACAATGAACTTTGTCATCATCAATCATGTCTGCTTTAATGCTTGTATTGTTATGTTCATATTAGAGGATGCAACAACCTTTGTAGACATTGAAGCCAATGCCAAACAGAACTTGCATCCTTGATTTTTTATTGATTAGATGATGAAATTGATGGAATTGATTAGATGATGAAAAGTGGTCTCTATATAACAGTTGGTTGTAGGGGTTGAAAAATAACACACATTAACAAAATTTCAGTGAAATTTCATGAGCAAAAAACTTACGTTGTCAATTGTAAAATTGTGTAGCTATTTAAAATCAAAACAAAAGTCAGTTTTAAACCAAGCGGCTTTGACTTGAACACGAGCTAAATCTGTGTGAAGAACTTGTGCGAAACTCCAAATTGCATAGATTCCTATTGGAATGACTGGATTTCGCCTGAAATTCTGCAGAGAAACGGCAAATGTGACCCCTGTGACATCAGCAAGAAAGGAAAGTTGTTTCAGAGTCAGAGTATTATATTTTGAAGACAGACATTTGACCTCATTCCCTGATAATTTAATACTTTTTGCACAAAAAAATATGTTTTCATGCAAAAGTCCTTATGTTTATGAATCTAAATAATTCTAAATGACAGAATCTTTAAGTGTCAATTTGAATAAAATGCAGCCAAACCATTTCCATATAAGCATTTCCATATATATTGCATTTCAAAATGTTTGTAAACAGATTTTATTCATGAATGAGACCTTTTTTTCCCCCACAAATGACTAAGCACATCTAATTTTAATTTTAAGTTGACTAGGTTTATTATTTCTGGAGCTATTTCCCATCAGAAGAGTTTAAGGTAATTTCTTGGTGGAATTTCACCATGCACATTCTTGTTCTCCTTTCCACTGTAACCAATCTTCTATTGATTTTAAATTATGTGTAGTCTGAGTTTTCTCTTTTGACTTCGCATCGATCCTTCATCCGAAGCATTAATGGCTCTGTAGACCACTGGTGTTTGCTGTTCCTGTCTTTGTGTGATCCAGACAGGATACACGTACTGGCAAAGAAATATCGAATTATCACAAAGACATTTCCCTGACAGCACCGTCCTTCAGAATTAGAAATGTGTGCTGTGTGGCTTTAGTTTCTGAGTGCTGCTGAGGTTTCGATGCTGTTTGACTGAGATCTGGAGGTATTGCCACCTTCATTACCATCGCAGTTGTTGGTTTTCTGGCCAGGGGGCAAAAGCCCTGAGTGCTCGCAGCAGATGAGCACAAGGCCCTTTTGTAAACACTGCCAATGTCTTGTCAAGGATAGACAGCACACACACAGACACACAGACACACACACACACACGCACACACTCGTGCATCATGTCAAACAACAGACTGCAGTCTATTTCTAATTTAAAGTAGTTAAACTACAGCTAGTGATAAAAGTTGTACTTTTTTCTATATTAGTGTAATATGCAGAGTCAAATATAAGTAATTACACAGGTTAGATCTGGTCCTTCTTTTTAATGACACGAAACTAAATTTGTTTTAATTAAATAGTTCTTATTTTATACTGTCTCTATAAATGTGTCAGTGAATCGCTGATTCAACCAATTCCCTCAAAACACTGATATATTAAATTTGGAACTGCATGCTAGCATACTACTCTAAATTTGAAATATATCTATGCTAGTATGTGCTTCCACATTCAGCAACTGTCTTTATGATTCATTTACTGAATCATTACTCAACTGTTTCGTTCAAAGGCACTGAATCATTCAGGAATAAAACACTACTTTGAGATCACATTGGGATTATATTATTTGAGCAGCATTAATAATACTACTACTAATGACTTTTTAGCAGGTTTTCCAACTGGTTTTCCAGACACTCCCTCATCTGGTCTGCCAGTGATCCACCCTAAACTCACATCGTTTGTTGAGTCAATAGCGGAAATTCCTTCAAAATATTTGAATGCAAGTGTTAGGATTTATGACATTTAAAGTGCCCCTATTATGGGTAATGAAAGGTTCATATTTTGGTTTTGGGAGTCCCCAACAACAGGTTGGCATGCGTGCAAGGTCAAAAAACACTTTTATTGTCTTATAATATGCATTTACAGTATGTTTACCTTACTTGCTCAACGACTCCCAAACGATTCGCTCAACGATTCATGTTTCCAAACCCCTCCTTTGTGTGATGCTAATCTGCGGTGATTGGTTGATTGGTCTCATTTTCATTTCATCATGACTGTAATGCCTGATAAAGCAGCGTTTGTGAGTGCAGTGCTGCTTTGTGTACAGCGTTACTGGGGAAACTGCTGTTTTTACCGCTACAAAAGCGGCACCTAGTGGTAAAGAATGAATTTGCATTTTCATTCAAACCAACGCGAAAAGACCAACAAGTGGGCGGGCTTCAACATGAAACGGCTTGGGATTCGTTTTAAAAATGACTCGTTTCAAAGATTCAGAGTCGACTCTTTCTTTTGAGAGACAATAACTTTATTCACAGTGCACTTTTAGATTTAAAACTTTGCAGGATGTTTTCGTTCACTTAGAGCTGTGTGACACACTACATGAAACATAATTTCAAAAATTCGTAATAGAGGCACTTTAATAAAACAGTGGCTTCCCAAATGTCTACAACCTCCATTTATACTTAACGCCAGTTTTACTGGAAGTGACGTTTTTGTTGTCTTGAACATATGCATGGAAATTGCAGATCATAACTTGGATGGAAACATAGAAATTCCCAACTCAAATCAAGCCAATGCAAATCTACTGCATGATGAGATACTCATCAGTCATTTAATGTTCCTATCGAGCATGTCAGCCTAAAAGACGATTAATAGCTCCTAAACACATGTGATTCATTTTCACGAGTGAACCGATTGTTTATATTGAAGTTCTTGTTAACATCCATTAAGGAAAATTCTTTGAAATACTGAGAATTCTCTGGTGAAGCTGGAAAGGGTCGGCAATTGAGAGAGAAAACAAAGACTCTCATTGTGTGTGTGAATAGCCTGCGCGGAGTGGTAGCGCCCAAGTATCCAAATCTCTAGAACACACAGTGTCTTTTTAATATGACCCCATTAAACTGCCTTTACTGCTGGTCCCACCTAAACATACAAACCAACACACAGTTAGGACACAATCATTCACACAGACATGGACGTATATCTATCAAGAAGCCTATACAGTACTTTTCTCTTGATGACGCTGTCCTCTGTTTTGCCTCTATGAAACTGTTCATGTGTTCATTTTGGCCTGATTTCACTCTGCCACAGGGCTGCATTTCACAATTCAAAGTATTAAGTCAGTACGAGTCATTACAAGCATTTACCAAGACTTTGTGGAGTGTTTTAAAGAGGCAGCTGACACTGGAGCACTTAAGTATGTTTAAGTAGGTAATCTGTCCTTGTCTTGAAGTAAAGAAGGCCACGAGGGGAAGAAGAATGCTTTCCTTTTTTTCCCAAGATGCTCCTTCCGGGCAATTAAGTAATGGCCATTACAAAGTCTCTTGTATCCCTTAAAACTTCTGAGTGCTGAAAATCACATTTGAAAAGTGAAAAATGTCACTGAACCCCCTAATTGCATACTAAAACACTTTAATCAAGGAATGATGCCATTTGTGATAATGCATGTTTTATTCTTAAAACTTTTAGAGTAGATCAAAGTCAGCAGTGTTTTTTGAGTATGATGGCCGTTGCTCTGGTGTATCAACTTTGCATCAGATTTCCTCTGAGATGAGTTCATTGTTGATATAATGGAAGAATATAGAGATACAGCATGAATGTGCTGAAGCAGCTCAGATTATTTTGGTTGAATTGGATGATAAATGTTCCCAGCTCACACAGAACATTCTCAGAACTCTGGCAATGTTCTCTCAAAGTTATGAACATTCTTCTAGTAAAGTTCGTTCAAAGTTATCTGGTCTTTAATGTTCTCAAAACATTTACATTACATTTACATTTAGTCATTTAGCAGACACTTTTATCCAAAGCAACTTACAAATGAGGACAATGAAAGCAATCAAAATCAAAAAATGATTGAAAACATCAGAATAACACACTATTTATATTTCATTCATGGAACTTTTTTTCTGAAATGTTTTAGTTGGATGTTCATGTAACAGATTACTTGTTTTAAGAATGTTTAGAGGACATTCAAAAGTAATGGTCCAATTATGACTGCAAAATGATCAAATGGAATGTTCACTTACCATTCACATAAAAAAGTTAAAAAATCTTTTTTTTTTTATTTGTTTTTTTTTAAATAGATGTTTTGAAAGTTCAGAGAACATAACATTTTATAGCTTATTTGGAATGCTAGCAGAATGTTCTTAGCACATATTTTTTGTTAAGCTGTGTTGGAGGTGATATTCAGATCTCTGCCTTTGATCAGTATGTAAGAAAATCATAGCTGAGTGAAAAATTCTAAATGAAATTCAAAAGGAAATATATGAAGTTGTGTTAATAATTTACTATGAAAAATTATAGAAACTGGAGATCTTCTAATGATCTATTTTTTTCCTTCTTACAAGTTGATTTGGATGACCATTCATTCATTCATTCATTCATTTTAATTTATTTTCGAGAACAGATAATGATGCACCTAGGCAGAAAACAAGTCATTAAAATATGTCTATCTTTTAATTTACGTATTTATTTTTTATCTAGTAAATACCCAAAAACCTCTTCTAAACCTACTAGACATTTTAAAGTGTTTATATATTCCAATGAACACTTTAATTAGCTAGTAAAAGCTTTAACCGTCAATGTAAGTACACAATTAATCATTCATAAATGGCTTATTCATAACTTTAAGAAACTTTGAATGTAAAATGTCAGCAATTAACTCTTTAAATGAGAGCATTTCTCTCTTTCTCACCTTCCCCCGAGCTGGAACTGCCGTGTAGAATGCGTGACTGGCTGTGGTCCAGCATTCTCATGCTTCACTCAAGCAGTCGAGCTCACACAACAGCTCTTTGTGTGCGCCCCAGATGGATTTTCCCTCACATTGACCGAACCACCTCGTCTGGGAGGTTCACACACTCCTCTCACTCAAGAGTGTCCCTTTCAGATCTTTCACTCAAAAAACACCAGAGCAGAGCCACGCTGGCCCACATTCCCATCCAAGTGCTGCCCATGAACAACACTCACGTCATCTGTACAGACAAATGACAGTGGACGCAGATTTAAATTATTGTATGAAATTTTGGGAACACTTTACATAATGCATTTATAAAATGCATTATAAAAGTATTTTGGAATTCTTGTAGTGCACTTTATAATGCATTGCATGACCTCATGAATAACTGTAACCACATTTATAATTAATTACATATCTGTTCGTTACACCTTTAGAAAGTGTATTTTAGTACATAACATGACAAGATGTTTCAGATGTAACAAGGAATCTGCTAATAGTATAGTGCATTTTTACATTACAATTATTTTTGAAAATAGAATGCATTATAATGTACATTATGAACACCTTTATAGATCAAGGCTTTAAGTAAAGTGTTAACAAAAATAATTGTATGTTTATTGTATAAAAATAAAAAAGTCCATAAAATGACAAGGATTAATAGTTGAAAATGTGGTAATATTACAAAAAAAAAAAATAAAATAAAATAAATAAATAAATAAATAAACACTTTCCCAAAGCTCGACACAAACATTTGTGAATTGGACAGAAATAGTGTTAATCCTCCCTTAAAAATGTTCGAATTTTTATTAATTTTGTTCTTTTTATATCCAACTAGGGGTGAAGTCAGCTAAAATGGGCCACATTTTGGTAAATGACTTATAATACCATCAAATAAGCTGAGATCTAATGATATTCTTATAAATCAGCATGGGTCTCTTAAATATATTTATTTATTTATTTTTAAATGTGAAAAAGTATAAAAGTTTTAAAATTACAAGAGTATCAGCAGGTACCTTCTTGAGCCACGGCACAGCATTCAGGTAAAATGGGCCAAAATATAAAAAGAGAACAACATAGGTAATTTCAGCTTAAATCATTTTATTTTTCACAGTAAATTGACACTATTGTCTTTAGTGTGCCATAGCAACACCATAAATGCGTTTCATTAAATAGAAAGTTGAATGAATATTTCATTAAACAATGCAATTAAAAATGAACTGATCATGTTGTATAGGTGTGTGTTTCTGAGTTTGTATGGATGCATATCTAGGCCTATAAACCTATTTTACCCTCAATTTCGGTGTAAAAGTGTGTGTGTATGCATTCCATTTTACTGACATCTTCCTTTCTTTCCCTTTCTCTTCTCTCTTATTGTCTCTCTTTTTCCTTTCATTGCCTGTCCTCCTGCCATACTGTCTGCAATGCAATTAAAAAAAAAAAAGAAAAAAAAAAAAGACTGTTAAGATTTTGTATGGATACATATCTAGGACTATAAACCTATTTTCACCTCCAATTTCTGTCTAAAAGTGTGTGTGTGTGTGTGTGTATGCAGCCCATTTTAGCTTAAAATTGTGGCCCATTTTAGCTTAACCAGCCATTTCAACCTAAAATGACCTTTTTCACAAAAACATTGTTTCTTTTTTTTTTTAAATTAAACTTTTTTTTTTTTTATTTGAAAGAGCATGTCAAAACGTTGTTCATAAACCTTTGCTTTGTTGGTAAGCTTACTTATAATTGCTTTAGTAGCCTTATTAGTGATTAATGTAATTTACTATGTCAGGCTAAATTACCTTAAAATTTCTCTGACAAGCTTCATGTAACACCCTGCCCTGCCCGCCTTAAAAAAACTCAGACCAATAAAAAATATTGTTATATCAACAAGTGTTGAAGCAACAATGCAAGATCAGTTATTGTGATTTTCTGTAAAAAAAAAAAAAAAAAAAATTAAAGAGATATGATGCTACAACCTTGTTTGGCCCATTTTACCTGATAGCCCATTTTAGCTGACTTCACATTTACATTTTATAATTTGTGTTTAGTAGTTTTCCCCCCAAAACTGATATACAAATGGAAATTGTGTTGATTTTAATCTATTGTCTTTGATGCCATCAATGTTTTCGAAAAGAAAAGGTGACAAGGGTGTGTACAAACTTTTGCCCAATAAAAAAAAATACTAAATTATGGCTTTGCTGGCATAAAATATAAATGAAAAGCTACTGGTTAGTAATGAATGAATGAATGAATGAAAATTGCATTCATTAAACTTTTTAAAGAGGAAAACCATCTGTGCTTGCAAACAATATCATATCATGTACTGCTCGCACTGCGCGCTAAAGTGATAATCACCGTAGTACTTTAATGAAGTGCTTTACTGCAGCACAACTCAACCAAATGCATCTTATACAAAATAAATAATATATACACGATATATATAAACCGGCTGAAATGTTTTGAAATCACTTGTACCCTACCTGATCGAAAAAAATCTCTGCCTGTGTCAATTTGAGTCTTGTTAAATATGGAAGCAGAATAATGACAATAGTTTTTGAAACATGAAGCATGCTGAATTCCACAAATCGATAAAAAGATGCATTGCAATTAACAGTGCTTGCATTTTAATGCCTTGTATTTCCAGGGCTTGCATTTTTAGGTCCTGAAATTTAACATAGTTGTTTATTTAAGTTGTGAATATTTCAATTCAAAATATTTCACACACATTTTCATAATTTTAAAAAAAAAAATCAATAATTCATATTCACCTTCCAGAATTCACTTCCAAAATGTTCAGTCTGTTTAAAAATACGATGTATAATATTCGACAGGCAGATTTCGGTCATTTTATTTCACTTTCCAAATTCGCTGCCACAAATTCAGTGGTTAAAATTCGGCAGAAAATTCAGCGGTGCACATCCGGGAACCGCAGGAATAGCAGTAGAGCACCGATGCATGATCTCCAGCTGATGCCAGCCGCTCACCAGCAGGTGGCGCAAGCAGCTGTTGAAGAAGGCCATATGTGGATCAAGTCATTCATTTACAAAAACTGATTTGCAGAAATGGAGCAAGCGCTAAATAGAAGTTTTGATTATCGGGGCCAGTATAAACATGTGGAAACGATGATTGTGTGCATGTTTAATTCAACATCTTCGCTGTTTCCCGTAGCCTAACATTACATGTAAGCGGCTTTCTCTACCACAAAGGAGATTATAATGCTCTTTTACCCAACGCTGAAGTACAGAACTAACATTACATCTGAGGAAGACGAAAATTGGTTTCGGTTAGTTAGTTTCTGTAACTTTGTATCATGGCTTGTGTGACGCTGTGCTGTAATACTGGGGTTCCCCTCATACGTCACACTCCAGGATTCCCCAACGACCGTCTCAGTGAACTAATACAGTGATATAAGACCTCAGATCTCACAATACACTTTACTGATGATTATGCAAACTATATACAGGCAAGCAGATGAGGTCAGAAGAAGGCAACGCGCTGCATTTTCGTTGCTTTCCCTTACCACTGATCTATA
This sequence comes from Spinibarbus caldwelli, assembly GCA_039654775.1. Taxonomy (NCBI): domain Eukaryota; kingdom Metazoa; phylum Chordata; class Actinopteri; order Cypriniformes; family Cyprinidae; genus Spinibarbus; species Spinibarbus caldwelli. Next base: position 25,534,221 of record CM077246.1, on the reverse strand, counting down.
GAGTCGACAGTACTGCAAAGATATCAATACCACGATTAGTTTTAACAGTAAGCAACCACTTTATATAGACATAAAAAAGGAGTTCAAAACCGGCTAGGTGTATGCTGCAAATGTAAACCAGAGAAAGCATTGATACGCTATCGCACCCAAGGGGTCGTCTGACAATTCCACCGACTGGGTTAAAACATCCAGAGTATTTCAATTAAAATGACTTTTAACATTTAAAATAACACACTGTCAAATTGTAAAGCTTGTATTGCTCATAGTGATTTACTACAGATGAGATTTTGCTTTATATATATTTACAGTACATAATTATTTACATATAAAAGATCCCTGGAAAGGTTTTTTTATTTATTTATTTTTATTTTTTTTCATGTTCCAACGGTTGTAGTACGTTGCTAGATACAAAACTGACTTACTACAGGTTAGATTTTGCCAAAATCTCCCTTATGGCATGTACAGTACACAAATATCTTTTTAAAAAACGACAGTAATTCACCAAAAGGGTTTTTCATGTTCCACAGGTTGTAGTACATTGTGAAATTTTGCCAATATCTCCCTTACTGTATGTACAATTCACAATTATAAAAAAAATAAATAAATAAATAACAAATAAATAAAAAATAAAAATATGTAAGACCCCAAAAGGAATTGTTCATGTTCCAAAGGTTGTAGTATAAAACATTCATGTACTTTATGTACATTAAGGGAGGTATTAGCTAAATTTCACCTATAATAAGTCAGTCTAGTCACTAGGAATGTACTACAACCTTTGGAGTATATTTATAAAAAAAAAATTAAATTAAAAAAAATAAAAAATTTGTAATTTCTTAAGAATAATTATATACTGTATGTACAGTGTCGATGTTGGCAAAATTTGAACTGTAGTAAGTCTGGTCACTAGTAACATACAACATTTGGAACACGAAAAATCCTATTTTTGTGAATTACTGTAATTTTTTTTTTCTTAAAAATATTTGTGTAGTGTACATACTTAGGGAAATTATTGTCTAAGGCGAGTTATTGGCAATATATATTTAGTCAGTTTGAGTAAATTATTCATTTACTGTAAACATTAATTTGAATAAATTATTGGAAATGAATAATTAAATTTAAATCATTTAATAAATTATTACTTCGTTTTGGACTGTGAGGTAAATTTGCAGACGGTCCCTAAAGCAGCCTAGACAAATATGCAGCGAATATCAAACCTAAAACTATCGTGGTTGGTTTTCTATGGGAGAAAAAACAGTTTGGTGAAACTTGTTGGTTATGAGCTCATATTCTGTGCTCATCTGCTTAAATGTACATAACATACAGTAATATATTTTATTAATTAGATGCTGAATTTAATCATTTATTATCACTGCGGCAACAAACCACTTTAAGTGTTTTCTTTATGGGAAATATTTAACGTGCACTTTTGCGCGTTCCGTAACTTGTGTTCATATCCTCATCTGTTTGCATTGTCAGTAAGATCTGAGTTTGGTTTTTTAATAGGCTTGTTTGAAATGAGCAAAATCTGCGGAGAACCGATCACCGGTGATCGCAGCGAGATGCATGCCGGTTAGAAAAGTGTCCGAGTTTGTTTTTTTTTTCTTTTTATTAAACATATAACATTCACAGGGGAGACAGTCAAAGCAATAAAATACATACACAACCAGAATTCAAAACAGTAAATACCTCAATAATAGTAATAACAAAAAAGAAATATAAAGGCAAGGCAAGGCAAGGCAAGTTTATTTATATAGCACATTTCATACACAGTGGTAATTCAAAGTGCTTTACATAAAAGGAAGTGAAATAGTCATTAAAAAAATAATAATCACAACAACAAAAACAAGGAATTAAAAAATGAAATAAAATAAAATAATAATAATAATAATAATTGATTTAAAATGAATTTAAAACGGGAATAGAAAACGGTTATACATAAAATACAGTGCAATTAGTTCGGACGCAGCACAGTGCTCATTCAACAAATGCACAGCTAAACAGATGAGTTTTGAGTCTGGATTTAAATGTGGCTAAAGTTTTAGCACATCTGATCTCTTCTGGAAGCTGGTTCCAACTCCGGGCGGCATAATAGCTAAAAGCGGACTCCCCTTGTTTTGTGTGAACCCTTGGTATTTCTAACTGACTCGATCCTAATGATCTGAGTGGTCTGTTAGGTTTGTATTCAGTGAGCATATCTGCAATGTATTTAGGTCCTAGGCCACTGAGTGATTTATAAATGAGTAAAAGTACTTTAAAATCAATCCTAAATGTAACTGGAAGCCAGTGTAAGGACCTGAGGACTGGTGTGATATGCTCAGATTTTCTGGTTCTGGTCAGAATCCTGGCAGCAGCGTACTGGATGAGCTGCAGCTGTCTAATGGTCTTCTTTGGAAGGCCGGTGAGGAGACCATTACAGTAATCCACCCTTCTTGTGATAAAGGCATGAACAAGTAAAGAGAAAAACAAATAAATAATAGTTACCATAAACATCTTTTAAAATAAATAAATAAAAAGTGTCCGAGTTATGTCTGCCTTGCTCTGATGTCATGCTGATGTGTGCCAAAAAACTCTTGCGATGGTGAGGCGGCTGTGTCGGATTGAGCAGTCACGTGCAGTTGCTCTCCACCGACTGCGCTGATCAAAAGCATGATGGGAAACGACTGGCTGACGACACAGCTTCATGCTCATTGGTTCAAACAACTGTGATGCTGCGTTCTATGCTAAAATGTTTTATTTTATTTTTTATTTTTTATCTGATTTCATGTGATTGTGTATTTAAATGATGCTTGAATATTCCCAAACACTATAACAGTGCGATCTCTGTGTGAGATATGTGATTGTTGTCATATTTCTATAAAAATCTAAAATACATGTTTGTATTAAAGTAGAAATGGATGATAAATACGCCTTTCGTATGGGATTAAGTAGCAATCACTTTGAGTGTCTTGTTCATCATATTTATATTCATATAAAAGCAACAGAACTGAAATTATATCACGTTTATCAGCAGCACAGCACATGAGTGAGAATAATGCGATATCTGTCTTTGATCTTGTAGGTACCTCTTCCACTTCGAGAGGTCAGAACTGTTCTTCTTGACTGTGATTATTTCACTCCTCCCCTCACTGCAGCCGCCTACTCTCACCTACATTTCAGGCGAAGCGCATCTCAAACAAGCCTGATAGCTGTCATTGCGTTAGTGCACTACTGAGCCGTGCAATGCGTTTTCTTTAACCGATTTCTGAGGGAAACAGCGTGAAACCTTGCGCATTCGTTCGTATTCTACATCTGATTAACTGTCGATATAGTTCACATAATCATCAGGAAAGTGTATTGTGAGATCTGAGGTCTTATATCACTATATCAGTTCACTGAGGTGCGTCACGCATTGTTGGGGAATCCTGGAGTGTGACCTATGAGGGAAACCCCAGTATTACAGCACAGCGTCACACAAGCCATGATACAAAGTTACAGAAACTAAGCAACCGAAAGCAATATATGTCTTCCTCAGATGTAATGTTAGTTCTGGTAAAAGAGCATTATAATCTCCTTTGTGGTAGAGAAAGCTGCTTACATGTAACGTTAGGCTACGGGAAACAGCAAAGATGTTGAATTAAACATGCACACAATCAGCGTTTCCACATGTTTATACTGGCCCCGATAATCAAAACTTCTACTTAGCGCTTGCTCCATTTCTGCAAATCAGTTTTTGTAAATGAATGACTTGATCCACATATGGCCTTCATCAACAGACGCTTGTGCCACCTGCTGGTGAGCGGCTGACATCAGCTGGAGATCATGCATCGGTGCTCCACTGCTATTCCTGCGGGTCCCGGATGTTCACCGCTGAATTTTCTGCCGAATTTTAACCACTGAATTTGTGGCAGCGAATTTGGAAAGTGAAATAAAATGACCGAAATCTGCCTGTCGAATATTATACATCGTATTTTTAAACAGACTGAACATTTTGGAAGTGAATTCTGGAAGGTGAATATGAATTATTGATTTTTTTTTTAAAATTATGAAAATGTGTGTGAAATATTTTGAATTGAAATATTCACAACTTAAATAAACAACTATGTTAAATTTCAGGACCTAAAAATGCAAGCCCTGGAAATACAAGGCATTAAAATGCAAGCACTGTTAATTGCAATGCATCTTTTTATCGATTTGTGGAATTCAGCATGCTTCATGTTTCAAAAACTATTGTCATTATTCTGCTTCCATAGTTAAAGATTTAAATCCCTGCCGCCAAGATGCTCCTCTGTCGGTCATGGATTATTGAAAGTGAAACTTAAATCCATAGGGGTGGTTGGATTTATTCGCGCACGTTAAAATATTTATTTAAAGCTTCCTTCTTTTCAGATTCTTATTTACAGCATTATCTAAATAGGCTGTATATTAACGCATTGGGAGAAAACTAGTAGCTCTATGTGAAATCAGACATTTCAGCACCCCCATTTAGCCATATAGGCATGATCATAACACCCGGCAAATATTCGACTGTGAGATTGGTAGTCAAATCAGGCTCCTCCTATCGAAGCATTGAACCGTCAACTATTCGGGGTCACCCCTACAGAAATGATTCAGAAATTTAAATATAATAAATCTCTGAATAACAACCATAGTTAATCAGGTTTTATTGCTGACATTAGTGCTCAGGCTTTATTAGGTTAGAGGTCAGTCTTGATGTTAGACTGAGAAGATCTAGAATCAGATCCTTTGTTGTGTGTAAGGTCACATGTTAACCGTCCGATGTATAATTCCATTACTGCTTTAATAGCCTTGCATGCGCTATGCTGGTCGTGCATCATTTAACATTATTTGTTTATTGACTGTTTATGTTGTTGAAAGCCATAACAGATGCATTTGCATTTTAGAAGAGCTGCACTTTTATTAATGTAGCAATTACATGTGAAATGAATGGAGAATGCTAATAGATTTATCTCTCTACTTTTGCTTCCTGGGATTAACGTAGCCTTTAATTGTATCAGTGTACTAGAGAAGCGCACACACACACACACACACACACACACACACACACACACACACACACACACACACACACACACACACACATTTAGTTATTTACTGAGTACTTCTACATTCAGACTCTTTAAAATGAAGGTGCTGGTAGGAGCCTTTGAATAAAGGAAAATGTAAATATAGCGATGAATACAAGAGTAAAGGCCTGAGCGTTAAGAAGAATGTTACTTATTATGCAAATAATCAGTGGGGGGTGGGATAGTATCTTTCTCTTCTGTAGAATGATGTGCAACTAATGATGTGCCTAAAAGATAACGATTATTATAAAATGGACTCTTGTGAGCAAAAGCAGACACGTATTGGACAGACGCTTTTGGAGAGGAGAATACTGAATCTTTTTGCCCGGCCTAAATTCAGGAGATGTTTGCAAACATTATTTTATGTAGATCAGCACACAGGCACGGATAGGAATGGCACACAAACAGAAAATTCTGAATAGATTCTAAATACAACGTCTCGCCATTTCTGTGATCACACGTTGCTGGGTTTCATAAATATTGACTAACATCAAATGGAGAGCTGGCGTGCATCTCAAAACTATGTTAATGGTCTAGTCAGCTAAAGCTCGTGATACATTCTCAGTTTCTTTATACTGACAAACGCAGTCTTTAGATCTGTCCATACTGAGAAGGGTTCTGTGAACACACTAAACACACTCCTTGACTTTGCATTCATACTCACAAACTTAGGGTGTTACTTTTGGGGCATTTTGAAGTTCTTGGTGTGTTGTGGATTGTTTGTATCTTTATTTTTATATTTTATCTTAAAGGTCAGATCCAATGACATTCAATACAGTTCAAATTAAATAGAGGGTTGACCTAAAAATGAAACTTCTATAATTATTTACTCATCTTCATGTCATTTCAAACTAATATGCTTTTGTTTTTTCATGAAGTAAAAAAAAAAAAAAACATGAAATGTAGAAAACCTCCATGTCCAAGCTTCAAAAAAAAAAGGACAATATAAGCACCATGGAAGTGGTTTAAATGACTTCAAAGTCTTTTAAAGTCATACAATACCTTTGAGTTATTGACTGAAATCATTGTAAATATGCATCTAAAATCTTCACTTCAGCTTTCAAATCAAATGATTGACATCTGCTTGTGAGGTACTCGAGAACCACTGATGTTTGAGGTTGTTTCAGTCCAACCTGCTCCATATGCACCATATTTGATTTAAGATTGTGGTGGAGGTGAATATTATTAGTAAATATCAAAAATTTTGGTCTGTTCTTCACACAAAGCAATTGCTTTGACTTGAGGAGACTATAAATGTAGTGCAAATCGTATAAACCAACTTTTGTATGTTAATTTTGGGGTGAACTGTTCATTCAAAAGACTTTTGTTAGGACATTTTTTTTAAATTATATTTTTAAATTTTTAATTATACATAGGTTTCATTCATTGATTTTCTTCTTTCAGACTAACAAAGGAGATGCCCTGGCCAACCGGGTCCAAAACACACTTGGAAATTACGATGAAATGAAGGAGCTCCTGACTAGCCATTCCAACCAGAGTCACCTTGTGGGCATTCCTAAGAACTCTGTTCCCCAGACTCCAGTGGAGAAACCCGACCAGCCAGGCTTTTTCCCTGAGGCTCAGCGGAGCCGAGCTGCTCCCTCCCAACCTGGAAGCCACAGCACCTCCATGCCCCCACCCCCTGCCAACACCATGCCAGGCTCTAGCGTTGTACATGGACATCAAGGCAAAAAGTCTCGCTCTTCAGACTGGTCCCGAGGGGGTCACGGTTCAAGTGGCGCCCAGACTGCTCAAGCGGTCAGCCGAGGGAAGCACTCCAGTCATGAGCAGACCTCTAGTAGACATGATCAGGACCAAGAGGACTCGAGTCCCAATCCTAGTGGACCTACAACTTCGTCACACTCCAACAGGAAGCAGGCACAGTCTGGCAAAGGACCAGCTACAGCTGAGCTTGGTCTTGGAAAGTCTCCCGCTGAACAGGACTTGTGCTCCCATGGCTCAAACTCACCAATGGCCTCTACATCCCTGCTCCCTAGCGGCCTCTCAACGCCGACTTTTCCCCAAGGCCTGCACTGTAAGCCCAGCAGCGCTGTGCAGCAGAAACCCACTGCCTACGTCAGGCCCATGGATGGCCAAGACCAGGTCCCCAATGACTCCCCAGAGCTCAAACCCCCTGTGGAGCTGGTGGAAGGTTACAACAGTGTGCCATTCGGAGGTCTTCTGGATACCAAAAGCAGCACGGCTGGGACCAAGGGCAAAATTCCTAAGCTGACACTGCCACAATCTGGAGAGGTGAGTGTGACCGTTTTTCATCTTAGTCAAAGGGCAGGCTTCCTGCAGATGTTGTAATCATTTGCTCTCGTTTGGATGCAGCGGTAGTTGGACAGGAACAGTTGGCAGATAGGCTTGGCTCTGTTGACTTTCCCCTGGCTAGGTCTGTTTTGCATTGAAACCTGGCAGAACGAGGGGTTGACATAATGGAGTGCTTCATTAATAATCAGCTAATGAACCTCAGGCTTTCCTGTGAACCTACCTACTCTGCAAGGAAGTCTTCTTGTTGGCATGTTTAAAGATCACTTTTTTTGTAGCTTGAACAGAGGGAAATTCTGACCTCAGCGATTTGCCGTGTTCAGTTTGCTGAAGTAAGCTGATATTGGCTTTCCTTTGAGAGGAGAAGAAATTCTAGAGTTAACACTGTTCCGAAGATCTGTGTGATTGAACGAAGTAGAACAACATGGGTCAATTTTATGATTATATTTCCAAGTTATAGCCAATGCTTTGAAATGTTGATGTTTCAGAATCAGAACAATACTTTTGAGGGAAATAATGTACCTTTTTGTTCAGTAAGACATTGTAGGTGTTTTCCCAAACATGACCCAATTGTATGGTATAAGGGCTGAAGAATGACCAAATTTGTCATCACTGCCTAGACATTTTTTTTAGGGGACTATAATTTCTGTGCATAGAAGTATAATTACAATGAACAAATGGCTTTCTTTCTTGTAACTTTTGCAAGATTTTTTTTTTTTTCTCTCTTCAGTAAATACTGTTTCTAGAAATGTTGTGTGGACTTCTGTAAGACCGTTGTGAGCTGCAGATGTATCTTTCTCTAGAATACAATAGTTCTTCACAAAAAAGGAAGTGTGAATATGATTTTTACTATTTATGGCTTTTATTTTGTTGCCAAATAATTAGTTTCTCAGTGCCTAGTCCATGTAAAAGGTTTGCCACCTAGATACGATCTGGTTTCAGTTAGATGACTTCTTCACCTTTACCCTGGGTAGCATCTCAAGAGTCATGTTCCTAAAACACCTCGGAAGACCCTCCATGTCTTGAACATGTAGACACATACGCATTTCTTCACAATGCAGGGGCCCATACATTCTGAATTAACCCTCCGGAGGTTAAGACACGGGAGCTTTATCACCGGCTATGTTAACTTCATCCCTTCTGTGAGAATGACACTTAGAGTAGAGCTCAGTTGACCTCTCTCAGGTCGTGATACATGAGCCACGCTGAAGCCACTTACAGGCTATCTAGTGCCGTCACTTCCTCTGAATGGCTGCCAGTGGGGAGATTTGATCCCATGGCATTCTGTAGAGGGAAATGACTGCAGTTGAAGGTTCAGCATGGCCCTTTAGGACAGGGAATACCATCATTTAGGATTTAGCCAATAGGTGGTCTTAGATTAATGATAATAGATTGTGGCGGGCTAATAGTTCTGTTATTATGCTTCAGGCTCATGTTTGGCTCTATAAAAACCCAGCAGCCACTAATGAATTCCTTCACTTTGAGGTGGTATCTAGTGAGACATAATTTTCCTGTATTTCCAGTGCCGGGGTTTGAAAAATAGCCTCGTATCAGTGCCTTGAGCTTGTTTGAGCAGTAGGTTGAAATTCCCATCGCTCTTACCTGCGGGCTTAATCCACATAAAGCAAACAAACCAAATAAGATAAGGTGCGGTAAACAAGAGTGGCATATGATTGAACAGGTTGACTCGCTGCTATCTAACCATGGCAAGGCAGCCAGCTGTTCTTCCTCTTTGTTCTATGGGGATCTCGACGGCCATCGGGCTGCAAATTGCACTATCGTCCATCTTGAAGCATATGGTGCGTTCGCGCAGTACAGTTAAGCATGTGGCAAGAGTGAAAACCTGGGGAATTTTAATTGCTCTGAGAGTGCCCTCATACCGGTCAGCTTGCAGGAAAATGGAGATGGATGTTGTTATTGCAAAGAGGGGCAGGCATAGAGAGAGAAGACCCCCGTAGGGTGGGCCCCAGCTGGGCCTACGCCATTTTTTCCTACCCCTCCTTCTGACAGATGAGTCACTGCCTGAAAGTGAAAAGAGAGAGATGCAAAAGGAAAAATAAATAAATAAATGGAGAAAAAGCAGAGAGTTAGGAAAACAGGGCTAGTAGGATTGAAATAGAACGCAAGAGAGCACGCGCAGAGCCGCTCTTTCAAGATGGCTCCCGGGAGAAAAGAAAACATCTTCAAGGACATTGATTTGATTTTTTTTCCACCCTGCCTTGCGTAGCTTTAGTTTGTTAAAAGGAGTGGATTCTGTAGAAGCGGCTCTCGTGGGATTCACCTGTACGCTGTTGTGCTGGCTACTTATTATTCCGCAGCTCTTCAGGCTTATTTATCCATGTTCACTCTGGCTGAGGTGTTGAATTGTGTGAAAGCCTTTCCTGATTGTATATCCTCCCTGGTTTTCTTTGTTGTCACATGTGCGGATGGTATTTTATTGTGCTCAAAAATTGGCAGAATGCTCTTTGGTTGCTTAAATCTTTTTTTGAAATAGGAAATATTGTCAGTGGTAATGGTGCAACTCACATACAGATCTTTCTAAGCTGGTTTATTGTGATGATTCAGGCAAAACAAAACTGTGAATAGGATGACATATTGGAAGCAAAATAATGCAACAATTGAGAGTTAATGCATCACATATTCAAAACTGTAGTCATACAAATAGCAGCATTCAACAACATATTTACTTCACTAAAAACAAATTAAATTAATAAATGAATCATTTGTTTTTATCTAGTCCATATCTGAACATGCCAATTTGCTAAACTGCATCAGACTTTTCAATGCTTATTGTCAATAACAGTTTCAAAGCTTATGAACGCAAACTATTTTTTTAGTTGAAGTGCCATGCATTGAAGAACTGGTCACAGTAACATGAGGAATCTGTGTTAAGAATGAAAATAGAGTCAATTTTCACTCCAAGTTTCCTTAAATACACATTTTTGTTTGAAAACAGTGATAAAATTGTATTTAAATATTTATTTCACTGAAAAAAAAGAAAAGAGATGAGAAAAATATTAATTCAATGAATTTTTATCCATTTAATTGAAGCAAATCATTAGCCAGTACACTAAAATGAATCAAACTACTTTTCATTAATTGTCAGAGTCATAATAACCGGCTTAATTGTATTATCTTCAGACTGCCACTGCTGAAAGAGTAACTCCTAAAACTGCCATCCTTTCACTTGAAAAGCAGAAGCTTGTTCCCCTTGATAGGCATGAAATGCTCCCTTGCGCCACCCCACCACAAAATATTTTGACAGGTTGAGCGCTCAGCAGAGTGATAAGACTGTGCTAAATGGCTTTGGAAGCATTCTGTTATCGCCTGGTGTATTGATTAGTGTCTAGCGTTGTGCTGCTTGCTGTGAAGGAGCAGCTTCTTTTTTTTTTTTTTTTTTTTTTGGTCGGTGTATGAGACATCGACAGACAGATAAGACTATTGATCCATCTAAAAACAGTTATTGCACCCAGTATTACCCAGTCTTTATGTGACTAATAGCTTTATCACTAGCTCCTTGAAGCGCAGATTTGACAAGACAATAATACCGGTGAAGATATTCTCCTGCTGCATGCTGGGCTATATAAAATGATGCTTCATACATGCTGAGAGAACATGCTAATATTTTTGCTGGTCTGTTTGTTCTTTTTATTCAGTCATTTCAATGTATTTCATGATATTTTATGTAAGATATTACCGTGACAGTTAATTATCTTTTGTAATAAAGTAAATTACTGTAATTATTTTGACATAGAATTACACACAGATAATACCAGCTGTCATGTCAACTAATTTTGAATTTTTTCATATCCAAAGGTTTCTGTGGTATTGTTTTGGCTTGTGTGACAGCAAGAATCATCTTCTTTTCAAAAGTATTCCTGGCCTGTTCTATGACTATATATAGCAGTACCTGAAAGCAATCTCAGTGGGCAGCAGAGGTGAATGATGTCATGGTGTTGAGGGCTGGAGTCTGGGCCGGGAGTCTGGCAAAGGAGTACTCATCAAGCCGCAGTCTCCCTTCTGATTGCTCTTTGTGATCAGATATAATGGAGAAGCCGACATCTGCTGCATATCAATGCGGTCCCTGTGTTTTCCCGGCCTTGTTGATCCCAGATCAGAGCAGAGTGATTGCACAATCACAGTAAGATCACAGGAAAACCTCAGCTGTTGATAATGTAGCTTTGTACGTTAGCATGTAGTTTGCAAATCCTCATTGGCTTCTGTAAACCTTTGAAGTTAAAGGTGAGGTTTCAGTAAACTGCATAATAACTGTTTCCACGCAAGTTTCCAGAACTCCTCACCTGCTATTGGTTGATCAAACAGACAGTCACGCCCTAAACTCACGCCATTGGTTGAGTCAGTGTTGCCGGGTCAGTATGATCAAATAAACAGTGCAATGTTTTGAAAGCACAACAGTGTTTACACTTTTCTGGGGAATCAAACTATATAAGGCTTACTTAGCCAGTAGTTGGGGTAAAAGAAAGTATTTTAACATTTAAAAAGTTCTATATTGTCCACATGCATAACTGTTATATCACAAAATTGTTCATAGAAGTACAATTCATTTAATTTAACTAAAAAATGCATATATTTAATAAAACAAAACTGTTTACAGTCTGCAAAGACAAGTTGGCAGCTAATGTTTCACTCAAAATGCATTTGATTAATTAAGATTCAACGTGTTAAAAATGAATTGGACTGTATAAGGTCTATTTATTCACTGATGACAGCAAGAGGGTTTTTAGCCTGGTGTTCCTCAGCGGCCTCGCAGTGTCGTCTATAAAAGAAAGTGGCTCGAGCTCTGCCCAGCCAGGCTGGGTTATTAAAACAGCGTTTGCCGTAACAGGCAGAGATGTCTTTATCTCGCATGGAGCCTGGCTCCATCTCACGGGACAGGAAGTCATTTCCAGAAACATTTGATTACACTGGGCTGCCAAGACTCACAAAGCAAGACGCCACTTCTCCCCAGAAAGCATCCTCACCCACACTGACTCATATAGTGCTGGATTGTGTGCGTGGAGCTGTAACATAGACCACACTGTGGTGTATTATAATGATTAATCTCTGTGCAATCATCTGCATACATATTTCTTGAAATGTATATTTTAGAAGCAGGGATATGTGTTTGAAATGAGATGCATATGGGTGGCTCACTCTAAATATATATGTAGCACTGTATACACTCACAGCAGCTCTAGCTTTTTGAATATGTAGTTTTTGGCACTCAGTCTACAATAAATGGACTTTATAGTTTTGTAAAGTATGTACTACATTCTTAGCTTGTGTGTTGGGTTGATATATATTAAATTGAGAGGTTACATTATATACATTGCATCAAATGTTGGACTGAATAACCATGTCCTCCAGAATCACAGGAGTTGCACTTCCAGTCACATTACAACAGTCCGAGTCCGCGAGTCTCCATTCATTTTCTCCATAGGGAAATCCATTTTAATGATAATTTATAATCAAATTTATAATTTTGTTTAACGTCTAAATTTGTGGTGAAAAACCATATTACCCATGATGCTCTACAGAAAATTCCACCAATCAAAGAGTTATTGTTTCTAGAGATATAAGCAAAAAATAAATAAATAAATAAATACAAATTCCTTATCATTTTTAATTTGATTAATGTCATTGGCAATGCTCCACTGGACTGTAGTTCTTTCCGTCAAGTACATACATAGTCTTGTAACTTTGTCTTTTTGTCTGATTGTCGTTTTTTTTTTTTTTAGGGCTGCACGATACATCACATGCGATTGCGATTGATGGAGATGCGATTGATGGAGATTTACTACTAATCACAGAACTGGCTTTACTGACGAGATGTGCACGACAATCACATGCGATTTATCGTGCAGCCCTATGTTTTTTTTTTTTTTAATTCAAATTAAATGTTTTTATATTGTGATTCACCTCATAGCTGGTTGGCATGGTTCATGACTTATAACAGTTTAACAAATACCCGTTTTTTTTTTTTTTTTTTAGGGTTAGGGTTTACAGTTTTTTTCAACTGCTTACACATATTTTTTAAAACTTTGCCTCTTTTTTTTCAAAATTTTTCACACAAATCCAAGAATTTCACACACAAAATGCAAAATGCCTCACATCTCTTGCAAAACGAAGCACTGCATTCAAAATATCACAAACACATCTCAAAAGCAAACATTTGCAAACACCTTTGCCATAATATTAATTCCTGTTAGATTTTTGTGTGTTACATAGAGAATTGTGTGTTGCGTGTTTTGCAAAAATTTATTCATGAAATTGAAAACTGAGTCAAAGTCTGAGAATTAGTGTATGGTTCTGCAGATTTGGTGTGTGGTTCTGGTGTTTGAGTGTCAGCTTTCAGAAATTGTGTGACAAGTAAAGATTTAGTATGTAAGCACTTGAAAAAAAAAAAAAAAAAAAAAACTGTAATCCTTATGGGGAGAAATGAATGGGAAAAAAAACACTTCCAGAATCAACACCACTGAAAAGGTGGGTGGGCACTAATGCCTGTCTGCCTCTTTTTGGACATCCAATCACAATCTTCCAATCAAACACTCCAAATCCTCTCCTCTTTTTCAGCTTCCTCAACAATGTGCACACCCATGTTGGTTCCACTTATCCAATTTCATATGGCTCATTTGAATATTTGCTTGTTTAGGAGTTACGCTCGCCTGTCCCAAACACAGCGCTTCCCCCCAGAGAGGCTAATGAGCTAGGACGAGTGAAGAGACAGCCATCTTTCAGCTGTGCACTGGTGAGGAAACACGGATGCAAGTCTCTGATTTGATTAGCTGTAGAAGATAACCTGCACACTGTGCGAGTTTAGAAGTCTGAAATAAGTAAACATAATGCCTGTGGTTCCTTTTGGTGAAATGGATAGCGACTGTAAAGAGGACATCCAGTTTGAAGAATGGATGGATGGATACATGTATATATACAGTTTTTATATATACATTTAGTATATTGCAAAATGTAATGCATTAAAAGTATTTTGCAATATACTAACTTTTAAAACATCATGCATTTTGTAAAGCTGTAGTTGACCCAGCACCCAAATATTAGCCAGTTAAACTGTCTGCTCAATATATTGCTCTGTCACTAATTTTAGTGGATACTAATATGGATTTTTCAATGGCTGATGGTGATATGCCAGATCATCAGCATATTCTAGTCAAGACAATTCTGGAGCTTAGGTGAACATTTGCAGATTTGATTTGCTAGTTTGACTAAATCACTGTTTGGGCAAATGTTAATAAAAAAACATAGTAAAATACTTAGGACGTTATTAATAGTTTTCAGTATTTAATCACACAGACATTATAGCAAAATTAAAATTACTTAAGGGGTTTTATGATCAGGCTGTATTTCAATGCCAGTGAGTGCTATAAATTTGCCTTTTTATTAACAGATGAACGCTTATAAAAACAGATGCTAATGTGCTACAAGTGGGACTTGTGTTATGAGAAGTAAATTACACATTTTTCAAAGCACCTCAGCAATGTGTTCTTCAAAAGTCCAGAGCGTTTATTCAGCAGTCTGTCTTTACTCATGAACCACTGCCATCACGCCTGACCAAATCCATGGGTTCCAAAGACGTCACTTCCGCTATGCTCGCCGCCATATTTGTGTCCGATGTGACAATGAGCACAGCACATCTCTATGAGATTTAATGGATAATATTAATATATTGAAATAAATTACTTTTTACTACCATTTCCTACACTGATCCCTGGACTTGATTATTTTTAGGAGAGCAAGTGTAACAGTTAGGCCATGTAATGTCCTGATTACTTGTAAATTTAAAACTGACATCAGCTCAAAGCACTTTTGAGTCAATGATAGTGTAACAAGATAACGTTATTAGCTTCATACACAATCTGAATTTAATGGCAATTTAGCTAATATTAGCACAATTTATAATTACTCATTCTTTCTGGACAAATTACTGTTTGAATTGTGAGCGTAGCGGCTCGATGAAGGCTTTAAGAGCTTGAAGAATCCTCTGCGGCTGGTCGCTCCTGCTTCATGGCGATCCCCTTCTCCGTCCGCCTTCTGATTTCAGCAAGTCAGTTTTGGTGAATGCAAACAACTTGATTACTGATCATGAGTCCAACATCCAGCAAGCCAAGAAAACATGCAGTCTACCTGAGGGAAGACGTCTTTCACTTGTATTCTTAAACCTGGATTTCATTACTGATGCACAAATCCAGGCACCAAAAGCAGCCCACACTAAGTTCTCTTTAATTAAAAATATGCATTTTCATTTATTCATAGGCTACATGGCTGCAATAACATTTCAGTTCAAAATTTTGCCATTGTTAAAAAAATGCTTTACTGACTGACGTTTCAGACTTTCAGTTGTTATGCTCTCAAAATGTATGCCATATATATGTATGTAGGCTATGTCCTAAATTATTACACCACTTGTGCAGCCAGTCACAATTCACTCAGGACGATGTTTTTTTTTTTTTTTTTTTTTTTTTTTTTTTTTTTGTATGACAAATTCAGTATAATGATAAATAAATAGGTTTAGCAAAACAAATGTGATTATTTTTTGAGAACCTTGTGATATATACACTTAACTGCAGACACAAATGACGTGGTACAATACAAATATTTTAGCGTCCTTTATTCTCCTATAAAGAATCACAGTTGTCTCTTATTATCCTTTCTGACTGTACGTTAGCTACCAGTGGTGCCTTCTGATTGAAGCCAACAATTTATTCCGCCGATCTTACCTCTTTGGGATTGAATAAAATTGCAGTTCGGGGTTTTCTGACGACTGTTGTTACAACACAACATATCCCGGGCATACTGTAACCTTGTGAACCTTCTGGGAGTATTTGGCTGATCTTCCTCTGGTAGTTGTGGCTGCTGTGACCATAGACTGACAGCTCGCACAGCTGTGACTCGGACACAAAAATGGTGGTGATAAAACACTGTGACATCACATGAAACCTATGGATATGCTGATCCTCAACATCTCAGTGTGTCACTACAAGCGCCCTTTGCACTCGCTGCCGGCTCTGAGCTAAAGACTTCTAATGTGACTCAAATGGATACAGAAAAGTACTTAGATAGAGGAAATTATTAAGAAGCACATTTACATAGAGGAACTGATGTAGTTTCAGCAAAGGCAGGAGTTCATTTGTAGGTGGGCCTGGGGAGAAATGATCATAGTTGACAACGCTTAGTTGCATCTCAGAATTAGGTCACGCTGCCTTCTCTCAATCTTTCTCTCTCTCTCTCTCTCTCTTGCTTTTCTTCCCAGTCATGCATGATGGGCTGTTCTCATCAGCCTTTGTTTAATATCGCTTCAAAATTAATTTGGGCTCATTAATGGGACTCTTTGCTGTGAAGGCACTGATATAGTCAGTAATGTGGCTAATAAACATAAAACGATTTGCTCCAGAAGTCTGTTTCAGCAAGCATGAAAAGATATAAATATGGAAAAGGAGAAAAATATAGGAAATAAACGATGATATTCCCATCTAGAAGTGGTTATGTTGTTATCAATATTTATTTACACTTCTATAAATTTCAGTTCCAAGCATGAAAAATTTCACATTACTGTTACGTTTATTCTTTATTTTTAAATAATTCTGATTCTGAAATTTGATTAGATGAGCAATTCTAAAATGCTAATAAATGCACACCTGTTATTGTACATTCTATATTAATGCATCAAGTTAATAAAAGCCTACTAAAAAAAAAAAAAAATGGTTAAAGTTTTCACTTCAAAATTGCTAGTAAAGTTCACAAATAGTCACAAAGAAATGGCAAGTAGTACATTGAATTAAACATGAAAGTTTGAAGTCTAAAATAGTATTTTCTTGTAAATCATACTTCAATAATCTAATAAGTCCAATAACTTCAAAACACATTTTACAGTATACTAATGCAATGTGCAGTTACTAATTATATTAGTAACTAGAATTGTTTATTCTGATTATTATTTTTATCATTGTGTCTTTTTATCATATTGTTTTTACTGCCATCTAATAATAGTAATAATCATAATCATAATCATAATTATTATTATTATTAATATTGATAATAATAATAATAATAATAATAATAATAATAATAATAATAATAATAATAATAATAGTAATTAGTAGTAGTAGTAATAGTAGTAGTAGTAGTAGTAGGGGTGGTATTAGTAGTAACTAATAAAAAAATAAATAAATAAAAATAAAAAATAACTCTTATCTGTTATGAAATCCCTAGCACACACTTTCAAGTGGCTTATAACTTCAATTCTGACTTTAAAAAATGACCCAGTTGTCACTCCTCTAAAAGCTGTGACATGAACTGTTGAATTTATTTAGCAAAAAGTCAAAGAAATATTCTTAAAAAGGACAAACAAGGGGCATGCAGTGATTTGTATGCAGAGACCAGGTCTGCGTGATGATGTGCTGTCCCCTGACGTGTACTGGCTCCCCTCAGCGCCTGTAGTTTGACCTTGAAGATATCGTTTGGCCGAACATTTGCGACTACACTGAAAGCCAGCAGCCTCCTCAGATGGGGAACTAGCGCTCTGTGAGTTAATGAGTTCTATTCAGCTGCCGTACACACTGCTAGCGTCCTCAGAAGATTGAGCCGAACCGAGCACAACCGTACCCTCAACCAGACACTAATCAGGCCAGGCTACCACTGCCACTTCCCCTCACAGACGTGTCACACATGTGCCCAGACTGATTAACAGGAAGATGAGAGAATACGTCCACACTGAAAGATAGAGAGAAAGCGAGAGAAAAAGAGAGAGTGAGTTATTAGGAGGCTTTCCCATCCAAAGTAACAGCTGGTATCATTTGCATAATACCCATCATTTTACTAGGCTTCTTGTCAAATCATGATGAAGAAAAAATAAAAAAAATGCAATACAAAAACTAGTTCATTAGCGCTTCCAAGAACTCACATGCATATGTAGCTTTGCAGTCAAGACAGATTTTATCCGGTATTTACAAGAATCCATGAACAATATCTGTACCTAAGCATCTGTAGTAATTTTTCTCTCTGTTATGTGTCAGATTCACAAATGTTTTAATTTGTAGTGTTAAGCTATTCCGTTAATGGTATTCATACCATATATTGTATGACATCATATATAATGTCATTTCTCATTCTAAGGAACGTCTCAGTTACGGATGTAACCCTCGTTCCCTGAAGGAGGGAACGGAGACGTTACGTCATAGTGACTGACGTAAATGGGATCTCGCCCGAGAGCCCAATCACCTTCAAGTGTTAACAAAACAAGCCAATGACAGTTGGCGTGCGTGCTTTGCCACACACACCCCACCCCGCAGCGAGGGTATAAAATGAGAGCGCGTGCAGATGCACATCAGTTTTTTGCTGAGGAGCCGAGACTGTGTGCCCCGGCCGCACAGCGGTGGTACAGCAACTGTGGTGACGGGACGTAATGACTCCGTTCCCTCCTTCAGGGAACGAGGGTTACATACGTAACCGAGACGTTCCCTTTCAGTCAGTCACGTTCGACGTTGCGTCATAGCGACTGACGTAAATGGGATCCCTATGAAAACGCCACTATTGCTGACCCCCTCCAGTGCCCTGCGGAAGCAAGTCCCCCCACACCAGTTAGGACAGAAGATTGGACAGGGCTTAGGTAGAGATGACAGCCACTGCTGTTCCGTACAGTGGGTATGGATAACACTGGGAAAGCGTATTCCAAGTAGGGGAACGCTACAGAAGCCACATCCTGTGTAAGGAGGTACCATGTGGAGATTACACATATGGACTGGCCAAGGGCAGTACTACATATGAAAGTCTCTGAGGTAGGCTCAGCCAGCCTGGGGTGAGATCAATACACAGCAGAGACGGCAGAAGGTCTCTGCCAGGGAAAGACACGGGCTCACCGTGAGGGGAGCCGTACCATGGAAGAATACACATATGGGATCACACGAAGGGGAATCACTACACACGGGCACCTAGCCCAGCACAAGGGTTGACCTTGGGCAAACATACGAGTGCTGGACCTGGCGTCTGGTGCTCCGCCACGCCTGACTGCCGAGGGTGTGGGAGGAACTTCAGCAGGGTTCGCCAAGGGGAACTGATCTGAGAAACAATAAAGCGCATGTATCCGGTCCATAGAAGGGAATGGCGCAGCAAGCGTGATCGACACTGAGCGGGTCCAATGTTACTGGCCATCTGAGGCAAGAACACGGGAGGACACGGGCTCTACACGGAGATTATAGAATCTCGCAAACATGTTAGGTGTCGCCCAGCTGGCAGCTCTACAAATGTCTGCTATCGAGGCGCCCTGCACCAATGCCCAAGAAAATGCAACACCTCTCGTAGAGTGTGCTCTTATACCGAGGGGGCACGGTAAGCGCCGGACCTGGTATGCCAAGACAATAGGCTCCACTATCCAGTGGGCAAGTCTCTGTTTGGAGACAGCCTTTCCCTTCTGCTGTCCTCCAAAGCAGATGAAGAGCTGGTCTGAGGTCCTGAAGCTCTGCGTGCGGTCAATGTAAACGTGCAACGCGCGGATGGGACAGAGCAGAGCAATGGCTGGGTCTGCCTCCTCCCGGTGCAGCGCTTGCAAGTTCACCACCTGATCCCTAAAGGGCGTGGTGGGAACTTTGGGCACATATCCAGGCCTGGGTCTCAGGACAATGTGAGAGTCAGCCGGTCCGAATTCTAGGCACGATTCGTCGACCGAAAATGCCTGCAGGTCCCCTACCCTCTTGACCGAGGCCAAAGCACTGAGGAGCACTGTCTTCAATGACAGAAACTTAAGCTCTACTGACTGCAGAGGCTCGAAGGGCTCCTCCTTCAAGGCCATCAGGACCGAGGGGAGATCCCAAGAGGGTACCAGATGAAGGCCGGGAGGATTTAACCTCCTCGCCCCTCTGAGGAACCTGATGACCAAGTCATGCTTCCCCACAGACTTACCGTCTACTGCATCGTGATGTGCGGCAATAGCGGCAACATACACTTTGAGGGTGGAGGGAGATAGCCTTCGCTCCAACCCATCTTGCAGGAAAGAGAGCACGACTCTGACTGGGCATCTACGGGGGTCTTCCCGGCAGGAAGCGCACCAATCAACGAACAGGTTCCACTTCAGCCTGTAAGCGTGTCTTGTAGACGGGGCTCTAGCTGAAGTGATTGTGTTTACTACTGCTGGAGGTAGCGCACCTAGAACCTCTGTGTCCCATCTAGGGACCACACTTGGAGATTCCACAAGACTGGACGCGGGTGCCAGAGGGTGCCCCCTCTCTGAGAAAGGAGATCCTTCCTCAGAGGAATTTGCCAAAGAGGGGCTGTTGCGCGGAGCATCAGTTCGGGGAACCAAGTCCGATTGGGCCAGTATGGTGCCAACAAGAGGACCTGCTCCTCGTTCTCCCTGACCCTGCACGGTGCCACCAAGAGGACCTGCTCCTCATCCTCCCTGACCCTGCACAGTGTCTGTGTGAGAAGGCTCACTGGGGGAAACGCGTATTTGCGTAGGCCCCGAGGCCAGCTTTATGCCAGCTCGTCCATGCCGAGGGTCCCCTCGGACAGGGAGTAAAACAGCTGGCAGTAGGACGTGTCCGGGGAGGCAAACAGGTCTACCTGAGCGTCCCCGAAGTGTCTCCAAATCAGCTGGACTGTCTCAGGGTGAAGTTGCCATTCTCCTGGAAGGGCAGGCTGACGTGAGAGCTCGTCGGCTGCACGATTGAGCTCGCCTGGGACATGAACGGCGCAAAGTGAACTCAGATGCTTCTGACTCCAAAGGAGGAGATGGCGGGCGAGTTGCGACATGCGACGGGAGCGTAGACCGCCTTGGTGGTTGATGTACGCAATGGCCGCAGTGTTGTCTGTACGGACCAGTACATGCTTGTCATGTAGCAGCGATTTGAAGCTGCGCAGAGCAAGCCATACAGCTAGCAACTCGAGGCAGTTGATATGCCACTGCAGTCGGGGCCCTGTCCAGAGCCCCACAGCTGCATGCCCATTGCACATGGCACCCCAGCCCATGGCAGAGGCATCTGTTGATACAACAACATGCCTGGACACTTGCACTAGGGGAACTCCTGCCCGAAGAAAAGCAAGGTCCGACCAAGGGCTGAAGGTCTGATGGCAGGACGGGGTGACTAAGACCCAGCACGTGCTGCATCGCCATGCCCATCTCGGGACCCGATTGTGAAGCCAAAGCTGAAACGGTCTCATATGAAGCAATCCGATTGGCGTGACAGCAGCTGCGGATGCCATATGCCCCAGGAGCCTCTGAAACTGTTTCAGTGGAACCGCCCTCTTGCGCTGGAAAGACTCCAGGCAGTTCAGCATCGACTGAGCACACTCTACTGAGAGACGTGCTGTGAGGTTGACCGAGTCCAACTCCGTGCCGAGAAAAGTGATCCTCTGCACAGGGGAAAGTTTGCTCTTTTCCCAGTTGACCCGAAGCCCCAACCGGCTTAGTTGGCTGAGCACCGTGTCCCTGTGTTCGCACAACTGTGCTCGAGACTGGGCCAGTATGAGCCAGTCATCAAGGTAGTTGAGAATGCGAATGCCTGCTTCCCTTAATGGAACAAGGGCTGCCTCCACGACCTTAGTGAAGACACGAGGCGACAGGGACAGCCCGAAGGGGAGGACCTTGTACTGATATGCTCGCCCTTCGAATGCAAAGTGGAGAAACGGTCTGTGTCGAGGGAGGATCAAGACATGAAAGTACGCGTCCTTCAGGTCAATCGCTGTGAACCAATCGAAAGGATAGATGCATTGAAAGATGCGTCTCTGCGTCAACATCCTGAACGGGAGCTTGTGAAGGGCCCGGTTCAGAACGCACAGGTCCAAGGTTGGTCGTAACCCACCGCCTTTCTTGGGTACGATGAAGTAAGGGCTGTAAAACCCTGACCTCATCTCGGCTGGAGAGACCGGTTGTATCGCGTCCTTCGCCAGGAGGACCGCGATCTCTGCACGCAAGACAGGAGCATCTTTGTTCTGCTGCCCACTGGCGAAAGGAGAGGGGAACGGGAGTGTGGAGACTGTGTCTGGTGAACTGCCATCCTCGCCCACTTGGGACCCGGAGAGAAAGGAATCTGCTCTTCTTTTTTTGAGGTTTTGGGTACCACTGGCTGGGGAACCAGTGGCAGAACAGAACAAAAAGGAAATAAAAGATTCTCCACCCGGCCCTCCTCCGGGGGAAGGAGTGGTGAGATCACCATCTCCTGAAGAGCAGGATCCAAAGACTCCGGGTCGCCCGTCTCAGGGACGCTGCTTGCCCTGGGCAGTGCTTCTTTCCTGCGGCCAGTTCCATGCTGTGGCCGTGAAGGCTGCTGAGGCTGAGCTGGAGTGGAGGTGGAGGCAGCAGGAGGGCGCCCTCGGCGACGAGCAGATGGAGGGACTGCAGCCGGCGGTGGGGTGGAGACAGCAGTGGACCACTGGGGCAGGATGTGTCGAAACGCCTCCGTCTGCTTCTGTGCGTCGGAGAACTGTTGGGCAAAGCCCTCCATCGCTTCGCCGAATAGGCTGGCCTGGGAGATCAGGGAGTCCAAGAAGCAATGCTTGTCGGCCTGTCCAGCAGCACTGTAAGCCTTGGCCGTTAGAGCGGACAAGAACTTACAGGCCCTGGACGGAAGGCATGGATTACCACTCCAGGCGGCGGCGCTCTGCAGGCAGAGTTGCATGGCAATAGCGCGATCGACCGGGGGGGATCTTCACATACCCTTGGGCCACCCCACCGTCGAGGGTGGTGAGGACGGAGGAGGCGCCAGGCCTGTTTCGGGCAGAAAAAGGTGCCCTCCAAGACCTAGTCACCTCCATATGCACCTCCGGGAAGAATGGAACTGGAGGTGGCTGCCAGCGATCGGCCTGTACCCCCAGGAACCAGTCGTCCAGCCTCAAGCATTCGGGAGAAGGAGGAGGCCTCCAGTGCAGCCCGACGCTCTCAGCAGCCCGGGAAAGCATAACAGTCAGCTCTGGATCTGACTCGGGCAACACCACTCTTCCTGATGGAGGCAGCACAGCCGAATCATCATCTCCAGAGCCTAGCTCGCTCTCCGATGCAGCGATCGACATCCTGTCATCTGCTGGCGCTCTGAACGAGCTCGTCCGGAAACACCAGATGGTGCGATGTGCTGGAGGAATGAGAGGCCCGCGGAGACGCACTCGACGAGGAAGCTCTCACCGTGATCCTCAGATCACCCTGACCATGAGCCAAAGTAGCCCTCCGAGAGACGGAGGAACTAGAACGGGGCATGGCGAGGGGGATACCCCCTTGTTTGACGAGGAGGTATCTGGACCGCAACATCGCGATGGTCATGTTCCCGCAATGAGAACATGACTCATCCACGAGCGCTGCTTCAGAGTGCTGATAGCCCAAGCACGACGAGACACAGCGATCGTGACCGTCAGATGAAGCCAGGAAACAATCACATCCAGAAACACACGAGCAGGAAGCCATCTTTAAAAAGACGTCCGTCGCTCGTGGAGCTCTTTTAGATATTACTCTTTTAGTAAGGAAAAGTGTTGAAGCGACCAGGATAGGTCACAGCGCGACAGCAGAATGAGAGCTGCAGCACGCTCAGATGAAGCAGCAGCACCGGACAGCAACCTCCGCTGACACGCCGTCACACCAACACTGTCAAACGCTGTCTTGCAGACACTCTTGGAGATTCTCAGAAGGCTCGGCTCCAAAGCGAAAAGCTGATGTGCATCTGCACGCGCTCTCCTTTTATACCTGCGCTGCGGGGCGGGGTGCGCGTGGCAAAGCACGCACGCCGACTGTCATTGGCTTGTTTTGTTAACACTCAAAGGTGATTGGGCTCTCGGGCGAGATCCCATTTACGTCAGTCACTATGACGTAACGTCGAACGTAACTGACTGAAAGGGAACATAGATTTCAACGACCTTTGAACTTACATATTAATTGCACAAAAATAAAAGTTTTTGTTGACATAATTTGTGTGTGTGTACTGTGTATATTTGTTATGTATATATAAATACACATGCATGTGTATATTTAAGAAAAATATGATGTTTATATATTAAATATATTTAAATATAATATAAATTATATGAATACAAATATATACATGTAAATACACATAAATATTTATATACACACAATAAATATACACAGTATGCACACATATATTAATATAATAAAAACGTATTATTATTTTGGATGTGATTAATCGTGATTAATCATTTGGCAGCACTATGAGAAACCTAATTAGTGGCATTAGAGATGTGACTTGTGATTTTAGTCTGCCAGATAATTAAAATGAAAAAATAAATAAATAAATAAATAATACTATTAATTTGTAAAACTGTTTTAATTTACTGACTAAATGTAAAAAAAAAAAAAAAAAAAAAAAAAAAAATGTATAAAATTGGTATGTATTGCTACTGGTAAAAGTATATTGTGATATACCATCCAAAATTTGAAGAGTATCATGATGCACATTTTTGCTTATATTGCAAGCAGACCAAACAGATCATCTCACATGAGCTGCATTTTGCATTTAGCCATTGCCAAGAGGCATGCAGGTTTTATGTGCAGAGAGTTCTTCTCTCCGTTTGGATCCCATCAGCCCCTTACCATTTGTGGTTACATGTTGTGGAAGGTTCTCAATGAAATTGGCTTCGTGAAGGGAAACCGCAGCAGATTTGATAATTAAATTAACCCATCTCTGCATGACTGCATCATGGCTGGGAGGTAGAGGGCTGCTGTGACCACGTCAAACCTGGATTGGACCCTCATAACAATAAAAAATGTCTCCCTTCCCTTGCCTCCATTAAACCAGGTTTTGTAGTGTATTTTAGCCACTATAAATAACAGCAGAATGACAAGTCAGCACCATTAGACTGCAGGTTAGAATGGTGTAATTGCATGAAGGCATGGTAAAAACATCTGCTTGTAGAGGACCCACACTTTCCCCTCACCACAGTTTAAGGTCAGAGCTGCATTATCTCAGCTGCATTTATCTTTGTCGAGTGACATTGTGAGCAACAAAACCATCATGATGTATGGTGCCTTTCAGGGGTGGATATTTATTGCTGCTGGCCTCATACCAGCCATTTTAAGGTTTTGTTTCAGATTAGCATATTGTTTAAGATAATATGGTTTCTGGTTCCTTAATGTTAAGGGGCTTTAAAACACTAGAGTATAGTGACAATTTAAGCAATAATAATGCATTGCAAAGACATAGAAGAAAAACAAAAACAAGGTTTGTGAAAGAGAAGCAACTACAAGTTGATCAAATGTTAACATTTGCTTGAATGCTTCGATGTATGCTTCCATTGACCAATGGTAATTTCAGACAGGATGGTTCTGATATCAGTTTAACTGTATTTTAGTTTATTTTTAGACACATCCTCAAAACAGATCTTATGTATACCTGTCAAATGCTCAGTCAGACCTTTATTTTGTATTTACTTAAGTGTTCTAGCATACACTGGATACACTAAGATTACATAGAAATCGATTTAAATGCCATTTAGCAAAAAATTAAAATGGACCTAATACCCGTCCCTGTGGATTACCATGTATTTAAGTTGTGTCATCCTTGAGCCCAGTCGGTTTAATGCCAGTAAAAACCCTGAAACCCCCAATTATTTTTCCCACAACCCCACCAGTCGACCCTCTCCATGTTGTTTCGCTTGTGAAAAAAGCGCTCTAGGCATTACAAAACAATACATAATACTGCCTACTGGTGGGTCTTTAGTCTTTTTAATTTATTTTGGATGCTCAGTGCTGTTGTTGAATATCTGCGGTGCCTTGTAATGAAATGCCCGCTGTGCAATTTTGCAAGTGTGTCAAGCAGAGCATGACCAGATATGCAAATTTAATACAGAAGTGGCAAAGTGGAATTTTGAGTATTTTTCACATCTGGGGGCTGTTAAAAGCAGTTTTGAAATCAATGAATACATAATAAAGAGGTGTCCACACAAGATAGAAATCCCAGTTTGTCGGCTATAAAACCTAGTTTGTTGTCTCTTTTTCACAGAGTGGCCGCACACAGCATGCGGTGTAATGGTATAACAAATTGCAGATGAGGAATGGAAATTCGAACGGATGAGTTCCTGTCTGATGGTGTATCGGTCTCGCTCTCTCTTTCTGTCTGGTTCCTCACAGAGAGAGAAATGGTCATGTGACCAGCACCCCACCAGCCAATCTATCTCTGCATATCAAGGTCAGATCCATTTTTCTTGGAGCAACCGCCCCCTGTGGTTCTAGCACATAAATTCGCCCACCTTCGATTTGTTTACCCTTGATTTACCAAAAAAGAGGCTTTCAGCACGGCAAAAACTGTCACCTAGAAATTTCGCCCATATGTTGCTCCAAAATATTCGCACCCATTGGTTGACGATAATAACATTGAGTCATCAGGGATGCTCTTCCTGTTACTAAAAATACAAATGCTGAGCTGAATGCTTGAGCAAGCAGACACGCTAGTGCACACATCAGCTCAAAAACATACGCCGCTACCATAGAGACTTATAATAACGACTTTGATGAGGATGCAAAACTCAGCGCATGTTGTACATCACTGTCCGTGGAGGAACTAGGTGTCATTAGAAAGTGCATCAGCAGTGATTCCCAGGTCAGTTTGATGCAGAAGCAGGTGGTTGATGACTCAGGCAAACTGGCTTCTGTTTATTCGAAACAAGAGTCCAGCTTCCACCGGTCCCCCGTGGCTCAAATGTGATTGATGACACTAATTACCATGTCACCACTCATTTCAAAACCTTGATCTCTGAGCATGCGGCTTTGGCTCATCTCCTGTATACACACACCTTTATCCAGGGTGTATGTCACCCACCTGTCCTCTCTAATGTTCGCTGCTGTGTTTTACAGGCCTCCTATCCTCACCGTCACGTCTATCCATGCTTACTGGCTCCCTCCTCTCTTTCCCCAATACTTTAATTGGAGATTATTAGGCTGGATTTGCATGAGCTTATATGGTCTGCATTTTTCTCTCTAGTCATTGTATAACAGCTTTAGATCTCAAATCCACTGGTTTAGGGAAATAAGCACTGAGTGAGCTGAAGGGTTTTGTTGGAATTTTGGTGCGTAATAGTGGAGAGCAAGTTTTGACTCCTATAAACCTGTTGCACATAAAAAAAAAAAAATAAAAAAAAAGGTTTTTTTTTACACTGACTGGCTTTTTTTTTTTTTTTTTTTTTTTTTTTTTTTTTAATTGAAAGCCACAATCTGATTGGCTGGGTTTGTATAGTTCCAGGAAGATATAGTCAGCAGGCTTATGTTATGAATTTTCAGATATATGAAAATATACTCTTCTTAACAGTATTTAAGAAAGGGATCATCAAAGTAAAAATAATAATAATAATAATAATAATCTAGATACAACAGTACTGATATTATAATGGAGAAGAAAGGAAAAAAATAGAACAAAGAAGAAGAACAAAGGGAATAAAGAAAATAAGGGAATGCCTATTAAAATACTTATACTATATTGCCAAAAGTATTGGGTCACCCCCTCTCTAATGAACAGGTTTGACTACTTTAGTAATTTCCATGAGTACAAATCTTAATGTTTAAGCATATAATGATATTCTAGGGAATTGTGTGCTTCTAATTTTAAAGCAACAGTTTGGACAGGACCCTTTTCTATTCTAACATGACAATGCCTCTGTGTATAAGGCAAGGTTCAAAAAGAAATGATTGATTTAGTCAGTATGGAAGAACTTGACTGGTCAGCAGAAAGCCAAGTCCTAATCCCAGCTGAACACCTCTGGTGTGACTTTAAATGCAGATCTTGAGCCAAAAACCAAACCAAACACCAATGACTTGTACATACACTATATGGACAAACGTATTGGGACACCCCCTTCTTTAGAACAGAAAAAGGCACTTCCAAAACTGTGGCAACAAAGATGGAAACATAATTCATGTATTTAAAAATTGTATTTCCATCTCTGTTGCAACAGTTTTGGAAGTGTCTAAAATGACTGTACCCATACAGGTGCATCTCAATAAATTAGAATGTCGTGGAAAAGTTCATTTATTTCAGTAATTCAACTCAAATTGTGAAACTCGTGTAATAAATAAATTCAGTGCACACAGACTGAAGTAGTTTAAGTCTTTGGTTCTTTTAATTGTGATGATTTTGGCTCACATTTAACAAAAACCCACCAATTCACAATCTCAACAAATTAGAATACTTCATAAGACCAATTAAAAAAAAAAAAAAAAAAACATTTTTAGTAGGGTTGTTGGCCTTCTGGAAAGTATGTTCATTTACTGTATATGTACTCAATACTTGGTAGGGGCTCCTTTTGCTTTAATTACTGCCTCAATTCGGCGTGGCATGGAGGTGATCAGTTTGTGGCACTGCTGAGGTGGTATGGAAGCCCAGGTTTCTTTGACAGTGGCCTTCAGCTCATCTGCATTTTTTGGTCTCTTGTTACTCATTTTCCCCTTGACAATACCCCATAGATTCTCTATGGGCTTCAGGTCTGGTGAGTTTGCTGTCCAGTCAAGCACACCAACACCATGGTCATTTAACCAACTTTTGGTGCTTTTGGCAGTGTGGGCAGGTGCCAAATCCTGCTGAAAAATTAAATCAGCATCTTTAAAAAGCTGGTCAGCAGAAGGAAGCATGAAGTACTCCAAAATTTCTTGGTAAATGGTGCAGTGACTTTGGTTTTTAAAAAAACACAATGGACCAACACCAGCAGATGACATTGGTCCCCAAATCATCACAGACTGTGGAAACTTAACACTGGACTTCAAGCAACTTGGGCTATGAGCTTCTCCACCCTTCCTCCAGACTCTAGGACCTTGGTTTCCAAATGAAATACAAAATTTGTTCTCATCTAAAAAGAGGACTTTGGACCACTGGGCAACAGTCCAGTTTTTCTTCTCCTTAGGTAAGACGCCTCTGACGTTGTCTGTGGTTCAGGAGTGGCTTAACAAGAGGAATACGACAACTGTAGCCAAATTCTTTGACACGTCTGTGTGTGGTGGCTCTTGATGCCTTGACCCCAGCCTCAGTCCATTCCTTGTGAAGTTCACCCAAATTCTTGAATCGATTTTGCTTGACAATCCTCATAAGGCTGCAGTTCTCTCAGTTGGTTGTGCATCTTTTTCTTCCACACTTTTTCCTTCCACTCAACTTTCTGTTAACATGCTTGGATACAGCACTCTGTGAACAGCCAGCTTCTTTGGCAATGAATGTTTGTGGCTTACCCTCCTTGTGAAGGGTGTCAATGATTGTCTTCTGGACAACTGTCAGATCAGCAGTCTTCCCCATGATTGTGTAGCCTAGTGAACCAAACTGAGAGAACATTTTGAAGGCTCAGGAAACCTTTGCAGGTGTTTTGAGTTGATTAGCTGATTGGCATGTCACCATATTCTAATTTGTTGAGATAGTGAATTGGTGGGTTTTTGTTAAATGTGAGCCAAAATCATCACAATTAAAAGAACCAAAGACTTAAACTACTTCAAGAGTTTCACAATTTGAGTTGAATTACTGAAATCAATTATCTTTTCCACGATATTCTAATTTATTGAGATGCACCTGTATGTACAAGTCATTGGTGTTTGGTGATGAGTTTTTGGCTCAAGATCTGCATTTAAAGTCACACCAGAGGTGGTCAGCTTGGATTAGGACTTGGCTTTCTGCAGACCAGTCAAGTTCTTCCACACTGACTAAATCAATAATTTCTTTTTGAACCTTGCCTTATACACAGAGGCATTGTCATGTTTGAATAAAAAAAGGGTCCTGTCCAAACTGTTGCTTTAAAATTAGAAGCACACAATTCCCTAGAACAGTGCTTCCCAAACCTGTCCTGGAGGCCCCCCTGCCCTGCACCTTTTGTATGTCTCCCTCATCTAACACACCTGATTCCACTCATCAGCTCGTTAGTAGAGACTGCAAGAACTAAATTGGGTGTGTCTGATTAGGGAGACATACAAAACAAAAGTGTTTGTGTGATTAAGCAAGTTGTAAAATGTCAAATGGTGCAACTTCCTGAAAAACTATTGCTAGTATTGCAAAAAATACATAAATAAATAAATAAATAGTCATGATATTTGTATACCTTTTACCTATATTTGAACTACGCTTAAAATATCATTAGTTTTTACTTGGTGGATACGCAACATGACATCTTTACAGACATTGAATTGACACCTTCTATAAATGTTTTTCAAAACCAACATGAATGCAAAGAGTACAATTTTAAAATCTTGATTTTAAACTAGATTTTTAAAAAGAATTTTGTTTTTCTTTATAGTTGATACTCGTGTACATAACTGACCCAGTAGCAAGACAACAAGATTCTTATTCTTGTATTCTTATTCTTATTATTCTTCAGAACTGTAATTTAGGTAAAATTCAGCTCACAGTATTCTCCTAGTTTTTTTGTTTTTTTTTATGTTGTCTTTTCAACCTTTCTCGGCGTCTGCTGCACCATTATGTGAACAGTATCATCGATTTCAGATTTAACCCCCTTCCCACCTCTCGTAAAAGTCTTTCTCTGCAGGAACAGTACTTAAGTGAGTCTGGTCACTGTACGCTCCCTCAAGTCTGATGGAACTGTGCATTAGAGGTGATTCAGTGGTGTGAAATACCACATGGCTTATCTGCACACGGTCAAACACAAACCCACTCACTGTCAAGTTGTGGCATGGAACAGGTTGCCATGTGGTGAACTGCTGACCTCGTAGCTGGAGCCAGTGCCCCGAGGTGAAGACTTTGTCCAGGGTGGCCTTGTCTCATGCTGTGATGCTGACATATAGGATATTCACAGCCCCTCTTCATGTGAATTTGTCAGAGATACTGTGGTTGAAATTTGTATGCTGTGCATTTAAACAAACTAAACAAACCAGCGTAAACACTATTTATGTTATAGATAGATAGGTTTTGATATCTTTACAATAGCAGGTTGTTTTAAAAGAAGTTCACTCTCACTCTTGATTCAATATACTCTTCTTAACAAAATACACTGGCCATCCAAAAAAAAAAGTCACCACCTGGATTTAACTAAGCAAATAGGTAAGAGCCTCCCAATGGATAATTACTGCATGGATGATTATGTTTCAGCTGGCATCAAGTGAGTAGCTTCTCATTTCATAAACAACCATGTCGGAAGACACATCCTGTGGTCATGGAAAAGATGTTAATCTGTTTCAGAAGGGTCAAATTATTGGCATGCATCAACAAAGAAAACATCTAAGGAGATTGCTGAAACTACTAAAATTGGGTTAAGAACTGTCCAACGCATTATTAAAAATGGGAAGGATAGTAGGGAATCATCATCTTCAAGGAAGAAATGTGGTCGGAAAAAAATCTTGAATGATCGTGATCGGCGATCACTTAAACATTTGGTGAAATCAAATCGTAAAAAAACAACAGTAGAACTCACGGCTATGTTTAATAGTAAAAGTAAGAGCATTTCAACACGCACAATGCGAAGGGAACTCAAGGGATTGGGACTAAACAGCTGTGTAGCCTTAAGAAAACCACTTATCAGTGAGCCTAATCGGGAAAAAAGGCTTCAATTTGCTAGGGAGCATAAAGATTGGACTCTCGAGCAATGGAAGAAGGTCATGTGGTCTGATGAGTCCAGATTTACCCTATTCCAGAGTGATGGGCGCATTAGGTTAGGAATAGAGGCGGATGAAGTGATGCATCCATCATGCCTAGTGCGTACTGTACAAGCCTGTGGGGGCAGTGCTATGATCTGGGGTTGCTGCAGTAGGTCAGGTCTAGGTTCTGCAACTTTATGTGCCCAAAGAATGAGGTCAGCTGACTACCTGAATATACTGAATGACCAGATTATTCCATCAATGGATGTTTTCTTCCCTGATGGCACGGGCATATTCCAAGATGACAATGCCAGGATTCATCGGGCTCAAATTGTGAAAGAGTGGTTCAGGGAGCATGAGACATCATTTTCACACATGGATTGCCTACCACAGAGTCCAGACCTTAACCCCACTGAGGATCTTTGGGATGTGCTGGAGAAGACTTCTGACTCTCACATCATCAATACAAGATCTTGGCGAAAAATTAATGCAACTCTGGACGGGAATAAATGTTGTGACATTGCAGAAGCTTATCGAAACGATGCCACAGCGAGTGTGTTTGTGTGTGTGTGTGTGTGTTTTGGCTTGAAAAAAACCTAACGATGAAGAATTCAGAAATCAGCTTGCATGCTGATGTCTTAACTTTGTCTAACAAAAGTTTGCTTAGAAATTGAGACTATTTGACTGGATTTTCATTAATATCTTTAATGAATTGCATAAATAATAGCATATGTGCAGTATTTATAGTTATTATTTCATTATATAATGTAATTTTTCAAAGACAAAACTCCCAGTAGTCTTGAAAATTTCATGATAGTGACAATGCAGGCGGTGAAAGATATTCTCGTAGTAGTTATATCAAACATTGCTGACTAGCAGGATGGAGTTTAGCTCTCATGGGAGCCTTTGCATAAGACTCAACGCAACTGCCTAATATAGTGACTTATTTAGCTACATTATATCCACAAATTTCTCTGTGATGTTAGATGACGTTAATTAACAGAATTAGCATAGCTTGGATCTGCGAGCGCGTGTTCGTTTGAGTTACAGCATGCTGTTTGCTCTCTCAGGCAATGTGTTTTGTGGCCTGTGTTTATGGAGCTTAGAGGTAATGTGTGGATGTATTCAGATCTTTAATGATGGTTGGAATATAAAATGACACAATCATTCATTACGCCGCGACGTTACTCGCTGCATGCTGATTAGTCCCACACAGCCCGGTCCAGAGATAACACCCAAATTAAGATCCACTTGTAAATTGCATTAGCTAATCAATGAATGTTGATGAATGCTAGCCTGGCACGAGAAATTGTTTCAAGGTTATGCGTTTTTTTTTTTTGTTTGTTTTTTTTCAGGTAGAAGTCACTCTGTGACTCCTTCTACATTAACAAATGATTGTTTACTGGTTACCCCAGCTAATTAATGATAAAGGATTAAGATGTTCCCTGCTGCATGTTCGCGGTTGGCGTTTGCGACCGCCGCATATCCCACGGCACTGTGAATTGCTCCAGGGGATCACGGGCGGGGACTTGTTTCTGCCGGAAGGTCAGATCATGTGACATGTCCCTGCGGAGACAGTGGCGCAAGCATTGGTCCCCGGGCAGAAAATGACAACTCTGACAGCGGCGGCCCACTGGAACACAAAACCGGTTTCATCGGTAAACAAATCACAACCATTTGTGTCAGAGCCACAGACACACTTTTGACATCTCTCGGTGACATCAGTCTGAAAAGCTAAGGATAGTGTCACGGATCATGTAGAGTATCTGTGAAATGCGGGCAAACGCGAGATAACGGGCTTGGACTGGTGACAGACTAGCAGTTTGTGTAAAATATGCCCCGTGTAGCCACAACCTCACTGTTGGAAAGCGAATTGATGCGGGATTGCAGGATCTCAGGGGTAACGTGATTTGAGTCTTGCATCTGTCCACGCGGTTGCCTGGTTCCCTCAGGCAGGGCAGAAGCTGGCAGAGTGGGCTAGACTGGGTGGGCAGAGGAAGTTTGGTTGGGATAGAGGGGATTGGCTTTCACTCCCTCCAGGACTTCTGCTGCTGGCTCGGGAACGCCGATACTCACGGCTGCCATCATTTCGTTTCAGAAGCCGATAATCAACTGGAAGAAACAGTGGCAGAGTTTGAATTTCCATAGATTGTGTTACAGGCTCTATCATAGACTCATGCCACAGAGCTGCTTGTGTTTCCGGCTGAGCCCTGACCACATTCACACAGCAGTTTTTCCTCATATAAATGCATACTGAATAATTATCATTCGAACAAAACATGCCATGCTCTTGTTTTCTTAGTTTTTCATCTTTTTAGGCAAGCATCTTATTATGATTGCTTGAGACTACATCTGGACCAGATTCAGAATGGTGATTAAAGCATAGATGGAGTAGATCGCTTCCCCTAAACACCCCAAAAACTTGCACAATCCTAAAGAACTTCCTGGATCGCTATTTCATTCAGTAGCGTGAGGAAGTTTTGATTTATTTACTGTTTAAAGTTCAATAGTCGCACTATTTTACATGTGCATCTGCTTACACATGCAATTGTTTGTTTCTTCTTCATTTGTTTTCGCATACAGAGATTCTGTACTATAGCGCCCCCTACCATATAACAGTGAAAACGGGGAAGCATTGTGTCAAAAATGATGAACAATTCTGTCAATGGCGGGGAAAGAGTTGAAGTGGCAGACAACAAAACGGCAGCAGAAACATAAACAGAATGTTAAAGTCTGTTTGTTATATGGTTAATATAGTTAGTGTTATATTTATTTTTATAGTTATCGTTCTTGGTGTGAACTGGCCTTTAGTCCACAAAGCAATAACTTAGCAACCACCAGAACACTATAGCAATGACCTGCTGTTGGAATCAGCTTAAAAAAATATAGAGAATCTTGGCAACACTTTAGCAACCCCATAGCAAAGCCCTGGGAATCACCCACAACACATAGGCACAGACCAGTCACATTTTCTTCAGTCTTGTTGTAATCTAATTCTTCAAATTTAAATGATTGAAATTAAATTAAGTCTTGTCATCTGAGCATGTGGATTGATGTCATTCCCAAACTAAATGCTGGATATTAACATAAATGTCACACAGTAATTTAATCTCTCTCACTTTCAAAGTCTTAAATGTTTAAGAGCCTTAAATATTTAACAGTGAATATGTACACATTAATTATATGGGTGTACATAGACTTTGCAGCTGAAATATGTACTCTTTTGGCTAAAAATTCACAATTCTCTTTGATATTGTGTAAACGGAGAGCGTGAGTGTGTTGGAATATCAGTGGTGAAGTCTTGAATGACGGTGGCTGGCTTTGCTTCACCAGCACAGGATTAAGCAACAGGTTACAAAAGGAATGGTCAGGTCAAAGTACTGGCACGGCTGAAGGAACCAGACCCAACAATGCGCACCCTTAAGACCCAGCACATAATATATACCTCATCGCA
This sequence comes from Spinibarbus caldwelli, assembly GCA_039654775.1. Classification (NCBI taxonomy): domain Eukaryota; kingdom Metazoa; phylum Chordata; class Actinopteri; order Cypriniformes; family Cyprinidae; genus Spinibarbus; species Spinibarbus caldwelli. The sequence goes on along the minus strand of CM077246.1, from coordinate 25,498,937 downwards.
GAATCAATTCTACACCAAACACTCCAAGCCACCCTCACGATAAAACATCTGTGGATGTTGCCAGTTCAGTGAAGCACTTGAGAAAATGGATATAGTAATAACGAACAAGAAACCTTTGTCCGATCCGTTGGGAATCAATTTGTACTGGAAACGTCTCTCTTGGACTCACATAACAGTGCTTTTTAAATCAGCACAAGAGCTCAGATTAGCACATGATAGCTACCCAGTTAGCACACCAATGGTTTGTTGTAAAATAAAAATAAAAATAAAAAATGTGATTAACTTTTTATCATTAATACTTAAAGGGATAGTTAACCTAGATTAAAAATGCTGTCAGCATTTACATCATTCCAAGATAGCTTTCTTTCTTCTGTGCAATGTACTATATATATATATATATATTACATTTGTATATTATACATTTCCTGTCTTCTTTTGTATTCTACAAGTCAGTTAATATATTGTTGTTTTTATGCAGTGAATTTTACAGTGAATTTTCATATTGCAAGAACATTGTTATAAAGTTGTGGATTTACACAACAATGATGTACTAAAAATATATTTTTGAAAATATATTTTTGAAAGTTTCGCATACAGACAACAACATTGAACAACCCCTGTTCACACGGGTCTGCAAAAATGACTAAAAATGCTGTATTATGCATGCCAGGCCAGTTGATGGCAATGTCAACACTAACACTGCACGCCTGCATACAGACCTATAGACTACACATAGTATGCGTGCATATGACGTCACCGTTTTCACAAATTTTAATTTTCAAAGTTTACAATAATGGTATCATTTACAAAATCTTGCACTTACCAATTTGCCAAACACTAGCAGAAACCAATTTTCCAAAATTAGCATTTTCAGGCTCCCAAAACACTGTTGTCGTGAAAATGGACGACCAAAAGGCATGAAACATTTTCTGTTTTTAGTTGAAAACAGTGTCCTGTAAACACCCCCAAAAACTAGATTTGGCTTTGGCAAATAATTTGTTGTTTTAAGTTTTGGTTTCCTGAGCATTTTTAAAACACTGGACTGCAGTGTAACCTAGTTGCAACCAAAATGCAATGTTGAAAAAATGTTTTGTTCTTGCAGGTTAGCTATGCATCTGAAATCAGTGTCGTCCGCATATATGAAACTTATATAACTATATGCACATTTGTAATCCTTTATTGGATGTGCCGTTTTGAGTACAATTGCTACAAAACCGTAAACGGCGAGGCCAGGTGATGCTGATAAATGGAGATGGGACTGTGCTGTAATATTGATGGAGGGGAAAGGCCGCACGGCAGCCGAAACAAGAGAAGACATCGTACGGCGGGAAGGTGACTTAGCGGTTGATGAGGTGACACTTGACCCTGAGGGCCAACGACGGCAAGCAGCTCACTGAACCCAGGCGAGTTTATCCAAGCAGATCAATGCTACTTAATATCAGTGAGGCCGGCCACCCCATCCCGTCTGCCACATCCACCGTTGAGGCTAAGCTCTGGTTTACTCCCACTCTGACAGATACAGATGGTGTCAGTTACTGCCAGAAAGAAAAGAAGATGAAAAAGCGAGGACCTCCAGGTCCTTAGAAGACGAGAGATGCCGCAGACAGACGTGCGGGAAAACAGTTCGGCGCTCTCTGTCAATTATGCCTTATTCTCTGGCTTGTAGTGGGGCGGCACGGAGGGGAAGGCAATTAATTATTATTGTGGGTTCTCCATTCTGTCTTGGAGATTGTATCTGATGCACATTTCCTCTGCCACAATTACGGAGGCTGCTAACTATTGACATTTAGGAGGTTGCTGATTTGAATTATCAGAGACGTTAGTAATTTGGGGTGCTAAATGGGTTTTGATTTCCACACACAACGCAGGCGGGCGGGATGACGAAAGTAAAATTAGGCGCTAATTTGAAGCTGGAGATGTAAATCAGGACAATGTAGTAGAAGCTGATAAAACAGAGTGCAATAAAGACATGGTGGAGAGTTGAGGTGGGGGGTGGAGTTACCCAATTCCCTTTTGTTCCAACACACAAAACAAACTAGATACTGCAAGACTTTTTAATCAACATTGCAAGCTGTAACCACTGTAGAAATTAAAGGGAAGTCCTTGTCGGTCAGAATGTTGATTGCTAATCAAATAAAAAGGTGGGCTTTCCTGTGTTTTCTAGACACTGTGACACTTGCAAGGTAAGAAGTAGCCTAAAATCTTTTTTATATATTATATTAAAATATTTGCAAATATATATAT